>OV815271.1:38446852-39696852 GCA_929108145.2 Limnephilus rhombicus | reverse complement strand
GAACCAGCTAGTTATCAAATAGTTTGATAACGCCTTCAGAAGGCTGAACAGCTGTCAAGCTTAATAATAATTACATAGCAGAAGTTGTTTAAATATAAACCGTTTTTGTAAAATGAATAATATCTAGTATTATCGAATTGTAGCCAAAAGTGTTTTTTTTTTCATCAAAATTTAGTGTGAAGGTTTTTCAGGTAATCAAAAAAATGATCTATGGCTATAACAACATCAATAATGTCGAATTATTCAATTTTAACACACCAACACGCTCAAAATGTTAACACACCAACACGAGCCCAAGATTGTTAGGTAGGTACTTTATATTTTCAAGAAGTATTAATAAAATGAATGTAATGTACCTACCTAAGCACGCTTTCACAAATTATAAGATTCAAATTTTTAATCCATGAACATAATAACTCAGGGTTACATTTAAATAATCAAAGTATTTGGTACGTTTTTCTCACTCTTTTTGAGGAGTAATAGAGAAAATTGAAACATGGTGCTTTCGCTTGTTTCTTTCTTTCTTAATTTACCAATCCTTTGCAATACATCCTCTAAAATTATTTCACTGCCAAGTCAACCGCCGAAGCACTAAAGCGGTGTTTACAGAACAATTCCGGGAAGTCCGAGGGGTAATAATTTTTCACCGCCGTTCGTTCCGAGGGCCGGGAAATCTTCAGTCAAAGTGAAGTTTATTTTCGGTCGACTGTCACTGTCGACTGTCGACCGCCGGTGGAGCCCCCGCGCTCGCCCCGCGTAGGGCGGTGCGTGCGAGCACCGCTAGATGGCGCACTCGGTCTAATTTACTACGGCATTAATGTCGCAGATGAAAATAATGGCGCGTGAAAATATTTACGTTTTTTTTGTGTAAGTTGTTCTAAAGGTTGAAAATCTGGTATTGTAAGGAAAGGGCAGGAATAACACGGGAACATTGGAATATTGTATAAAATTTTCATTGATCTATATAATTCAATGTTTCTCGCATGTCCGTTTCGCTTACACATTACACAAAGTTTCCAAAGTGTATTTAAGCCCAATCGACGATAATTTAATGAATTCATTAATAATGTGCTGGTTTATATTAGGTAATTGGTTTATTAAGCACTCAGGCGAATAGATACTACCCGGCTAAGGCCCCGTTTAAATAAATTAGTAAATTTTTCAAAAAAACGACAATTAGAGTGTTGTCTTATTTTTCGACAAGTTTTTTTGTTTTTCCATAGCACATAATTACTGTTGTAATTCATTTTTTAACCTCACTAGGACAAGCCTGTGTGGAGATTAATAGTATTTTAAAGTAATAAAACTGCCTGGAGCCAGCCACACTGGCATCCCCAATTGGGATATGTTGAGAGACTGAAGATAAGCGGAGAGGGGAAGTAGATAGGGAAGAGGAAGGTGGGAAAGTACCTGCTATTCAGATCTAGACGCCAAACACGGCTAAAGCTATTTCAAGCAATCTTTCTGCTCTGAATGCTGATCTTGCGCGAATAGCTACTAATATACCTTATATATTATTTTAAATGATTAAATTGTGAAAACAGAAATCGATCCAATAAAATTTACTTGACCACGGAGGCCACTAGTCCACATTGCTCTTCGAGAATTCCTGTTTCGAGTTGAGAAAAGTATCTATAGTGATTTCGTAGTCTTCAAATAAATTATTGAATAAATTATTTAATGTATTTTCTTTGGCTATCTATCAAGATATTTTTAAAACGGAATGACATACTGAAAACAAATCTCACAATTTATTTTAGTTTTTTAAATTTTAATGACCGGCGTGTTATTTCTACTGTATCTAGAAAATATCAACGATATTCTGCATTATAAATAACATCTATGAAATAAAAGGCATTCCGAATTGGATAAACGTAATTGTAAGCAAATAATCGAGCAAGTGCCGGCTTCAACGGGCAAGTACTTACTCAAACTCACTCCAATCTTCATCAAACATTCAACGCTGTGAATCAGTTAGTTATCTGGGAAGCCTTTTCAAAAATAAAGGATGGTGTAATCCAATTTGCATTGCGTGCTAGTGGCGGGGAGCCAGTAACAAACTTTAGTCAACCATCCTTTAACATCCCTCTGGTAGTGGCGGTTTTCTCTTTGTTGGGTCTGTGCAGTAAACTCGCAAACGAAAGCAATAAGGTGCACATGTGGGCACTACTTATATGGTAATCTGCATAAGGAACAATCTTACTAAGACGCAACTCGCGCTCAGGTCGCTAAGTCTGATCCGTCTGGTTGAATATTCTCGTATGAATGTTGCGAAGTTTGGGAGTAGTCAATCAACGTTTTAAGGCTACATTCTTCGATAGACCTGCCAATTAATCTGAGGATAGATACTGGATTTGAAATTCTAACAGCGAACAAGATAACAACGGACTATGAAATATAACTTCATCTTTTTGCACAGAACGTAATTAAAAAAAATCGCGTCGAACAATCGAACCATGCGATCTAATTCCTAACGCACCTAAAAATATTCTCATGTGAGGAAAGGTAGATACCTATTCCATCTCCAGAGATTTAACAATCGTCATTTGGATCAGATACGTTCCAGTAGCGTGATTATTTTCGTTATTTATTTTTGGGGTGATACGTCTTGTAGCGCTACCTCCTTCTTTTTTTTCCACTTTTATTTATTTATTTTGGCAATGCTGATAAAAAATACACATACAGTTAAATAAGGTTTTAGCAAATAAACAAAAAATTGTCTTTCCTCACCACAAAGAGACAAAGCTCTTGTATTTGGTGAGGAGAGAATTCTAGCTCAATTACTAAATTAAAAGATCGTGTATGTTAGTAATAACGGCTATTGTAAATAATAAGTAAGGTTAGAAAAATCATGTATAAATTTAAAAATAAAAATCATGATAAAATTAAAAAATCATTATAAATTAATGAATCATGTTAGTTAGTAACAAAAATTATTGTAGTTAGTAAGTAAAGGATATGTTAGAAAGAACGCAAGATTTATACAATGGTAGACTTAAAGATATAGAAACAAAGAAATAAGAGAGAATGAACGATTTATATAATAGTAGACTTTAAGATATAAAAAGTAAACATCTTTAGCAAATGTTTCTGACAACGTTATAGTGTCCTTCATCAGGGTAGATGTGTCCATCGTCAGGGCATATGTGTCACATATCTGCCCTGATGATGGACACTGTAACGCTGTCCGAAACTTTGGATAAAGAATGAGGTAGCGCATCACGGCATAACACCCCAAAAGTAAATAATGAAAATACCATGAAAATAATGAAAATACCGTGAAAATCTATAATCATGACCTGCATGATTTATTGTCCATTTGAAATCTGAACTTGTACGAAATTAGATATGAAATGTGCTCGAAAATCAACAGATGAACCGAGATATTGTTGATTTAATTTTTCTTTCTAATTACATTCTTAAAAATTCTTGATGAGAGTGACCACGAGCCACCACTGCCGTCCACCGCCCCTCCGTTGGCCTTCAACCAGTCGACAGATTTACCGATTGACAGTCCCGCGTTATATCCTCCGAATTCAGGTTATCCGCTCTTTGAATTTTTCAATTCCGAATTCATAGGGGAGGTTTCCGGCACGTTTGCGTCGCCGACACGTCCCAAGTCGCATCGGGATTCGGAACGGGATTCGAGCGGGACTCGAGCGAGAGCGGGAATAAATAAGCCGCCAAATCGGGGATTATATTTACGACATAATATGCAAAACCACGATCGGCGTCCCGTTATTTGAACCAAGTTTGCCTAATTTCGGGTGTGTTTACGATATCCAAATACTAGTCTAAAGCTAGTAAAGTAGATCATTTCACACCACATAATATATTTTGTTATTACCTAACCATCCTACTACCAACTGCAAACATTATAAATACATATAATAATACATACACTATTGACGGTAACGACAACTTTCAAAAACACCTAAAAATATGCTTTTTTCGATTTCGGACAATAGAATTCTAGCCTTTTATGGAACTGTTGATAGTGGGTTTCATTTTAGGGTAGAAAAATGCTAGAAAATTATTGGTTTTAAGGTGTCATAAAAACTTCACGATTCATGCATTCTCTTCGTACCTCTGTATATTTACTATTCTTTATATTTTACAGAGGTACGAAGAAAATCTACCCCTTTCTTCATTCAATATGGTTTTGCTGTGGGGTGCAGAATTTCTCAAATGATAGCCAACCCTTAATGGAAGAGTGCACAAGAAAAACAAAGTGTGCATAATAATAATAATAATAATATTTGGATGATTTATAAAGCGCCGTTTTTAAGAAAAATCACCTCAAGGTCGCTGTACCAATCTATAATTTATTTCTAACATCTAGAATACTACAAGCTAGAAACAACTTATGGCTACAAATTGTATCTACCGGTTCATCGATCACCGATACGAAAATATATGTACAATGTTTTGACCAATGAACACAATGCTGCCTAAAAATGAATGAATACAGGACCATACTTACCTGGGAGGTCGCATGAAATTAACACGGTTTATTGTCTATTTAAAGAAACTTAGATAGAATTCGCACGCAGAGGAGATAATTGTGAACACACGTTGTAAAAAAATGTAAAATATATTAATATTAATATATAATAAATTATTTAATGAGTGTATTTTGGAAAGTACAAGCAACATTTAATGGTGAGCGGTACAGTAGTACAAGGATTTGATCCTCTTAAATGTGATTCGTCAAGAGACAGATTGATGTGATTCGAGTAATTTTAATTCAGTAAGAAAAGTGTGATAAGGACATATCATTGGCAATACATGTATAATACTCTCAGATAGGTATATTTACATTAAGGGTATGAGAGCCCAAAAAGGTAGGTTTTTAGTTTGGACCTAAATTCTGTTGGGCTTGTAATGCATCTTAATTCCGGAGGGAGTCTATTCCAAGCCTTAGGCCCAGATACTCCGAAAGCACGATTTCCAAATTTAGTATTTGGCTTTCGTTTCGGTTCTATTAGTCTGCTTATAGCCGATGAAGTTGCTGATCTAGGGTTAATTGCCTTGGACCAGTATTTTCCGGGACCAATAATTCAGAGATTTAAGGTGGGGCCATTTCATTAATTGATTTAAACACCATCCAGCACAATTTGTACTGGATTCTTTCAGGGCACTTGAGCCAGTGAAGGTTACGAAGGTGTTCTGAAATGTGCGGATATTTAGAGTCCCCGATTATGAGCCTTGCTGCTTTATTATATATTATTGATTTGAATAAATCTGTAACCACGTAAGCAGGAAAACTTTAAAGCTTCGAATATCTGCTTTCTTAAGCATACATTTACTAAATTCAGATTATACGTAAAATAAAAATCTATTTGATTGTCTTTTATCCTTGAAGCATAGACATAAAAAACCCCTACAAAAAGTGAAATAAGACGCCTTTTATCAAAAAACCCACACGTTTTAGAAAACCGCGCCTCAAGTGTACCGACGCGTGCGAAACGTACGGGAAATATAAACTAAGCAGGCACCTACCCGTACAGACTAAGTACGTTGTCTATTCCCGCCGAGTTGTGCCTACGTCAGTCTTCTTTGTTATTGGGATTACGTACTACCTACCCGCAAAAGTACAATGGTTAAAAGAAATCCGATTACACATCGCTTCGGAGTTCGCGCTAAACCCGGAGCCGAAACTCCCTCGCACCGTTTACGTATACGTGTGGACGAATAAAAGTCCGTTGACATGGGGCTGTTCGGCTGTTGCCTACCAGGTTATATTTCGCATTTTATTCTCAGGCGATGACACAAAACATATAGATGTATGAATTATATGATCACTAACTGGAAGAATTGAAGCTAGGAAGAGGCATGTGAGAAAAATGTCCCGGGACACTATTCTGCTTGACAGTCTAGGAGAAATCTAAGCCATTTTCTTCTCACGCGAAGAATCAAAATAGAAGTAAGTTTATTATAATAAGAGACTTGATGCTGGGAATAATCCATTAGAAGAATGCCTAGGAACAATAAGATATTTGAGTAAGATAAATCGAAGGTCATTTTATTCTCAGGCGATGATCAAACCATAATATGTGGTTTCATTAAAATGGATGATTCGAAGGGAAAGGACTGCGAGCAGAGTGCCTTGTAAAACTATTCTGTTTTCAGATACGATACGATTTTACAACCCTAGCCAGGAGTACTCCTGTTCCGCTATTACTGGTATACCAGGGAGCACTATTTGTCATTACCTGGATCACGTGCTCTGAGGATGGGAGAGATGTTGGAGTTCAATCAACCCGTGTACATACTGTACATGACAACCTAATACTGTTCCTCTTTTAGCTCTTCATGGTTCTTTCTGGTCCGCCGTGTTTCTTCTTGGCTCTTTCTAACTCTTCTGGATCGTCTTGGCTTGCCTTGACTTTTTTTGCATCTTCTCGCTATTGTTAGCTCTCCATGGTTCTTGCTTATCTTTCGTGTCTCTTCTTATTTCCTCTCGGCTCTTCTTGGTTCTTCTTGTTTATTCATGGCTTTTCTTCAATCTTCGTTACTCTTCTTGTCCCTTCTTTGCCCTTATTGGATCTTCTTGGCCCTTTTCGACTGTTCTTGGTTCTTTTTTAATTTTATTGGCTCGTATTGGCTGTAAAAAGATTCGAGGGTCATTGACCCTGGAATATGTCACATTCATTATTTTTAAATCTATACTCTATTATATCTATATAATATTGACGCTGTTAAAATTCTTGTTGATTGAACAGTTGATAATTAGATGGAGTTATTTAAATGAAGTTGCGTGATTTAAAAAAAAACACCACGGATGATTACAATACAAGGCAAATTTCCACATCGTGAATCCTTATTTTGATAATAATATTACCAGGAGATAATACTATTATGAAATCTGTGTTTAAAAGCGTTCAGATTGGAAACTGGAAACGATCCCTGCCAGATATTCCTGAAACCTACTAAACGAAAAATATAGTTGGACTCGAAAAACAATTTTGTACAACGTAGATGAGATAATCAGAGCCTGCCAATTTCCAAAATTGTTAGAAATATGATCACGCACTATTTACAAAATGAACGAAAAATTGTAAACATTATATAATATTGCAGACTTTATTCTCTTTAATTATGAAATTTGATGCCCGAACAATGTTCATTCACACAATAGAGAATAGATTTTCACCACAACATTAGCCTACAGCAGCGGTCCTAAACTTTTATTTTTCATAAAAAAATTGTGGAAATATTGTTTTCAAAAATTTCTTAAAATATGGACTATTAACATAAGAGATTTGAGACATAATATTATTTACAATTTCGGACCTCTTTCAATGCCAGATTAATCAAATACATTTTAAGACGGTTGTAGAAAAGGTTGCTGTTGTTTAAACAATGTTGAGCTTATAAAGTTACTTCAATTACAAGTAACTTTCTTTAGATAATCGTTAGTTAGCGACCAAAAAATTCTACCACATTATAATATCGTGCTTGGTAGTAGGTACAGTTGACAGTACAGTACAGTACTTGACGGTAGGTTTTTTAAATTTTACTTTAACACTTTTCTACTTTAACCCTTTTTCTACTTTAACACTTGCTACATTTTTCTAATTCGACAGATGGAAACTACAGATCAAACATGTGACATAAAAAAACATTCCAAGTTATAAAACCACATTCGGACAAAGAAACTAGACTTATTTTGCAACTAAACTTCATAACATTCTTCCCCAAGACATAAAACTAATAAAAAAATTTAATGAATACAAATCAAGAATGAAAATATGGCTAAAAGAGGTCAACGAAAACACCATAATGAAGACCTTAAAAACGACATAGAAGACAAATAAACTATAATTAAACAATTTTAGTCAGCCTCAGCACAGGAACCCCTAGTGAGGAGGACTAAGAAATACAAAATATTTAATACCTAACATGACCATTATATTTTGTACTTATAGAATTATTTAATACAGTCGCTTAAAAAAAATATTTAAAAAACCACGGTGTTGCCTTATTTTTAACAGATAAAGAATGGATTTCTTAAACGCCACATTTCAATAATGTATTTATTTATTTTTTTACAGATATTGAGTAATATTCTATGGTGGATACCAATGATATTATGTGACTTATTTGTGGTATGTATCTACTTTATTTAGTTATTACAGGGTGATGTGCGTAGTGTGTAGATGTGAGTGTACGTGTGTATATGTTTGTAGGTGTGAGAAGTGGCGATCTGCGCGTTAAACAGTTTATATCATTGATTCGATACTCCTTTTAAAATTGGTCAGTAAATCCGAGAAAATGCCGATGTTAGAGTTTAAGTAGAAAATATTGAATGTATGTGGAGCACGGTTAATTGGTGAGTTAGTTGCAGCATTTGTTTTGTTTTGTAAGCGTGTGGAATAGTGCCATATGGTGTGTGCGTCTTAAAAGTATATTGAAATTTATTAATACATTCAAATTAATTAGTATATTGAAATTAATTATCATAGTAAGCCTGTAAGCTGAAAATAGTCAGTACCAGAGATTCCATATAGAAAAAGTTTCGCAAATATAATGACGCCAAGGTTTTTACTGCTTCAGACAAGAAAAAACCAATTTTCTGTTTTCGAATTATCCGTGCCACCGTGGTGGAGGGGTAAGGCTCTTAAACTCACAATCCGAAGGTCGCGGGATCGAATCCCGGCGTGCGCAAATAAATTTTATTTGATTAATTTGTGTTATTTCACAAATAATTAATTTTAAGTAATATAAAGTATATTTGCGGCACGAAGTGAAGTGGAAGATACTCTCAGTATCGCCCTGGTGTAATACCTCCATTAAGAATTGAAACGTTGCTTGAAATAGCTTTAGCCCTTTTTGGTGACCAGATCTGAAGAGTCAGGTTCTTCCCCACCTTCCTCTCCCATGTCCGTCCCCTCCACCTTCAGCCTCACAACATACCTAAATTGGGAATGCCATAGTCTCATTGGGTCCAGACAGGAGCCGCTGAGATTCTTGTGAGGTACCTATTCACATAAAAAAATTAAGATAATTATTTTTTCGGTAATTTTCTCATTTCACGAATTATGCTCACGGATACTTATTTGAGACCTTGCTAGTACGATGTGAACCAGAAGATGAAGAAGAAGATGTCTTATTGATAAAAAGTTAAAGTTGGTTGTCGACCACTGCAGTACAGCACCGATAGATAGCAAGCACACTACAGTACAGCGTAAGGTAATACGCGTGTAATGGCGGAATAATTATGTTCCCCGTAAGTGAAATTTTAGATGAAGACTGGAGAAGCTCTCAGTTCTCTCGGCCTCTCAGCTCTCAGCTCTCAGCTTTCAGCTCTCAGCTCTCAGCTCTCAGTTCTCAGCTCCCAGCCTCTCGGCGGAGTTTCATGATCTCGCTCTTCGCTGAGTCATGCTTTTAAAACTTCCACGTTCGGTTGTTTGGAGTTTTTGATCTTTGCCAAAGGGGAATATTAAACCCTTGTCTGGAGCAGTATATTGAGCATGTGATAATGCTGTTACCCGGAACTACGTGATGACTTTATAATTTACGAATTATACACACTTGAAAATCATAATACTGTTGATAGAAGCAAAATAAAGGAGAGACAAAATGTTTGCATCTGAAATTATTATCATTATTTTTTTAATTCACTTCGAATACTTATTGTTTTTTGCGTGCCTACGTATACGCAATTATATATACGTACGTATGTGCAATTATTGCGATTCCATGTCAGATGATAACCCGGCAGTTGGCCCCCCGGCATACTTATAAACAATACTAGCTGACCCTGTAATATCTAACACTGCGTAAAAGAATAAGTACAACACAAGACTTATAGTTATAAATGAAAGAGTTGTGGCAACAATTAAATTATATTATTAAATAATAAAATCAGAACATGAGACTCTAAGAAATTTATATTTTAATACTTCAGGGTCGTGTTTAGTCCTTAGAAAAAGATACTAAATAGTTAAAGAAAAAACTAATAAATGAATTGGTAGCTTGTCGTGATTTAAAAATGATCTCAAGATGTTAAAATTACTATAAGGGCGCCGCGCCAGTTCAAATAGAACAAAATATTAAATGGTAAATCAATAAACTCAAAACTAACAGAAGTTCTGTTATAGCTCACAGGTAATGACGATTTCACCGAAGTATGTGCCTTCCCACGTTGAGACAAACTTCTGGCTGCTAGCTTGGAACTGCTGAAGAAAAATTGGTAAATTTTTGAGATCGCTGGCAATGGTTAATACGCACTTTTTTTTGAAAAAATCTTTTGATTTACCTTAATTACATTAAAAGACAACTATTTGCATTGGGGGAAGTGGAAAATATTTCATTCTAAATTTCGATTACGTAAAATTAAAATTAGCTTTCATTCTGTGAAACGAGACCGTCCATTTTCAAACATTATTTTCAAATGTCATTTTGATATGTTGGTATTCTTGTTACTGTACGAAAAGATGCTAGAGCAAAGCGTAGCAGACTTTATGGGAATTCTAGGTTTGTGTAACATGGTTTGTGATACAAAAGAAAGTGCCCCTTTATAACGCCTACTCGCGTCAAGGCAAGAAAAACATCCCAGTTTTCAAGTAGTTTAGCGGCTACGCTAGGTTTGTGTAACATGGTTTGTGATTTAAATGAAAGTGCCCCGTACCTTCAAAATCTTCTAGCTGTTCGTTATACATTCAAGCGTATCAGGAATACCAACATACCAAAGTGACAGCGAATGAGCTAATAACTAATGGCGTACAATCTCACAAGACTAATTTCAATTTTACGTAATCGAAATTTAGAATGAAATATTTTCCACTTCCCACAATGCAAATAGTTGCCTTTTAATGTAATTAAGGTGAATCAAAAGGTTTTTTTTTTTAAAAAGTGCATATTAACCGTTGCCAGCGATCTCCAAAAATTAATGAAAAATTCTATTGTTCCTAGTATGTTTTGGGCAACAAAAGAAAAGGCTGAATTCGATTTGCTCATAGAATTTTTTCAATTAGCAATTCAAATTTCAATTTGAATTGATACGTAGCAACCTACTTAATTATTTTCTTACTTCATCGAGTGATTATTTAGGCATTAAAATACCAAACTTTTACAACCCGACAAACGTTTTTCTGCTATATGAATTATTTTTAGTAAATATTTTGGTGGTTAAATAAAAAATAACGAATGCATTATAAGTGTGTGGGGATGGGATCTATGACAGAAAGAGAAATGGAGCACTGTAGACGATGACCGCCAATAAAAACAAAAAAACACCAACTAAAGTAGGAAAATGAAATAAAGAAAATCAATATGAATTTCGAAGAGCAATGGAGTGTACGATATTTTTTGTCAGTCCGTCTTTAGCCAACACAAATAAGCTCGATGGTTAAGCGAGAACATGATGCCTAATGAAATACCAAAATGACGCGACGTTTCTCCTGAATGTCTTGCGCGTGTGTTGATGAAAGTTCGATGAGGCGGACGTAGCGCCATCTGTCATTCTACAACATAAATAATTTCGTTCTGTTTGAAATACGAAAGACGGTTAAATTTGTTCATACAAAAATACTAAAATCGCGATTAAAAAATGGGAGGGTGTGGGGAGGAGGGTTAAAATTTGGGGTAAAGAGTATTTTTTGATGCCAAATAAAAAATAAATACAATTTTTTTTTTCTGGATAGGGACACCCTAATCACCTAGCGGTATGAAATATACTTTAAAACCTATTCTCATACCTACCAAATATACATAAAAATTTCATAAAAATCGGCCAAGCCGTTTCGGAGGAGTGCTAACACAAACACCATGACACGAGATTTTTATATATAAGAAGAGATTAAGTTATTAGTAGTTTATAACTGTGACCTCCCCAATTATTACTTATCGATATATTCTCGGATCACTATTCCTTAGAATAGTGATAGGCTGGTAACAACATATTATCATTATTAAATAAAAAAACAGGAATGGATCCTATCCAATTAATTAATTATTAATAATATCACAAATGATGCCATGCTTAATAATTACTGTTTCTGATTTGATATTTCTATTTTAATTCCACTTCCAAAATGGATTAAACTAGATTAACCAGATTGATTACAACATTCCACCGTATTAGTTAATGCTCTAATAAAGGCTTATTTATTCCAAGTATATATTTTCAACCCACTCTTCATTTCAAAATTTTAATTAGTTTATTAAGTATTTTAAACAAACCACGAGCTTGTATCTCCATATATTCCTGAATCCGTTTCTTTATAATTTACTTATTTCTTTTAAATAATATGTATTCCTTCTTACGTCTTTCGTACTTTCTTACCTTTATGTAACAGTCTTATAGACGTGAGAATTCAAAATCTTAAGAATAAGATTTCGCCATAATAACTGAGTTGAAATAGTTTGTTCTAACGCACTGGGAGTGTATCATATTAATATTTAGGTTTCCGCAATGTTTTATAACACATAAAAGAACAATTTGTTTTGAATATATTTTTTAAATGTGAATATTGCACAAGAGTCCCGACTGTTCGCAACCGCCTGGAGTCAGAGAGATTATGCCATGCCCAGTTGGGGAATGTTGTGAAGATGAAAATGAGAAGGGAAGGAGATGGGGAAGAGGACGGTAGAGAACAATCTGGCTATTCAGATCTATTCACCAAATACGGTTAAAGTCATTTCAAGCAACGTTTCAATACTGAAAGGTGGTCTTACACCAGGGCGATTCTGAGAGTATCTTCCAATCTGGAACGTGTCGCAAATACATCTTTTTATTATTTAAAATGATTAAATTGTGAAAAGCAAATCAATCAATAAAATTAGTATATCCTGTGCACGCTGAGATCGCCGCTAGTCGAAAGCCTTGCATCTCGACCAAGGAGGCCTTAAAAAATTACGATATATGTAGGTGAGCAAATTACCCATTTTCTAAAAAACTTAATTAAACTTATTAAAGAAAACGTAATTGTGACAAATGATCACATTTCTTTTTTATCAGCTATATCCCGTACGAACGTTAACAGTATTTACGTCTACGAGGGCTGTCAAAATAAATGTATATATCAATATTATATTATATTATTATTGTAGCGAGGCAGCGAACAGCCATAAAATATAATTTTTGTTAGATTTTGCACGGTGGTATCACCGGTCACCACTGGCCAGCTAGGTACGTGAGAACGCATTTTGTTTTGCAAAACCATTCCCGTTATAATGTTCGCCCTCTCTACCTGATTTACCTCAAAGCAAGAATAATATTAAACTTATACAAATTATGGTAACATAAAGTTTTTGTTGTAAATACATTGTGATCGGCGTGAATATCAAGAGTTATTATTTAAACACCTCCGCACATATTTAAATACGCATCCAGTCTTACAGACGTGGGCAAGTTCTGCAAGCTGCCAGATCTGGATAAAATATATAAACAACATATTCACCATATTGGTGACCTCGACAGCCCATATTATGAAGAATTGAATAACGAATCACTCTTTTTAAGGTGAATTGCCTATTAAAAAAAAAATTGAATAAATTACACATTTAGTAAAAACTGAAAAACTTTTAGATGTGAACTTACTAAATAAAGTCATAGAAGAAAGAGGAACCGTGGTGACTGTATTTCCTTTCTTAGTAGCCATTTTCCGACGCGACGGATCGTTGTTGATAATGTGTCCCCAAGGACCCCACACATCCTCTCACTTCCCTTGTAACCCACGCCGACGTTTACCCAAGGCGCCGAGAGCCCGAGCTCGAGTATAACGTCTGACCCACTCAGGCCATTAGGGCTGCGGTCCATTATAAATTGTTTTGCCGCTGGTCAGGGCTGCCCGGCTGAGATACGCCGCCCATCAGCCTGATCGCGCCATGATGTCCGTAATGCCGGCCAATTTAGTCGCGCATCATTCAAATTTCTTCCCGCCCAGCGAGCGCGGCGGCCATTAGCCCGGGAGGAGAGGGTGTAGGTGATGGGATGGGCGGGTGGCAAGGCGGTGGTGGGGGGTGTGGACAGCGGACACCCATCCACATGGCCTTTTCCCACCCTCTCTCTGCTGCTCAAAACTTTGATGTAATCGAACAATAAAAGCGTTATCTCGAAAAAAAAATTCACTTCTCCTATAATTGTGTACAACTATAACAAGGGTTCTATATAGTTCTGCTATATCCATCATCATAGAGACATATTTTAATGTTTCCGTTTAGTTCTGCCACATTAGTAATGTTCAATTAAAGTGTGGTTCATAGTACAAGACAAGTGTCGTATTGTAATGATTTTCATTTGCTTCTGCTCTATTAACATTAAACTATGGGCAGAGCTTGAATTTAGTTCGGTTAAAAAAAAATTTCGCAATTAATTGTCATTTAGGACGACGCGACGGGTTGCTTTTTGAAGTTATATTTAGATTTTTAATAGTTTGAACTTATTTTTCACGTTCTCTGTAAGTTCTACGCAAGTTCTGTTATTATATCATTATAGGCCAGTTGCTTCATAAAACTGAAATAATCACAGATCTTGAATAGAATTTATACAGAACGTGAAAATTAACTTCAAATATTGGATGAATCCCTCATTTTTTTTAAACAACCCATCCTTAGTATATCAATACGAAGGAAAGTCTAACAATACCGAATGGGTACCTACCCACATACAGTATAACGATTATTTCTAATATCAATTTAAGATTTCTGAGTATCCAGATCATCGGAGCCCAATATTCATATTGTACCGAGAAGTAATATAAATATATCTTTTAATTAAGCTTTATGGTTTCAAAATTTCCAATAATGCTTTCATAAAGTCAATAAAATTCTCAAATATTGCCGTAGACTACTTTATAATTAGCACCCTAGATACGCATTGTGGGCTTATTTTAATAAACATTGACTATAATATTAATATTCCTGAAAACTAAATAGACATTATTATTATTAGAACTATAATAACCTCCCTTATGAATTACGCTGTATCATCATCGACAGTGGCGATATCGTAACCAATGAGGTTTATCCGAGGTGCGATTATTGCTAGTTGAAAACTTATTATTAGAACTATAATAACCTCCCTTATGAATTACGCTGTATCATCATCGAATCAGAACAAATAATTAAAATTAAACAATTTTTCAAAAAAAAAAATTACAATAAAAAGTAATATTTTATAATATATTTTATATTATATTTTATATTTCATATTTTATATTTTATATTTCATATTTTATATTTCATATTTTATATTTCATATTTTAACTTAAAACGACTCTAAGAAGTAAGAATCGACTCTTGTCCCTTATCAGGCACAAGAGCTCCTCGTTTCCGATAAGGTATACTACATGTCTAAATACCACCTTTAATATAATATTTTGTAAAATATGTATATATATACGTAACTCATATATTTTATATTATAATAAAAAAAAATAAAAATGTTCGTTAAAAGCTGAAGTTAAAAGCTGACGTTAAAATTAATTGCTTTTTACCTATATAAATCTATAACTAGTAGTTCTGTGAATAGCAGACCTACGGGGGTAAAAATTCATGTTTCTTATTTTCTTGTATTTAACCCATTAGGTCTTAGGCATATTCTGTCAGGTCAGAAATTTTCCGCTTTGAATTAAAATCTAAATAAATGGATTTTTTCTGAATGTATCCGATAACTAAAAACTGTTTTTGAAAGTTGTTAGAATATGCCTTCAAATTTTGTTATAAGAAATGATTACATAATTTTTGAAATATAAATTTTTTTAATACAAAATTAATAAATTTAAAAAATGTTTCACCTTACGTTTTTTCTATCTAAAATTATTTAAGTAGGCAAATGTATTATCATTACAAGTTTTTGTAGTATCATAAAAAAATATTAAAAAATTCAGGAAAAATTGAAATATTTTCTCCAATTGCTATCGGAAACTTTGGTTTCACAGAGGTGCCATTTGTATGGTTAAATTCTAGACTGATAAAAAACGTGGGAGTTTTCTCTTTATAACATCGTTTAGATATTATTTCTCAACTTGACAATAGGGGACATACAACGATTTATATGAGACCTATGTATAGGACACATTTCGTTTCCTGTGATCATACGGAAATAAATTAAAACCAAAATTTTCTCTGAAGAATTGTACCTAAGAAGATACTTAAATACGTGCCTACGTAATTATAAACCATATACTTTATATAAGATTTAAAAAATTGAAATAAGGAAGGAAGTGAACAATTTGTCCGAAGAAACGTCATTAGTCATTATCAATGATAATAAATTTCTTCAGGCGATAAGTACCTACCACAGCATTGAAAAATGCGAATAAAAAAGTCAGAATATAAACGACAATTACCATTAATATACATTACCATTTGAAATAAGTATCTTTACCAAAACATTAAAATGGCCACCATCTTGAAACGGAACGTACAAGGAAACAGATTTACAGACGGAAGAAATGCAAAACAATCGAGATTAAACAGGACTTTGCTACGCTCAGTCAATAATATGGATAATATTATTCTATGCAAGTTATTATGTAAATATATTTTACATCTTACTGATAAAACAGACATTCGATATGTTTCGTTATCAAAATGTGAAAACACGAAAGATTATAGTAGGTTCGGGATTTACGTTCCAGTTAATTGAGTAGGAGGCAAGCAACAACTCAACCAAAAGCTCATTCAATAGATTAAAGTTCTCACATTACAATTTCCCAATAGGAAAGCATTCGCTCGGAATCGATAATTAAATTATCCAACGTTCACTTTAACGTAGTCCAACAACGAGCTTCATAGTTATGCTACGTAACACAATATAACGAAGGAAATTATTATTGAAAAGCAGCAATGATTCTCTCAAATTTCAACAGCAGCGAATGGCACAATACGTATTGTATGTACAACGTTTGGGAAACGATACAATAGAAATTGTAATTCGCATTAAGTATTGTTTATTGGCAGTATCGACGCGCAAGTATTATTAGCCACCAAGTAGAATCTATCAGGGTACCTAGCATGGTCGATCGATTTAGGTTTTATCGAAAATTTCGGTAACTTGTCATCGCTTCCGAGCACGACTGCAGGACGCTAACGAACAAACAACAGTTCACAACGACTAAAGGTTCCTAAATTATTTGACGTAAAATGTTATTTGTTCGTTAGCGGCCTGTAGTCGTGCTCGGGAGCGATGAAAAGTTACCGACATTTTCGATAAAACCTATATCCATCGACCATGGAGCTGTAAAATCGATAACTTTACAATTTCGGATCGATAGGCGTAAATTTAGATGATTTTATATCGAAGTTCTGAG
The DNA here is from genome assembly GCA_929108145.2 of Limnephilus rhombicus. NCBI lineage: Eukaryota > Metazoa > Arthropoda > Insecta > Trichoptera > Limnephilidae > Limnephilus > Limnephilus rhombicus. The sequence continues at coordinate 39,679,588 of OV815271.1, read as the reverse complement.
CACGGTCTCACCGCTGACAGCCCAACCAATATTTACACGGAATAAATAAGAAATCGATATACTCTGGCAACACTGAAAATATTTTCTATGAATTGACACTACGAACTGTCAAACGCCAAGCAATTACTTAAAAATATTAATAATTTGTCAAAGTTGAATTGAAATACTAACGAAAATATTGAAATACTAGCCCGCATTTACTTTTCGACGCTAAACGGGAGTTAATTAGTTAATGATATTCATATTTCAACCACTTTTGTTTCGCAAAGACAGAACGCAACACATTGAATGCGTCTTAGATGGATTATTTAAACCTATGGATTGCGTATATGATTTATTTCATTAGTTAAATACTTTCATTAAATAAGCCAGTAATTTTGCACAACAAATGACATATTTTAAAAATATGTGTATATTGATATTTAACCAAAACTTATCTGATACTATGGAGGCCGAGCTAAAATTTGGTGTTGGTCGGAATATCTATTAACAATCGTTAATCGTGCTCGCAAATGTTGATAACTGATGACAAATTTTGTCAATATCGTATTGATGATATGGGGTTTTGACGATCGACCACGCTAGACCTCAAGTCCAGGAGTACAGCCTCTCAGAAACTGGGCGTACGTACAGGGCCCGCAGATACTTTAATAGTACACAACTGCTAACCCTGTACAAATCACAAGTGTGCCCCACGGTTGAATTTGGCAGCCACCTCTGGTCTGGAGCTCCAAAATACCTGAAAAATACCCTCGACTCTGTGCAGAAACGGGCGGTCCGTTTAATAGATTCTCCCATCTTAACAGACGGATTGCAATCTTTAGAGCACAGACGTCTGGTGGGAATGCTATCCTTGTTCTACCGGTATTACAATGGAAGATGCTCCGAGGAACTAGCATCATTGATACCTTCGGCACCGGTGCATAGTCGGGAAACACGCCAAACGCGTGCCCAACATTGTACACGGTTGACATTTGTTACATGAGAACGGGTCGTTTCTTCGACTCGTTCTTGTGTTCAACAGCTCGGCTGTGGAATGATTTGTTTCCTCCTTCCTACAACATGGGTCTCTTTAAGACCAATGTTCATTCCTTCCTCTCCTCAAAAAGACCCTTCACACAGCATCCCAGATGACATAGGCCTTGAGGGAAATTATTTTCCTCAGAGCCTCCTGTGCGGAGTTAATGTAAAAAAGGTAGAGGAAACACGCTAAAGCGGAGCCAGGTACTACGAGTAGGTATTTCCCGATCGTAAATTCCGCCGTGTCGATGCGCCCTATATCCTACATGTCAATTGCCACCGAACTGAAGTACGGATGAGTGACCCGAATGAAAATGAAAAAAAGGCTTTGTTCTAAATATTTCCCAACTCTTTTTGTTCCGGTGAACATACTCTACCGGTGGAGTTATTCTAGCGCGAAGGCATGAAAGGTTACGTATATTTTAAAGTTTTTTCAACAGGGTTGCGATAAAAATATCAACACTTACAATAAAGTGACAGCATCACCGATGGCTATTAAAAACACATAAAATTTAGGAGATACATAGAATATTCGTTAACATAGTAAGCGAAAAATTATATAAAACATGATGGGGTAAAGGTCAATCCCTAAGGGATGCCTTACAAATTCAATACAAAATATCATATCACACATAATGTGATACTGAGAATATGTCAACGTACTTAATATAATGCTGAGAAAATATGCCATGGCACTTAACCTATACACCGCTACGCGCGTATCTCCATGTACCCCAGCGCTACGCGCATATATATTATAATGCTTCCAAAATATGTCAACGCACTTAATAACACCGATAACATATGTCAAAGTATTAGCCGACATAGTTGTCGATGCATGTTAATGCAAATAACCCGGGCGCCCTTTGCGCGGATTAAACAGCCGAACGTGTTTTACGACCTCCCGAACTACCGAGAGATGCCAAAGAAAGTTCACGCGCCGTAATCTCGCGTCACGACTGGGTGCCTTCAGCGCCTGAAATTATATCCGCGACCGAACATCCGTGAACACCTTTTTGATTTATTTATTTTCAGATAATGGAGGAAAATAATAAAAAAAAGTTCCAACTGTAAGTGGGCGACTTGTGAAATATGGAGGGCTAAAGAATAGTTTTAAAATGTTCACACAACCTTACAGTCAAATGATTCTTTGTTGGATGATATAATGTTAACACATTAAATTTGTATATTTATTGGTTAACGATGTAATTTGTGTTAAAATATGAAAAAAAATACAATGAAAGCATAAAAATGTATCAAAGATTATCGCCAATATTTTTTTTCTAGTGAGTATTTATTGTAGGTGGGTATTTTGATTTGTGACCGGGATAGCTCAGAATAAATTCAAATCAACCGACTCAACACCTCTTTTGAAAATTCATTAAAAGTGGTAAAAATTGGTTTCATAGGTTAAGTTAGGTTGTTACGGGCTATTTTTCAATTTTTTTTTATAGATTTTAATAACTTTTCAAAGAGGTGTCGAGGTGAGTGGAACTATTTTAGATATATGCGCTATATATTATATAATATACTAGCTTGTTCCCGGCATGCGTTGCAATGCCATATTAAAATAAATACATTGTTTCTCCCCGAATCACCTTTCCCGTGCGTCCCCGTTCTTCTCCCGCGTCCCCTTCCCAGCTAGCTATATAAATTATAGCCTATATGTTATTCTGATGTATGAGCTATATTATTGCAAAGTTTCATTAAAATCCATTTTGTAGTTTTTGCGTGAAAGAGTAACAAACACACATACATCCATGCAAATTTCCGCGTTTGTAATAAATAATTTATTAGTAAGATTGGTAAGATAAGATGTAACACTATGCAATATTTTACATTAGCTCCGCGCAAGAAAATAATTTTTCTCAGGGCTTATGTCATCTTTGGAGATGCTATATGGAGGATATTTTTTAAGGAAAGGAAGAAGAGAAATATCTGGGAATGAAAAAAGTATGAGGGGTGGGTAGGGAATTGGAGATGAGTGTTTCCAGGAATGACGGGCGTATGAATGTATCCCTCCCACTGCAGTATATGGTGATGGGTCGAGAGAGCCCTGCTGAAGGGGTAAAAAGGTCTCCCTCAATCTCTAAATCTGGACCGCAACACAGTAATTCAATTCGTGGAGATTTTTAAACCTGGACATTTATTTAATTTTTTTAAATTTTTTTTTCATTGAGAGCATCCGTTAAACCTCCAAATCAGTTCATCAGTAGGTCAATTAAAAAAAAGAAATTAACAATATTAATAATTATAACACAGGTAACTAGAATCCACGATATAGAAGAATAACATTTCAGATGACTACGGCATAAAATACAAGAACAGATAGATATAACGCAGACAACATACTCAAGGCATTGAAGTCAATTTAATGATTTTTCACCTCTAAACGTGAATTTCAGTTTTGTTGACTTGACTCTGATGACTTGACTGATTGAGTGCATGTGAACGTGAAATTTGAATTTAATTATCATAAAACAAAGAATGACGCCAGAAAGATCAAAATGTTCAAAAGATTAAAATTTAACACTATCGAGTTGTAACTCGAAGTCGGGTAGTAACACAACCATCGTAAGGAAGAATTTTATGCGTCTATTTTTTTGGGTTCGTGAATTATCAACGTGATTTGGCGCTCAAATTACTGCGTGCCCAAGATTCGGTATGGGATACCGTAATGCGGTTCCATTAGAGGACGATATATTGGGCTAAATCACCCGTGAAAAAGAGATCCTCATCTCATTGTGTCCCGGGGTCGTGATTAATGGACCTGAAGCTTGTCATCCGCCATCAGTAATACAGTACCGCCGAAACAGCCGACAAACCGGCAGAACCTACCGCGTTACGACAGCAGACGGACCCAATACTTATCTGGCGGACGATCTTGGTTTATTGGATAAGTCGCCTGCTCTATTGTTGGCGACACTGATCTATACGAAAGGCGCGCTCTTTCCATGACGGTTATTGATGATGATTTCATTAACATAACAGACGATGATTTATTTCCTGTTTCAAAAATAAAATATAGTGACGCTAATGCCTGAAACTGAAAACTTGTACGAGAAAACGAGCTTTAGTAGAAATAAACTATTTTTCACAATTTATTTTACACTCAACTTTATTTGACGCCCAACCCACAAAATTTCAGGGTATTATTTTTCACTAAAAATTTAAGAAAAAAATGGACAAACTTTTCCTTTTAACGCCAAAACAAATTTGTTGTTCACATTCAGCGTAGACAAAGAGATGGTAAAATGTAGCTAGGTTATGCGAACATGTGCTAATAAATGCGCGAAACTACAGTATCTTTACTAAGTAAAAAGTAGATCAAGGCTGTATTTATAAAAAAAAATTGGAAGTGCTTTATTTGAAAAGTGTCACGAGAATTTTTTTCTTAGATTCCTAACCGTTATTTATTACGCTTGAATAGGTATTATCGGTATGAACCTTTTTCTCTTTTTACATTAGAGGCACTCCACATATGAGGCACTGAGAAAAAAATCCTTCAGGGTCAATATCGTCTTTGGGAGGCTTTGTGGAGGGTCTTCTTAGGGAAAGGAAGAAGAGGAAGTTCTGTGAAGGAAAAAAATATGAGAGGTGGGTAGGAATCTGCGGGGGGTCAATGTGTCCAGGAATCCACCCCTCGAAAGGTAGAGAGAGTACGGCTGAAGAGTTTTAGGTTAAGTCTCCCTCAACCAGCATCTCCCGATCCAGCCCGCCACGCAGTATGTGTGCAAATGCATTCGCTGCCAAGATCTAGAATACCTCTTCATATGAACCTTAGCACCCCTGCTAAATCACCAAACATATCGAACCACTTGGGGCGACCTATGGCGGGGATGTTGGTTTTCCAATAAATGGTTCACGGGCGGCGGTACTCATACCCGCCTCCCAAACTGAAAACCTGAATCTACTTATTGATATCATATGACAACATGATGACTTTACTAAACTACGAATAGAGGTATCGCCACAATTCAGAGATTATTCTGCCTCTAGATGCATTTACAGCGAATAACTACAGAGCTTTTAAGGTTTTCCTATCAGCTAATGGTATCGACAGGATATACCGCATTCATATCTTGTGATCGGATGTATCTCCTTTGCATATAGACCGCACATTCGGTCTAATATCTAATATCCTACATGCCCGAACACGGGAATGCCCCCCCTATACATGATACACAAACCCACAGTATGTAACATCATCGGGTATATACTCGTATGTATGTAGCAGAACATCATGTAACGGTGTACTAGTGATATGCATGCAATATCATGATGTACACATCAGGCAGCTTGGAAGCGAGTTCCAAGTTCCTGGGCAGAGAATGAATATCTTGAAAGTGCTCTTTTGTACAGACCACTTCAATAGATCAAATATAAAAGAACAGTAAAAGTCTCTGAACTTTAATTTGATTTTTAAACTTCCGTCCATACATAGGTGGTTATCACTTTTAGATATCAATTTGTGTACTTTATTTTTTGTTTTGTAACCACCTTGCTGAAATACAAAAAAAATTGTTAGGCTGTCGTTATAATTAAGTTTTGCTAATTCAATAAAGTTTTTTAGTGGTAATTTAAAACACGACCTAGAAAAGCCTTAGGGAACGTACCCATACTACGTGACCAACTTTTTACAATTTGTAACCCCCCCCCCCGGTGACTAAAAACCTAAACCACTCGCTGCTCATTTGTACCCAGCGTAGTATTTAGAAGACCCCTCCCCTGAATAGGTCATTCAGTATGGGCACATTCCCTTACTCACTTAGCGTAAAAACGTAGAGTAGACAGCCTCCGTGTTCGAGGGGGTAAAGGCTCTCGGCTAGCGACCCGGAGGTCGCGGGTTCAAATCCCTATGAGCTCAATTAAATTTTATTTGATTGATTTGTGTTATTTCACAATTAAATAATTACAAAATAATATAAGGTATATTTACGACACGTTCCAGAGTGGAAGATACTCTCAATAGCACCCTGGTGTAAGACCATAATTCAGAATTTAAACCTTGCTTGAGATGGCTTTAGCCGTGTTCGGTGACTAGGTATGAATAGCCAGGTACTTCCCCATCTTCCTAATCCCCATCTCCTTCGCCTTCCCACTACCTTCATCCTCAAAACATACCCAAGTTGGGGATACTATAGTCTCACTGGCTCCAGGCGGTTGGGAGCAGTTAGTACTGCATTTTTTAATTTTAGTTCAAATAAAATCATTAAAAAAAACCAGAGCACGTATTTATGACGAAAATTTATCTGTTTTGTCTATCTATTTACGGTAAAAAAACAAAAACCACATTAGTATTTATTGTGTTCAAGACCAACAGATTTATTATAAAAAACACATCTTATGCCGTTGACAATACCATTCCGCCTAAATTCGACTTGAGGAATATCAAACTAAAAAAGGGATTTTTTCTCAAATTAACACTAGTCGACCTACCTATTGTTTTATACATCTTAAAATGGATGGTACAGTTGCATTTTTACAGGAAAAAGACCTTAAGGCACGAAAATCATGAATAAAATATCAGACCGCGGAAAAATCAAAGTTTACGTTTTGTATTCATTGTCAGAAGTTGGTTATGTGAACAAGCAGGCCTTTACAAATAAACCATTAATTATATCAGCTGACGTCATCGTAATCTTTTACAATTTAACACCATCATTTTTTATTCTCAAGCCTCGTTACAAATTCAAGCGTTTTCTTTCTAAACGGGTTAAATGGGTCGCATTATGAGGGCGCAAGGTGTTAACCCCAAGGAAGTAGAAATATTAACAAGGGAACACAATGAATCACGCATGGGCATGTGATTTATGTATATAAAACTGGATTTATGGCACGATAGATGAATGGAAATAATTATTATGAATAAAAAAGTAATAAATTACGTTGTACACATTGAAATGTTTATTATTACATAAAAATACTTTAAGGATGTAATCTATTTTCACTGAAAGGTAGTTGTTAACATAATTGACTTTTGATTTAACCCTTCCGATATTTAAACCAGCAATAATAATTATGGGATCTTGTCTAACTACTCGTATTAGTCAAAAAGTTCAGAGCCCGTGAAACCATGGTATGGTCACAATGTTAAGCAATATCGTCGCCTTAGTTCGTATTTGTCCAACAGACCATTAGAAAATTTTAGACGAGGAGACGGTTTTCCTTCATTATTTCAATGAAACATTATGATAGGTGTAAGATAAAGCCATTTCCGTAAAGGTAAAGGTTTTATTAGTTTAAATAATTCTTAGTTAAGTGATTAACTATCTTTTTTTATACCTTATTTTTAAGTTTAAAGTGGAGATTGAACAAAAACTAAAATGGTCTGTTGGACAAATACGAACTGAGGCGACGCAATGTTAAGCTAAATGAAGCTAAGGAAGTAGGGATGGACACGACTCCCTTCACACAGCTAAAGCCAGTTCAATTTGAGAGGCGGGTATGGTACCGCCACGCCGGAAACGATTTATATATTTACCAATACCCCTGCCAAAGTTCACCCCAAGTATTCTCTACCTTTGGTGACTTAGAAGGGGTGCCAGCTGCCCACCATCTGCATAGCAAGCCGGATCGGGAGAGGACGGTTTGGGGAGACATTTTGATCCTTCCAGCTGGTCTTTCTCGACCCACCGTCTTACACGGAGGTATGGATTCATACGTCCATCACTCCAGGACACATTGACCCCCAGATTTCTGCCCACACCTCATACCATTTTCCTTCTCAGAATTTCCTCTCCTTTCTTTCCATAAAAAGACCCTCCACACTGAGGGTTTTTTTTCACAATGCCTCCCGTGTGAAGCTAATGTAAAAAAAATCGGTTTGCAAAAATCAATTAAAAAATGTTCATTTGTCATCGCCATTTTTTTTCAACACGGCGTGACGAGAGCTCTGATTAAAGAGCCAAAGAGTTTACCATTCTACAATAGGGATCATCAAACTATAACTAAAGAGATTATCGATTTATAAATTTGTATTCACACCGACGACGCGACGTTACAAACTTATCCTTAGAGATTTTTAACGTTTTATTTTCTCGCACTGAACTGTCTGGCAGTATAAAAATTAATTACAAAGATTGTCTGTCCCGTAAAAATGAAAGATCTCTTGGTAATACTATATTGTAACAGTTAATAAAATAAGTAGCAAGATTTGGGCGTTCAGTGCTTGGAAAACTTCAAAACTAACTATCATGTAAACCGACGATCACGAAAAAATGGTGATTCCATGAAAATTATCCAAGAATGGAGAAATAAAAAAAAAATGTCATGTCGTGATTAAAAATTAAAAAACAATAATGACTGTCTGACCCATAAAAATGAAACTTTGATTGGAAATAATAGATGAGATATTAAAAATAAAAAAAATAGAGTGCAGTTCACATGCGGTAGGAGTGAAACCTTCACCCACACAATCTCAACCAATAGGAGCCTGAAAAGTGAGCTCATAATCAAAGCGGCGCTTTGTAGATGCTGTACGTGGGTTAGGTTTCATTTTTATATATATAACAGTTCCGACATTTAACAGTTAATAGTTCCGAAATTTAACAATAAGTACGGACAGAGAACGTTTGAATACATCATACCGAAGATATTTAATTTATTACCTGACACTATAAAGCAATGTAATTCTATGAATAAGGTTAAATATATGGTGAAAAATTGGCTATCGGAAGAAAAGATTTATATTGATATTGATATGTATGAAAAAATGTTGATTCTGTAGATATAAGATGTAAATTTTAAATGTAAAAAATCTATATGTAACTAAAATATAAGCACCTGTTGACAAGCCAATTCAATTGGCTTAGCAGGACTTGTTTGTTGATTACAATATGTATTATCTATTCTTTCAATAAAAAAATCTCATTCTCTCGCAGGCTTAATCCTATAGATGTACGTTTTTGTCTCTTTTTAGTCACTCGTTTCCGTTTCATCGAGTTTAAAATCACAACTGTGCTAAAGAAGTTTCACTTCAAAATCAGAGTATGCAATTGACACGCGGTAGAAGTAAAACATTCAGAAAACTAAAGTAGACAAGAGTGGGGAGGCTACGAAGCACTGCACAAAGTGGAGATCGATTATACTACCTCATTCTCTAGCAGGCTAAATCCTATAGATGTACGAGTTCATCTCTTTTTAGCGTCGCTTTTTGTCGTTTTATCGATTTTCAAATCTCAACAGCGTTAAAGAAGTTTCATTCCAAAAATGACTTGGAAGATCTTGACGTTCAGAGCGTGGAGAACATCAAAACTAAATATTTCAACTGGTGATTAATATCGCGTTTAGTATCTCAGAAGGGATCAAACACTGCTCGTTGGACAGGGCAATATATTTTGTATTGTGAGTTGGAGACGAGCCAAGGTAGCACACGATATGCCTACATATTATATTGCAATCCTCGTCTAAAATAACATGTGACCTAATACTTCATCTTTGACGATAATTTTCATACCAGCAGGTTCTTTGTTCTTCGTGGAAAGAAGGAATATATCTGTACCAAGACAAAAATGCATACGTTTATAACTTAAACCACGATAATTAAATAAAAATAAATATTCATCATAGACTTGCAGAAAAGTCAACAGATGTCGCAAATTAAAAATAAAATGGATACATATTTATCCAGACACTATCTAGATAACATTTAGTTCGGGTTTGAATCTTGCTATCATGGGTGGGGGGGGGGGGGGGGGTTAAAAATTGCAAAAACTTGGTCACGTAGTATGGGTACGTTCCCTAACCTGTATAAATTATACTCCAAGATTCAGCTTGGAATGACACCAACTCAGAACCATCTCAGATAAGTCAATTAGAGTGATCAAAAAATATATTAAAAATTGGTTAAATAGGTTACGTTAGGTTAGGGTTATCGGCTAATTAAAAATATATTTTTTCATAGCTTTTACTGACTTTTCAAGGAGGTGTTGAGTTGACATTATTCTCAGTGTGCATGGAACCATAAAACACACCGATAAAAACATTTTTTTTTTTTAAATCACTCCTTTTATTGAACAAACATAATATATTGGCGTTCATATATAATATATTCGAGTTTCTTTGTTCGCGAGAGGTAAATACAGAAATAATGGATATATCTGTTTCAATGTACAAAACCTGACCAACTAAGAAATAAAAATGATAATAATAGTTTTCATAAACTTAAAAATAATTTGATCAAATCAAGGAAAAACGTATTCATAAATATTTTTTAAATCAAAATTTATAAAAATTATAAAACACAAATAGTATTTTACTGAAAAAATATTATTTTTACTCCACGAATATGTCTCTTTCGGGGTGTTGAAGAATGATCATAATACATTTCACTGCGTATTAAAGTAAAATAAGTTTATTTATATCTTCAAAGTAAAAGCACCCATTACCAACTACTTAAAAGGATTTTCGTTATTTGTTTTTGGGGTGTTATGTCGTGTTGCGCTACCTCCTTCTTTAGCCAACGTTTTGGACAGCATTGCTGTGTCTATCATCAGGGCAGATCCGGTAGATGTGCCGCACATGATGGACCTGCCCTGATGATGGACACTGCAACGCTGTCCAAAACGTTGGCTAAAGAAGGAGGTAGCGCAACACAGCATAACACCCAAAAAAAAAACGAAAATACTTTTGGCCGTAAAAATCTTAAAACGTATCTACTTAAAATGTGTTTTTGGGACTTTTATTTTTCTACTTATAAAATATTTTTATTTTTCCTGTCATATTGTAATATTATTGTCTTTATAATAAATAAATAAAAAATAAAAAGGAAACTTTATATTTGTCTCTTTGTCATCAAAAAAGAAATAATACATCCATTTTTAGATATAAAAGCTGATCGGCGAGTCTGCAACAAAGTTTCAAATAATTTTTTTAAACATTATAAATTGTGTAATCGTGTAAATGCATAGAAGAGAGCTTTTTTTTACATTTTCGTGTTCGTAAATAGTGTTTACCTTTGTCAAAACATGTTTTATAAATAAGAGGAAAAGTTTGAAAATGTTTCCCTCTACGAAAGTTCGTGCGAAATATCTAATTAACTTTGTTGAATCGTAATAAATCTTACCTTGAGGGTATTCTGAGAGAAGCGCAACGGACGGAACTACGATTGAATACAATACAAGAAAGTACCAAGTGTAATGTAGCGTTCAGCCAGGAGTTGATTAGTGTTCTTCACTAATTGAAATATCCACTACGAAAACTCTCAACTATTTGCTACAGTCAATAAAATATTGGTGTTGTTTTAATGGTGACCAGACAACTCAGAATGAAATCAACTCAGAACCTCCTTTGAAAAGTCATTGAAAAAGTGATGAAAAAAAATATAAAAAGTGGTTAAATAAGTTACGTTAGATTAGGGTTACGGGCTGTTTTAAAATTATTTTTTTCATAGCTTTTAATAATTTTTCAAAGAGATGTTGAGTTGACTTGTTTCTGAGTTGGTTTGGAACCGTTTTAATTGGATAGGTATCTATATTGTCATATATTATCACCAAGAAAGTCTCTTTGGTCGCTGTATTTTTTTGGCAATAAATCAATACTTTAATATTCAGCTAATTGTTATAAACAAGCATTTCAATATATTATATTATTTTTTGTTAAAGGTTTTCAAATTTATAAAGTAATATTTATAATCACAATTTGGGAGGAGGATATCGCCGCCCCGGATCCATTTATTGGATAACCTACACATCTGCCTTAGGTCACCCCGAGTGATTCGCTGGGCTTGGGTGCGCGGGTTCATTGGGGTGAGGTTTGTCTGCTGCTTGCCAGGCCGGATCGGGAGAGACTGGTTGGTAGAGACTTTTTGACCTCTCCAGCAGGACTTTCTCGGAACATCGGCTTATAACATCGCTAGTTCGAGGATTTGTACGTCCATCACTTCGGAAAGCACTGATCCCCAGATTCATATCCACCCCTCATGTCTTTTTCCTTCCCAGAACTTCCTTTTCTTCTTTCCCTAAAAAGACCCCCCACACAGTATCCCCAAAGATGACATAGGCTCTGAGGGCAATTATTTTCCGTAGAGACTCCTGTGCGGAGTGGACTAAATTTATTTACATTATTTTTACAAAAATTATCATATAATAAATTACATCCCCCATCGTTCATGGTAGTATTTTTGTCTTTTCTTATTTGTCTATTCTTATATATTTTAATTTTCAGTAAAGTTTGTGACCTCGATAAAGGACCCTTTGGTTTTAAAACACGTAGATAATTTTTTGAAAAGAGTGGATTAATTAAAGATAATTATTTTACTTCTTCAAAATTAACAAAATTTTTTTGTTGTTATACTTCAAAATTAATAGACAATATGTTAAGCAAAAAATATAAGATTTTTTTTTTAGATCTTTAGTTTATCCACACATTGTTGAGAATGATAATAATTGGAGTATTTTTTTTTTTTAAGTAACAACACTTCAAATTTAATAATTAAAAAATGCCAGATAATATCCAACCAGCTTTTTATACAAATATCAAATAAAAATATTATATAGTTAATAATAAGGATAAATGTGATTTTTTGAACAAATCTGGGGTTTATAAATTAATTTGTAATGATTGTAACTTTTTTATGTAGGAAAAACTTCTAGAAATTTTAACATTAGAGTTAAGGATCATATTAGATGTTTAAATAATAATTATTATTCAGAATTTGCCAATCATATTTTGGAAACAAGCCATTCTAAAATTATACATACTAACACTATGGGCATACAATTAGATAATTTAGAAATTTTAGAAATTAGGAAAAGCGTTAATAGTAAATAAAATTTTATAAATAACCAAACATTTTTTTAAAATAGCCATCTTTTAAATTTATTTTCTTATTAATATTTACAATAATTATAATTATTTATTTTGCTATTTAGACCACCTGTTTTTATTATTTGTTTTAAAAGTTTTTTTATTATCTGAATTTTATTTTAAATATCCTTAAATAATTTTTATATTTAATTTAATATAACTTTTTTTAAGCAATTAATCACCTCTCCTTTATAATATTTTGTTTTTGTTCTAATGTGTTCTAATTTTGTCTATTCTTGTTTGTCATTTATTTTTTTAAATTAACATCTTGTCCTGATGAAGATAACATTGTTTTTGAAACATGTTGATATTGTTAATTATATAGTGGTGTTACTTATTTTTCATTTTATAATTATTTTTTTATTTAATCAATGTAAATCAACATCCTTCTTCATACACTCGATCATGTAAGTCGTTCCAACTAGCCAACAAATAATTAAGCGGTCAAAGGGCAAAATATCAAATTCTATGAAATCGATTAGGACCATAATAATGTACAAGGATTTTTCCGTCAAATTTAAAGTATTTATTTACTCACTTGTTAGTTGAAAACGGCTCACGTACTTTGTCTGAAGTGTCTGTAGGAAGCTATTAAAGCATTTCTTTTGAGGTGTGTCAAAAGACGATTTTGGATTTTTCCGTTTTAACACCCTTGCATGTGCTATAAAGCAGGACCGCGGGAGGAGCAGCTTTTGTGTGTCCCCTTTCCATAATATGGGTTTCTTCATTATTTAGTTTTACTCCCTCCTCTCGTTAAAAAGAGCATCCCCAAAGACTACAAAACTCCTGATTTCTCTACTCTGTGGAGTAAATACGAAATATTCGGTAAGCGCTTATTAAGAAAAACGCCACCAATCAATAGTAAGGGGCCGAAAACAACAAGAACTACTCGAACGAACACCAGCCACGAAAATTCGTGACACAAAGATCTGGGTCAACTGAATCCATTTTCTGAAAGTCTTCATGACTATGCCACACAGAATTTCCATAAGAAGAAGAACGAATTAAATGTAATGTTAAATTTCAATCATGAATTCTAAAGCTGGGATTTGGAAAGAGCAGCTTTTGTGTGTCCCCCTTCTACAATATGGGTCTCTTCAATACTTCGGTTTAGTCCCTCCTCTCTTTAAAAATAGCATCCCCAAAGACGACAAAAACTCCTGATTTCTCTCCTCCGTGGAGTTAACATGAAATATTGGTAAGCGCTTATTAAGAAAAACGCCATCAAATAATAGTAAGGAGCCGAAAACAGCAAGAACTACGAAAACCAGCAACGAAATTTCGTGACAAAAAGATCTGGGTCAACTGAATCCATTTTCTGAATGTCTCCCTGACTATGCCACACGGAATTTTCAAAAGAAGAAAAACGAATTAAATGTAATGTTAAATTCCAATCATGAATTCTAAAGCTGGGATTTGGAAAGAACAGCTTTTGTGTGTCCCCCTTCTACAATATGGGTCTCTTCAATACTTAGTTTTAGTCGCTCTTCTCTAAAAAGAACATCCCCAAAGACGACAAAAAACTCCTGGTTTCTCTACTCCATGAAGTTAAAAATAACACCAAATAATAATAAGGAGCCGAAAACAGTAAGAACTGTGAATTACGAACACCAGCCACGAAATTTCGTGACAAAAAGATCTGGGTCAACTGAATTCATTTTCTGAATGTCTCCTTGACTATGCCACACGGAATTTTCAAAAGAAGAAGAACGAATTAAATGTAATGTTAAATTCCAATCATGAATTAGTAGTTTGGTTAAATAATGTATATCGTATTAGGGATTAAGGGCGGAATAGTGTGCCTTAGGGTGGCATAATATAAAAGACTTGTATAAATATCTTGCAATTTTGCAGACTCGGCGCCATTACTGTAGGTACGTGATAAGAAGAAACGACACTTGTTCGGTTTAATGACCCAACTTTCGGCATTCAGCTCGACACCCGAATAATCCGCTGTAGTATCGGGAGCGCAGAACACAGGGGGTGGTGAGAAACATGTGTAAACACTTATCGCGCGGAACAAACACCTTGGCTCGGGCTCGGGAGACAAGATATGAAATTTCGCATCAGAATCACACGGAATACGACCGAGACTGCGGTGTGCTCCGTATTATCGCATCGATTATATTGGAGCAGAGAGAATTGGCCTTCGACAGCAAGAGTATTTCGTTATATTACGAAATACACAGCGTATGCTCCGAATATTTTAAACATTTCATCAGAATCCCACTTAAAATTAATTTTTTTGGTAACAAATTAAACCAAATGTGTTTATCATGCTTACGCAAATGTCCTGAATTTCGACGTTTTTTTTAAAAAAATTTTTTTGTAATATTATTAGATGGCCCGAGGAACTAGCGTCGTTGATTCCTTCGGCACGTCGGGAAGCACGCCAACGCAACGGGCGGCCAGTATTTGTGCACGGTTGACATTTGTCCCATGGTAACGGGTCGCTTCTTACGACTCGTTCTTGGTTTAAACAGCTCGGCTGTGAAACGATTCGCCGGTCTCTGTGTTTCCTCCTTCCTACAACAATAAGACCCAGATCACTCTTTCCTTTCCACAAAAAGACCCTCCACACAGCATCCCCAAAGTTGATATAGGCAGTGAGGGAATTTATTTTCGAATTATTAACTATTTATAAAATTTTCAACTCCATATTTTTTTTTCTTCATTTGCAAAAAAAAAAATTCGTTTTGTTTCTTATTTTGTTAACCATTTATAAGAAATCTTTTTGTCGTTGAGAAAATAAAACCACGTTTTCTCTATGTTGTTATACCAAGATAAAAAATATATTTGAAAATTAAAAATGACTCCAAATCGCCAAGGCTCATCGTAAATAAATAATTGCATTGAATAAAACAATCTGTCCCTAGTATTGAATGTATTGATGTGAAAACGTAATCTAATTTTTTTTATTATTTTTTATTTTTTTATTTTTATTTATTTATTTAAACGCCCAAAGGGCTTTTACATATAACGCAGTACATTTTTTTATTACAAACAAAATAAAGAGTTGACAAAATACAGATATCATAAAATATAGAAAATAAAATAAAGGTTACATAAAATACAAGATGCGAAGTATTCCAGAACTATCTCAAATGTTGTCCCGAGCGAAGCCGGGTAACCCAGCTAGTATTAGATAATTTTCTAATATCCTCCATATCAACAATAATATTAATAAAAGTGCATAAAATTTGTGTTCACAATAGTTAATGAAACAAGTTGAAATAGTTGGCACATAACGGCGTTTAAAGTTTGCCAAGTTAAAAATTGTTATCAAAACATCCATATTGTATAAGTATTTATTACCAAGACTATGTAAAGGTTGTATTGTTGTATGTAATATGTATTCTTCTTTTCAATATAAATTGGGTAATGACTTGCTTATATTTGGTGAATGGTGTGTTGAATATGTCAACAACATCTTTATAGTCATTTCCCAAATTTTGTATGCGGCGAGCGGGGGTATACAACTGTGATTCTGTGTTGGAGTTATCACAATAGAACGGTAGATATTGCCTCGATGTTGGTTTGCGAGGTATATGAAAAGAAATCAAGTATAATAGTTCATGGCTGTCAATTATTGAATTTATGATTTTATATAAACATGTTAGGTCATTAACTATTCTACGTTCAGATAATTTTAATAAATTGAGTTGGCATAGTAGATAATCATAGTTGACACAATCCCTTGTAAATTTTAAAATTAATAAATCTTAAGAATTTATTTTGAATTCTTTCTATCGTGAGCGAATGACTAGCGTAGCTAGGTGCCCATACTGTAGAGTTGTACTCAATTTGACTCCTAACCAAAGACATGTACAAATTTTTAAAGGTTTGAATATTTTTAAATTGACTGCAAATTCTTATTATAAAGCCCAACATTTTCAAAGCTTTATTTGATGTAATTTCAATATGGTTTATAAAATTCAGTTTTTGATCAAAGTTTACACCCAAATCATTCACCTCGGTTACAACTGTTAGCATTACATCATTGATGGAGTATTCGTAAATTATTGGATTTTTTATTCTATGAAATCTCATAATTAGACATTTACTTATATTTAGTTGTAGATAATTCTCTTGGCACCAAACAAAAAGTTTAAGCAAGTTATTTGACAATGTTTGACAGTCATTGATATTTCTTATGGCTTTGAATATTTTCATATCGTCCGCAAACATTAAAACTTGGACATCATTGAAAATAGAAAGAACATCGTTCACAAATATTAAAAATAAAATTGGTCCCAAATGTGTCCCAAATTTATATGAAATAAAACCATCAATTTTAACGGCCAATTGCCTGTTACTTAAATAACTGTTAAACCACATGTATAAATACCCTGCTATTCCTAATTTGTGTAGCTTTTTTAACAGCAGGTCATGGTTAACTCTGTCGAATGCTTTGCTGAAATCAGTATAGACTGAATCAACTTGTAACTTCTTAGACATGGATTCGGATATAAAGTTTTGGTAAATTAAAAGATTGGACAAAGTAGATTTTCCAGAAGTGAAACCATGTTGGTTAGGTGAAATTACTGGCTTGATACAGTGAATGATTTTATTTAAAATAAGTTTCTCAAACAATTTTGGAATAGTTGATAAAAGGCAGATCGGTCTGTAATTGCTCACCTCATTTTTGTCTCCTTTTTTAAATATCGGGGTGAGGAAACTGTATTTTCATTTTTCAGGAAAGTGTCCTGTTTGTAATGACTGATTGAAAAGAAAATTTAGTGGATATGCAAGAGTGGTAGCGCAATTCTTTAAGAAAACAGGTGGAATATTATCAGGACCACCGCTCTTACTTTGATCCAGTTGTTTTAGCTGAGTCAATACATCTTTATATTCAATTATTACATTGACTAAATTTAAGTTATGATCTGAGGAAAAACTAGGCGAGTAATCGTTGACTATTATTGAGTCACGGACATATACACTTTTAAAGAAGTCGGCAAATAGGTTAGCTACGTTTTGAGAGTCGTTGGCTATTTTTTTTTCATAGCACATATTGGAGGGTATGCTAATATCATCATTTTTCAAAGACTTTGTGTAATTCCAAAATTGTTTTGTATCTCCTTTAATTGACATTTCTACCTTATTTATGTAATTGTTGTAACAAATTTTTGACATATTTTTGCAATCTTTTCTTATTTTACTGAACTCAATATAATTTGATAGGGATCTCTCTTCTTTATATTTTATGTGTAAAACTTTTTTTTTAGCTATTAATTGGATTAATTTCTTATTAAACCATTTTGGATGCTTTGATTCTTTGAATTTAATTAAAGGTATACAGTCTATGATAATGGCATTTATTTTATGATAAAATGATTCTATATTATGGATCATATTGTTTTCCTTGAGAAATGACCAATCTACCTTGCTGAGATGATCATTAATTTCAGTGTAATTGGCATTTTTGAAATTAAAACTAGAACTTGTGAGTTTATTACTTTTTTTGAATTGTTTGGAATAATTACTGACAGTGGAGGATGGTGGTTATCTATGGGAAGGATAGACTCTAATGCTTTTCTAACTATTATGTCCTCTTCATTTGAAAAAACAAGATCTAGGAGACGATTACTCGAATTATGTACATTATTAAATTGGGTGAGATTCAGAAATATTGACATATCAATGATTTCTCTTTCGCATAATGTTACTGATTGGTAATTAGTACAGTTGAAATTACAATTTGGAAGGTTGTAATCTCCAAAAATTAAGAATTTATGTTTTTTATGTTTTGATTTTAAAAGTTCGACATCTTCGGAATGATTTTTATATATAGATAAATTAGCTGACGGAGGAATGTACACGCAACCAATGATGTAATTTTGATTTTTATCGTTTACCATAATGAAAATTTGATCGACATCACAATACTTGGTTTTTAACAATTTTGAAGACATTTTATTGGAGACTGCTAAAAGGACTCCTCCACCTCTGGATCTGGAACTGGTCTTGATATTTCTGTCAAGCCGGTAGATTTGATGATAGGGTAAACCAAGCTCCGTTGAGTAAATTGAAGGTTCTAGCCAGGTTTCCGTAAGAGCGATGACATCGTGTGAAGTAAGTGGGGCATTTATCCTAAATTCGTTCAGCTTTGTCCTTAATCCCCTGACGTTCTGGTAGTAACACATGATAGGTTTTAGTTTTTTTGGATTAGTATTTACAATAGTAGGTTTATTATTTTTGTATTTGGTTGTGAGTCCGGTTTCACCATTTTGTGTTCTTTGGTCTAGGGTTAATCGTAGATTGGCGAGGTAGTTTCTTTGGGCTGGTGTTTGATCGGAATAAATTTTAATACCAGGGTACTCGGTTATGCTGTTTTTTTTTCTCAATATGTCTATGGCTTGGGCGGGATTGGCAAGCATAACTTTTAGAGGTCTAGGTTTGTCCGATTTTCTGATCCCCAGACGAAAGGTAGTAACGCTGGCTTGCGTGATGGTCGAGTTTAGATTTAAATATATATAAATACATAACGATGATCTCAATACGATAAGTTCAGTCTTTTTCAGTGTTGATAAATATAAACACAACTAGCACAGACCCGTCAAAAATCACGGTGTAGTATTATGATTGCATTAATCATTTTAGAATTGATAATTGAGGAGCTCGGTAGAATGGGGGCGGAAAAAATTTTAGAACGTTCTTCGATAAAATTCTTTGAATGGTTGATTCCTTTTACACGTGTCAAAAAATCAGTCTGAATAATCAACCACAGACGGGTCTAGAGGGCAAAATGTGAACTCACTACTACCTACGCCTCTCTTCTTTATAACAAACTCAATCCAAAATGGCGTTTGATCTTACTACTGATGACAGTTGTGCTGACCCTGATTTTGATTTTAAGGACGCGTTGTTTCACAGAATTTAAACAATTCATTAAATTTCAGATTCTGTGAAACAACTTGTCCTAAGTGTGTTTCACGGACTGCCAGTAAGTAGTTACTGGTCGCAGTGAAAATATTTGTAGTGATCTTTAATGTGTCCAAAAAGAACAAGAACTTCAGAATATTGGCACTAAATGAAAAGTTTTGAACGAGTTGTGGAAAAGTGAGAAAAAGCGTCGATGACACAGATCGAGTTTACAAGCTACTATCTGGTAAATTCAATATCTGTTAGTAAACTCGCTCGCGTTACTTGCTACCTAGCAGATTGTTGACAATCTACGAAAAAAAGTTGAAAGGTCGTCAACTTTACTCGCTACACGCTTGCTCGTGATTGGTTTATTTATGTTTTTCAAGATGGCTGCCAATAAACAGCTGATTTCGACTGTCAAACATCACAGAATTAGTTCACGCAGGCGTCGTTATTCTTGTAACTGGCGCTAGCAGCGACCTCAGTGTCCTACGCTACTGAGCGAGTGGACAGTTTTGTGTGTCATAATGACAATCTCACTCGCCGATTTACCCGCTTTTAAACTAAGTAGATAGTAGCTTTTAAACTCGCTCTGTATCATTGAGTCTTAAGACTTAAGAACAAAATATATTTCGTAATTAAAGAGGATATTTTGTTCTAAGAAATCCTCAGAGTTGATAAATGTCGTTTGTAAAAAAATTGCCAGAAAAAAGTTCCAATTTTAAAAACGATGATTAAAATAATTTTCTGTTAAAATATTATATGATAAGTTATCTACTTTATCGCTTTTCTTAATGCTTCACAAAATTAGTTCCAATTTTGAAAATGATTCTTAAATGCAAAGCAAATCCGAATTCATTTAACCAGAGTTACAATCACAGACACAACCGATATAAGCATTTTTTGATATTTAAATGTATAAATGCGTTTATTTTTTTAGTTACTTTTGGAACTCTTTCAATAAGTAGTTCATAATTATTTACGTAAGTTGTTAATGAGGTCTTGTTTGAAATGGGATAATGTTTTGCCTCTACGTTAAAACGGCAGAGCTCCGAATACATTCTTATGCCGGAAGGCAGCCACTCTGTCGGCGACAATTTTATACGTGGGATCATTATTCCACAAAGTCTGGATGAAGCTTCGAGGTTCAGAAAAATCCATCAATTGAATTGGCCCCGCGACAAACGGACAATTCACGTAAATCCACGTTGAAACTAGGCGTGAAGGAATGATTGAAGCTTTTTACATGGTGGTAAATATTGTAAACTTCTTTACGGCGGTGTGTGAATCTGGACCCATACTTTGCTGCTTCAGTCACGTGACCCTTGGGGCATGCTCGCGGCTATTAAATCAGGGTGGACGTGCTCCAGGGGAGAGAGGCTAGGTGAAGTTGAGGTGGGGTGGGGATGAGGGTGGTTTGGCACCCCCCACCCAGTCCACCCGTCCAGCTGGGCTGGTACAATATTGTATGCGTTTGTAAGTGAAACATTTATAATACATGTACACCTGCAAACGATAGATAATATTTCTAACATCATTAGACACTATTTCAGTGGATTGAATTCCCAAAATTTTGTAACATTAATTCATTAAAAAAATATTTATATTACATATAGCTTGTTTTATATTTAATTATATTGCTTCAAAAAGAAAAGAAAACAGAGTGTGCAATTCACACGCGGTATAAGTGAAACCTCATTCTCTCGCAGGCTAAATCCTAGATGAATGTGTTGGTCTCTTTTTATGGTCGTTATTTTTAGTTTCATAATTTGAAATAGTAGTGTAGGTACTCAGAAGAAGCCCATAAGTAACTTGTAGCTTCTAGCATATTATTCTGAACCGAATTAACGCGATGTTTCTTTTTTTTTACATGAGTTCCACACAGGAGGTCCTGAGGAAAATAATTTCCCTCAGGGCCTATGGCATCTTTGGGAATGCTGTGTGGAGGTTTTTTTTTGGGAAAGTAAGGAGAGGAGAGTTCTGGGAAGGAAAAGGGTTTAAGGGATGGGTAGGAATCTGGGGTTCAGTGTGTCCTGGTCATCCGCCTCCAATACCTAGACAAACCTCACCCCATGAACCAGGGCACCCCTGCTAAATCACCAAACGTAGCGAACCACTTGGGGTGACCTATGGCAGAGGTGTTGGTTATCCAATAAAGGTTCTCGGGGTGGCGGTACCCCATCCCGCCTCCCAAATTGAAATTGTTGGCGTATAATCAAAAATACGACCAAATTAGGTATGCACAGGAAAATCATTTTAAAGAGGTCAAATCATTAAATGTATTTGTGGACACCGATAGTATCGAAAGTTTCTAAAAAGTTTTGAAACACCCACCCGCAGTCTCCTCTTTTTTCCGAAAATGTCAAAGAGTACGGTATTGAGTGTGTAGCGATGTTCACCAACTACTGTACATATTAAAAATATTTAAAGAAATGAAGACAATATAAGCGAAACTCAATCGAAAATCTGGAAACAGAAAAATCAGAAAAACATATTGACACCTCTGGGACTCGAACCCAGGACCTCTTGCTTTCCGGGCAAAGCAAGAGGTCCTGGGTTCTGGGTTTGCCCGGAAAGCAAGAGGTGCTGGATTCGAGTCCCAGAGGTGTCAATATGTTTTTCTGATTTTTCTGTTTCCAGATTTTTGATTGAGTTTCGCTTATATTGTCTTCATTTATTTAAATATTACAATTTGAGGTTTTACTCATAAAGTTAAAATTAAAAATAAAATATTAAAAATATTACAACTGAATTAAAAATAATCATTTTCAACCAAAAGGGTAATAAATAAGTAAAAGTTTTAATTTAGATTCGCGAGTCGCGATTGAGATACTTTATTATTTACAATTTTATAACATTTATATAACATTATATTTTTTTTACTTACCGTTTATCGGATTAACTGTAAGAGATGGGATGTACCTGTAAGTCACAGGCATCCTTTGTACTTTGTATTTTATTTGTACAATAAAGATATTTAAATTTCAATTTCCACCTCTGTTATATGTTACCTTAAGTGGTTCGCTACGTTTGGTGACTTACAGAGGTGCCCGGGTTCATGGGTGAGGTTTGTCCGGGGATGTGTCTGCCTACTTGTGTAAGGGATTGATTTGTAAGACCCTCAATCATGGACTCACTAATCCCAGATTGCTATCCATTCCTCAAACCTTTTTCCTTTTCAGAACTCTCTCTTCTTCCTTTCCTTAAAACACCATCTCCTGTGTTGAAATAGGCCCTGATGGAAATTATTTTCCTCAGTACCTCGTGTGTGAAGCAAATGTAAAAAAAACGTCAAGAGTTGAAAAGGTAAGTTGTCGTTATTATTATATAACCACCCAGTACACCACTACACAAGCAAGGTTCTCTTCAAAATGATTTACCTGTATGTATGCTACACAACGCTTTTAAATAAAACAGGATAGAATTATATGTTTAAAGGGTTTCTGAAAACGTTGAAACGAATAAAAGACTTGTCATTCACCGAAGCCGACGATTGATATCTTATCTACATCTCTACATATTATAAATTAAAGTCCCCCGCATTGTCTGTCTGTCTGTTCGCGATTAACTCGAAAATTACTGAACGGATTTTCATGCCGTTTTCACCAATAGATAGAGTGTTTCGTGAGGAAGGTTTAGGTATGTAATTTGTCAAGGATTTGTGTAAATTGGTTGAAACATAACGATAATTGTTAGAAGTGTCGGAAAAAGTCAAGCCGCCTGGTAGCTTTCATCGAAAACGCTGCATAATCCTTTTGGGATATAACAAAACAATGCATGGTGGGATATTCCTTTTTTATAGATCTACAAAAAAGTCCGCGAAGGCATATATCTATCTTTTACCTTACTATACCCATTTTATCTTCTAAAAAATGGTCACGTACATTTCGGTAATTGAAAAGTTATTTAGACGGATACAGTATTAATCCTTATTAACTTAAACACGTTAGTTACCCCAAGCATTTCATGCACATTATTATAATCTTTCACACCATCTCTACGTATTATAAATTAAAGTCCTCCGCGGCATCTGTCTGTCTCTTTGTGATAAACTCAAAGACGGCGGTGGTTATAAAGGTTGGATAACCATCCAGTAGATGACGTTGTGTTTTATTAGCAACAGCATCGCGTGGCCGGGTGAGTTAGTTATAAATAATTGAAATTACGGCTGCATCGAAAATTTTACAGCTGCATTGAAAATATTGCGATGTGTTTTCTCCGTTCATGTACAATAACACTTTTGACAATTAGAAGTAGTGGATGTTTAGCCAAGCTGCTCGCTACAGTCATAACTTAGGACGTGATATGATTCAGGTCAAAGTGCTTGGTTCCGGGGTACGTTTCTAAGTCGTGAAATAGTACCATTTTTAATAGCCTAAAAGGGATTGCATTGTGGAAATATGACGGCTATTTATCGCAGCCGCAGCGCGGAGCTAAACAAGTTGTTTCCCAAAGGGTGCAATATTTTATTTTAAGAAGTTTATACTTTTTCCGCTGGACGTATTTCAATTTAAATAATGGCATGTAACACGTAAGTTTTTTGTGCAAAGTTGTGGCTGCTGTATGAATAGCGAAACTACTCCTCAACTTAAACTTTTAAATTGATTTCTCAATTGTGTTGGGTAGTCATGTTCAATCAATAGGCCACTTGCATCACATTTAAAAAACAATCCGGTTTAGACAAATATTCTAAGACATTCTGTATTTTTTTTTTAAATCGTATTCTTTGAAACCCTGGTGATTTTTTGACAATTTCAATCCCAAAAATCGGACTTTTTTTTATAAACCGGAAAGACGGGACATAATTTTATGGGTGCGAAAAACGATAATTACGTAGCCGAAAATCATTTTAAAAATGAACGGTTTCCACACAAATGGCACAGGACAATAACGAGGCATACCAAAAATATTAGATCTCTTAAATATTTTTTCCTTAATCCGTCTAATTGATCATAAATCATTACAATGTTCAACGTCTATATATGACTAAATCCAATGTAATATAATTGTACTTGTAAAATAATAAGAAAATTATAAAATTTGATTTTGTTAAAAACAGCACCATTACCATTACACCTCTAAAATAGGTACAGAAGGCATAAAATGTACGGGGTTCTCTTCGTAACATCTGTCAAAACGTCAACCAAATGATAAGTTCGCAGACACCAAACAATAAATCTAGTGAATGTTAAACGTCAAATTCAAAAATTCGCCTGAAATCAAAGTGTTGCCATATAAAAAAAATACATATCAATGTGGAATTTTATAAAATTAATAGAACATTATCGGAGACGGGACATTTTCATGTAGTGACGCCACGAGCCAAAATAATGGATTTATTTAATAAAAAAATAAACAAACTGTACATTTCTAAAAAAAATTACTAACATAATCGTAATCTTAGTAAAAAAATCTAACCACACAATTTTTGTCTTTATGATATCCATGCAAGTGGCTCATTGCTTATATGTTTATTCTACATTATTCACGGTGAAAAGTAATAAATTAAATCTATAAGATACATTTTTTCTAAAGAACTTGGTGCTCTTTTGAAAATAACGAACTTCCACGAAAAGGGTTTATTTGTCGTTCCACATCGGCCAAATTATGTACAGTCGGCACTACTGTAGATAATTTGGCCACTTACTAGAACATAAACGTTGTTCATCTTTTTGCCGCCTTAATGGATACATTTACAAATAATTTGCACAGAGTTTCTCACTCACATATTTTTTTGTTATTCTTTTCCAAAAATTGAATATATTACATTGCACTACCCCTACATAAATTCTGGAATGACATATTATTATTATGACCTAGGAGTAAGATTTAAAAAAAAATTGATATAATACTAGCTGACCCTGCCACGAGTTGCTGTGGCTAACGAAACTCAACGTCATCTACTGGATGGTTACCCAACCTAGATGACCAAGCGTTGTGTCAATAAATTAACTCACACCGCCATCCGTTAGAAACTTATGGAACTTCCAAATTATTACAAAGCATTGCTCTATGACAAACATTTATTTAACATTTAATTCGCAAAAATAAATATTAAGGTCAATAACAAAAAACTATCCTATATTTTAAGTTGGACCAAATTACGCACAGCAAGCCAAGTTTTTTACGTAAAGATTATTTATTAATAATTGGAGAAAGAAAATGTTTTTTAAACACGTCATTCGTTGAAAAGTTTCATTCAAGTAGCCAATAAACCGCATTTGGCTCGCGAACTGCAGTTTGCGACCATCATTTTTTTTTCTTACATTAACTCCACACAGGAGGTCCTGAGGAAAATAACTTCCCTCAGGGCCTATGTCATCTTTGAAGATGCTGTGTGGAGGGTCTTTTTGAGGAAAGGAAGGAGTGAACACGGGTCTTGAAGAGACCCATGTTGTAGGATGGAGGAAACACAGAGGCCGGCAAATCGTTCCACAGACGAGCCGTTGAACTCAAGAACGAGTCATAGAAACGACCCGTTCTCATGTGACTAATGTCAACCGTGTACAAATGTTGGGCGCATGTTTGGCGTGTTTTCTGACTATGCACCGGTGCGGAGGGGATCAATGACGCTAGTTCCTCGGAGCATCTTCCATTGTAATACCGGTAGAACAAGGACAGCATTCCCAACTGACGTCTGTGCTCTAAAGATTGCAGTCCGTCTGTTAAGATGGGAGAATCTATCAAACGGACCGCCCGTTTCTGCACAGAGTCAAGGGTTTTTATACTATTGATACCCAAACAAACGTCTACATAAACGAGTCGACAAATTCAAATCAACTTCGATACCCAAACAATTTGGCTTTCCTGACGGTCCTTTGGAAGTTGGGATTTCCTGTTAATATTCTGAAGGAGAACGCTTTCACTTGAACGGGAAATTACCATTTTATTGGTATATATTAACCCACCGCTAACCTTATTCTCCAATCGGTTTAAAGTTTTACGTTGAAGTTGTTCCTCAATCACAATGCTATCTGGTCGCAACAACAATTATTATTCATTTGAAATATACTGTTAAATTGGAATACATATAAACTTTTCTTTGGATGCCATCATATTATTAGTTGACTAAAAATATATATTGTTAAAGAAAAAGATAACAACCCAGCACTTCTCGTCTAACCGGGACGTGCGCTTTTACCAATTAAGCCATTGCCACCTTCTAAAAAACCAACATAATTGTCAAATTCATATTTTAAAATTTTTAGATTGAACAATATTTTTTCATTTATCTAATATTAGGTTCTTACATATGAAATTGGCGTTTTGTATGGGAGGAACATAAAGTCGATTTAAAAAAAATATAATATATTTATTTCACCAAAGTATGTACCATTGCTATCTATGCACTTTTGCCATCTCATAGGTAATTCATCGATCCCTAAAAAAACCATTCGGACGGGAATCAATAAAATCTTTGAAGGCGGTTTGGACTGCCCCATCGAAGTTGAATTTTTTCCCTTGCAAGAAGTTATCCAAATTTCGAAAAAAATGGTAATCTGTTGGGGCAAGGTCCGGAGAGTACGGTGGATGTCTTAGACATTCCAATTGAAGCTCCTCTAATTTGGCAGCCATCTGTTGTGCAGTGTGTGGTCTAGCGGTCAACGCGCGTTTGTTGATTTGCTTCACTTAATTCGTGAGGTACCCACCTTTCAAGCCTTTTCACCTTCCCAATTTGCTTCAAGTGGATTAAAACAGTTTTATCACTAACACCGCAGCCTGCAGCTAACTCGGACGTGGTTTGCGATGGATCCGCTTCCACAATAGCCTTCAATTGTTCATTATCAACTTTGGTCTCCGGCCGTTCACGGGGCTTGTTCTGCAGGTCGAAATTTCCAGAACGAAAACGTTGGAACCAAAAACGCACTGTGTTTTCTTTTGCGGAACCGTCGCCCACGTTACACATCATTAATCCTTCGATCCGTTTCTGCAGCACTGGTGCCACGGAGGAACACGTACTCGTAAATAACGCGATATTTAAAGTTTTCCATTTTGTAAACTAAGTGACGCAAAAGAAAAAAAAACAACTAAGGAAAAAACAAATGAATAATAATTTTCGAAACACAAATACATGAGTAAATAGCTGTATAAATTTGAATTTGGAATTCCTAACCAAAGAGAAGACATTTGAGATCAAAGTTGCCAGTACGGCAAAATGCCAATTTCAAATGTAAGGACCTAATATTATTTTAGACTAATTTTTCGGTATCATAGGCAACTACCATTTTCATTGGAAACAATCGTTTTAAGAACTGGTTTGTAACCTAGTAGGCGTCTCGAATTAAACATATCCGATTTTATTTATCTGAACCTATTGATCTTTTTATAAAAGTCTAAATGAATATAAAGTTTTTTATAAGAATAACTTTTGAACAATGTAATATATCATTGAGTTCTGGGTACGAGTCCCAGTTGCGACCATTACCTTTTTCTATTTTTCTGTGTCTTGTTCTCTTTCATATATTCGGTTATTAGTATTATCGTCTTCTTCAACGATGTATTACATTGATGGGAAAAACCTTCAAAATTTATAAAAAGAGAGTTGCTCTCATTAAAAATTGGATATAGGTACATTATGAAAACTTAACTTTGCCAATCAGTTCTGCAATACGGAATAATAGGTTGGGGAGGAGCGTATAAAACCAACTTAGCCCCGCTTGAAATAGTACATAGAAGACTATTCAACTCAAAAAATATTCGATGAATTCAAAGTTTTACAAATAAACAGAATCTATCAAAAAAATGCATTACTTCAAATCCATAAAGACAAACTAACAATAAATTCATTTAGCACCAGGCCGAGAACAACAGGACAAATAATAATCCCTAAACTTAATACTACAACGGCCCAACACCATTACACATACTCAGCCTTAAAATGCTTTAACGAACTCCCTAAAGATATTCAATCCGAAAAAAATTATAAAATTTTTAAGAAAAAAATTAAAATACATTTCACCACTAAGTAATTTCATGTTTGTGTTATATTACGCCCACTTATATTTTCAATGTGTACACAGGTTTTATATTTTATAATTAAAAAAAAAAACTTTCTTCCCTAAATAGTGCACAGGTATATAATTTTAGATACATGTTGTTTTTTATTTTATTTTTTCATAAATACGCTCATGGTAGCATCAATTAAACATATATCAATTGTGTTAGTACTCCCTCCCTAAACACGAGAAATTCTCAATTAGAGAGGTATTATTACCACCATTAAAAAATATTTGCATTACATGTACATAATTAAAAAAATAATTGTACTTATACCTAACTTTGTAAAATTGTAAAAATGGAATAAATAAAAAAAAAAAAAAAATTCATTATAATGTCTGTGTCAGACCGTTTCAATTTGGAATGTATAATAAGCGATATGTTGAAATAGGCCAAAAAAGTATAGCGTTAGTGTGCCAGCCCTGTTATGGTAAATACAAGTTAACAGTGGTGACATAAGATATTAATACCAAGAGAAAGAAAAGTGAATTCACTAAATTAATGCTGGTCATGCCGAAAACGTTCATTTTTCATTTTTATTTATTATAATTTAAACCCGCTGAACTACTTATGAAGTTTGTCAGCAGGTACATAATGACAGCATTTTATTCAATAAATTGGTACATTTTCAAACAGTGTACGTATAATGTTGATGCGAAAATAATAATTAAATAAATTGTTTCAATTACGGAATACTATATATATGTTAATGGCTCTATAAGCCTTATGTAATAAACAAGTACAAATGGATTTAGTATGAACAAATCAATAAAATCAACAAGTAAATGAACAGTTTGATATACATGAGGTATATCAAAAATTATAATGAATTTTCCAATTCCTTCGAAAGTGAATTTCAATAAAGAATACAAGGACTTCGGTAGGGCATCAATATACGATTAAATCATCAGTATCTAATAGCCATTTCCTTAGATTATATTTAACCCGTCTGCTTGTTTAGGAATAAATACATCCCAAAACACGTAATCGCGTTATACTTTCATAAGACCAAAAACGTCCCGAGCGACCTTACATTTTTAAAGCTATATATCTCTCTTCCTCTCACGCAAACATATATATTTTTTCTTTTAACCAGAAAGAGAACAAAATAATGCTTCTAATTGCATTTGAAATATGAAAGCTATCTTGCATAGATAATTTACAATCTCGATCAAAAGTGACGGTTTCAGAATTTTCGCATGAAACTGAGGCTTCCGGATTGTGAGGTGTGAATATATATAACCAAGCAGACGGGTTAACTTTAGCAGTAAAACGTTATTATTTTTGATAATCAGTGAAAGTTTATTAAATATTTTGGGTAAAATATAATTATAGAAAGAGTTTGTAAATTAGTAACGTTATGTTTTAAACATTTTTAAATGACGCAGAGTAGACATTCAAAACTCTCTAAAAATGTGATGTAAAAGAAGATAAAGGTAAATGGATAGAGTAAATAATTTGTGCTAGAATAAAGAAGCATATAAATTGTGTGTTGAATAATCTGTTAAGCGCAGCTAAAATTATGTATTTTAAGCATTTTGTGCGCTTCGTGAAAATTTGGATAATGGATTGAGTTTTTAATATAATATATCATCAGGATTAGGTTGGGGTAAAGGGATAAAACATATTATGGGCGAGAAGTGAAGGTAGGCTCGTCCAACCGTTTCATAAAAGCTCGGGTAATGCCTCGCTGTAAGGCCGGTACATAATACACGACAGATTGATCGATTGATCGGCTGCAGTCGTCCGGTATCGGCTACCTTCGTCAATCGGGACTTCATATTCTCCAGGGGGAGGCAGTAGGAGGGGTAGGGTAATATGCACCCACCCTCCACCCTCTTGCTACCACTGGCTGAGGGGATGGGGCGCTTTGTTCTCTGACGGCTATAAATAGACCCAAGTAATGCTATTCCGGATATTACACGTTTTTTTCTGTCAACAGAGTCTTCGGTTACAGAGCGTATATTATCGGTAAGGTAATGTTTGTTTATATTTGCAATGCAAGCAGCCAGCGCACCATGTGGCGCTTGGCGTGTGGCTTGCGGCGCGTTGTTGCCTTGCTGATATTCTTTGTTCGGTTGAAGGAAACGAAGGGAGTCGATGGAGAGGGGGGGGGGGGGGGGGGGAAGATAGGCGGAGGCAAGGAGACGGCTGCTCTTCCCGGGAAATAAGTCCTTTACATCGACGGAAGATATACTTTGTGAGATGCAGAAAACTTCGTATGCATTCAATTATTTTATCATATTTACTTCTTAAAAGTTAAAACAACATCTTTCAAAACAATGTACGCGATATTAAAAAAAAACTATGTTATAATTTATTTTGAAAAGAATCTATTTGCATTTACTGAAGAAAGTTTAGCCGTTAGATATCAATGTAGCTAGACTTACGATATTCTGTTAACATATACAACATCGCGTGCGCCAACTACAAATTGTCCCCAGAAAACCGAGGATTATTGAAAATAAAGCGAGCCTTCAGCTTTATAGTCTGGAATTCCCATAGAAGTTTTATTTTGTATTGTTAAACATTTTTCCTTTTACCTCCATGGGGTGAGACGTGGTTGTATTCGTTACCACTTTCTTTACTTTCTGCGGAAAAGCTTTAAAAATAACACAAAAAGTTTTCATTACGTGCTTAATAATGTCAATAAAATTCTAATTTGGCAGAACTTCTGAAATATTACGGCATTCTAGAAAGACCGTAAGGAGAGAATTTTAAGATTTTGATTAAATTAATTCAAAGAAATTTATCGGGATATTATTTTCAGCTTAAATGTAAAGTTAAGGTTGTTTCAAGGATGAATAGAGTTTCTGCAATAATTTTCTGACGCACTTAACATATTAATACTTGAGTTCAATGTAGCAAAAATGCCAAAATGAAATGGCAAAGGGGGCATAGAATCAATTAGCGTTATTATCATGCCCCGTAATATCTCAGTGTCGTTTGGATCGAGCGGATCGCGATGCTCCCGACCTAAGCTCGCGGCTGTGCCGGGTTGGAATAGGTTGCGTGTACTACGTAACGTGATATAACTGCCTTGTCGATGGTGCTAAAATTTTTACGCGGCGCTTGGCGCTTTTGCGTCCGTACGAGGTACGATCAGGACCGCCTTGTATGCATACGATTTTGCATGAAAAAAGGTGCCACGGGTGAAATACAATTAAATTAATATACTTTGGAAATTAGTAACTTTTTGTCTTGGTATTCAAAACAAGCACAGAATCCACAAGTGAGATGTCCGTAGGGAGCTTTATCATGTAACAAATCTCAATTGTAAATTGGAATTAAATGCGAATTAAACATTATTACAACCATTTTATGGTGCTTTTCTTAATATTGTTAATTACGCTAAAATCCGCATTACATCGGCTTGCATCTTCTTATCCATTTTATGGTGCTTTTCTAAATATTGTTAATTACGCTAAAATCCGCATTACATCGGCTTGCATCTTCTTATCCATTATTTGAATACATATCATTTTAAGTCACAAACCTATGTCTCTGTGATCTTATTTCGGTATTTTTTCAGACAGTCGTATACATAAAATCAAAATCTCACCTCCACCTTCACTAAAAATAACTAATTGTGTCAAAATGTAAGAAAACAATAAATTTTAAGGTCACTTCATAAAAATTCTCCAGTCTTAAATAGTCCTAAATTCTCCAGTCTTTAAAAATAAATATCAACTCTTTTAATCTTCTCATATATGTATAATATTTATTTATTTATTTATTTATTGTTGTTATACGCCCGTAGGGGCTTTTACATAAATTATAAAATAATATTTAAGATATCGAGGATTACACATACAAGTAGTTTTTAAAGAAAAAAACCACTTGTATATTCTTGCGTAAAACCGTGAAATATTTTAAATAATGTTATATTTAACAATAACATAGAACAAAATATAATATAAAACATTACAATAACACATCAAATCGTTAAGGGCCGGTTTTAAAAACGTCCGTTCGTTACGCTTGATACCATTTTTGGTTTACCGCCACAAATATTTGGTCTACCGCCCGATTTTGCCGTTTTATAAACGTTCGTTAGGTTATCGGTAGGTTAAGTTTCGGTTAATGCTTAACTGACTGATTTAGACCAGTTAAACGGGTAACGATCCGTTTTGTTGCTTGTTGGCGCTGAAATCTTTTTGACAGCTGTCAGTAGTAGTTGGTTGTTGCCCGACGATCGCTTATTTTAAAGAGACAGCATTATATTATTTGCATTTGTGACATGGATTATTCATCGAGCAGTGGAATGAGGATGAGTCGATGTCAATGATGGCATTTTCTCAACTAAAGAGATAAGTCTGTTTAACTCCTCTGAAGTGAAATTTTTGCTTTTGGTTCTCTTGTTCATTTTGATATCTGAAAAATTACATTAAAACTTCATTAGTGATAGTGTAAAAATGATTTAGTTTATGTGAAGACGCAACGCGTATGATAATAATACTAATCGTGACTAAATCACTGATATTTTATAAGATTAATAAATATTTATATGATTAATAAACATAAATTTATGTAGTTTTGAAGTATATTTTAGAATTGCGTTGATAATCGTGTTAATAATCGCGTCAGCAAACACTCCAAGCATTAAAAATAACAATCAACGACAGTTAAAGTGATACCCATAGATAAAAACAATATCAGAGACAATAATTTGCCTAAAACATTGCCAGTAAAAAAACTTTAGGACCAAACGTAACCTATGACCGCTAGTAATGCAAATTTGTTTATAGTACGTAAAATAAAATAACGAATGGATAGCGGTCCGTTAACGAAAAACGGTTCGTTACGTAACAGAAATTTGGTACTTTCCACAAAGTGTTGGTTTAAATTGCATTTTAGAATGTAAAGGGAATCAGCGAATACATCTACAATACCACCAAACTTGTTGCCTAAATCATGCATCCTATTGGTAAGTAAGTGTGATTGATAGTTGGTAGTGTATGTGTTGCAAAAGAATGTTATATTTTGTCTAGTATTCCTTGTCGGTACATGGAGTTTAATACTAGAAACGATGGCAGGGCTGTCAATTAGGTTGTTCATAACTCTGTACAATAAAATTAGGTCTGAAATGATTCTTCTGTCAGACAGCAATATCAACAATAATGGAGGGTGACAAATGTAAAATTATGCAATTTCTAGTGTTTCAAATATAGTATCCTTTGCATGCAAAGTTGTACATTCCACAAGCATAAACTTTATAATAAAAGTGTGTTTATCGGAAGTGACCGGCCAAGTAAATAAGTTTCCTGTATATGTTTGTAAATACTAAAATTAGATAAAGCCTAAGAACTCGTAAGAAATTGTACAGCATCCTTGAGATAATTTTTCACAAAAACAGAGCTCCACAAATGATGCCATTGTTATTATTATTATTTTATTATCCTCTTAAAAAATAAAAGTACGAATTCAGTTTTGCAAGCATTGATAAGAATTTCTTTTGAAACATTGGTAACGAACTAGCCAATCCTGAAAGTAACCGAATGTAGTGGTGACAGGTGTAAATATGCGTAGCTGGTAGGTAGTCCCGCGGTTCGGCCGCCCGCGTGCACCGCGCACGCTGCGCACGAGGATGCGGCGCCCCTGATGAGCGCCACTTGGCTGCGCGACCCACTCGACGAGTTACGGTAGTTACGACTTCAAGTACCCAAAAGTGCGCATGATTTATATCCAGTTTTATTATGCACATCCGCCAACATTAGGGGATTTAATGTTTCTTCATTATGACGACTGTTTGCGCCGCGGGCAGGCTTCCCGTGGGGCAATTAATTCCACTTCTGCCTCGGCACTAAAAATGATTTATTTATATGCGCCTCTCGAAGGGAGGAAATCACGACCTTTGGTTATTTACCAACAAATTATCATAATGAAAATTTGAAAGCGCTAAAATATTGATTGGCAGTTTTCCGGCGCGGCCAAGTTAATTAATGCGATAAACAAGGATTAATTGGCCATGAATGATACGGAATTAAACTAACCGCGTCTTAAATAAATCTCACATAACTGTGGTATCACGAAGAACTCAGTGTAATATGGTTATAACGTGTACGCTTACTACGAAAATATATCTTTGATTATCGAAAAACACAGTGGAAAATGGTTATAACGTGAACGCTTACAACGAAAAACCTTTAATTAGCAAAAATACAGTGGAATATGGTTATAGCGAAATATAATGATGAAGGTCTTCTTTAGGAACAATATCATATCCCATGAGGAAACTATGTACCTACATAAGTACCTAAAAAAGTATCGTTACAATTCGGGAGGCGGGTATGGGTACCGCCTCCCCGGGAACCATTTATTGGATAGCCAACACATCTGCCATAGGTCACCCCAAGTGGTTCGCTATGTTTGGTGATTTAGCAGGGCTGCCCGGGTTCATGGGTTTTGGTTTGTCCGGATCTTGGCGGCGGATGCGTCTGCCCACCAACTTCGTGGTAGACCGGATCGGGAGAGACTGGTTGAGGGAGATCTTTTGACCTCTCTAGCAAGATTCTCTCGGAACATTGGCTTGCATTGCAGTAGAAGGCATAGGTAGATATGTCCGTCACTCCCGGACACATTGACCCCCAGATTCCTACTCACCCCACATACCTCTTTCCTTCCCAGAACTTCTTCTCATTCTCTCCTTCCTTTCCCTAAAAAGACCCTCCACACAGCATTTCCAAAGATGACATAGGTTCTGAGGGGAATTATTTTCCTCAGGGCCTCCTGTGTGCAGCTAATGTAAAAAAAGCTTTTTAATATCCGAACATTATTATCATTTGTTACAATGCAATATGATACCTTTCGTTTCTCTCTGTTTCTCATATTATTTAACCACTCCGCTTCTTCACTTCTCGAGTGGGATGATCTAAAAATAAGTAAATAATTTTTTTTATACCTACCGTTAAGTCATCGAATTTATAATAACAATAATTGGATGAACTACACGTTTCTTCTAATTATTGACTCTCACCTAATCAAAATGACCCTGTTTCAAAATATATTGGTATCATTATTTTTTTGGGAAGTACGGGTAGTGAAATGATTTCGTTTAATTTTCCGTTGAGGACGAAAATTTCGGATTTTTTTGGTCAATATTTTAAAGTTCTTTATTAAATGCATTGCATACTGTGATGGACGTATGTCTAAAGGTATAAAACAGGCATTAGTGTATATTCATACCGATACTCGTCCCTCTTCTAATCACAAGTGTCTGCTTCTATAGAAGAGAAACATCGTAAAATGAAATAAAAATCAGTGAAAACTTATTATGTAATTTATTTTGCAGTCAAATATTATACTTTGTAAACTGATTATTTAATAATAAAAAAATAATAGTTGGATGAGATAAAATGATACGACGTATAAAAGGGCGGTTTGTTTTGTATCTCATCTTCTTTATCATAACCTTCCTGAAAGAAACTTGTAAGACAGCGTGTCAATAAACAATACAAATATTCTACTATCACAAAATTATTATATTCTACCCATTTTAATCCGAAAACAAGCCTTTAATTAGCAAAAATACAGTGGAATATGGGTATAACGTGTACGCTTACAACCAAAATACGCCTTTAATTAGCAAAAATACAGTGGAATACGGGTATAACGTGTACGCTTATAACCAAAACACGCCTTTTATTAGCAAAAACTTATTATGATTTAATTCACTTATATCCACATTTTGGTTGCCTAGTGAAACACTTCTACATTCATAATTGCTAAGATAGTGCTATTTTTTTCCTGTCAGAAAAAATATTATTATATTTAATATTTGATATACCTTCAAATAAATTCCGTAATGAAATTAAATTGACAATAATTACCTATTATTCAGCGTATAATTTGAAAAAAAGAAGACAATTAAAGAAAAAACACAGCGATTGGATTACTATTTTCCCATTCATATCTGAACTCTAATCGTCAGGAGATACTTAATCAAAAGAAATGAATCGTTATAAGAAAAGCAATTCCCCGGTATTAATTATAATCAGAGCAATAAATATAATACAAGTAATATAATTAAGACCGTCTTTCTCTCCACTAGGACTATAATATGCTGGAACTTGTCTTCAAGGTGGGGTGGGCAGTTTCTGGATATAATACCAATCAAAACCTGCTTGTACTCTTAGATATTGTGTAATTATTTGCCCACTTGCTGTACTATAATGTAAGATATTTGTTCAATTAACTATTTAATAAAATTATTTATATAACAACAGAATTATATAGAAAAAAATACATTCATATATCACGAGGAAACTATGTACCTACATAAGTGATTTAGCATCTAATAATAGTATCACATTTTTTGAAAGTCGTAAATATTAATACTTTCACATCAAGAGAAATCATTTTGTATACTGGAGAGACTACACAATTTTTATTTAATCACAAAAGAAATATTTCGTGCATAAAAATACAATTTCAATTCACAAAATGTTTATTTTTGGAGTTTAAAAGAAACTTTTTTCTCATTTTTCTTTTCTTCGTAATTTTTTGAGGACGAAAAAATATGTTCGCCAAAAGATTGCGATTTTTTTTATAAAGCTGAAAAAATATCATTTTTAAATTTATTTTGTAATATTGTTAGTAATTTGATTGTATTTTTGACATATCGGAACTATGTGTCCGACAAAACTTAAGCGATAGGCAGCTTACTCTAAGGTCAGCAGATCGAGATGTTACTAATCGTTTAATCGAACTTTCTAGGTCAAATCGAGCCGTTTACTATGATCGATCTTTTCGTGTTACTGGCCCGCTCATTTGGAACAAACTTCCCTCAGCTCTTACTAATATCCAGAACTTGGCTGAATTCAAAAGAGCTTTAAAAACAAACTTATTTAAAAAATCATACCTTTCATGAATTTTAACTCCTTTTCAATCTATTATAATAAGCCATGTTCCTCAAGTTTCTGGTAATTGTTTGGTTTCGATTACCTCTTTACTATAGTTTTATGTGCACTCTGAATTTGTATTATTTCTAAATGTTAACTGCCTCCTGTTCTATATAATTTAGTTTAAATGATTCTTGTTGAATGGCACCGTGATGGTTTATCATTATACATATATTGTCCTGTGCCAAAACAGCACTCACTATTGTTGTTAATATTGTTCTTTAGGAATTGCTTTGTATATTTTTGTATATTCGTTATTTCACATTATTTAATTAATTTTTTAAGGACTCGTAAGGAACACTGTAGGTTAATTTTAAGTTTATTATAATTAAGCGCACTTGAAGTGAAACATCACAAAACTGCGCTATATAAATACTACGTTATTATTATTATTATTATTATTTTATTAGTAAATTAAAGGGAGGTAAAAAAGGAACTACTATAGTTTAGATTAAATAAATACACATTTTAATAGAGTTAATTTGGATATAGGACTGACAGTCTCTCGGAAAGGGATAAGGTAGCTAAAAATACCGAAAAAGTAGATATTATTATCCAAATTTCATGATTAGCGTACTATAGTAATTGCAAGCTGACAAATCCTGATGCAAGTTGGGGTTTGAATTAGGATTTAACATGGATTTGCGTTGATCTACTTAGCTACATTGTCTAAAATAATCTTCTGCCTAACTTTAGTCCCTCTAATTATTTACAGGATTACCACCCCAGTTATAATGATAACTGCAAGATGTGCACACACAGTTAGGGGTTGTCCCGCCACTTACTGCAGGAGGGCAGGGGGTGGGGAGGCGTGCGAGCGACAGCATACGTGTCCGATGCGTCAGTCGCGCGACTAATTGATTGAATTCACGTGCTGACGTTTGCGCGTCGCTGCATGATTTCCCGACTTCTGGAGTTTGAATGGAACGCATTAGCCTCAAAGAAAACGGAAGATGATAAATAAATTAAAACCTTGCTTAAATAAATCAAAGAAGAGGAAATAGACAACATTTAAAAAAGTAATAGTAGATGAAACGATATTATAATTACGCATAGTTTTAGTGTAAGAGGTAGACAAGGACAAGTTGCATCCACCAATTTTTGTGCCTGACGAGTTTGATGCGAGCGTTCAAAATACTAATGGACACTTTGTAAAAATGTCCCACAATAATATTATTATAAAGAAGTCCATTTTTATCAAGCATTCACATAATGTTTAGACATGGTTAAAATTTTTTTTTTAATAGGTACGGCAGATTAAAATAAATCATGTATTTTAGAAAGTAAATAAATCTTTATTAATTTTATACTATAAAATTGTAAGTGATGTAGTATTTAAAAAAAAACTACTTTTCTTTGGATATAGAAATTCAAAGATTGTCTCAAAAATAAATTATAAGATTTTAATCTTTTTGAAAAAAAAAACTCCACATGACATAACTTCTGAAAATTTGGTAACATCTAAAGAAAAGTCCCAACCCGCCACTGATATGTTAATAACAACCCTATGTCAAAGGGCAGCTGATATGGAAAACCCTTTGTAAAAAATAATTTGGGAAATATGATCGCGTTGACAATTTGTAAATCAGCAGAAAAAAATATACCCTCAAAGGCGACATTCAACATTAAATATTACTTTCAAATTCTATCTTCCCAAAAAAGCTTCACCTCATACCTACTACCTCATTTGTAGTATTTTCCACTGATGCAGGGCAAATAACGTCCCTGGGGCCCTTATATATATATATATATATATATACCCTCACTCCGCTTGATTTGTCCCTCTCATTACTGTAATGGGACCCTCGTTTCGACATCGGGCTTTTTGTGTTCCGTGATATTCCGAGTTGCGTGCAAGAAATCGGAGACATTCCGCCCCGAGTATAAATTGTTTGATATTATCAAACGTTGTTAATGTTCATTCGAGTTGATTGTGTGCATAAGTTACACAAACAAATAATCAGATAGGCTGCTTAAGAGGATATTTGTGGTTCGGTAACGGACTATTATCGTGACATTTGCTGAAAGGACGGGACTCGTTTTTTTCTAATGAACTTTATGCAAATCATGCATGCAGTAAACCGTTTGTAGTTATCTATGACGGTGGGTTTTAAATGGTTAGTTTAACAACCTAGTAATCTAATGACCTTGTGGGAAAACAAAGAATCAATACCACGATATTAACCAGAAAATATTTTTTTTATTACTGAAAACCTTCGAACGGAACTCCAACGAAATTACTACAATTCCTAGTATGACGCAACTTTTCTCAGCTCATAACGTTAATTTCTTTGCGAGTATGAAATATCCATGAAACAACTAAAGAAAAAAAAACAAGACTTCAAAACAAGAATTGTTTATTCCATATTTATCAATAAGAAAAATAGCATTAAGACTTGGACGAAAAAGATAGATCGTAATGAAGAATCCTATTTAATAACCCTGTTTAATTTTATATTATTTTTTTTAAAGAAAGACTAACATTCCCGGGTTACGAATAACCTGACAATATTTGAAAATCTCCTACTACCACCACAGTAAGCCGAAAATGTTGCTTGAGTCGTGATGCAGGACTGAGCAGGCCGAGGAATCGAACACGGAACGCCTGGGTGGGACCCAAACGCGATGCCCACTCAACCACTAAATTAAGTTTAATAACCTAGCATAATTTTACATTAAACCTACTTTGATAACCCCATTCAATTTTATATTAAACCCTATAATGTACCTAAACTAAAAAAAACCTTTTTATAATACAGGGTGTTAAGGGACGTACTTGACTTACTTTAACCAGTGATTCCTGACATTATTTGGAGTAAAAAATGTAAATGAAATTTTGGTCTCCGGTGACTTTTTTTGACGACTTTTTTTTTTTTTTTCAAAAATTTTTTCTTCAAAATCAAACAAAAAAAAATTTCTTCCGCATGTCGTCACTGGTCACTCATCCGGGTGTCCGACGAACCCCTTACCCCGCCTCCAACTGTTCAACAACTACCATTTTTTTATGTTTTTGTAGAAAAAAAAAAAAAAAAAACATCAAAAATGTCACCGGAGACCAAAATTTCATTTACATTATTTACTCCAAATAATGTCAGGAATCATTGGTTAAAGTAAGTCAAGTACGTCCCTTAACACCCTGTATAAGATTTCTTTAAGGATTTTTCTGCAATGTTATGTTTTCATTCACTTAATTGACAAAGTGTGAAACGATAAAATAATAATACGAGGGAATTAAATAGAGTTTTGCCCAACTTTTTGAAATCAAGTATTTTTTTTCTCACAAAAACTTTTTAAATAAATTATTACCTGGGGACAATGTGTCCATGAGGGACGGATGTATGCATCCATCTCTCCCTCGCGGTGCAAGGCGATGGTAGAGAAAGTCCAGTTGGAGAGATCTAGGTTAGGTCTCCCTCAACCATTCTCTCCCAACCATAGACATCCAAATGACTAGACAAGCAGTTACAGGTGAGGGGTCAAACCAAACCATGGAGGGCGAAGAGGGGAAAGATGACTGTGATTCGTTATACAATCAATCTGACAGTAAATAGGCATCTCGCATTACAATATCACCATTTAGTTCTTAAAAGCAAAATCTGCTTTGAATGAATAGACCTTTTTACATGGGAGCGCGAATTGTTTGCCACGATAATAACATATTTGCTAAGGCCAAATGCTCGCCCCAAAAAGACCCGCCCCAATACACATAGCAATATTTTGTTGCCTTGTTTAGTTAAAACACTATTACAAATGTTTCATAATTTACTTACCCCTGTAACCAGCGACGAGTACACTGGAGAACCGCCCACATTCGCTATGTGCACATTGATATGTAGATATATTGTATAGAATACGCTACCGTTTTGGCGTTGTATTTCGTTAAATGTATGGATGTTACCTTCTAGCTGTTCACGGCAAGAATGATGACGTCACACATTTTAGATTCAAGCGAGGCTCTATCCCCTCTCCATGGAGCGAGCCGGTTCCAAGGAGGAGCTTCAGCCGGCGCCATGTGGAGGGGGAAATAATACGTTTTTATCACTTAGGGCAGGTCCATGTATATTCATATGTCCGTGCTCCCAACCCACCACTCAGTAGGTGGGAAAACGCATTCGCCACCAAGACCTAGACAAACCTTACCCCATGAACCCGGGAACCCCAGCTAAGTCATTAAACGTAACCAATCACTTGGGTTGAACAACGGGACGTTACTGAAAAATAAAAATTTAAATAAAATAAAGCTCTGCTTAATTGCGGCAGTTCATGAACGAGCAAAGCTTTGACTGGCACGAGTTAGTCAATTTTATTCGATTACAGGTGGTACATAGGCGGCGCTACTTCACAACTTTACTCTGGAAGAAGTGAACTTCAGATCTTAACTTTTTATCAATTCCAGAAGCGTCCTGCTCAGTACAAAACTTACTAACATGCAGGACATGGTTCTTTAAAGAAGAGGAAATTTAGGCAAGGTAGCTTTTACATGGTAAGTGAACAATGTTAAACTTTCTACAAATTTAATTAACATGAAGAACTTTTAGATACAGTACATTATGCAGATCAAAAACTAATTTAACTGAAAAAATACCCCATTTCCAACGATTTTCTTTTAGGTATTCACATCCCTACTCGTGGATAATGTAATTTATTTTCTCCAATAATCGCAAATTCACTTTGTGGCGTTATTTTAATCAAATTAAACCAAATCACCCTTTGTCCACCACTTATTTAAATAAAATGTTTCAAAATCTTTGGTTTCGTCGTCAAGATTAAATGAAAATTAACAAAAACAACAATAGACAAACAAGTATAGATAAAAAAGTGCCTGTAAACAAAAAAAAATTAAAAATAGTATCAATTAGTTGATTATAGGTATCATAAAAACCATTATATAATTTAAAAAGTTAAAATTATTATTTTTATTATTGGTAATAATGGCATTTATATCTACATTAAAAACTTTTAACAAAATGAGTTACCAAGTTGTATATACAAGGTGGTGCAAAATTAATTACCCCATCGGAAGATGTTATAATTTTTGCAAATGCCGTCGTACGTCAATCATATTTGACATTTGTGAACTAGACAGCTGCAGAATACAAACATACAAGCAATGGAGCGCTATACTCTAACCCTTTTAGCGATTTTGTGTCGAAAGTCATCATGAGCGACGAGGCGCATTTCCACTTAAACGGTTACGCCAATAAGCATAATATTCATTTCTGGGGCACTGAAAATCCGCGTGTGATGCATGAAAAGCCATTACATCCACTCAAAGCCACTGTGTGGTGCGGCATTCACGCAGGAGGAGTGATTGGGGCGTATTTTTTGAGGACGCCATTGGCATTACGGTCACTGTTACTGGCGAACTCTACAGGGCCATGATAAATGACTTCTTACCTCCGAAATTGGATGAGTGGGGCTTGGTGAACATGTGGTTTCAACATGACGGTGCAACCACGTACACAGCACGAGCCATAATGGATATTGTGAAGGAAGCGTTTCCTGGTCGCGTAATATCTCCTTTTAGCGATTTGGTATGGCCAGCAAGATCACCCGATTTAACCATCCCAGACTTCTTTCTACGGGGCTATTTTAAGTCGCGGGTTTATGCCAACAAGCCTTAGACAATCGCAGCCCTTAAGTAGAATATTCAACAGGAATGCGAACAGTTATCACCGGAAATCTTGCGGAAAAGTCATGGAAAATGCGATAAAACGGGCAAAAATGTGTATCAGCACTGGCGGCAGCCACTTGACGGATATAATCTTTTCCACTTAACAGAAAAAATTGTAAAAGTAAAAATAAAGATTTCTATCACTCAAAAATTTATCACTTTATTTAGTAAAAAAGTTATTCAAAAACAAAATTGGATGATTACATTGATTATCAAAATTGGTAATACGAACATAAATTTAAGGGATGGCCATTTAAAAAAAAAAACATTAAGAAAAAGACAATATCCAAGTTTTTCTAAAAACTTTAAATCCTCACATCTGTAAGCTTTAATATGGCTTAGATTCTATCTCTCAAAGTTTATGGTGTTATTTTTACCGAGAAATTTACTTATTTCAAGGGATAACATAATATTATACGTATCATTTTTCATA
The DNA here is from genome assembly GCA_929108145.2 of Limnephilus rhombicus. NCBI lineage: Eukaryota > Metazoa > Arthropoda > Insecta > Trichoptera > Limnephilidae > Limnephilus > Limnephilus rhombicus. Next base: position 39,635,889 of record OV815271.1, on the reverse strand, counting down.
AAAAAAAAAACAAACATGCCGCATGAAATAAATATTTGGATTCACTCTGCACCAAACACTCAACAACACCACTGTAACTTACTATGTACTAATATCGAAAACAAAACTTCAACCAAATATCTAGGGATCACTATTGACCAATGCCTAAAATGAATACTGCATATAACCATTCACAAAAACAGAGTACGAAAATTGACCTATATTTTTAACTGTTTGAGACATATTCTAAATAAAGAACTATTGAATGATGTACTTCGCTTTCTGTCAATACATAATCCAATATGGTATAACAGGATAAGGGGCGCCTAAAAAACTCACACACAATCTCTTTACATTGCGCGAAAACTAATAATTAAAATAAAATTAAATAAATCATTTTTATATCCATCTGACCTCAATTTAAAGACATAAAATTAAATACTATTTTCCTGTATCACTCAACCTTACAAGTTTACAAAGAAGATATCCTAAACAAAACAGTACTTTTCAAAAACACAGCAAATCTCAGGCAAAAATACATGTTACCAATTCCGATTTGTAAAAAAACTTTGGGTCAACAAAACTACAAATACTTAGGAACAAATTTCTTCAATAAATTGCCATAAGATCCCTTAATGATAGTTTCAAAGAATTCAAAACACAATAAAAAAATATACTTAAAACCTTAACTAAAAATAATAATAAATAAATAAATACATAAACAAAAAAAAAAAAAAACAAAAAAATCTCTCATTCTTTATGAAAAATAAATAAAAAAAACTACAAAATAAAAACAGTCATAAAAACAAAAAATGTAAATAACTAAACAAATAATACCTCCTCCCATACACACAACCATTTTTTTGTTTTGTTTTTGAATATTTATTTAGATGTATGCAAAATTTTTTCATACATCTAGTAAGAAAATATATTCAAATACAATTTAGATATACAGTTACATATCTAAATTGTATTTGAATATACATTTTGTACAAATACACTTAAAGGGGAAAAAAAAGATTACTACATAAAAAAAAAATATTTTAAGGAAAACAGATAACTATGTGACTAAAATAATATTGGTAAGATTGTTACAAATCAAAAAGCATTCTTCACGTATAATGCCCATATTCTACGAAAAGTGCTAAGACTTGAGGCTTCCTTTACGGCATTCGGCAGGCTGTTATAAAGTTTTTGCCCTTTATAAAATGCGCTATTTTGTGTGCACGAAAGTTTAGTTTTGGGATGCCTAAAGTCTCCGCGTCTTCTCGTAGTCTCTTCTTTTCTCGTCTTCTCGTATTTGCTTATTATAGGATAACAATAAAAAAATTATTAATTATAAAAAAAATATAAACAAATAGTAAATAGACCCCAGTTAGACTCGAGAATAATTCTCCACTAACCGGGAATGAAATTAGTTAAGATTGTTATGAATTATTTTTTTATATTATATCTTTTATTATACAAATAAAAAAAAAAATTAAAAAAAGTAATTGTAATTTTGGACTCTAAGTGTTACAAAAATAAATATTTTATTGATCTTTCCACGAAATGTAAAAAAAAACCTGTTATAACATAGATATTTATCAAGATTATTAAATCGAACTAAATCAGAGATTTTCAGACTTTAAATTTTATTTGTAGTCGCTTTAAATTAAGCGAATTTGAGGAAAAACCAAAGCTTACCCAAGGTTAGTCCTTATTGACTATCACAGTAATTACTGTTAATATGAGATAATTGAAAACAGATTTACATGATGTTTAAAAAAAAAATTATGCAAAATTTTAGAAATTATACTCTTCACATTATACGTAGACGGTTCTTTATTATTTAAAAATAGCTTTTTAATACGTAATACATCTGTATCTTTTATCTACATAAAATCCGTACGCAGAACATATAAAACCCTGCAATAGTCAAGATTCAAGAGCGTGCCGTGTTTTTAAAAATGATTTTTCGCAATTTTATGGCAAAAATTAGGTTTTGGTTGGTATTTTAATGGCGAGGGGTCAGAAAATAACGATTCTTTAGTGAATTCTATTTGAAAGTCATTTTTTTAGTACCAATGGATGGTTTATTCACATTGTTTTCATATTTGTGTGAGCGATTTCAAGCAACGCAATTTTCTAATATTTTTATTTTCATTTTAAGTTTAATTTCAGCACTATTGAAATACAAACATTTGTGCATTATTTTAAGATTTTAGCTAGCAAGGACAAAATACTTTTTACTAAGCACGATAAACATAAGACACCATTTCACAAATCTTTCACATATCAATTCGATATAAAATATTTGCCAATAAGTTAACTTTACATTTTCCTCTGATTGTCAAATTTCTATAATTGACCGACAACTGTACTAATTCTCTTCCTGAAGTACAACGTATAATAACACCTTTTTGATATGAACAAATAATTGTAACTGCATACCGATTTCACACAGATCAAATGAGAAAACGCACATTTAGGAAGAATGAGAAAAGCTAGAAAAAAAAAGTAGAACAGCCAAATGGAAAAATCAACATTGTTTAATATCTATTTTCTAAGAACCAGGCAAGTTTTAAAAAAGATGTTTTCAAAAGTGTTTCTTTACATTTTACAAGTTTCAAATAAGTTTTAAGTAACCATGTTTCATCTTTCTTTTTCCACGAAGTAGAGACTACTAGATTGTTAACATATTTACCAGAGCACATAATATTTTATACATGTTTTGAAAAATCAGTCAGAAATATGAGAGTGTTGAAATTAACTTCTAAATTTTTTTATATATTTTGATTAAGAGCTTATACGCAGTCAGGAGGCCAACGGAGCGATTTTTAAGAAATTTTCCTGGAAAGATATCTTAATTAAGTAACGTAAAAATGTATTTACATGTTGTTACAACTAGGTGTAAGTTAAAAATAATACTATGTATATAGTGCTTTTGAAACTTTGAATACGTTTTTCGCAAAACGGTGTTTTAAAAAAGCTAAACCGATCAGTCTAAAATTTTTACACAAGCTTTATAAATATATTTTTAGTAATTAATCAAGGTTTTTTCTATAAATATACAATAAATATTTTCCATTTTTTGCAATTAAATGCCAAAATTTTCATAAAAAATCTTTTTTTTTGGGAAGCTGACATTTTGTTAAAAATTAATATTTTGATTATTCCTTCGATTAAACACTAGATTATATCTTATTTTAACGAAATCTTTTTTATGTTAGAAGATTAAATCTTGAGAGGACGCCAAGGAGATCGGCTACAGCAGTTTGAGCAATAATTATATAAAAATAAAATAATATCAGAATCAAGTTGAATGCTACAACAATATGTATACATTTTCTTACGTTAATAAACTAAAATGTCGTTCTGAAAAAAATCCTGTCGGCGTATAATGTACAGAGCCAGATTTTGTTTATTACAATATTAAAAATTGTTCGCAAAATAGAAACTTGGCACACTGTTGAAGAGCGTCAACTCCACTAAAATGATAATAACAGTAAAATAATTTTTAAAACTCCAAAAACAACAAGAAAATTAAAATTGTTTCTAGGACGCCCAGCGATCAAGGAGATCAAGAGGATGAAGAAGAAATCACTTCAAATCTGCAGTTTAAATAGACGATAGTTACGAAAAGAAAAGAAATAAAAGCAGTGTATCCCGTTTGGCGTTTAGTAGCTCAATGTAGCCTTTAGCCGAGGCGGCTGAGGAATACAACGGCGCCCGATTTTATTGTGAGCTTCGCAATTAGCCGGCGTCGAATAACGACTCATTCAATTAAACAAATTAAGCCGAAATTCGTTCCGTGACTGCTCCTCGGCTCTGTGGGCTGTGCATGCCGCCACCCTTTGTGGACGAATAACATTTATTTGCCGAGTGCGGGAACCGTTTGCCAGGGCGGTACGAGCAGGAGCAGGCTTCTTGAGGAGAAGGGGGACTTGGATCTACTGAAAATTGTAAACGTCGTGGGAAACGCGGGAGAGAACAGTTAAGAGGAACGGCTGCTCGACCCCTTTCACTAAAAACGTAATTTTAGATTAGAGGCCAAATCACTTAACGAATTTGACTATTTCTTTAATTTTTGAAGATGATACTACTAATAAATCCATTCGAAACACACAAACAGAACAAGGCACAGAAAAATAAATAGGTAACGGTAACTGGAAATCTATCGCAGGATGTCTGTCTTATCCGGACAGCGGCAACTTTGGCAATAATTTGCGAGTTATTGACAAATATTAAAAAAGTCACGTTTTCTTTACCAACAAGTAATTATGATGAAATATAAAAAATAAATAAAAGGATTTGAAAAAGTAATTTTGACGGGCTTTAATTTAAATTACACTTGATTTACCACGGTGCACAAATTTGACGTATGTAATTTGAAATTTGGACCCAAAGAAGTCTTTTGTACGACATTTAATGGTTAATGTTGCAATTTTGGAAGCCTTTAATCACCTTACTCTTAAATTTTTGTTGTTTGTATTTTTATATTTTTAATGTATTTTTTTAATCGTAACTTATTGTCATTATATATCTCACTGTACTTAAAATTTTTGTTGCTTATATTTTTATTTCATTTAAGTACTTATTATTTCTATCGTAACTGTATTTATATTATTTTTTCTCATGTTAAATATGTACCGACTATATTATTTATGTAAAAGCCCTCTGGGTGTAAAATAAAATAAATTTAATTTGTTATTTTAAGTATGTTATCATGGCAGGGCGGGCAAGATGATTATTTTTATGATTACTTTTAACGCTCAAAAAATTGCCAAAGTCGCCTAAAAATCGTGAAAAATGTAATGATTCGTTAATAGCCTACATTTTTTAAAATTAAATTAAAAAAGTTTAACCCAAATCCTAACCTAACAGATATTTGCTACGCATTTTTATTAAAAAAATAAATTATGAACTTCAGTTTGGGTATTTTGGCCTAAAATCTAAAATTAAGTTTTGTTATTTAATAAATACATATCTTTGGAGTTTATGCATTTTTAAGGTGTGATTGGCAATGTTTTAGGAATCATTGGAGCATCCATCATCCTTTGGAGTCAAAGATATTTATATGGATAACTATATAGGATGTGTGGGATTGCACTATCCTACCCACATCCTGGGATAAAATATTATTATTATTATAGCTGACAGAAAAAAAAAATAAATGCATAAAAGTGACACATAAAGACTACCTGTTTATTGTACTTATTTTTCATAAAAAAACGACGCTATACAAATCATCCAAACACTTTTGTTATTGCCATAACACAGGGTCATCTCTAGCATGGAGGGTGAAATATCACAAAAAAACTATGTGTACTCTCGATAATTCATGTATTAAATAAATAAATAAATTATTCAAAAATATGAAAGTTTCACAAAATAATTCCAATCTAGTAGTCAAATTAATTTCAACATGAATAGGAAACAAAAGCAATTGATTATTTTTGAATTTCCTTCAAAGGACGCAAATCAGGGCTTAATTTGAGTTTATACTTTAAATTGGTTTTTGAACCGCATCAAAAAGAAGAGTTAGAGAACAGAAAAGCTCGTGCATTCGGAATCTGTAAAGCACCCGCCGCCGTGCGGGCGAGGTAGCGCTTTGCGGGAGCTTTGTGCTTTCGGTGATTTGATATTGTCTGCTTTTTGTGTGTACAGATCGGCTTAGTTTTTGTGTTAGCCGAATGCAGCGGCCATATCTCCGGACATAGTTCCGCGGGGAGGGAGAAGGAAACGGGCAGACTGGGAGGCTGTAAATTATCTCTTTATAGCCTTCATCCCGTATGCTCGTAAAAGTAATAAATTTATGACAACGGGAATTCGATAAAACAACTTCCGACATTCGGCAGGGCTAAAGGGCTCAGCAGTTAGGATGTTAACGTCTTTGGAAGAAGTGTTGTTACGCCTTGATGTATTAACTACACAGTATGTTGAAACTTATTCAAATATATAAATCATAGAATTTGTGATTATATAATATCATAACACTATAATTGGTTGATTGGAAGAGACTCTTAGCATCTCCCCGGAGAAAGACATCGTTCAGTATTGAAAAGTTGCCTGAAATATGTTCAAACTTATGCAAATTTGTAAATCATAAAATTTCTTGTAACATAATATTATAACAATATAATTTCGCAGAGTGGAAGAGTCTCTCAGCATTACTTGAGGTAAACCAACCGCTTTCCCGCCCTGGTATAAGTGACTTGTGGTTACTCCTTCAGGGCTCTCACAAGGACTCTATTTTTTTTTAATAAACTAAGCTAATAAGTGTAGTTCGTGCATCATACGATGTTGAAAATAAAAGTGTGTTGAAAAATATAAGAAAAAAACAATGGAAAAAATGATAACTGCAAAAATACTAAGATTACAAGTAAAGTCACCTCAGCATCAGCGTAATATCCCCTATGAAATACCATGGTTCATTAATGAAACGTTGCTTGAAATAATTTCAGCCGAGTTTGATGACTAGATTTGAATAATCAGGAACTTTCCCCAATTTCCCAACTTTCCACTGTCCCATCATCTTCCTATCTCCACACCCTTCATCCTCACAACATACCCCGATATTTACTACGTATTCTTATCACGATTGGGTTGATTAGTTTGTAGAATAAACTGCAAACATTTAATATTTGTGTTCCCTTATCATTACTAATGTTTCATGGAATTATTGATGTGTAATTTATAACAATTATGTACACAAATATTAAGTAAAGCCAACTCGCCAGTGGCTACGGCCCGCTGAATTGAAAATAATACTGATGAAATATGAAATGATTAAGAGGGTATTACCAGAGAAATCCAGAAATATATCATTTTTAAATCAGATTTTAGACGTATTAACAACTCTTTTCCACAAAAAATGTTTATTTTTAGTATAATTAGGTTATACCATAGGTCGATACATAGATTTGACAAATTTTGAAAAAAGATTTTGTATTATACCACACCCATTTCAAATTACATAATCACGCAGTAAAATAAATTAATACATTATCTGGGTATCGCATGTTTTAGAATTTTAATTTTAGTTTAAATAAAATCATTAAAAAATATGTACGTACTTCACGAAAATTGGTCCGTTTGTGTATTTATTTGCGCACTTACAAACTAATATATTTCAGATTTTTTTTAACATTCTTATTTAACTTAGACATTATTGAAAAATGATAAATACTTATAATAAAAAAAAATAATTACAAAAAGTACATTATATTAATAGTTTTATCATCACGTCTTTCAGAATTTTTGGATGTAGGTATAAATTAAAGCAAATTTGGAATGAAATAAAATCGATATTGAGTTGTAATTTTAAAAAGCTGGTGCGGAGAATAATTAATCTTTCTCATTCTAACCGCCCTGCACGATCGTAAGAACAACTTTCGACGAAATGTGGATTTTCGGCCGCTGGCTGGTTAAACGCTCTAAAGGACTCTCCTCGACACGGATTATGGTGTAGTGTTAGTAGAGGAGAGATGAAATGTAGTTATGCAGGTCATTTTCATGATTAATTTAATATTCCACTTCTTTTCGTGCCCCATCCTTTCAGATGTTAACTTTTATAATGCCAATCTTCACTCTTTCGAATTTAATAGAGAACCTTAAAAATCATTTTCATGTTTTTAATTGAGGCGTAGAGCGCAACAGCGGCCTAACTGTAGAACTGTAACTTTTGAATAATTGCCATCTACGTATAATACAACAATAATTATTATTTAATTACTTAAATAAGTCACAGATAATTTTTTAAAAAAGTATGCAGTTCATACGCAGTAGAAATGAAACCTTCAGAAAATTAAAGTAGACGAGAGTGGGAAGGCTACGAAGCACCGCACAATAGACCGATTATGGTATCTCATTATCTCGCAGGCTAAATCCTATAGATGTATGCGTTTGTATCTTTTTAGTGTCGCTTTTTCTTTGCATTGAGTTTCAAATCACAACGGTGCTAAAGAATTTTTCAGTTAAAAAATATATATTCAGTTTCGCATATTTGTATATTTTTCATCTCTACCCTCCTCTTGTGCCTTTTTTCTGTGAGGCCACTTTAACATAAACAATTGAATGAATTGGATAAGTTTTAAGATTTTCAAGGCCAAAAGCATTTTCGTTATTTGTTTTTGGGGTGTTATGCCGTGTTGCGCTACCTCCTTCTTTAGCCAACGTTTCGGACATCGTTGCAGTGTCCATCATCACATCTACCGGATCTGCCGGATCTGCCCTGATGATGGACACTGCAACGATGTCCGAAATGTTGGCTAAAGAAGGAGGTAGCGCAACACGGCATAACACCCCAAAAACAAATAACGAAAATTGAATGAATTATTTTAATATAGTAATTAATACGTGTCGCTTTTAATACCATGAATTAACATTTATGACAATGTTAACCATTTGATTTTGCGGGACAAAACAAAAATAACATAGAAAAAATATTAGTTACATTATTTATCTAAGTTTCTGAATTGCCAGCATGTAGAAGTGGTGCAACTATCTCAAGCCAGTTCTGTCTTACCAAACACGATACATCTGCTAATGTAAAATAGTTAATAACCCCAAATATTGGAAATCAGCATGAACTCACGATAGGGCGATTCTTATTTCAATTTTTCATTAGATCGTGAAGCAGTTAAGCCAGAAACGTAATTTTTGTTACTTATGCCTGTGTTACGCTCTGACGTATTATTTGACGTATGATTACGCCCCAATTTGTTACTTAATCATGTGTTGCGCTCTATGCCTCAATTTATTACTTAGGTCTGTGTTGCGCTCTATGCCTCAATGTGCTCATATTAAAAAAAGTATTTATTAAAACTGGAGCCAAACCGTATTAGCAAGTTAATATTTATTTTAAAATCCCACTTTTAATGTAATTGCATGCAAAACTAAGTTGCATATCACACTTATCAAAATTGTTTTTTTTTTTACATTAACTCCACACAGGAGGCCCTGAGGAAAATAATTTCCCTCAGGGCCTAAGTCATCTTTGAAGATGCTGTGTAGAGGGTCTTTTTGAGGAAAAGAAGGGGTAAACGTCGTAGAAACGACCCGTTCTCGTGTGACTAATGTCAACCGTGTACAAATGTTGGGCGCGGCGTGTTTCCCGACTATGCACCGGTGTCGAGGGGATCAATGATGCTAGTTCGTCAGAGCATCTTCCTTTGTAATACCGGTAGAATAAGGACAGCATTCTCATCTTTAGAGTACAGGCGTCAGGTGGGACTGCTGTCCTAGTTCTGGTTAAGATGGGAGAATCTATCAAGCGGACCGCTCGTTTCTCCACAGAGTCAAGGTTTTTTAAATATTTTTTTAATATATGTTTAACTACGATACCCAAAACCTTTTTGTGCTATAAGTAATATTGGTTTTCAATTAGGGTAAATGCTTTTACCGGAAATAAATCATTGAATCGGTCGTATCTCCCCATATAACTCCCTCTGCTATGGACAGTTCAAATACGCCGATGTTTTAATTAATATAATGCAGCGAGTAAGTAGCACCTGCATTTGCAGGTAAATTCGGAATTGACTGATTCACTCGAGAATTCTCTAGTTCAATCGTCAGTGCGCATTTTCCGCAATGCAATCACTCTGCACATAGTGTACTCTGTACTCTGCACCCGCCCTGCACTGCACCTACTCCGCTCCACTCTGTAGAATAAACAACCCTGAACCAGTCGCGATCTGCTCAGTTCGGTCCGCAGGCAGGTACCGACATCCATGCTATTCTAACCGGCTATAAGTCGTACCCTATGCGATGGGCTCGGCTATCTGTTATACGTCCTGTCATCCTGGTATGGCGTTGGTACGAGTATCATAACGGAAGAACCGCCCGACTGACAGCCATTTCACGCCAATCCGCTGCTGTACGACAATTTTCCGCCATTTTCATGAGAATTGTTATTCAATTTTGGGTGAAACTTATACGGATAGATCTGTTTTATTAACTAAATCAATAATTTCAATTATGAAAGGGTAAATTTTATACGATTTCCACTGATATAGTTTGCAAAAGCCCAATAATTACTCGATTCCGACCGAGATTTCAACTTCTTTCAGTTTTCTTTTGAAATCTTGTGAAGATAATGAAAAAATTTATGAAATGAAACATCTTGTCTCCCTTTTTGATATTTCGAAGCTATATATCTAATTATGGAAATGACATTGGAAGAAACATATGTGGCTTTGAAATATAGAAATGGAAAAAAAAACATGAAATTAACATTTATCATTCGAGATTGTTTCTACTATGGTACATCAGGCGCGGTCCGTCCATATATACTGGGGATGCTGCGCTTCTCTTCTTTTCTAGGTTTAAAATGAGTATAACAATAATTATTATGTATTTATTCCGAATTAAAAAGGCTTGGATTTATTTTTTTCTAGTCGTAAATAGCACTAGATACTGCAATAACGACACCGCCACCGTCCAAATCTCAGAGACCAACGCTAACACGACGCACGGAGCATATGTAATATGTATACATTCTCAATGCTCGAACGACGCGTAAACTCACCAACACCAGCAAAACAGTGGATGCTCCGTTCATTCCGCGTCCACGACGCAGGAACGAGTGTGATATTTTTGTATTCGCGCATGCGCGTTTAGGCAAACCTGCCATAGTTGAAGTAAGGCCGAATACGGATTTCATTGGAGCATCCAACGCTCAAAAACGACTTTAATGCTTATAGCATAGTGCACAGAATAGCTTATCCGAAGCGAGCGGACTTGGTACCATTGAAGATTTGTTTGCCTAATCACTTTTCGACAGTTATTTGTTGTCTTGAATAGCTGAATCCTATCGATACATTGAATATCTTTCGGAATACCTATTTAATTAAGGAACTGTAATATTTAATGTGAAGCATGAAGGTTACATAGAGCTAATAGACAGGCTATTTTTGTCGATAATTGCATCTTATTGGTAGGCTAGTCCATAGACTTTTATATTTGATATTAGGTATACCTATACTTCAGCATCCCTTATACAAAAAAAACACCAACCGCCACTGTGGTACATATTAAAGGTGAACGGACAACTCAACAACATGCAACATCATCACGTTGAATTTTTTTTAAAAATTGTTAAAAAAGATTTCGTTAGGTTAGGTTGTGGGCTATTTTCATTTTTTAAAATAACTTTTAATGACTTTTCAAAGGGGTGTTGAAATTTCACTTTATTGAGTTGTCCCATAAAACCCATATAAAATAATTTGTGATTCAATAAAAAAAATATGAATAGATTCACCAAGTAAAATAGATCCAAAATGATTAAAAATACAAACTTAAATCGAGAGGCTGCGGGTTCGATTCTCGAAGAAATTTTTTTAATTCATGCTAAAAAAAATTGTAGAGTAAACAATTTTTTTTAGTATTATTTCACCCGCTATGCTAGGGATGTCCCTGTCCGAGTCAGAGTCCTCAAAGGAGAGATCAAAAGTTTTTCAACCAGTCTTTACTGATCCGGCCTCCTGTCACGCAGCTGGTGGGCCCGGACAAACCCTCATCCCGTGAAGCCCTTGATAAGTCACCAAACGTGGCGAATCACTTGAGGTGACATGTGGCAGATGTGTTGGTTATACAATAAATGGTTCCCGGGGCGGCGGTACCCTCATCCGCCCCCTAATTGAATATTTGGATTTAATATGTTTTACTTTCTTTAAAATTTCTCTATCACTATCGCGTCGTACGGAAAAAAATTGTTAAATAAAATTCTTAGCCAAGGAAACCTTCGTATTCCCCAAACAATAATTATGAATTATCAACTTTCGCTCTAAAGTTCCTCGGAATCAACGGAACCCTAGTTCCCTGTTTTTATGACTCCAGGATTTTTTAATCAGCTGAGTGTAGTTGGAAACAAAATCAATAAAGGGAATTCTATCAGGAATAAGGTACGCTACGTTATTTGAAGTAGAGAGAATTACTCGTATATCGCGTGTGATTTTCACTGACAATTTAAATTAAGCGGCTTCTAGTAGATAAGCAATTTCGTTATGTTAACCGATATAACTAGTAAGGTTAATGATGTATAATTAATTATACATCATAACTAACACGTATGCAAATATTAAAAATTTAACAAGGCAGGGGAGAGGTTCGTATCTCGGCCGTTTTTTCAAAGTCTCATAAAATGGTTAGTTAACAAATATATATATATATTTTTTATCAATCCGATTAAATCAGTTAATTAAATAGTTAGAGGATATTACAAGGTTATCATTGATAGTATAAAGGTAAGAATGACATTTTACGAAACCTATTATTTTGGACCAAGGTACAGTACGGTCCCACACGTTGGTCATATAAAGAAATCTATTTATATTGTTTATAAGATTTCATATTTCTATTATAATAAATGAGATTCATTACAAGAACTGATAAAAGCAGCATCTGTGAAATAAAAACACATATTCTTTGAATGATTGCATGCAAATATAATTAACACGGGTGCCCGGGTTCATGGGGTGAGGTTTGTCTAGGTCTTACAGGCGGATGACCAGGACACACTGAACCCCAGATTCCTACCCACCCCTTAAACCCTTTTCCTACTCAGAACCCTCCTCTCCTTTCTTTCCTTAAGAAAAAACCTCCACACAGCATCTCCGAAGATGTCATAGGCCCTGTGGGAAATTATTTTCTTCAGGGCCTCCTGTGTGTAAATCATGTAAAAAAAAAACAATATCCATTTAAAAATATGTGTAATTTTTATCATATTTGTGTAATATATAAGTATCAAATTAGCATGAAAACAGTAACAATCTAAAAGGAGTACAATGTACCAGAGTATTTATTGAATACGGGCATTTGTCTAAAATCAAAAACCTACATGGGTACCTACGTAATCAACAAATTCCAAGGTACGGTATCGGGTGATGTCCTAAGGGACGGGACAAGTTTTTAAGCGTATATAATCAGCCAATATAATCAGCAAACAGAAGCATACAAATACGACAAATTGCTTAGCATAAATTTAAAAACATCATGATGTTGCTTCAAAATTTTGATTAAAAGTGAGAATGAATGGAGATATTAGAATGTATGTTTCTGGCAATTCAAAGTTTGTCACTGAACATGGAAAGTAAATTTTATGGTGGGATTTGATTAGCTTAAAATTGTTCCTTGTATCCGAAACTTGATGGATACACCAACACTAAACGCCGAAAAGCATATTAATTTAACTGCACGTGTTAGGGAGTTTTCCGTTTCTTTTCCTAATGTCATACCCACACTTAGTCCCCCTACCTACCTACGTGAAATCAAAAGGCCAGTGCATTGACAATATATAACATAACAGCAGTATTTTTGCTCAGTATCTTGACTGCGAATGATAAAATTCCAAGTTACATACAAAACCTTCAACAATACAATTGGTGATGAAAATTATAATCGGTACAAAGTGGAAAGTGTTTGTGTTGTATGTGTGTGAGTGTGACGGCATGAGAGCGAGACAGCGAGTATGCGGATGTATAAAAGGCGTGTACGAGCTGTAGAACTCCTCTTCAGTTTACTCTTCATACAATAAACGTAGTAACATTATTCTCTCATATCATTACTACCTACAATAACCGAACCCTCATCTGCGCACCACACAGCGCAGATCTTACAGTGTTATTGGACAAGAGACCTCATGGTCCTGCCACCAGTGAGTTTCTACGCTTCCTTTTCCAACCCTTTTACACAGTTCTAGCAACACACACTTCACCACAATCTATATACATCTGAGTATTTAGCACCATTAATCGATAAAGGATCTATCGAAAATGTTTTGTCATCGTTCCCAAGCACGACTAAAGATCGCTAACGTAATTACAACAATTCACGACGAATAAATAGACCACTTATTCAATATGAACTATTGTTTGTTCGTTGGCGATCTGCAATCATGCTCGGGAACGATGACAAGGTACCGACATTATCGATAAAACCTTTCAATCGTCCGTGCTGGATGTCCCGATACCCTGCCCCGATCATGGACTCTGTAACCCTGTCCAAAACGTTGACTAAAGAAGGAGGAAATACAATTTGGTATAATACCACAAAAATAAATCACGATACCGCAAGTATCTTTATTTGGTTAGGTACCTGTGTTAAAATCAAGTCAGTCAATTTAGTCAGGTACGAGTGCCTGTCTTAAAATGACGCCAGTCAATTTAGTTAAGTACCTGTCTTAAAATCATGTCAGGCAATTCAGTTAAGTACCTGTCTTAAAATCATGTCAGTCAATTTAGTTAGGTGCATGTCTTAAAATCATATCGGTCAATTTAGTAAGGTACTTTATCTTAAAACCACGCCAGTCAATTTAGTTAGGTACCCGTCTTAAAATCAAGCCAGTCAATTTAGTTAGGTACCTGTCTTCAAATCACGTCAGTCAATTTATTTAGGTAGTATATGTCTTAAAATCATGTAAAATCATGTCAGTCAATTTAGTTAGGTACCTGTCTTAAAATCACGCCAGTCAATTTATTTATTTAGGCACCTATCTTAAAATCATGTCGGTCAATTCAAATCAAAGGTACCTGTCTTAAAATCACGTCAGTTAATTTATTTAGGTAGGTACCTATCTTAAAATCATGTCAGTCAATTTAGTTAGATACCTGTCTTAAAATCACGTCAGTCAATTTAGTAAGGTACCTGTCTTAAAATCACGCTAGTCAATTTAGTTAGGTACCTGTCTTAAAATCATGTCAGTGAATTTAGTTAGGTACCTGTCTTAAAATTACGTCAGTCAATTCATTTAGGTAGGTACTGTCGAAAAATCATGACAGTCAATTATTATAATCATCGCAGTATTTCTAGACAAGCATATGTGTGATTTGGGCTGTGGTAGCATTAATTTGTGCGGTACCCAATACCCACCACCGACATCCGAAACCCGACACCCGACCCCCGACCCCCGACACCCGACACAATAAGCCACGCACTGTTAATTGTAAAACGTAAACCCGTCCAAAGTTAATCTATTTCGCACGGCAATGCAGATTCACTTCGACAATTAAATCCCGATAAACGTCATTATACGCGACAAAATAATCCACCGCGTCATACTGGACGGAGCAGATGTAACCGAATGCCCGAGCAAAGCCGGGCACCCGTCACGTGATGCAATTAAACAAAAATTTGCCGTTCCGCCAAATCAGCTAACGCGCATCGGTGATATGATTTGGTTCTTGCGAAGTGCACCGGATGCGTTTTATGTGATCACGAACGGGCTCGGATTAGTGCATATTGCAAGAGATCAAACAGAATTAGTATCGCATAAAGATAATTAGAATATTAAAGCAATGATTTGGAAGTATGGTAGTTGCTATTAACCCATCAGGTCTCGGCCATATTCTGGCGGAATGTCAGAAAATTTACGCTTTGCAATAAAATCCAAATAAATGAATATTTATGAATGTTCCCTGAATGTAGCCGAAAACTAAAAACAGTTTTTGAAAGGTGATAGAATATGTTTTTTATTGCTTTTTTATTAGAAATGAACATAAAATTTCTGAGATATAAAATTTTTAATACAAAAATGAAAAAGTTTTGAAAATGGCTCACCCTACATTTTTCTTTCAGTTGATGACGAAAAAAAAGAAAAACGCTGAAATTTTTATTAGGCAAATGTATTATAAAATAAAATACTTTTTTGTTTGAACCACGAGATTTATTAATTTATGAACCTGTATTTATTTGTAAGTATTTTATTTTATTAAATATGTCAAACCACAAAGTGATTGCTTTCTATAATAATAAATGTATTATAATTATTATCACCTCACGTTTTTGTCGTTTTAAAAAAAAATAACGAAATTTTATACACTTTTCTCAAATTGCCATCGAAAACTTAGGTTTCATAGAGGCGTACTTTTAAATTTTTCTATGATTAAATTCTAGATATGAATATAAAGCGTGGACTTTTCTCTTTCTAATACCGTTTACATCATTTTTCACCATGAAAGTAAGGGAGATACAACGATTTACATGAGACCTCTGTGAACTGGAACAAACTTGGTCTACTGTGATTATACAGTAAGTGTATTATTATACATTATTATTAAGTATGGCTACAACCCGTGGCTCTACCCTATCCACTTTCTCTTGGACATATTTGGTATGAACCTTCTACGGGTCAGAAGGGATGTGCTCATTGTAACACATTTCTTCAGACTGATTCGTGGAAGATCCGAAAACTCGGCTATGATGGAGAGCATTAGTTTCTATGTTCCCGATGGTTATCTCCGTCACCGACAGCATAGACTGTTTTATCTCCCGGCTTGCAGATCTAACTTGCCAATGGTTATGCTAGTCGGGAGACCTGTCTTGTTGTTAAATAGAATCTCTTAGAATATCGATATGTTTAATATCAATGAAGCACAATTCAGACAACAAGCTTTGTTGTCGTTAGTATGATTGTGCTTCATTGAAGTGTAATATAATGCTTAAATCTGTTTAAATCTTAAATCTCCATACTTTATCTCTTTTAAAACACATTGAAATTTTATTTTGTAATGTTTTAAAAATGAATAAATTGAATTGAATTGAATACAGATTAAATAACTTCTAGTGCTTGTAAGGTATGCGTACATCTCAGGAAGTAAAGGTTCGAAATGATATGACTAAAAGCGTCTTCATTAATGTGAAATAACCCAAACCGTTACTGTGAACAACATTTTATTTTCATATCAAAATGCTTGCCATAATGATTTTCTATATTCTTTTTTAATGGTATGGTAATTTGGGAGACGGTTATGGAGGCTGCGTACGTAGATCATCGGTCCAGCTCATCAGCGCTACGTCGTCGATCGATCAACGGTACGCGTGATACAATT
The DNA here is from genome assembly GCA_929108145.2 of Limnephilus rhombicus. NCBI lineage: Eukaryota > Metazoa > Arthropoda > Insecta > Trichoptera > Limnephilidae > Limnephilus > Limnephilus rhombicus. Next base: position 39,619,102 of record OV815271.1, on the reverse strand, counting down.
TCCAGCCTCAAGATATAGATGTACACAAGTTACTTATACACAATTAAGTATGTAATGGCTAAAACTAAATTTGTAAATAATAACTACACTATATCTTGAACACATCACAATCATCCATCTGAAAATCTTAGGGAAGATTGTTTTAAGACGGAATAGATTAAAACGTCACAAGAAATGCAACCGCTACGACTGCATTTCCTGAGTTATCCCTGACTGTAGTCTGCAGGATAATGATTTACGTGATGATAGCCAACCTCCGATGGGAAACCGCAATCGAAGATGAAGAGAAATTGTGTGGTTGTATTTTTAAATTACTGATTCAGAATTCAGAATTCGATAATAACAGCTTTTAAACATTTCATAAATTAAATAATTTTACCTAATACCGAATTCGAAAAGAGTCCATTGATTTTTATCAGAGATTTGTTTTTGTAAGGCATACGAAATAAAACAGAAAATAAAAAAAAAACGATGCTTGTATCATTTTTGTTACAAGTCATATGTAAGATTTAATAATTATGCAGAGGCAGCTTCATACTTTAAAATTGATTCATTGAGTGTACGAAGGCATCATATGGATGCAATATTCCTGTATAAATTAGTTAACAATAATATTTAATGCCCAGAGTTGCTAAATAAAATTCAATTTAATGTACCTGCGCGTACAACACGCTCTTCTGTCCTATTCAGGGTTGATCAATGCAAGACAAACTGTAAGCAAAATTCTTGTCTGAACAGACTATGCAATAGTTACAATAGCATATTATCCAAGGTGGACATTTTCAATTCTGAACTTTCCAAATATAAGGGGTACATAAAAGAGTATTTCTCTGATGTTTCATGAATATGTTGTGTCTATGTTTCTATCGTTTATACTTTAATTCTGTTATGATTTTATTTATATGTACAACCTGGCGTCTTATGGTTACCAATGTATTGATATTTTTATGTAAATTTTAGTTTTATATACTTAATATTTTGTTTTATAAAATTTTTGATCTCATACTCCTTTATTATAAATTTTATTATTTAAAATTTGTTATTATGCTGTCTAATCAGAGGTAAAGTCACATGGAGGAAATCCATAATTGGTTTTATTTTGGCTACACAAACATGTACAAACTGTAAAAATGTAAACTGTCGATTTCCCGAAAATAAATAAATAATAAAATAATTTTCCAGAAACCGTTCCAATAAACAATTATTCAAATCCCCCTTTCATGCTGTAACGGACCTAAAAAATCCTGAGCCTCATTCATTAAAAAAACACTAATATTTTTGTTTACGGGGCTCGAACGTGCGCCAACGATTATCATTAAAATAATTAAATGTATGTGGGGAGTGGGTAGACGGGGGAAGTATTCATTATCGATAATGTTATTTGTTTAGCTCTGTTTACGCACAACCTTTGTTTTCTTTTCGGAGCTCAAATGCGGCGGTTCGTTGTAATATAAACAGACCAAGGCAGGTGGATCCTTCATACATTCTCCAGTATGTTCAGTTTCCAAGCAGGTGGCTCCAGCTTTCTGCTGTGCCGGCACATCACCGTACGCTCATGCGGCAAATTATTCATGTTATGTTATGGTTCTGCCGTTGAGAGCCTCGTTGAAAGCTCTCTTTTTGTTTCAAGCGCGTCGGTGTCGTCTGTGGGAAAGATATGGATATACAGAGATATACCACGGATCTAATAGAAATCGGAGATTTAAACATTTTCTTAGAGCATTAGGTAGAACAAAATTATTTGAAGATTGTCAAAGGGTTTCAGGTCAAGCTCTATTACATAAAAAAGGGTAGGTCCTTACATAATTAAAAATGAAAAAAAGTTGTTCGAAAGAACTTTATTTAATTTATACACGTCAACAGGTTTCCGTAAATCTCAAACTTCATCAAGACAATACAAATATAAACTAAATTACAGTACCGAAGAAGAAATTAAATAAAAGAGTAAGAAAAATAAATACTTAACACCCAAGTAAAACATAAAAATGGAATAGGAATAAGTCATCAAAATCAAATAAAAATATTTGCCAAATTTTAAACAGTTAGAATTAAGCGACAGTCTGATTTTCAAGTTGTTCTCATTCTCCCTATGTAACCCAACACTTCCTATTCACCACTGCCAACCCCTCACCTACCAGTCTCTGATGTTCTCTTCCTCTCTTATATGCTTTCAATTTCTCCTTTGTTTATCTATTAATCTTTCTTCGTACTGTAATTTTATTTACATGTTTATTGTCCTGATGAAGGTTAGATCAACCGAAACCGGTCGCCGTGTATAAACGAAATAAAGTGGTTTTTAACGAATAACTTTTTCAATTGTATAATGTCAAGCCACAAAGGTTTGCTTTCTTAGATCCTTTACATATTTTTATTTATTTGCGGTTCCCACCTAGGTACTACTGAATAATATAAATAAGGAATTGATCTTAAGTTCCCAAAAATCTCATCACGCAAATTTTCAAGCTGTCATTTCAATATTTTGAGATAAAAATGCTGTAAAATTTTGCAAAACGGTATATTAAGAGGGTATCACCAGACAAAACCGTACGTATGTTATTTTTAAATCAAATTTTAGACGTATTAACTCTTTTCCATAAAAAAAATTTAAATTGATTTCGAAAGATCGTTATTTTATCTAGTAAACGCATGTTTTAAATTTTGAGTTTTTTATTTTATTTTAAGTATAATAAGGTTATATATACCATAGGCGTTGGCAGATTCGTTAAATTTTCAAACGAAAAATCTTATTTTACAAGACATATTTCATACCATACAATCATACATTATTGTAAATCAATACGTTATCCAGTAAACGCATGTTTTAAAATTTTAATTTTAGTTCAAATAAAATCATTAAAAAAATATTTGAATACTTATTTATGACAAAAATTTCTCTACTTTGTCTATATATTTACGGTCTTACATATTAATATATTTAAGATTTTTTCACATTCTTATTTTGCTTAGACATTATTGAATAATGATAAATACTTATGATCAAAAAATAACTACGAAAAGTACATAACTTTAATAGTTTTATCATCACGCCTTTCAGCATTTTTGGATGTAGGTATAAATTAAAGCAAATTTGGAATGAAATAAAATAGATATTGAATTTTTAAAAAGCTGGTACGGAGAATAATAATTGTTTCTCGTTGGAACCGCCCTGTACGATCGTAAGAACATCTTTCGGCAAAATGTGGATTTTCGGCCGCTGGCTGGCTAAAGGCCCCTTAAGGGCCCGCAACCCGAATTTCTACCGATTTCTTACATATCTCCCTTAAACATTTGCCGTTTTTAAGCTCTTTAAAAAATACATGTTATTTTTGAAGATAATGTCTATATGCTGTCCGCACCGAAACGCAAATTATATGAAATTCTCTCGATAGAAAAAATCTCAAAGTATGCTGCAAACATTATTAAAAACAAGTCTGTTTCTATTATTTTATAAATAATATTTGTGAAAAAATTCACAATGTTTCTTTAAATGATACTTAAGATGCTTCCCGCGAGATTTTTGCTCTATTTTAAACGAGTCGTGTTTTATTAAACATTTTCGCAATTTTCGCATCGAACTTGTCGCTGTAAATGTTAGCGCACTTCTCTAACATTCGTAATTTCGTATATCTCCATCTTCTTCTTTTCGAGCCCGGTTGCGGAGATTTAAGCACAAACCGAGAAATGTTAATTTTTGTGTCACGCAACGAAAACGATTTGGTATTAACCCTTGGTTTTAACCTTTGACGGTTGGGACCCTGTCATACCATAGGTCATAGTAAGTTGCGAACTACAACATACCGTGAACGTTTTGCATAAATTTTGAATACATTTGAATTTAATCACTCGTATAATATTCTTTCATGACTTGTAAAGGTTAGTAATAAAGTTGAAGGTATTAAATATTAACTTTTCTATTTCGGCGGTTTCCATTATTTTACGCACTTCACAACGAGTCTCAACAAAAATAACCCTTGTAAATAAATACATATTATTACACTGTCAGCCTGGGCTTATTGATTCTACAGCTTAATAAACCTTGAAAAAATGTCAAATATTTAAGTTTATCTATCCCTTAAGGCTCTGCAACCGGGCCCGAAAGGAAGAAGATGGAGAGATACGAAATTACGAATGTTGGAGGAGAGCCCTAACATTTACAGCGACAAAATCGATGCGAAAATTGCGAAAATGTTTAATAAAACACGACTCGTTTAAAATAGAGCAAAAATCTTGCGGGCATTATCTTAAACAGTATTTAAAGAAACACTGTGAATTTTTTCATACATATAACTTGTAAAATAATTGAAACACATATATTTTTTAACAGCTTTAAAACTTACCGTGCTTAAGGGCAATATGTAATAAATCGGTACAAATCCGGGTTGCGGGCCCTTAATGTGCAAAACAGTACGCGCGTGTTGCCGTCATGTAAAGCAGTTTTACCGCCTATCGCCGTTACAAAATTGTAATCAAAACTACATGCGTACACATTAATCTATACAGTCGAGGATGTGCTACTTTAGATGTTGTGAACGCAGTGCAAAAATATGCTGATGCCCTTGACGATCGTATTTGTTAGAAAATTATTGCGATTTTGACTTTCAGTATTTTTTAAAAACATCCCTTTATTGAAACGACTAAAAAAATATCTAAGATAGTGACAAAAACTATTTTATTTTTCACCAAAATCTCGTACTAAGATTATTAGAAATATTTTACGATATAAGGCTGCTTTGTTCTGGTCTCTCAAAGCCACATACTCCTGAAAAACAAAGACGACGCGACGCTCTTTCTTTTCAAATAAATTATAATTTGAAGTCCCTTGTGTTATTATGAAGCTGTAAGAGACAAGTTTCTCGTGTAAGTATGAAGGAATGAGCAAAGAAAGGCGAAGCGACTTAGGGGAAAGTACGCAGGGAAACTTCAAGCGGAGGAAAACTCCCTCCCACTCCAACCGCCTCCCTTGTCTCGCCCCAGGTCTATTCAATTATGCGAATATCGCCCGATGCAGCCAGCGCCCACACCCTCCAACATACGCACGGCAAGGAGTTACCGCGCTGTGAAATAAGATGAACTCAAGATTCGAGATCAGAAACCGTAGAGTAGTGTGAAACTTGCCATGTCCAATTTTTGAATGTTTTATAACTTACAAATTGCCTCCTTATTAGCTTGCGAATATTTTTCATGTTATATTAATTATTGACGAGAAAAATGTTTATAATTTTCAATGAATTAACGATTGATAAACCTATGAAACAAATTTGGTTATCTGAAATAATATTGAGGCAAAACAGAATTAAAACTCAGATTTAGCGGGATTTCGTGATTAAACAAATAACGGGAAAAAATTAGAAAAAATATTAAAAAATATGAATTCAAAGATCAAACAGATGCAAAAGTAAGTGATTAGAGCAACAACCTGAACAGTGGAAGATTCCGATATTTCAACCACGGTCGAAAAAAAGTTTTTTTGTTAGTAATGATTTTGAATTTTAGGTTATACGAGAACAGACCCAAGAAAAATAGCGGGATATTATAATTGTAGGATTGAGGTCAAGCCGAAAGTATTTATTAAAAAAAAATTGTCTCAAGATCATTGCTTTCCCAAAGAAGAAATTTGCCTTTGGAAAGTTAGTAAACTTGAAATTTTATGATATCTGTTAAAAATTTAAATAAAAGAATGACACATCTCTTTATTTAAAGCAGACGTTCCCAACATTTTTCTGACCCGGACCATTTGTACGTTTATTTTTTCGATAGGGACCCAAGCAGTGGCGTAGGCTAGTACGGGGCGGATAGCACAACGGTAGGAGCATAATGGGATAGGGTGGGACGGGTTCTAGCAGAATATTTACCACAGTGGAGGGGGAAAATGGGGTATGGGGTGGAATGGGGTAGGATGGGTGACCACAAGCTACAATAATGACAAATTTAATATTGTCACGATTTTTTTTATTTAGACTTCTCGACTAGGGAGCGCCCGCGCGCTGGCTCGTTTATTGACCGGTGGACCATCGCGGACCATCTTCTAGCCTCTTGCGGACCACTAGTGGTCCACATACCACTGGTTGGAAAACCCTGATTTAAAGGAATGTGTCCATAGCCTAAGTAGCAAGAACTGCGTTCAATAAAATGAAATCCCTCTTCTGCAATGAAAATATCAGCTTAAAACTAAGGCAGAGAATGCTAAAATGTTATGTGTGGCCGGTCTTGCTGTATGGTTGTGAAACATGGACCTTGAAAGTAAATATCATAAACAGGTTAGAGGCTTTTGAAATGTAGCTTCACCGAAGAATGCTCAAGGTCCCATGGACCGACATGATCACCAACACAGAAATTCTCAGTTGGGCTAGAGCAGATAGAGAACTGCTTACATTAATAAAAATCCGGAAAATTTCATATCTGGGTCATGTACTTCGAGGGGAGAAGTATCACTTGCTCCATTTAATATTGAAAGGCAAGATACAGGGTCGCCGAGGGCCTAGTAGGAGACAAATGTCTTTGCTGCGAAATATACGAGAGTGTACCGGCATTAGAAGTGTGGAGGAGCTATTCCGGGCAGCGCAAGACAGAGAGACATTTTCAAGAATGATCGCCAACGTCGGGGGACCTGATACGGCACACAAAGAAGAAGTCCATGCCCTGTGGCGAACAACGGGAGGGGAGTGCGGATTTGAAGTTTACACAAATCGACAGCTTAATTTCGAGATGGATGAAAATTTTCACACTAGATCTTCAAAACAAGAGAAAGGTCACTGTCTTAGTCTGTTTTCGTAAAACTCCATGTCAGATAGTTTTAAATAATTAATGATTAATAATCACTGACAACCACTGTAAATATTGTGTTCAATTTCAATATTTATTCTGAAACTCTTGTCCTTAATCACTTTAAAACAAAATAGAATAAAACAAATACATTCAAAGATTAAACCTTAAAGTCTTGATGAATGCCTTAGTTATCTATCTATAACGGAAGGGAACCTACAATCGCGCTCTACCATTCAAACAGCTCTCACACTTGGCGTGTTTAAACGTAACATTTAGAAATTATCATCCATATTTCCGGCTTAAGCGATTAAAACATATTTCAGCATTAAAGAACTTGCATCGTCAATGCTTAGGTACCGGATTGGGCGCAAGCTTTCTCCGAGGTTCAACATTACTTGAACCCACCCCCAAAGGCTACGGCTATTCGGGCAGGGAAGGATCTCGGGAAGGAACTAATCCGTTATAAATCAGGGAATAAGGGGCGAAGAGCATATACCGTTAGAGGAGTACTTGTGAACTCATGGGGGGTGAGGGGCGAGAGTAAGAAATATTCAGGAAATTGTAGTGGAATAATAAAACATATAAATTTACATCTATGATAAAATTTCGCAAACATTACTTTTTTTTGGTGGTTCAATCAATGCAATATTTTTTCACTGAATAGAAAAATTGGAGCAGGTGGATGAGTTTGTGTATCTGGGTAGTATGTTTACGAGAGATGGGAAGGCTGAAAGAGATATTGAAAGAAGGGTGAATGCCGGTAACTCCATTAATGGTGGACTGAATGCCGTTGGCGCTAATAAAAAAACTGTCAAAAAAAGCGAAGCTAGCAGTCCACAATGAAGTCCTGGTACCTACCCTGATGTATGGCAGTGAGGCATGGAACTGGCAGAGGAAGGATGAAAGTAAGCTGAATGCTGTTGAAATGAGATCCCTGAGACGTATGTGTGGTAAAACAATGTATGATCGTGTGAGAAATGTGGAAATCCGCAAAGAATGTAAGGCTGATGTAAGCATAATGAGTAAGATTAAGAAAGGGACCCTCAGATGGTCTGGGCATGTAGAGCGAATGAACGAAGGAAGTAGTGTAAGAAGAATATACGACGCGAATGTGAATGGTAGAAGAAGTCGGGGAAGCCCGAGGAAGACATGGCACGATCAAGTGAATCAGATACTTGAGTCGGGTCATGTCAAAAGTCAGAATAATAGAAGAGAATGTATGAGACGATGTATGAATGTGAGTGAGGCAAAGAGTGTGTGCCAAGACCGAGTTGTTTGGCGGTCCATCCTCTCTGCCTACCCCTGCGGGGAAATGGCGTGATGGTTAGTTAGTTAGAAAAATTGGCGTGCGCCCATACAATAATATATATTGTGTTAAAAACAATCATTGCATTTTTAACTATTTAACCTTCCCATACACACGCGTCGGTTTCTCAACCGACAAATCAATAATTCGTTGTTTTCTCAAAAATTAACAACAATGGGACTTTGAGGTTTTTAGTAGTTTCTTAACTTGTTGTCAGGCATTGTTTAGTGCGGCGCGCGCATTGGTGCTGTGTTGACGTGTGACACTTATTTACTGTTATCGGTCTTTTAGACAAATAACAATTACTACACAAAAATCGTAATAATGATTCATTCTTATTTTTCTAATATTTTATTATTCTTGATACCTTAATTTATTATATTTGAGAGGTTTTTTTTTTTTAATTAACACATGAAAAAGTTTACTTTTGTTCTTCTTCTTCTTCTTTCGTATGGTGGGGGGTCAGAGGGGGACATCTAGGTCTGCAAGCCAGTCTAGGGCCTCAGGCGTTGCCCTATGGACCTCATCAATCCCGCCGGGGAATGAATGGAGCGGGCATTCGTTGACCACATGTTCGGTGGTCTGCACCGCACCGCATTCACACGTCGTCGACTCTTTAAGGCCCCATCTATGCATCATGTGAGCACAACGGCTATGGGAGCACCTTATCCTATTGATGGCAGTCCAGAGTTTGCGAGGCAATGAGAACCCAGGCTGTCTCTCAGTGGGGTCTTGCACGAGATGTGCGTTTTTGACGTTGGCTGATTGCCACTCAAGCTTCCACCTATCTTCTGGGGTGAGAGTTTACTTTTTTTTTTTTTTTACTTTTGTTCTTAAAGTTAGAGTACAAAAATTATGTTCTTTTTAAGAGGCTGAGTTAAAAGCCTGTTTCTATAAAATAAAGTAAATTTTTTAATATTTTTATTTTATTTTAAGTTGAATTATTCAAGGGGGTATAATTGAACTTAAAATAAAATATATGATGAATACCAATAATGCTTGAAAAGTATAAAATGAAAATAATACAGACGAGATGAAATCTCAGACTGAGTCACAGTGCCAGTATACGTGTCACGCGCGCCGTTGGGCGCGAGTATACGAAGGTTAAGCAATTTTAAAGATGAAAATCAGCAGAAACGCACGAATATTTTTAAAACCACTAAAATTTCACCCTTGTTTTTATGGAATGTGCTCTGACGAATAAGTTTCACTGACCTCTTCGCCGCCAACATTTTTTGTATACGGTCGACATTAAATTGTCGCACGGGAATATGATGTTTTTACGATTCGTTTGGATTCTGAATAGCCTGGCTGCCGAAAGATTTCCCAGATTTATATTTCCCACCTACAGATGCTTTGCTTCTTCATCACAGTTTCCCCAAAGATGACATAGGCCTCGAGGGAAACATCAGAGCCTCCTGTCTGAAGTTAAGAAAAAAACGTAAATCGCCAAATGCAGTTGCTGCATGTTAAAATTAAATGAATTCTTGATAATAATTATTTATTCATTTGCCTTCCTACACTACAAAAAATATTAATTAATTTTTTTTCGAAAATTTCTTTACTAACAATTTTTGTGAAGAGTTCAAATAATACCATGAATCGAAATTAATTCCGTAGTGTGTATTATATTCAAATCTTGGATTAGGGCAAAAACAAAAAAGCTCAAATGGAGAGTCATAAATTCATCATTTCAGCCCATAAATCTTTCCGCATCCGCCTATTACGCTGTCCTAAAATACCAATTTGATTTTATAGTTTAAACAAAACGAAAGGCAATCGTTTGGAAGATTTGCTCGAATAAGGGAGCCATTACATTATGAAGGATACCGGAAAAGAAGCATTCGGAAACACGCTGAAAACAATTAAAATGAAATATATTTTTTATGTAAAAGGGACAAGGTGGGATGAAATAAATTGGTTAATTTCCATTAAAGAATTCGATCAAAACAAAGTGGCTCTAGGAAAAATTAAAAACTACAACCCCGTTTAAAATCAAAGTATTTATTGAAAAAAATTTTTTTTTTGTGGACTGTTTTATATTTTTTATATGAATAATGTCTGGAGCCAGTGAGGTATGGTATCCTCAATTGGGGTATGTTGGGAGGCTGAATGTAGTGGGGAGGGGAATGGGATGGGGAAGAGGATGGTGGGGTAGTACCTGGCTATTCAGATCTGGTCACCAAACATGGCTAAAGACATTTCAAGTAGCGTTTCAATTCTGAATGGTGGTCTTACCCCAGGGCGATACTGAGAGTATCTTACACTACAAACTACAAAGTACTACAACTAACTATATGCCTACTACTAGCCTTTCGATAAATTTCAAAGCTCTGTTTTCGAAACCTTGTTTCATATTGAAAAAATAACGAAGAAATTCAATCAAACAATATGGCGCCTAAGTTTCACAAGTAAAATGGAAATTTCATAGCGTCTCTCCTCATAATGGTTTTTTTTAAAGAGGATCGAAAAAAAATTCTGCTTCAGGCAAATACACCGTTTAGATAATAAAGTTACATAATATTATTTTGATATTAATATAAACACACACATTTCAATTATTGAATAGAATTGATGATCCAATTCCACCTATATTATGGACAAATTTCGTAAACAAACTGAATTCGCGAAAAAAGCTTTGATTGAAAAAGGCACTTTGATTCCTGTGACCAATTCCGAGCGAATTAATCCATTTCCAATTGCCTCTACGCAACAAGCAGGTTAGGGAAGGTAACTCTTTTTAAAGGGAAATTCAATGTTATGTTGCGAGCACGACCCCCCTCCCCCTCCGCCGACTACACCACCGCCCCACCCCACTGCTAGTCAGGCGAGAATGAAAAATGATTCCAACAATTTTGAACACTCCTTCCTTAGGATAATCACGGAGGCGGAAAAGTTAACGTAAAACAAAGAATGCGAGCTTTCGCATTACACCTTCTCGGAGGAATGTGATTCCCACCGAGGAAACATTTCCTAATTCGAGAAATGATTGATGCAGCAGGGAAAATACCATTTATATAAAGACCCTAATAAGGTAAATCCGAATACAATGAGAAATTCCATTTTCACCTCTGGATATCCAAAAGAAATACATTTTGCAAAGGAATATTATTGAGATAAAGGCAATAAAGGAATTTTATAAAAGCTTTTACATGTTGTAAGCCACATCTCACTTTCACTTTACTTGGAATGTACCTTTTCTAATATTTCCATGGTACGTGAATCTAGGTTTGTAATGGAGAAACGTGTAAAACGAGAATATTTAAAAAAAAATATTTTATATAACCCAAATACCCAGCGGTGTATCTAGGACAAGCATGACTCGAAGAAATGTGCCACTTTCTTTAATTTCACCTTGGTATATTTGGACGAGACACAGTGTATTACTTTTCATTGCTTTTGAAACGTTGATACATTGGTTCGTCCTAAAAAACCTCAAACACGGTTACTTATCATAAAGCATTTTATTGAACGGCCAGAAATTGCAATTGTTGTACTAAGTATATAGAATATGAATAATGATTTGATGTTTTGGTCAAATCACGTGGAGACACAAATGCAAGATTAAAAAAATGATAAACAACAATACTGATGGAAGACGCAGTCAAAAATATGTCACATGAACACAACGTGACTGATACGAGTCCTATTAAATTGACTTGTTCCGGACTGCACTCTGCAGGGTGAAGATTGTACCCAACCCTTGGCAAATAATATTTTTTAAATGTGTGGGTTCACGGATTATTCCAGGTATATCGCTGTTTACGGGAAGGTAGCCGTGAGGTTAGTCCTTACCCCTAGCACCTTGCAAGGACTGGGAAGGGATGGGAAAAGGGCTACAATTACCAGGCGCTCAGAGGGTAGCAGTGGTGCCCGCTTGGCTGTGCGGTTGACATAAATCCCTTAATAAGCTGTTCTCGTTTTATCGACGCCAGCCCGAGACGGTTAACCCAACGCCTGCGATTGTTTCAGAACAGCGTCGGCCGAACACGGGCATTGAAAAAGGTTTCAAGGTTCATGTCGTGATGAAAGGGGTGCTGAATTTGATTAATAAACTTTAATTATTAATGCGAATCGGTAATACAAAGCGAAATTGACAACAATTAATAAGATCTTTTTCATTAGGTTTTTCTATAATAAAACGGTTGTTATATTATATTCTAATTATTGAATCACGTCAATTCTATATAAACTGTTAGCCTAGTCGAGCTGAAAAGAGGTGTTTTTAAATAGATTCTGGTGAAGTTATAATTTTTTCCTTATTTATGTGTTTTTGGGTGCTGATTGAGACTGACTGTAATTTGAGATTTCTTCCCTTTTCATTATTACTCAAAAACCATCAAGTTTGAGAAAAAAATATTCCTTCTGATAAGGTACTGATAAGTTTTTTTCTCTCGCGTCCATGTAGATGCAATTTATACTTGAAGTTTTCCGAATTTTTGGCTTAGATTCCTAGAGAAGAAGAAAAGGTTTATAAAGTTAGAAAAAGATTTATAAGGACAGATAATTTTAGTGCAAACAGGACGGTTTATTGTTGTTCAAGTCACGCTAACAGGTAATACCAAATATTCGTCAAACTTCAAGTACTAACAATTGCGCCCAACCTAAATTAAAAAAAAATTACGCAAATTATTGTAATAAGTAATAGATTAATTTCTGAAAGTTGATAGTTTTTGAGTAATAATAAATAACCGGGAAAAAACTTTTTAAATGTGTTTTTCGGATAAAACTCAATTTTTTAAAATTTTCTAAAATAAACTTTCGGATAATTCTCTCGTAATCAGCATCTCAAAGAACATAAATGTGGAAAAATCAGAACCACTCCAGAATTTGTTTCAACAAACTGCAAAATGACTGGACTATAAGGAGCTCCGAACTTACTAAATAAATTAACAAAACAAAGTGAGAGGTAAACTTGGTTTTTCTATTTTTCAATTATTAGACTAAGAATAAAAGATTGTTGAGATCGAAAATATAGACAGTATCTTAACGATGGAAACACACGCATTGCTAGTTTGAAAAATATAGCTATTAGTAAATATTCACAAAATAATATCATCTAATCACAAAAAGCAAAGAAATTCTTAAAAACATGAAATAAAATCTTTCGGAAAAATATGTAGCCCATTCACTTAATTAAATTATTCCCGTGCTTACAAAAATAAAGCATCTTACTTTGCTGTCTGATTTAAAATTCGAGAATAAAATTACCATTGCAAAAGAGTAGAGAACCACCATTGAAAGCGAGCTACTAGCTACTCTAGCTAGGTCAATTAGGTAGGTCCTTACAAATTCGCTAGTGATAAGAGGAACTTTTTGTAGGTCCCGTCTGCACTTTGCGTTAGAATGGGCTACTAACTTCGGTACTAACGTTTTTTTTAAATATAAAAAGAAACCGAATGCAAATAAGTGATAATAAGCTGCAAAAATCTGATTTATTTATTTTTTATTTTTTTTAATTTATAAACTAACGTTTAGACAAGATTTTTTATGCATAGCACAAAGGGTAACAATTATTATCAGCCTGAAACACTCATCAACATTGAAAAATCTTCCGAGAAAAGATACTTGCCGCCAACGGGACTTGAACCCGTATCCTTCTGATTGCCGGTCAGCTGCTCTTGACCACTGAGCTATGGGGGCTTATCAAATACCCGCCAAATAATTCAATATATACTAGTGTTTCATTCAACAATTACTGCTTATTATATTTTTTCCACCTGAAAACAACCAACTTTATTTTTGCGAGAGGGACATTGTTAGTGTTAAAATCCCTCGCTAGGTGGCGTCGATTATTATTTTTAATTTATAATTAATATTTGACAAGTTTAAGTATTTCCCCAATAAATGTAGTCATAATTTGTCTCGACGCCACCTAGCGAGGGATTTAACACTTACAATGTCTCTCTCGCAAAAATAAAGTTGGTTGTTTTCAGGTGGAAAAAATATAATAAGCAGTAATTGTTGAGTGAAACACTAGTATATATTGAATTATTTGGCGGGTACTTGATAAGCCCCCATAGCTCAGTGGTCAAGAGCAGCTGACCAGCAATCAGAAGGACACGGGTTCAAGTCCCGTTGGCGGCATGTATCTTTTCTCGGAAGATTTTTCAATGTTGATGAGTGTTTCAGGCTGATAATTATTGCTTATAATAATATTTATTTTTTCTTTGTTTTACAGTTTTTTAGAGAAAAATGTGTCCTTACCCCGTTCAAAGGATATATTATACAAGTTTTATTGTTTGAAATATAAGTATGTAAATACCTATGTTAAAATATTACAGAGGAAAATTATAAAGTTAAATCTATAAGAAAGTACAATACAAGCATTAATCTTTGTTAAGTTGCAAAATTGTGTTTTGAAAAGTTTTAATTTTCGATGTACATTTGTTACTTTAATTTTAAAAATTTTTGCGACAGGTTTCGATACATTCGTATCATTAACGAGCAAACTATTAAATTCTATACAAGTACACAATTAATTAGGCGGGGGTAATGGGAGGGGGGAATTTGGTGGAGGGGGAGGACGGTGGGAGGAGTCAAAATTACATGGAAACATCGTAAGCAGAGGTGATTTACATGGTGCTTTTATTTTATTAACTAAATTAATTTTCGATTTAATTTTTTTGTTAATTTCTAAAGTTTCTAAAGCGCACAAATTAAAATATAGTCAGTGCCCAAGAAATACAAAAATTGCAAAATTGTATCTATATTCTTTCTTCCCATGTCCATAATCCATATTTTTATGCTTCTTTTAAAGTCGGTTATTTTTCTAATGGTTTTTATTGCAAGAGGGAATAAATTAAATAATTTTATAAGGAAGAATTGCATATTTCTTTGTCCGAAAATCGTTTTAGTTGTAGGTTGGTGGAACGTATTTTGTAATGTAGATCTTGTGAATTGGCCCGAGTTTGTCTGTGCAAAGTTTTGCTGGTTTTAGAATATCTTTTGTTTATAATTGTTTCAGTGACATTAAATTCAGCGCTTTAAAATCATAGTCCGTAGGGGTTCTGATGGGGACTCTAAGTATAATTTTAAGAATTGATATATTCCAAGAATCTGTAAAAATTAAAAGCTCGTTTTTTTATTTAAACAACATAAAAACTTTTGATGTACACCTTATTATGATCGAAAAATAGTATTTCTTAATTTTTCCCACTGAAAAGAATAAAAAAATAATTCATTTGTCGGTTAAAGTAATTAATCATTCGGACAAGTATTTTGTCCCGATTTGTAGAACACGAATAAAATAAAACACACAATTTCAGAATGTTCAAGGGAATACATTATTCGTAACTGTAATGGCAGCACGCTGAAACAGTTATTCAAATGGAGTGAAAAGCTTTTCAGTGATTTATTAAAATGCGTTTTGGGGGAAACAAGTGACAGCGCGGAATAAAAAAGGTATTTCAGAGATCCCCTTAAGTGGATTCTCAGTAAAAGCTTATCAAAACGATGCAAAGTTTTAAGGGAATAATACCTGAGACACGTACAGGGTACAGAGGGGCGTGTTTCGCAAACATTTTTCTGCCGAAGATTATCTTAGTCGACGCGACAGTCGTATAACGTAGCATTGTGTTGCCAGTTGGGAGGCTAGAGCCTACAACAAAGTATCTACCTAGTTTAGTGCCATCTACTCGCTTCGTGCTAACGGGGACTTTCCCAAAGGGTGGCATTTAAGTTCTTAAATAATAATGCATTCTTTACAAGTTCGCCGTTTAAAACGTGCCAGGGAGGCAGATAACCCTCAGCGAGTTTTGCAGCCCTTCAACGTAATATGCCCTGTTTGCACCGCTCAAATTTAAAAATGTCCAATGTAAATATTTAGACGGATTTTAATTAGCAGCTCGGATCTCGAAGTAACCATTTACTTATCCTGCACCGTATTCACATGGTCGGAGGAAGCGATAGCCCGGGGTGGATTCAGGTCGGATGGAGCCCTCTAATAAATCTAGATTTCAATAATCCAATAATGGGTAGGCGGCCCCACGCCTCGCGCCCTCGCTTCCCGCTCTGGGTAGTGCCGTGGGCGGCTGGCGGCGGGCGGTAGGTGACTTGCGCGGGCGGCCAGCAGCCAGAGCGGACCCTATCCTCAGTCCAGACCAGAGGCGAGAAGGATAACAGTGTTGAGAGTGTTATTGTGCGGAGGTAGTACAAGGGACAGGATGTTAGTCAGCTTGATGCTCGTAATGGAAGGTGAAGGTGACTAAATAACTCATTGTGGCTCCCCTATTACTTTGTGAAGGTGTAAAAGCAAAACCAAATTACCTTTCACTGCTTTAATCAATGCTTTCAAAACAATGTACTACTAACACGAAACAAAATAAAACAATTTACAAAATGAATTTCTACTAAATAAAAACAAATTCTAAAACAGTTCATTTGTAAGTAACGCAGCTTACAATAAAGTAAAATAATTTCCGCATGGGAATTTAAAAAGGGATTTAAAGCTTGTATTGGGATTGTTATTTATATTGATTGAAATCAAGTAGACAGCGTGATAATATAAACGGTGTTAGTAATAGAGTTCGCAAGACTGTGTTAAGATAAAATAAATCGAAACGACTTCTCTCTTTGTATAAAAAAACAAATAGAGCAACCCAGAACCCCGTCTGGAGCGAGGTATCCGGATCTCCCAACAGATAAAAAATAAACAGAAAACAACCGTAGCCTACAAATGTGCCTCGCTTTTTATGTAAATTAGGAGAAAAAAACACAAAGTGTAGACAAAGAGAATAAAAGTTGCAATGCTATCGTTTTGGAATTTTAACGAACTGAAAATAAACAAATCGCCCAAAGCGAACCATAAAACGCGATTGTTTTTTAAAACATAAATAAATAGATTTCACTCAAGAATAACACAACGAGAATCTTTTGAAAAATCATGGTAATGTCATTTTATATCAACTGCAGGTATTTTTTCTTGTAAATACCGCACGAGAGTTCCAACTGCTCCCAACATTGGGACAATGGCACTCGTTGGGGCGTGTTGTGAAGCTGAATGGAGTGGTAAGGTAAAGAGATGAGAAAAATAATGTAACAAAAATAATAAGTATCGCAAATTTCAGATCTGTTCACCAACTAGAGCCATTTCAAGTAACGTTTCGATTTGAATGGTGGTCTTTGACTTGATTTTCCTGTGTATACTTTAAATTAAGGTTTAATGGTAACATGTAATTATTACACAATGTGTAGCACAGTGATAAAGGATTATTTGATTCGTATCTAATTTCAACTCTGTATCGGGTTTCTAATGAAACAGATAAAATAATCATTTATTCAATCCAATTTCTCGTTGTTCGATTATACGGGTAACACGAAACATGGAAAAGTAAATTGGGATGTTATGTAGGTCAGGCATTTCTCAATACGATGTGCGGGACGCGGGTTGCCAATAGAATATTAAAAGGCGCATTGCAGAATGACGTGCAATCTCTGTATACTCCTCGTGTCGAGAAAGGTTTCACCATAGAAGGAATGATCGAACATTTCGAGATGAATGATGGAAGATTTGATCTGAGCCAGTATTTTTTTTATATTTCAAAAGATAAATACGTTCATAACATTTATGATAGATCATTTGAGGCATTATTCAGAATTGAATGGAAATTACTAATTTTTATGCACAATGTCCCCAAGACAGTGAACAATCACATTTCCAATTGGGGTGTGTTGAGAGGCTGAAGAAAGAGAGGAAGGAAGGAAACGGGAAGAAACTTGAAAACTTATAGCATTTGCACTGTTACTATAAACGCGTTTAGGTTTTGAAGAAACGTGTTGCGGCGTCTTCCTTTTCTAAGTGTTTAATTAATCTCCTTATATTATTATTAAATAGTTGATAGAAATGGAGATTCTATCATCCATTTCCTATTCTCCCATGTTTCAATCCATCATCCGTTATTAAGCAATCTAGGACTCTCCACTCCAGATAAATCCAACAACAGTCTCCGGTAAGATAGCCCGCCCCACAGTAAAATCAATTCTGGCAAAAAACAATATCAACAATCAATAAATAATATCACCTTTATAATTCCACCTTTAGGGATTGTAAATCAGGTTAAAATTGTTTGTTCGCAGGGCGCCAGCAGGGGCTCATCACAGCTTGCGTTAATCTCGAAAATCATCACTCAAAAATCTGTTCACGTGCGAGATTGCATTTGATCGGAATTTGAAAAGGGGAAATATTGTTGAGCATTCGGCTCCGGCAAGGGGAAGAGAGGAACCGAGGGGGATGCCGGTTGAAGGGGATGAAAAATTCGAGCGTGTCATGACTTGCGAAAGAAGAACCGAATGTATGTAATGGCGAATAGTCTATGAAATTGTAAGATAAGGACCTCACAATCAACTCGATAATATCCGCCCTTCGCCGAATACACGGGAACTGCCGGATTGATTTAAACAGCGTTTTATTTGTGGAAAAACGGTCGGGAAATGATTATAGCCTTTGTGAAAAAGTTGTGAGGAAAATACATTATATTATTTTTATGACTGGAAACTGCAGTTTGATTCGCATCAGATTGTCATTTGTATCACTTGCGGTACTAAATAACGGTAAAAGAATGCGTGGAAATATTTGAAATGAAATGATCATCGCCTGCTCTTCATTCGGTTTTCTTTGTCTAAGAAGTTCAATCCTGTATTTACGAACTTTGTATCTTCTTGGTTACTGAAAGAAAGCTGATTGGTGTCATTACTTTCTCATTTCGAAAACTTTTTATTAGGATATTCGAAAAGTTCAGTTTTGTAAAGACAATTTTTTTTTCAAGAATACCTTTCCGTTCTGTGTACGTAATAACTGATGAGTTATTTTTACATGACAATTAGAGTCTTTCGGAAAAGTCAAAATGCAAATTTACTGACATCGTTTATGAAGTGTACATGACTAAACCACTATTTTCTTTTCTATTTTATAATAAAGACAAAATTCGAAATAAAAATATTCACCATTAAAATAAATCACAATATCTGAATGTTTACGTCTCCTCCAAAATAAAATATCAATAATTTGAATGTTTAATATCTTACGATTTATCATAGATTATGTAAAACACAGACAACTTTTAACTAGGTATTTGAATAAAATTGGTTTGTTTTTTGTAAACGTTGATGTGATTTTATTCGGTTCAATTTATCATTGTCATGCCCGCTAGGCAAAAAAGTACTTAGTAATCATTCAAAAAATACTGCCGCAAATAAAATATTCCCGTTTTATGTAGTTTGCCAAATTCGTTTTTTGTACCGCCCTCGAATATTTGTAATTTTGTTTCTCGTTAAATATATTTTACAACGCAATATCAATTTCGATTTGTCCCCATTGAAAAAAAGAAGGCTGTTAAAAACAATATGAAGCCTTTCATAGGTTATTTCAAAGCAAACGTTTTGTAGAAGCGACTCGTCTTTCAAATGAATATTAATATTGCCGATAAAAAGTGATATTAGACATGCTTCCATGTTGCCGCAATAAACGAACAAATTCTAGTAATAATATCAATAAAATAATTTATTCTGCTTTTATGATTCAGATTTGATGTTATGACTAGAATATAATTTGTCATCAGCAGTTTATAGTTTTGGTTATGAAAATAACATACTGAACACATTTGTGTTATGAACGGTTGAAAAATGTTTAGGTATTTTAAAATACTCGTTGGATGTTTTGCTGTAAAATCACTATTGTTAGTGAAATATTAGAGCCGGTGCAATAAAAAAAAAAACTGTGTTACAGTATGCTCTGCCTTTCACAAATTGAAAAGCTATATCTAAATTGTCATTTGTTTTCAGCTCAATTTTCTTTATGGTTGTGGAACTTTGTTATTAGGTTTATCTATTTAACAGTCGAAATAATAATTATGTTAAGAAGTGTATGAATAAGATAACATCGCGAGTGAAACCGAGTAGTATAATTTACTAGTAATTTCATGACACATACGAGTACTTATTAAATATCATTAATACGACAGACACTGGTAACAATAAAAAGTGAAAGGGAATTTTATAAGTCACGTCGGCTCTTTTTTTTTACTGAACTACTGTAATCCTGAACACACCTTCAGTTCAAGCCCCTGCCCTTACACAAAATCCGACTTCCAAGATAAATAATAAAGCAGAAAGAAGTACCTACTTAAAACATTATTCTCGAATTCAAAAACTTAAGCGGGAGAGAACAGGATTAGGGGCAGCCGCGGGCGACTAGAATAAATAATGACGTTTTATGTTATGCACTTAATTTTTTAATGGATGAAAGGCACTTCCAGTGGGCGCCGGGCGAGCTAGACATGGAATGCTTCTAACGATTTCAACGGAAAATTGCTTGAATGCGAGCGAAATGAAAAAAAAACACGGCTAGGGTTGATTAATACCACCTAACAGCAGAACGACGCCGAACACAGCCTTTATTCAGAGCTTAAGACTTCGCGGTTAAACGGAAATCGGCGATTTTCTTTTTTAGGAAATCGTTGATTTTAACAGCCATTGTCTTCGGGAAGAAATACCACAACACAGAATGCAGAAACAAAAGATTACAACAAGTGTCTAATTGTTTTTTAGTGAACTCGGTTCAAGATCAAACATGCAATCATAAAACAACTGAATAAACCTAAAATTTGAAACAATAATTCAAAGGTTTTAATGACAGTTTTTTTGTAGATTTATTCACTAATTAAATAAAAATCCCGACAGTTCTTTGCAGAGATTGGCAGCGATATTGGAACGCCATACAACTTTGTCTTAGCATTCACTCTTCGTTCGATTCATATACCGTACTCACTCATTACTCATACAAGTTTGTATCTTTTTTTAAACCCTAGTAAGAAAGCATTAGTGGAAAATACAAAAGTCACAAAGTCAGGCGGTACAAAATTGGCAAAACAGAGTACAAGGTCATTGCATGCGCTTTTATAAATTAAGGTTAATATTAGCACGACACTATTGAAGAGGTTATTTAAGTTGGTTTTGATAACTAGAGTGTATGTATATATATCCTAAAACGTAGCAATGTAAATGAAAAGCCTAAACACCGTAGGGATCAATAAGAGTCAAAGCTCATATTTAAAGGCATTGAAGTTTGGTTAGTGCTGGGGATAGGGGGCGGAACAGTAGATCCGGCATTCAACGAAAAAGTTCAACGGAAAGAGCAGACCGCGTGATTCACAACGAACAATAGACTCCAAGGCCGGGATTGTTCTGTCAGGAGAAGGTATCACAATTGTTCTTCAGAACGAATGGTTATCCGAACCGTAGAGGCAGCGTGTTTCACCCGGCGGCGTAGCGGCCCGGCCCTCACTAGATGTAGCCCGCTACGGCGCTACGCTACGAGCGTAGCCGTAGCAGAATCATCCACCTAGAACAGAATTCAAAAAGATCTACGACCTATTGCGGATTGCGATATTAATGTAGAGCTTTGTGTCAGACATTATTCCAGGGATTTAAAATGTTATATACTGTTTCACCATCTCCACGCAAGTATCTAAACATGACACAGCAAGCGAAAAAAATGTACCTAAACACGAAATTTTCATATTTGTTCATTTGATAATGTTTAATTATTGCTATCACACCTAAAGATTGCATTATATTTTGATTAATTAATGAACGTGGATGTGAATTGAAATGATTGGTTTGGAACCTTTTATTCCGGTATTTTAAAGTAAATTGACATTTATCACTATATTGAATTACCCTTTTAGTATATCTGTGTAACTCATTGGATACGTTTATTGAATTTGCCAATATTTTTTATTAAATTCTTTAAAATACAGTTACAAATATGTTTTTGTTACAGAGACCTCACTATGTCTATGAAGATATTACAATGTTATTGTTTTACCTTGTTCTTCTATGGTGATTTGATTCTTCAACATGAAGTAAAAAATTATATAGTAAAATTGTAGTACGTTTTGACTGTATTGATCTCTGATAGATTAATGAAACCGGGTATATATGAAAATTAATGAATCGCGGACCTTCAGCCAACATAATTCTGGGGCGGGGTGAACTCGATGCAAATGGACGATAATTAATGTGTCAAATGCATATCAAAAGCGCCCCTTTCACCAGTATAATTTCTGCTAGATAGGGAAAGTGCGTCAGATTCACGAACTCATTAATAATGCGAGAAATTATTCTTGCAAAAAAAAAAACCCTTCCCGAAATAGCCTCAAGACTATTCTATAAGGAGATTCTATAATAGTTTTCTTACTTCTCCGAGCAATAATAGTAGGTAATTCGTTTTTTTGTCCGCTGGGACAGAACGTTTGTATCACAACATGTTGGAGTGCACGTTGTATGAACGTATTGTGAGATTGTAAGGCTCTACGAATGGTTCATTATTTTATTATTTCCCGTGGGTCTTCTAACAACATGTAATTGTTATTTATGAGGGTTTGTGATTTATGTTCAATATATATTTGAAGATCGAATTAAAAAAAAGGAAGTGGAGATGATTGTCCTTTTATAACGTAATATTACCAGTAAACGAGCTTCAAAAATACAAGGAAAAATCTGGTTTGAGCATAAGCCACGTCCCTTTAAAATCGATATTCCAAAACACCAAAGGCTAAATAAATTTCATTTTGTAGTGACGTTTAAAAACATCGATGATATGCTAAATACTTTTTGAGAGTACCGGTTTTATAAACTTTTATTTCATGAATACCGCACAAGTGCTGCCAACAGTCTAGATACCACGGCATTCCCAACTGGGATATGATTTGAGGCTGCAAGCAGTCGGGAGACGAATGGGATGTGGTGAACAGGAAGGTGTGCAAGTATCCGGCTATTCAGATCTGGTCACCAAACACAGTTAAAGCCATTAAAATCAACGTTTCAAAATTGAATGGTGTTTTTTCTACATTAACTCCACACAGGAGGTCCTGGGAAAAATAAAATCCCTCAAGGCCTACGTCATCTTTCAGAATGCTGTGTGGAGGGTCGTTTTAGGTAAAAAAGGACATGAAGTTCTGGGAAGGAAACAGGTATGTTTTCCTCCGACTGGGCAGTACTTAGAATATCGTACACTCTGGAACGTGCCTCAAAAATACTGTATTTTACTTAAATTAATTAGTAGTGAAACAATACAAATTAATTGAATGAAAACACGCCGCGATTTGAACCCGTGACCGCCTGATTCATAGTTGAGACCAGTTTTGTATTCATGAACGTATAAAACTCATTTTAATTACGATTACGTCACATTTACCAAAACAATACTTTTCCGGGTATGGCCGGGACCTCTCCGCCACGTTTTTATAATGTATCCCATAAAACAAGAAAGAAAAGGAAAAAGGAGTGGAAAAAAGGTTTGTTTGCAAATCCGCGTTATCCGTACCAATACGCGACGGTAAAGTCCTCAATAAGATATTGCAAACATATTTCGATAACGGATTTATTTGTTTTTCAATCAAACGACCCCCACTCCGAAGTGATTATAAAAAGTTTTCCTAACATTGTGGCGTGACAACGCTTGCGGCGAATTCAGTTTGGCCAAAGTTCCCGAACGATCGTAATAAATAGCGAACTATAAGGGTACATTTGAGCCGGATAGGGATATGATTTATATAAGGGAACCTTGAAACTGAACACTTATTACTACGGAGCACGTCATCCGTGACATTTGGCATGAGGCGAAGATAATAAAAATCAGGGATGTGCGAGCTATGGCGACTTTTATTTCCTTTCACGTACATGAAAATATTTCCTGCTCTAAGGGCGGGCGTGATTCTTTTGTCAAGGAAAAATATACTTGATACAGTTCAAATGTTATACAGAAGAACAAGCTTACACTCGCAGGGAAGATGCCGTTATTCGGATGTGTGCTCGAATCTGAAAAGAATTACGATGAGATACATATATTTGACACAATAAAAGAAATATGGGAGCATTAATAGAATTTCGTCGGATTATATTTAATATCTATCGAAAAACGCAGTGAAAGAAAAAATACAATGCCTGTTTGAAAAAATATGTCATAAAATATTTTATTTCAGTGCGTTAAGTCGTATAAATAAATATATTGATCAATAGAAATATCCCAGTGCTTTTTTTTGTCAAATATTTTAAATCGATCGGTTGTCAGGCTTATCAAAATTTACAATCAACAATTTATATTGATTATTATGAAAAATGGATTAGGTGAGGGCAACGAAGAAATAGCACGTACCCTCTTGCAGTACTCACATATATATTATTTCTCTATTTAGTTCCTAGATAATGGAAAACTAATTGGAATAGCATTAGAAATTCTTTTTGAAATTTGCAAACCTTTTTTGTGTGAAGTTTCTCGATCGATGCAACTCTTTTCAGCTCCCAAAGCAACCACTAGGAGCTTCAGAGCTTTGAAATTTTCATTCAACTCTCAGGAATGAAAAATAAGATGCCATTCTCGTATTTTAAATAAACCTTATTTTTCAAACTAAACCTTGATTAAAGCCGTGTGATAAAGCTAATGTCTGTATACATAGGACTTTCACACGCAAAATGTATTATACTCAAGACCTTCGTATTTGTTTTGAAAACACGCACTCATTCAAAATAAGTTTTTTGAGTATTGTAAAGCCAAAAATACCATAAGACTTACATACATATAACGAAATCGCACATTGAATGCATTTTAGACTTAACAAAATTATTTGTTAATTCTTGTCCTATTCGGGTCGGGTACCCATTGCATCGACAAGGCTCCTCCATACGTCCCTGTCTTGTGCTGATTGTTCGGCCTCTGTCCATGGTAGACCCATCCTCTCCTCACACAGTTTCTGGAGTTGCCTCGCCCAACTGTGTCTGGGACGGCCCACTGGACGTCTACCCTCTGGAATCGCACTCAGTATCTTATTCGGTCATCAGACATTCTTAGTACATGCCCAAGCCACCTCCGTTGCGATTTTTCTATGAAGACTAGCAGTGGTTCAATGTTTAGATCATATCGGATCGTCGAGTTTCTTATATGATCCCATTTCGTAACCCCTGCCACTCCTCTCAAGTACCTCATTCTCCTCTCAAGTACCTAAAATAATTTATTAATGTGATCGAGTGAATAACCAACTAATGAAAGTTGGAAAGTCTCCCGTACGAATGGGCATCTCACACTCCCCAGTCAAATTAAATGAAACAAATCACTCTGAATAAAAAAATACTAGTAAGGCAAGAGGACCTCTCTTTTGTTTGTGCCCGGACGGTCGCGTCGCCGGGCGAGGGCTGTTTTAGGGAAGGGGGTTGTTTTGGGACGGGGTTATTTAGGGAGTATCGGGTTATAATGGGCGGGGGTAGGGGGAGCGGTGCACGTGGCATTAAAGGTGGAAAGGGGTTCCCACAGCCATGAGGGTTGTTCAGATGTATCAGGTTAAATTAACATTTTGTTTCGATAAAATTTTATTGACTTGAGGCGGTTTGGACAGTGCGTAACCGCAATATGAAAACCGGTACATATGCGGGTGTAGTTATGATTGTTATTTGCGTTTTATTTAAATTTTGAAAATATTTCTTTGATACAAAAAGTTGGTTGCATTTGTAACGAAAATCTTTTTATTATGACTGGTGAATCCACAAATGCGTCAAATTTCCACTCAGGGTGTCGTAAACATGTATAACGTGACACTAGAACAGGGTACCCAACGAGGACGCATTATTTAAAAAAAAATTGTAAAAAAAAAAAATTAATGGGTTCATCCTCTGCTTGCTAAGTTATCCATAGTAGTATAATGAACGTTTATAATGATGGCACAATTTGGGAGGCTGGTATGGGTGCCGCCGCCACGGGAATCATTTTTTGGATAATCAACACCCCTGCCATGAGTCACCCTAAGTGGCTCGATACGTTTGGTGACTTAGCATGGGTGCCCAAGTTCATGAGGTGAGGTTTGTCTAGTCTTGGCTGCGGATGCTTTTGCCCAACTACTGTGCGGCGGGCCGAATCGGGAGATACTGGTTGAGGGAGACCATTTGATCTCTCGACCCTTCGCCTCGCATTGCAGTGAGAGATATGTATTCATGCGTTCACCATTTCTCATAATATTGACTCCCAGATTCCTACCCCCAGAACTTCCGCTACTTCCTTTCCTTAAAAAAATCCTCCATCACCGAAGATGACAAAGACCCTGACGGAATTATTTTTCCTTAGGAATTATTTTTCCTCAAGTGTGGAGATAATGTAAAAAAGACGGAGGAATTTCCAAACTGCCAAATAATGTTTGACTCTTTCTAACAAAACGATAAAAAAATGCTTCTTCCTTCTCTTCCACAGTTCTGGCAGTTTTACCGATTTTACAACAACAAAGTTTAATATTTTCAAACTGAGCCTTCACAACACTAGTATCTAAATTAATTTTATTATTATCATTATTAGAAGAGCGATTATTAAAGAGATTCTCGTGAAATTACTGGAAAGACCCTGAAAGGGGTGAAACGGAGCAGCATCAGAATATTTGGCGAAAGTGGAAACCCTTATGCCACAATTCCTCAATCACGAGATGATGTCCCAAATTCTTATTTTTTATTGAAGAAGAAGATAACACTAATAATATAATCTAAGCAAAAGTATGAAAAAGAACAGATAAATAAATATAGATAAATCGGATATATTTATCCGAGACGCTATCTAGGTTACAAACCAGTTCTTAGAACGATTGTTTCCAATGTAAAGGGAAGTCTATGATATGGAAAAATTAAAAATAATATTGTTAATTCTAAAATTTTAAAATATGAGATTGACAATTATGACGGTTTCTTAGAAGGTGGCAATGGCTGAATTGGTAAAAGCGCACGTCCAGGATAGGCAAGAGGTTCTGGGTTCGAGTCCCGGTGGCTACCGTTATCTCTTTCTATTTTTCTTTGTCTTGTTCTCTTTCATATTTTCGTTTAGATTTTTAGTGTTATCTTCTTCTTTTAATGATATATTACATTGATGGGAATGACCTTCAAAAGTTGTAAAAAGAGATTTGTTCTTATAAAAATTGAATATTTATTATACTAATATTTTTGGCATTAAACAAACGTAAACATTCTACAAATCCAAATATCCAAGCCGTATACGTTAAAACAATAATATTTCATTGACTTGTATACTTTAAAAATCTTTTCAAAGCACTGTTTAGCTTGATTATGAACTAGTATAAAGTAGAAAAATTATGTTTGAACTAGTAGATTTGAATTAAGTATAAACTAGTTTAAAGTAGAAAAATCACCATTTACAAGAAAAACTTCTAAATGGCTTAGGAAAGTACGACCTCCATAGTCCAGTGGGTAAGACTCTTGACTCACAATCCGGAGGTCGCGGGTTCGAACCCGGCATGCGCAACTAAATTTTATTTGATTAATTTGTGTTATTTCACAATTAATTCATTTAAAATAATATATGGTATATTTGCGGCATGTTCCAGAGTGGAAGATACTATCAGTATCGCCCTGGTGTAAGACCACCATTCAGAATTGAAACGTTGCTTGAAAATGGCTTTAGCCGTGTTTAGTGACCAGATCTGAATAGCCAGGTACTTCCCAACCTTCCTCTTCCCCACCTCCTTCCCCTCCCCACTACCTTAAGCCTCACAACATACCCCAATTGGGGATGCCATAGTCTCACTGGCTCCAGACGGGAGCAGTTGAGATTCTTGTGCGGTATTCACTGTAAAAAAAAAAAAAAAAAGGAGTGGAAGTATTGAAAACGATAAAAGTATGAGGGGTTGGTAGGAATCTGGGGGTCAATGTATCCAGCTATGTCCAGTGTGAATCCACCCCCCCCCCCTCACTGCGGTGAAAGGCTAATGGAGAGGTCCAGGTTAGGTCTCCATCAACCAGTTTCTCCCGATCCACCCGCCATGCAATAGGTGGACAAATGAATTCGCCGCCAAGACCTAGACAAATCTCACTCCTGCTAGATCACCAAGCGTAGTGAGCCCCTTTGAGTGACCTGTGGCAGGGATTATCTCATGAATTACTGGGCGGCGGTACCCATACCCGCCTCCGAACTGTTGCTTAAAAATGACTTTCACTGTGTTTGTGACCAAATCTGAATTATCAGATAGGTTATTTCCCAACTTCCTTCCCTCATCTTCCGTCGCCCCACAACATACTTACCCCAATCAGGTATTCTACATTCCCAGCTTATTATGGTAAGTAGGCATTAGTTCGGATTCTACTGCAGTGTTTAAATTTACAGGTTAGTCACTACCAAAGGATTGATCGACATGACTTTCTATCTCATTTTTTTTTTGAACTCATTTGTAATTCTCCTCTGTACAAGTGGCTTAGCTGGATGAGAAAAGCTGCAATAAATTGTAGTGTAGAATCGATTAAAATTGATGTTGCATTGGTAAGGAGAAGAGATTGTTTAATATCCAGGGAACCAGTGAACGAACCATTTCTCAAAATTAACCCTGTTCACGAACACCTCCCCTAATGGCACAGGGGCGGTCCCGCTTTCAATACCCCGCCACGACCACTGCACAGTCACGTCTGCCCGTGACGAACGTATCAACATAAATTATTGGGGTGGAAATATTACTCATATTTAATAATGATGGATTCGATTGTGTACATGTAGATTTCTTTTTTTTTGTCACTGATGATGTCTATTTAATGGATTACTTTTTTTATTGATAGATTGCTTTTTAACAAGAAAATACAATAACTTTACTGTAGACACAGTAATGGTGTAATGAGAATCAAAATCAATATTTTGTTTTTCGTTTATTTCATTACTTCTTTTTTATTTTTATATTAGCTCCACACGGAAAAAAATCCCGCAGGGCCTGTGCCATCTTTTGGGATGCTGTGTGGAGGGTATTTTTAGGGAAAAGGAAAGGAATTTCTGATGAATGGGTACGAATTGAATGTCACGTCATGAATCCTTCCCTACCACTGCGGTGCAAGTCGATAGGTTAAGTGAGCCCGGCTGGAGAAGTCTAGATTAGGCTTCCTTCAACTAGTCTCTCCCGATCCGGCCCGCCACACAGTAGGTGGGCAAACGCATCCGCCGTCAAAACTTAAAAAAACCTCACCCCATGAACCCGGGCACCCCTGCTAAATCACCAAACATTGCGAACCCCTTGGGGTGACCTATGGCAAGGATGTTGGTTATCCAATAAATGGTTCACGGGGCTGCGGCGGTACCCACACCCGCCTCCCAAATTTTTTCTTTTATCATTAATATATTTAACTTTATATCAAACTTCTTCAAGAATTTTTACAAGAACCATTATTTAATGTTTTAAGATTTAATTTGTACACCTTGACAACCTTGTTTTGGTCGATAATTACAAAAAAAAGTTTCATTTTTGAAAATAATAAGTTTTTTTATAGTATGTACTTATATATGACATCTATTTATTAGGAAGAACAGTAATCCCGTTTTATAATTACCACGAGCAAGGGAAATTTTCCTAGATCTTCTTATATCACTGGGACAGCTGTTGCAACCTTCACAAGACTACTGTAATAATAAGTGGGGAATTAAACAATGTCGGATATGATGTACGTATGTAACATTCTAAAATTTATAAATTTAAATTGGTATTTTCATCTTATAAATTCATGCCGCCGTTCTTGTGTTAGTTAGTGGTGTAATAGTCAGCATAGTCACCTTCCAAGCAGCTGATAGGGGTTCAATTCTCAGCCGTCGCAATTAAATTTTTTTAAACTTAATTTTTTTAAATAACAATTATAATACGCCGTGATTTTTCATGAACCTGCGTTAGTAGTATTACATAAAGCTTTAAATGTTTAAGTGAGGCTGTGAGTACATGAAAAGTGATAAGCATTCATTAAAAAGTAGAAAAACATTGTTTTGTTTATTTTATTCTACTAAATATTCTTTAAAACAATTTAGTTAACTTAGCATGAAAATCTGTTTTACAGAATGTAGATGATTAATTTCATTACAACCAAAAATCTATTTACCTATGGGGGGCGTACATTAATTACACGAGTAGTTTTTCTTCCAATCTAGACTCACCCCCCCTTGGTGAAATAAATTTGGGCTACTTCGTGTATTATTTTCAAGTAACGTGAGATTTTGCTGGACCCCCCCGCCCTTTTGAACTCAAGGAATTAATGTATGCCCCCTATGTTACTTGCATTTCTGTAACCTAAATGTATTATGCAGAAACATAATGTCACGATCAATTCATATTATTATTATTAAGCATAAACACAAGTTTTTCTCTTAAATTTTTCAAAATATTAATTAATAATGAATTATTATACCACTACTACTGTCGTGTTACAATCCCATAAGAACACATTTTTTAATACTAATTTTTTTTTAAACTTCCACGAGTTGATGAATACACGAATACAAAAAGTGTCTAATGCGGAGGGAGCTCGTGGGGTTGCAATGAGCCGTCGGCTAGTCTACAAAAATGAATGCCTTCTGAATGCAATAATAATAATTCAAACATGGATCAATACAGGTCACGTGTGGTGGCCACGTGTCCGTCGTTCCTACCGATGACTCCCACATTAGTGCAACGTCTGCTTAACGAGAAACGTTATTTCCGCTGACATCTGATGCCCTGGTACTATTCTAATCGTGTTGATTTTATACGGAAGGTATCTAACGTTTCTATTATTAGAAAGAAGGTACTAATGAGTCTATAGTATTTCAACGTCGTCAAAGTATGATGCCCAAGGGCACGGGGCACGTGGAGATTACATCACAGTACAGAAAACTGTCTTTATTAAACATTTAATTTTTCTATTGTTTTGATACTTTCATAAACCTTCCTATACATACTTGAACTTGTAGAAATAAGCTTGAAGTATGATACTTCAAGTTTATTTCTAACAGTAATTGTTGATTTTTTTGCCCGTCCCCCCCCCCCTGTGCCCGCCCAGAAAAAACCCAAACAGTAATTGTTGTTTTTTTGTAGAAAATAATCCTAACAGTAATTGTTGATTTTTTGCCCGTCCGCCCCTTGTGCCTCCCCCCCCCCAGAAAAAAATCCTAACAGTAATTGTTGCTATTTTTGCCCGTCCGCCTATTGTGCCCCCCCCCCCCAGAAAATTATCCTGGATCCGCCCCTGATGATGCCAGCATATCTGATGGCAGTTTTTCAAACGGCACGTTTTTGTTCTAATATAAATCGTTTATATTTTCTCAAACATGTATTTAAAATAAAACATCTTAACTTCTCGGCCGTTAATAAAACTAGGTACCTATCCCAATTTGTTGAGAAAATTAAATACTTAATTAATTCCCAAATTAAGGGAGTAAGAGAGGGTAAGAAGAACAAAGTGAGGAAGTTTGGAAGTACCAGGTTATCGATCTTGTCACTAAATATTGATAAAATAAAGGGAATAAAATTATATATGAAAATATTAACCAATTATAAATTGAATTAGGAAAATATGTGATTGATTCGTACTAAAAAATGTTTTTTTTCAAATAATGGATGTACAAAAATGTATAAATTAGGACATAGGTAACTATGAACCTATTTAAAAAAACCACAAATAAATAAATACATGCAGCTACTTTCAACTTCTGCATGATAATCATTCACGAGAGCGATTTTAAACGTGTGTCTTTTACTCTGAAGAGGCAATAATATTTTTAAGTACTTAATATATTTTTACTTCTTTTGTATTTCTTGGGCATTGACTATGTAACAATTCCTAGACATTTTTGTAAAAATATTTTTGTTTTGAAGAGTTTTAATTTTCATTGTACATTTGTTACATTAATTTAAAATTTTTTGCGACCGGTTTTGACATTTTAAGTTTGCTCGTGAATGGCACGGACGTATCGAAACCGGTCGCAAAAAAATTAAAATTAAAGTAACAAATGTACATTGAAAATTAAAACTCTTCAAAACAAAAATATTTTTACTAGTTATATTTATAAAACTTAATGGTATATCTGGGTCGCCAAGATGGTTGTCAGAGTAGGTACGTGTTAAAAAATACTGGTTTCCGTGAACCTTTAATGTGAGAAAATAGAATTATTTGGTGACTTCCTAAATTGTTTGAATTGTAGCTTTATGCAAATATTTTTAAAATATTATTACGTCTGAGGGGAAAATTTGCATTGAAATAACGAAATTAATGTTTCCCTTTACAAAGCCTTAGCTTATTCCACGACAAGCTTTGTTAAGAAGCGAGTTCGAGTTAAGTTCGAAGAAAAACAAAGCGTTCCCTAATATTTAATCATACTTTTGTTAAAGTTACTGCGGGAACAGGTAAAAGTACAGAAGGCTTGATTAAAATCCATTTAGATGATACGAAATACCAAAGAGTACGCCAAGGTTGAAAAACGTTTTTTTTTTTCAAATAAAAATACAATTTGACGTTTGCTGTGCGGCGTGGTTGGAATATTAACCTTGCACAAGCAAAGCAACTCGCAATGCATTCGGAGTAGTGAATACGAACAGATGAGTTCGTATTTTAGGTTGCGTTGGGCAGGTAACGGATAACGGGTAACGGGTTACGGGTAACGGGTAACGGTGCCGGGCGGCGTAGGCTTTGGAGGTTCCGGTAGGAGGCTACACTGTCAGCATTTGTTTTGTTCGGGGTGGCGGAAAATCCGGCCGTGTCTACCGAAAGTTCACATAAATCACCTTCGAGGACCTACCCCATCTATTTAACCCCGCGCCTACATAGCACTTACGGGTCTGGCACGGTTGGTTTTCAAACGTAGGTGGTGGGCCGCGTGGTGGAGCAGGAAGGGCATTGGCTACGGGCCAAGGGATCGCGGGTTTGAAGCTCAGCGAAGTGTGAATACAATTTATTAATTTAAAAATTCCCCCCATCAACTTACTACCTTACCATCGCGCAATTCTCGCATGGGTAGGCAAACACGATGGAACGCCACAAGCCTTTGTTTCACTCATTTATGCACGGTCTCATATACTTTACTTTTTCAGAATACCTTTACAAGAACCGAATTCACTCGATCTTGTTTTCTTAGGTATTTCCTCAGCGTCAGATATTATCTTGTCAAATTTTTGTATATTCTTTCATTCTGCATGTCCTAGACATATTCATTTTATGTTGTTATATTTTATGCTTGCACTTTAGGTACCTACTAATAATTGGATCCCTAATAATTTAGGAAGTGTTATTTCCTGAACACAAAAACATTCTAAATATAAACTGGATCGGTGGCTACGTAAAACGCTTTATATTAGTGTTACAATATTCATTTTCTTCATTCAAATGTTAGAACTTTTGACGGAATTTTAATAATAGCCTGCCGACGTAAGCGATAATCACGCATATTTTGAATTTCAGATTAAATCTTACGCCTGAAAAAAATAATGCTCGTCACTTGAGTGAATATATTAAATTTATTTTCAAAATTTATCGAGCTTGACACATAAAATAAGCTGCACAGATCGATAAGTATAATATATAAAATTTGGGGTTCAAGACAAAATTTTAACAGGATTTTGAAGATATTAACCCATTAAAAAAAGCTTGATAAAATTCTTATTTCTACTGTTACTAGCTATTAGGTAAAGAAAAAAAAATAAAACAAAATCATAGCTAAGTATAATGTAATATTATCTTATGAGACTTGCGAAAAAAATGCATAGTGGTTACTTCTTTTGTAAAACAGTTGTAGAAAATGGTCTAAAATTTTGTTGCGCTAAAAATAAACAAGTATTTTTTGATTTAGCATCTACGTACTACGTACGAGCTACGGGTGCCATTCCAAGAGGTAATTTTGGAACCTTCGGTTGACATCAGCGATAACGTAGATCGTTATTGTAGGCTTCTGTCTGCAGGGGGTCCTCCCGGTGATCTATACCTCCGCTGTTTCCTGAAAGATTATTCAGGGAAGGGAAACACGCTCCAGAAGACAATGTACGTCGGAGACCTTACAAATTTCAGCATTCACGTGATAAATATCCAATGATGTTTTCCTTGGGATCAACAACAGAAATGTTTGATTGTTCTCGGTTAGTATTATTTTGAAATTCGTAAAGACGAATAATCTTTGATCCTTTCGAGACCCCGAATTGTTTAAAAATATAAAATTAGGATGCCAAAGAATAGAGGAATAACACACCAAATGTCGATTTCCTCGAGGTAAACAAATTCATTGTTCTCGACTGATATTTATAAAACAATATCGGCAAGTTAAATTAAAAGAGATGGTTGACGCGACATGTTTGTAAAACGGAAAAATTTCAAATAATTATTTACTCAACAAAAACATAATTTATTCAAACGTTCTAGGTCGGTGTTTTAATGACAAAGCTCAAATTAAATTAATAAAGTAGAATAATTAATTAATTGTAACTATAAGTTTGTGATACAATTATACTCATTAATACATAAATATGTAAAACATCCAAATTCCTCCATTTTCTAAACAAAAATGGTTAATAATTATATTAATTGTTATTAATATAATTATTAATAATATAATATAAGGGATGAAATATTTTAGTCTTCCGAAAGAAATAATTTTTTTT
The DNA here is from genome assembly GCA_929108145.2 of Limnephilus rhombicus. Taxonomy (NCBI): domain Eukaryota; kingdom Metazoa; phylum Arthropoda; class Insecta; order Trichoptera; family Limnephilidae; genus Limnephilus; species Limnephilus rhombicus. Next base: position 39,584,626 of record OV815271.1, on the reverse strand, counting down.
TTTTTTTTTTAATTATTCAAGAAAAACAAAATTTATTTACAAAACTGAACACTCGCAACATCATGAACAGTAACCTCATTTCAAATCAATTTCAGTTTCAGTGCCGGCAACCCGGGCTTTTATTTTATTTTAATTTATGTACATAGTTTCCTTTACCCACCTCACTAGACAAAGTGTGTTCCGAGGTATATTTATGTTTTTATTGTTTATAAATTCAATATTTCGGATATTATATTATTGTACTCCCTATACTGATATTTTTTACCGTTACACGAAACTAGATAGCTAGTTCTAGTAGGAAATACTACACATTTGTATTTTTGTAAGAATATTATAATTTAAATTAAAAAAATTAAAAAATTCCCCCATTTAAAAATAAAAATAATTTCTGCTCAAGAATATTGATTAATGTTTTATCAATGACTAACTGGCTCCCAGCATGCGTTCAATGCCATATTCAAAGAAATAAATTGTTTCTCCCTGCATGTCCTTTCCGGTGCGTCCCGTTTCCCTCACGCATCCCCTTCCCACGTAGCCCTTCCACCTCCCCCGCCTTTCCCCTCCCACATTCCATATATTCAGTCCCAGTACAACAGTTTTCAAATAGCTCGCGTACCACCTATTATAATTTTTTTAATTAAAATTTTCAGTTTTCATATATTACAAATATTCATTTTTGCAAATTATAAGAACAATCAAACAAATTATGTACCTAACATAGGCACCTATTTAAAATATCTGTAATTTAAAAACTCCACAGACAATTCTTTTTTTACAAAAAAAAACAACTGCCTGCTAAATTCACATTCATCAAACGCGCGAACTGTCAAACGTGCGAAGTTAAAAAAGTCGATAAATTTTATGAGATTATCCAATTTTCTTAATTTTTCTTTACGTAAAAACCGTCTACAAAGTATTGGAAAACTTAAAAAAAATGATGAATGAAATACGTAAAGTCGTTCTGAAGTTATGGCGTGACCAAGGGAAATAGGGATTTATTTTTATATACATGGACTATTTAAAAATACAAAGATTCCTGTTCCGAGGCGGACTGTCGCTAGTCGCATTGTGATAGATCCTAATTTCCTCATATTCATATTTGTTGACTTGGTTTGTTGATTTCCTATTCTTATGTTCATATTGTTATTATATTGTCAACTTTCTGTCTTTGCAACAAAAATACCTATACATTTTTTCCTTGAGAAAAAAACGTTATTATCCAATAACCCGGTTGAACAATGTAATGAGAAAAGTTTTATAAAAAAATGCATCTTTTATAAAACAACAATGAATTTTAAGGTTCTCGACGCATCATAATGAAAATTTAACCTATGAACACACATATAACGGCCGGCGGCGCAGGTAAGTTTTCCTAGGAACAATAACACTCGTGAACACTCCTAATACCTACCCGGAAACACCAACAACGCGGGAAGAAATAAATTATATGGGGCGCAAGCCAAACGTATTGTAAATAACGGCCAGAAAAGGAATTGATGTAGTCGAGAACTATCGTAAGGGCGGTGATTATTCAACTTGTAACGATCTTCTCTGTGTGATAAGAACAACGTGAAGCAGCCAACTGTTCAGTTCCAGTCGGCGACGTAACAGATAAGTGATACACAATTATATAACGGGCGCCATTTGTTATAATGAGCAATGTTTGCAAGAGCGAGGGTATAAATAGTCCGGCATGAGCAGTTAAACAATAAGTGTGTCAACGGGTGTTTGTGCGTCATCTGAAAGGAGGTTGAGTTACTCAACAAACTGAACAAGATCTTACGAGAGAGGAAGATAATCAAAGCGTGTTGGAAAGATACCATCTGTCTGAAACCGCGTGCGTTTATATTAATATTTATAATGTCGAAGAAAACCTTACTTCGCAGTGTCCAATAGCAGAATGAAAGTGTTAATTTACTACTCTTATTTTATTTTACGTTAGCTCCACACAGGAGGCCCTGAGGGAAAAAAATATCTGTCATCAGGGTTTTTTAGGGTAATGAAGGAGAGGAAGTTCTGAGACTAAGACCTAAACGATTTGGGCACCCCCGCTAAGTCACCAAACGAAGCGAACCACTTGGGTGACTTATGGCAGGGATGTTGATTATCCAATAAATGGTTCCAGAGCGGCGGTACCCATAATCGCCTCCCAAATTAAAAATTATACAGCTTTTAGTAAATAGATTTGAAAAGCCAGGTTCTTCCTTACTTTGCTTTTACCTTTCACTGCGCTATCACTTTTCGTCTCATAACAATTCACAGAACTTGAAGTGATGATCATGAAAATACTTAAACATTGCTACAAGCTCAAAAAAATCAACAACCATAATTTTAAATAAATATATTTATTTAAATTTTTATTTTTATTATTTTTGCATATAAAATATAATGTACATTTAGATAATGTAATAATTTGCGTACATGTTCATGTTCAAATATGTTAATACCACTCTTCCATAGAAACATTAGCTTATGTCTTGAAGAGTAGTGTACATTTTTTAATGCTATAGCATGTTATAAGTTCTTAAATTACATGACCGGTAAGTGGCTGGGTTGGCATTGCGTTTGTCGCGTGTTCGATTCCTCGGCTGGCTAAGTCACGATACAAGAAACATTTTCCCATTACTTTTGTGGTAGTAGGAGATTTTCAAATGTTGCCAGGTTATTCATAACCCGGGAATGTTTGTTTATCTTAAAAAAAATAACCAATGAATAATGTATTTTTTTGTAATTCCTAACACAAGGACTTTTCATAACGTTGAGTCATTGAAACTGCTTTACTGCTCTCTAGTGAGATCGCACCTAGAATATGCATCTCCTGTATGGTATCCTATTTATACATGTAACTTACATGGCTTGGAGAAAGTACAAAGGAAGTTTCTTAGATAAATTCAATACAAATTGAGACGACCTGTATTTGATATCTGCTATAACACTTTGTCTAATCTAAAAGTACCACTAATTACTACCCAGAGAAAAATGAATGATATTCTTATTTAAATTTTTTAAATTATTGAATAACTTCACAAACTGCCCTCAACTATTAAGTTTTATAAATATCCGTGTCCCTGTTAAATCAACTCGACTCCACCATCTTTTCCACTGTGACAACCATAGCACTAACTATGCACGGACGGCCGGCGTTTGATTAATTTGTGTTATTTCACGATTAATTCATTAAAAATAATACAGTATATTTGCAGCACGTTCCAGAGTGGAAGATAATCTAAGTATCGCCCTGGTTTAAGACCACCATTCAGAATTGAAACGTTGGTTGAAATAGCTTTAGCCGTGTTTCAATTCTGAATAGCCAGGTACTTCCCTAACTTCCTCTTCCCCATGTCCTTACCTTCCCCACTACCTTCAGCCTTACAACGTACCCCAATTGGGGATGCAATAGACTCACTGGCTCTAGACGGAAGCAGCTAGGACTGTTCTGAGGTATTCATATAAAAAATAAACATATCGTTCACCGCTAGTGCGATTTCACTGAACTGCCAATACATATACACAGCTTTTCAATATTTTCAAAACCTTTCCTTGTCCTCCCTGTGCCAAAACAAAAATAATTAATTGTGAGTATTTATCGTATTGTACATTTAAACTGATAGGTTTGTAAATAATAATGTTTGTAAATATTAGACATATGTATGCATAATAAATGTCTGCAAAACCCCTACGGGCGTTTAATAAATAAATAAGTGTTATATAATAAATTAAAAAATACACTTTGTAAAGCACCACTTTTTATCAGAATTGATATTAAACAGCCAACCAGGTTTCGCTCATCTCGAGCTTCATCAGGGCTTATTATAACAACTAAAGATAATTATCTACAGACATACATATATAAAAGAAATTAAGAAAATGAGTGAAAGAGATAGAAACAGAATAGGCAACACCCTATTGGTGCCAGAGAGCGATACAAATAGAAAAGAGGGAGACAAAATAATTACAGGATGGGTGAGTAAGGGGGGGGATGGAGAGGGAGGGAATTGTTTAAGAAGATGTTAACGGAATAAATTAAAAATGGGACTATCAGATAAATTGATTTGGTTATTAATAATGTTTGATTTATTATTGACGGCTTTTTTTATTTCGAGAGCTTCTAGATTGTTTAACCGAATTCCAATTCCATTTTTATGTAATATTTTAGTCCCGGAGGTTTTATCGAATGAGTGGTTAGTTTCTATTAGATGGTTTGCGAATTCTGAAAAAGCGTTACTATTTAAACATCTTAGATGTTCTTTAATTCTTATGTTTATGTTCCGGGCCGTTTTTCCGATATAGAATGCAGAACAATCATTACAATTTAGTTTATATACGCCAGAGTGGCTAAATTTATCGTCAAAATCTTTAGTGTTAATTAAGTGTTTACCTAAGTTATTATTAGTGTAAAAGGCGGGTTTTATTTCCGGAGGGAATTTTTTTACGCTCAAAGAAGAAAAATTATTTGTATACAGTACTCTACGCCATTGGAATTGGTGATTAATATTTATATTATTATTAGAATTATTAAAAAGAAATTTATTTGATGCTGCTTGTTTCAATTTTTTATTAAGAATATTGTCTACTAGTTTTGTCTCATACCCGTTATTTATAGCGATTTGTTTAATTATGGATAATTCCTTATTAAAATTATTATTATTTAATGGTACTGTAATCAAACGATGTATCATGGAGTGGAAGGCGGAATGTTTGTGGGATATGGGGTGGTTGGATGAATTATGAATGGTAGTATCGGTATAGGTAGGTTTACGGTAGATATCGAAATCAATTTTATTATTATTGATACTTAAAGTTAAGTCTAGAAAATTCAAGGTTGAGTTGTTACCTATTTCTAAAGTAAATTGGATTTGTTTATGAAAGGAATTTATTATTTTAAGAAAAGAATTTAGTTGTCTGACGGTACCTGTCCAAATGCACAGAATATCATCAACGTAACGTCTCCACAGTAAAATATTTTTTAAGAAAGGTGATTTAGAAGCAAAAATATTATTTTCCAAATTGTTCATGAAAATGTCGGCGATTAGAGGACTCGTAGGCACCCCCATGGCCAAGCCATCGTTTTGTTGATAAATAATATTATTATATTGAAAATAATTTTGGTTCAAACAAATATTAAAAAGCCGCGACAAGTCATTAGCTAGATCTTTACTTAAGTGTGAATTATTCAGTAAATTGGATATTAGGGTTTTACTTTCAGGGATGGGAACATTAGGAAATAAATTGACTACATCGAATGATATTAATTTGCAGTTAGCGGGAAGAACCAGGTCCTTTAGTTCGTCAATTAATGTTAAGGAATTTTTGATGGTATACTTAGGGGAAAACACATTGGAGTCATTGAATACCTTTGTTATAAAAGAAGATAATTTAAAATTAGGGGAATTACAACAGGAGACCACAGGTCTAATGGGACAATTAATTTTATGGATTTTCAGAAATCCGTACAGTTTTGGTGCCTTGGGATTTTTTGTAAGAAACTTTGTTTGGTGATATGACTCATCTTGAAAGATAGAGTTTTTACAATTTTTTAGGGCACATTTTACATTATCTAAATATTTTACTGTAGGGTCAGTTGGTAAAACACTAAACTTATCACTCTTGATGAAATCTTCAATTTTTGAGTTGTAATCACTTTTGTTTAATATGATAACAGTGTTGCCTTTGTCAGCTTTCGTCAAGATTAAATTGTCATTTTTTAACTTATTACGTATATTCTTCACGATGATAGCTTCGGGATCTGTTTTCAGGTCAAGATTAAATTTTGGAATTAATTTTTTTAAGGTTTCGGCACTTTTGTATAGATATGGTTTTGGTTTATTATACAGAGCAGTTTCAATGTCCACTGCGACGTTTTGAATAGCACTATTGAAGTCATTTTTATTATATTTTAAGTTGTATTTAAGACCTTTAGATAAGAGGTTGATTTCTTGATTGTTAAATTGTCCAGAAGAGAGATTTTTAACGCGATCAAAAAATTGATGTGTATGTTTTATATGGTTACTATTATTTAACGTTTGATAAGGAATGCACAAGTTTTTTAGTTTTTTGTTTAAGATTTCACGTTTTTTAAACGCTTTAATAGAAACGAAGTTTCTAATTTTATCGTCGAACAGGTCCCATTCAACAGCATGAAGTTCATGAACAAGTTCAATATGTAAGAGTTTAAGTTTTAATTTAATATTGTTCCGTTTTTTGTATGCATTTTTCAGATCTTCTTTTAGCCATGCTATTTTGGCTTGGTACATCGAGGATTTAGATAAATTATTATTTTTGACACGATTAAAATTTACATTAATATAGTTCGGAAACACTTTACACTTTAAACACTCTTTGTAAAAATATATATCTAAGCACATAAGTCTGTATTTAATGGAATAGTTTTTATAATATTTTGCTTTATTGGCAGTACTAGCCGATATAATATTATCGAAGGAAGCAAATACTTTGTGGTGTGACATTATATAATAAATTAAAAAATACACTTTGTAAAGCACCACTTTTTATCAGAATTGATATTAAACAGCCAACCAGGTTTCGCTCAATTTAATTTAGTTTCGACAATTTAATCTTGACGAAAGCTGACAAAGGCAACACTGTTATCATATTAAACAAAAGTGATTACAACTCAAAAATTGAAGATTTCATCAAGAGTGATAAGTTTAGTGTTTTACCAACTGACCCTACAGTAAAATATTTAGATAATGTAAAATGTGCCCTAAAAAATTGTAAAAACTCTATCTTTCAAGATGAGTCATATCACCAAACAAAGTTTCTTACAAAAAATCCCAAGGCACCAAAACTGTACGGATTTCTGAAAATCCATAAAATTAATTGTCCCATTAGACCTGTGGTCTCCTGTTGTAATTCCCCTAATTTTAAATTATCTTCTTTTATAACAAAGGTATTCAATGACTCCAATGTGTTTTCCCCTAAGTATACCATCAAAAATTCCTTAACATTAATTGACGAACTAAAGGACCTGGTTCTTCCCGCTAACTGCAAATTAATATCATTCGATGTAGTCAATTTATTTCCTAATGTTCCCATCCCTGAAAGTAAAACCCTAATATCCAATTTACTGAATAATTCACACTTAAGTAAAGATCTAGCTAATGACTTGTCGCGGCTTTTTAATATTTGTTTGAACCAAAATTATTTTCAATATAATAATATTATTTATCAACAAAACGATGGCTTGGCCATGGGGGTGCCTACGAGTCCTCTAATCGCCGACATTTTCATGAACAATTTGGAAAATAATATTTTTGCTTCTAAATCACCTTTCTTAAAAAATATTTTACTGTGGAGACGTTACGTTGATGATATTCTGTGCATTTGGACAGGTACCGTCAGACAACTAAATTCTTTTCTTAAAATAATAAATTCCTTTCATAAACAAATCCAATTTACTTTAGAAATAGGTAACAACTCAACCTTGAATTTTCTAGACTTAACTTTAAGTATCAATAATAATAAAATTGATTTCGATATCTACCGTAAACCTACCTATACCGATACTACCATTCATAATTCATCCAACCACCCCATATCCCACAAACATTCCGCCTTCCACTCCATGATACATCGTTTGATTACAGTACCATTAAATAATAATAATTTTAATAAGGAATTATCCATAATTAAACAAATCGCTATAAATAACGGGTATGAGACAAAACTAGTAGACAATATTCTTAATAAAAAATTGAAACAAGCAGCATCAAATAAATTTCTTTTTAATAATTCTAATAATAATATAAATATTAATCACCAATTCCAATGGCGTAGAGTACTGTATACAAATAATTTTTCTTCTTTGAGCGTAAAAAAATTCCCTCCGGAAATAAAACCCGCCTTTTACACTAATAATAACTTAGGTAAACACTTAATTAACACTAAAGATTTTGACGATAAATTTAGCCACTCTGGCGTATATAAACTAAATTGTAATGATTGTTCTGCATTCTATATCGGAAAAACGGCCCGGAACATAAACATAAGAATTAAAGAACATCTAAGATGTTTAAATAGTAACGCTTTTTCAGAATTCGCAAACCATCTAATAGAAACTAACCACTCATTCGATAAAACCTCCGGGACTAAAATATTACATAAAAATGGAATTGGAATTCGGTTAAACAATCTAGAAGCTCTCGAAATAAAAAAAGCCGTCAATAATAAATCAAACATTATTAATAACCAAATCAATTTATCTGATAGTCCCATTTTTAATTTATTCCGTTAACATCTTCTTAAACAATTCCCTCCCTCTCCATCCCCCCCCTTACTCACCCATCCTGTAATTATTTTGTCTCCCTCTTTTCTATTTGTATCGCTCTCTGGCACCAATAGGGTGTTGCCTATTCTGTTTCTATCTCTTTCACTCATTTTCTTAATTTCTTTTATATATGTATGTCTGTAGATAATTATCTTTAGTTGTTATAATAAGCCCTGATGAAGCTCGAGATGAGCGAAACCTGGTTGGCTGTTTAATATCAATTCTGATAAAAAGTGGTGCTTTACAAAGTGTATTTTTTAATTTATTATATAATGTCACACCACAAAGTATTTGCTTCCTTCGATAATAATAATAAGTGTTATGTTTAGTCATAAAAACACGAAAAGGTGCGATAATTATAACTGATACACGATTGCGTGTTTATTGATAATAATAATCGTGATTGCTTTAATCATAAGGGGCTACTGTGTTTATAAGGGTGAAAAGCGTAAATATATTTTGTGACCCGGGACACGAAATTTGATTGAAGAAAGCGAAATAAATGTAGATTTTCAAGGTATTTAAGATGTGTACACATTTAAAGAAACCTATTCTACATTTAAAAGGCTTTAAAATTAATGAAAAACATTTTTTTTCAGACATAGTAGGTTTAGGGAAGAAGAAAAGTAATCCAACCCACGGAATAAGAAAAGGTAATCAGCATCAAAGCTTTTTATACGGTGTATTTATTTTTATTTTTATCTGTGGCCATGACCCGCGAGAGGAACGTTCCACCGCACGCGTACATGGAAATATCTTTTTCTGATAAACGCAATTCGTCACTCCGCCGTACCTTTCAAAGCGTAAAATGAATACAGAATCACCAAAAGCTTCCTCAAATATATCTGAATGAAAGTAACAAAGGAAGCAGAAAGAATGGAGTACGCGACCTTCGAGATCGATAATCTTTGAATTTTACAATTCATTGAGGGACAAAGAGTTTACACTAATAGAGATTCTTCAGTGCCATTTGGCTGATTAGATTGATTGATAACATTTTAGTGAAGTAAGTAAGGATACGAATTAAATTGATAATTTTAAACTGTTCGAAAAAACGGAATTTATTTAAAACCGCTATATCTTTGGAAATAAATTGTACACTTGAATGATTTTTTTACATAGTACCAAATGGTACTCAACATACTCCAACTATTAAAATGTTATCCAAAATTATAGCCCAATAGGACTCCACAAACAGAAGTTAAAATCACTGTTGGGCCATTCAGTGACATTTTATGAGCAAAAAATGTATTTATTTATGTATTTTACAAAAAAAATTGAAAAGAGATTGCGGAATAATATTATTAAAAAAGTTTTTGACAGCAATGCCTTTCCACGCTTTCAAGTTGAAACTACCATTCCCACCTTAAATAATACTTTTAAGACTTTATTTAGACTTTCCATTATTCTATTATATAAATGCAATTTTTACACATTCTCAAATATTTACAATTTTTAATTTTTATATTCAATTTTATGTAATTGTTTTTATGATATTTTGAAGTAATTAATCACCTCTACCTTTAATATTTTGCCTATAGTTCGTATTTGTCTATACTTGTTTGTCTTTTGTTATTTTTAATATTTATCTTATCCTGATGAAAAAAAAAATGTTTTCGAAACATGTTGATAATATTGATTATATAAAATATATAATATAGTGGTGTTTTAACAAAATTATTTGTTTTAATTTAATTCAAAATGACGCCACAAAGTGTAATTGCAAAGTTTGAAGAAGCAAAAATTTATCGTTTATATATTAAAATTACTTTGCATAAAGGCGTATTTATAGCGACCTTTCATTTTTTAAATTTTATTTTTCATTATATTAGCACAGAAGATAAGGAAACGCATATTTTTTTAATAATAATAAATAAATAACAAAAAAAAATCCAAAGTGGCTTCCAAAATGAAGCAAAACCGAATACTTTATTTTATTTTTTTAAATGAAAGACAAACATTCCCGGGTTACGAATAACCTGACAATATTTAATCATAAAATCTCCTACTAACACCACATTAAGACGAAAATATTGCTTGAGTCGTGATGGAGGACTCAGCCAGCCGAGCAATCGAACACGGAACGCCTGGGTGGGATCAAAACGCGATGCCCACTCAACCCCTGACCGGTTACCCATATATCCCAACCATATTTTTATTTATCCTTCCCAATTTTACATTTTATATGTACACATTATGAAAATCATAAGCGTAATGGGACCTACTAAGGCGCAGCCTGTGCGTGGGTAATATAGTTAAATATATTTTGTCATACGTAGGAAAAACAAAATGTAAAAATAGTGGGCATATTAAGCAAAAACATGATTAAATCACCCATAATTACCCATATATCATCAATTAAAATAATAATAAATAATGTAGCATATATCCGTACTAGATATTTAATACAACTTCGATAAAAAAGGAGTGTGCTTTTTTAGACCACACGACTGAAGAAAAACTTCACTAACTTATATCTCCCTCTCAACTTCCGTTCGCCTCGCCCGACCGCTCGCCTCGCCCAACCTCACTTTTCATAACGCTCTCGTCACGCATTCGCCAGCTTACTCCCCAAGTCAAGGGTGCGTAAAGGCCCGAGCGTTCGCCTCTTCCGATCACACTTTTCGTAACGCTCTCGTCACGCATTCACCAGCTTACTCCCCATGTCAAGCTTGCGTAAAGAAGTTTTACTTCAAAAACGAGTGTGCTTTAGACCACACGACTGAAGTAAAACTTTAAAAGTCCACACCAATTGGAAAGTTCAAGATGTATTGTAGGAGCTACATAAAACTTGAAAAAATATAGTGAATATGAAATATTATAATTAATTAGAAATTTGTAAACTTAAATGTACAAATTACTAAAATAAAAATTATTATTATTATTATTATTATTACTAACATATGGGCTCTCCACACGACACTGCATGTAGTGACTGCGGCAGTGACTGCAGAGAGCGTGGAGTTGAGCAAACTAGCGCTGTCTCTTTTGTTAAAGGGCCGCTAGAACGAGACAGCGCTATTTCGCTCAACTCCACCCTCTTTGCAGTCACTGCCGCAGTCACTACATGCAGTGTCGTGTGTAGGCCGCTTTACATTTTCCTCTCAACTTCCGTTCGCCTTACCCGACCGTTCGCCTAGCCCAATCTCACTTTTCATAACGCTCGCGTCACGCATTCACCAGCTTACTCCCCAAATCAAGCTTGCGTAAAGAAGTTTTACTTAAAAAAAATATTTTTCAGTTTGGTTGAGTATTTTGGCCTCAAATCCAAATTTAAGTTTTGCACGAAACGGGCCGCGCAAACGTTACTCTTAAAAACACGCGTCATTTAGTCTTTGACTTTGAGGTACCTACCCACGTCCCACACTCCACAGTAATAAGGTAGGTAGGTTTATAAAACTTTGCATTTTAACGAAGGTAAATCTGTTGAATATGCTTTTGGATAGATTAAACGTTAAGTTTAAAGTTGCCGATCATCGCTCTTTAACTTCTCATATTCGTACTTAACGTGCACATTTCCTCGGTGCTCAGAAAGCTCCGCGGCCCGAGCCGTGGCTGAGTTTTATCGCCAATTCGTAAAGCACACTCGCTCTTGCTGGTTGAGCACCGAGCAATGAACACTGAACAGTCGTAATGAGACACGCCACGTTCTGTCGCCGAGTATGCGCGAAGAAAGAGCACTTAAACTAATTAAAATAAATCAAGAAGACGGTACTTAAAGGAGAAATCAATGATGCGGACGTTAAACAAATTGTCAGACGTCCAATAAGACGCGTAAGACGCTGTCTTTGTGTTCACTTATTTATCTGCCGACATGTTGGGAACATTAGAGGTACATTAAACTCATAGAGGTAACTCGTAGAGGTATGTCTGACAGAATAGGTCTTTTTATGTATTTCTATGGACAACTTGAATAGGGATGTACAGCTTGATCCACTATCAACCTTTTACTTTTTGTTTTAGGGATATCACTAAAAAAATAACGGAGTGACAACGATTTCTGCGGAGACGCACGCGTTGACGTGAAAACACGCTTATTGAACTTGACTGCTGTTGCAATTTTAACGCGTATATCTGTTTACGTTGCTGATTGTGGATGAATTTAGTAATCATCTTTTCCGATTGTTTTAGTCTCATTATAAGCAAAATCAATGAACTGATTGGTTCTTGATAAATAATTCATTTGCATTATATGTTGCAAACATTTGTCGCCCATTAATTAATCAACTAATGTGCACAGGCATTTTTGATTCTTTCGATATTTGTTGGAAACTCTGTTGGGATTCATAACAAAAAGTGTGGTACTAAAAATATCCTTTTAATTGTGTTTCATTCCAAAGATTATTGAAAAGACATGATTAAATTCTTAAATTCCCTTTCCCATCTGAATAACCAACAATCAAAAAATTCCCTTTTTTACATGAATACCCCACAAGAGTCTCAACTGCTCCCGTCTGAAGCCAGTGGGACTATGGCATCCCCAATTGGGATATGTTGTGGGGCTGAAGGTAGTGGGGTGGGGAAGGATATAGGGAAGAGGAAGGTGGGGAAGTACCTGGCTATTCAGATTTGGTCACCAAACACGGCTAATGCCATTTCAAGCAACGTTTCAAATCTGAATGGTGGTCTTACACCAGGGCGATACTGAGAGTATCTTCCAATTCTGGAACGTGCCGCAAATAAACTATACATTATTTAAAATGAATAAATTGTGAAATAACACAAATTAATCAAATAAAATTTATTTGCCACGCCGGGATTCGATCCCGCGACCTTCGGTGTGCGAGTCAAGAGCCTTACCGCTGCACTAAGGCCGGCGTAGTGCAGCGTAGTGCTATATAATTTACAAAAAAGTTTATTTTAAGGTGAAACAAATTCGCTAGGAGAAATCAAGTCTAAGGCATCCCACTTCTGAGAATATTGCGAGAGTGAAACAAGAGGAAAGAGAAGGGGCTTCACTTAATTCGTGGCAATTTATATATTTTTTAATGTTATAACTTAGTACAAGTTAAGTATACAAAAGCAATAAACAGTGCTCTATCATCTGAAAACCACAACCATAATTGAGTCTTCACTAGCGTAGAACTAAGCATCTTATTTATAAGCGAATAAAATTCAAATACCAACAGTTTTAATTGATAAATTATTTTAGTTTTGGAATGACTTAATGAATAAAATCTCTTATTGTAATATTTAATCATTGAAGAAAATATTAGCGACTCTCAAACAAAAAATTGAAACGGAATAATTAGAAAAAAATTCGGTCGCGTCTAGGAATTGAACCCAGAACCTCAGACTTTCCCGGACTAATGGAAGTTATGGATTTAATTCCTAGATACGGCCGAATATTTTTTTAAATTTTCTGTTTAAAATTTTATTAGACAGTCGCTAATATAGTTTTTAATGATTAAGTTTCTATGTTCTACGTGTGTTTTTTAACCACGTAAAACCCGAATGAACAAATAAAAATAAATTTCTAAAAACAGGAATAACGAATATCATTACACGTAAGCGAAATTTTGAATATGAGCCTTTTGTGTTTTAAAGCAAAACCGCAAGTGTGTAGAATGTGTAGAATATCTACTTAACCAATTATAAAAACTCACGCCGGCCATGCATTCGCGTGTTTTCCATACTAACAAATATTTAACGTTCGTGGAAACAATGCCATAAATAAAAAATGAAACACTCACCAAGAACGGAGAAAAACACGCCAGCCGTGCTTAAAAACGTGCGTTATTTAAAATGTTAAAGGATTACAGGTGTTGTATAATTAAAAGGCCTGTGCTTTTTGCGCTACTAGTGCGCGGGCTTAATTTTCATGAGTATTTCAATTTTATTGTATAATCACGGAAAATCCACGCGCGCCGTCTGAAACGCGTATTGACGAAATGTGTCATTATTAATTATATTAGGGGTAGACCGAGATAATAGAGCGCCTTATAATCATGTCTTTGCCAGCATTTCTTGCTTCAGCCATGGACATATAAAATACTTACTTTTCTGTTGCGTCGACTCTATACATGTCCCTACTAAAGAACTAGTTTCATTTGAGGTGTGTAAAAGCAAAGGCAGCAATCTCCAATACAGGATATTGCTGCCTTTACTCTTACACACCTCATTTAATCGATCTGCCTTCTTCAAGCATCACCGATTTCTTGTTAGCTAGACGTATCCGAATCCTCAAAACATTTCTTAATCTTTCCTTCTATTTATTAAACACTATTAAACATGTCCGGATCATCTATATTAATAAGTGTCCCATTCGGATTTTTGGTTCATTACCCTAACACCGTATATTAAGTACGTGAATTTCGTAAACACGTTTTGCTAATACATAATATCCCGTTGATAAAATTTCCCTACACGACAAAACATGCCTATTCGGTTGATATTTAAATGTCACTAAACGTGTAATGAATATTTATCGCGTTTGATGACCTCCCGCGACAAACGGGGTTACCCGCTGTAGACAGTGCTAAACAGTGGTAGACAGTATGGTAGTAGTAGACTATACGCAGTTCGCGGCTCCGCTCGGGCCCGTGGCGTTGCGGCGCGCAGCGTCACGGATATACGCCACGACGCCGACGCCGACGCCGAAGCGCTGATATTACATACACATTAATTAAAACGCGCGTTACAGCATGAGGCCAACTGCAATATCAACCAGGATTTGTGGCGTTAAGTGAATAAAGGCGTTCATGTATTAAATAATGGCTCCCGCAATAAATCTTATAACAAACTTGTTTGGAACTAGATACCGACAGTTTCTGTACCACTGTAGCGGTTATATCTGCTGATAAAACTATCCTTTCATACACTAATTAATATAAATGTGTGATAGTTTTAGCGTAAGTTGCGATTAAAGATACATGAAGTCAGAAAAGTAGAGTTCTTACCTGATTTAGAATTATTAATTTAATACCTTTATTGGAAAGTTAAACAGCTCAGTAGTAAAGACCCATTGATCAAAGAGATTCAACGTTTACATAATACGAATACACAATGGCAACCTTTTCAAAATTTAAGCTCTTCATTCTTCTTAATATTCTGTTTAAAATCCCCAGGAGCTTGTACCATTTTTACTACCACTGGCATCTTCACACAACCATTCTAAAGATGACTGCAGCAGGGAGAAGTCGGTCTGGTCCTAAATCAATAACGGAACAAAGTTTTAAATATACTTTTTTGAGACAATCCTTATTTCAATTTTCATAACTTAATTTCTCTATTGTAAAATAGCGGCAGAGGTTCAATCAATTCGATAGGACACTTTGGGCGCGTTAAATGCACCAATTTCAAGCAATAAAAATGTGTGCCAAAGCACAATTTTTGCGTTTGCGTGCTTTAATATTATTTATGTGACAATAAACAGCAGTTGGAAAAATACTGTCAAAAAATCACGTTTCCTTTAGTGTGTCGGTAAATTAACGTAAACTAAAAATATGTTTTTATTATTTTTTTTATAATATCCGTTTTTTTACATTCTTAGATAAAAAAATTATTAGATAAGACAATTGCCGGACTTATTTTTTTCCAAACGATAAAACTTTTATATTAGTTTTATAAGACCTAATTTAGTGACAAAATAACTCGGTTATTGAAGGGCATGAATAGTTTAAAATAAGTCGTCGAGAGGAATGACTGCGAAGTCCTTTTCATACAAAACTTAATTTTGGTTTTTAGGTTAGGTTTTTTAGCTTAGGTTAGGTTAGGGTTTTAGGTTTGGTTTTTTAAAATACCTAACCAAACTGAATAATTTGTTTTAAATCAAACGGTAAAGCAAATAAATATGTAGGACCGGTGTGAGCTGTATTATTTATTTCTATAAATTGTACAATAATGCGACTTTAGGGGCAAATTATATAATTTTTGTAAGCTATTTAAGTTGCCTACTATTAAACATGATAAAATTTTTTAAGAAGAAACGAAATGAAGCACTCTGGTGGGCTCATATTTAAACCAATACAATAATGCGATTTTTCATCACTTCAGAGGTAACTTACATAATTTTCAAAAATTATTTAAGAAGCCTACTATTAAGTATGATGAAATAAAAAAAGAAAAGAAATAAAGCACTCTAGTAGGCTTATATTTAAATTACAAACGACCGATATGTCGTACATAAATTAATCTTTGCTTTTTTAGAATGTTAACTATTTTAGAATGTTTTATTTTATATTTTATTTACAACGGGGGTTAGGAAAAATTATTTTAAATTGACAGAAAATTGCCAAAATTGCTTCTAAAATCATGAAAAATCTATGTTTTAATGGGCTATGCTTTATAATTTAAAATACATATAAATAAATAAAAGCTTGGGTTTGGTTACTTTAGGCAGTTTGCGTACTTTGAACTCAAATACAAAAAGTTATTCACGAAAAAGGTGGTATAGCCGTTCCTCTCAAACATGACATTATAGTGATCAAATCGACTCTTTATCGAGATAACGTGTAGTTTGATTAATATATTTTAATTAATGGATTAAAACCATGTTGAAAGGACGCTTGAGAAGGAGAAAAAACTATTTTCATTGTCATTTAACCAAAGATATTGAAATATTTTGCATTCAACCTATAAAAGTAAGACAATTTTTTACAGGTTACGAAGTACCCGACCTTTATGCCATGGGGAAAATATTTTCACTCAGTTTTTGTCATATTTGGGGATGTTTGTGGAGTGGTATTTTTAAAGGAAGGGAGGACGTTCTGAGAAGAAAAGTTATCCAGGGTTAGTAGAAATCTGGAGGTCTGTGTATCCAGGAGTGGCAGATGTATAAAGTCATCCCTCCTCTCGGAAATTCCGGCTGGAGAGGTCAAAGGGTTTTCCTCAAACGACCTCTCCAGATTGGCCAGCCATGTAGTTAGTGGGCATACACACCCGCTGCCAAAATGTCACTCCTGGTAAGTGACCTACTCCTGGTAAGTGTGCAATATGAGGTGTTATCGAATAAATGGTTCCGGGGCGGCAGTAACCATACCCTGCCCACAAATTGAAGAAACTATCAATACAAGCGGAAGATACTGCTTGTGGCTGTAATGAAAGACTTACCTAGCAGATGAAATTAATACACGACGCCGACGCCTGGGTGAGAACCCGAAACAATGATTGAATGGTTTTATATTTTAAAATTTTGGCGTAAGGTCATAAGGTATAAAAAGCAACTTTGAAAGTGCATAAGATATCCGGATTGAACAGTAGTAGAGGGTGTTTGTTGCAAGTGACCAACTCCCCGGGTGTTGGGGCGGCAAGTGCAGTAATATATGGGCGCAGCAGGGTGTGAACTAGGGGGTGGAGGTGGGAGAGTAACACGGATGACTCCCGCCGAACAAATATCCGCTTCTGCTGTGCGGTGCGGCGGGAAGCTGGCAAAGTCTTGAGTGGCCGTGGGTGCGCGTGTAGTGTTTGCAGCGTGGCCCTCATCACGCTACGAATAGGGACTGTTGAACCAGAGATGAATTGTTAGATCGGCGCACTACAATCAATTTATAGTACCATCCATACATTCATTATAAAGTTGACACCTAAAATACAGAACTACCCTATTGGTACTGTCAAAAACATAAAAGGAATTTTGTACACACCAAACAGTATGCAGTTTCACAGCTGGGCCTCCTGTGGCCTATTATAAAAAACATGAATTCTCTTAATTATTTGTAGTATTGAGTAGAACCATAACTGTAGACACCGTCTGAAATGTTGGCTTAAGAAAAAAAGGATGAAACAGTTTAATTTCTCAAAACCTTACCATTAGCAGTGAAAAGTTTAATTATTTTGATATTTTTAATCCATGGAAAAAATTAACGCGCGTATTTTGAAGAAAATTCAACACAGCTGTAAAAAAGTAATTTTCTGGAATGAAGGGTTGAGTTTTTACATTTTTGTTTAATGTTTTACCATATTATTTGGAAGTTGCCTAATGTTCTGATTTTTTGCTAACGGTCTTTGTAGACACATATGGTCTTACTAATAAACATTTTTTAAATTTTACACAACTACAACCATTAATGTATGGATGTTTTTAGGTATGTAAAATTTAAAACACGTTTTTTAGTAAAATAGTTAGTAATTTTTTGCTCTGGGTATATTTTACAAATTAATATGGTGTTATAAAAAATTGCCGAAAATTATTTTATCAAAATAAACAAATCTTTTCAGAAATCAAGAAAGAGGTAGGCAGGTATGACTGTCGCACGCACATTTTAAACACCAGGAAGAAGATTTTTTTTTTGTGGAATTTTAATCAAGTTGTAAATAATGTTTTTGTTGAATGAAAAATCTACACAGTTATACGGAAGGAAACAATTTCATATGTGAATGTGTTTCGGTAATTTCAAAATTAAAACGAAATTTCCATATTCTATTGCGGAATAGGAATCTTATTTTTAAATTAATAATTCCATTAAATTCCTACTTTGTGATTATAAATTGTTTAATCATTTTACGGGGAAATTTTTCGGAACTACGAGTAAACGACTTATTTACGGCTTAAAAATATTATTTTTGAAAAAATACGCTTTGAGAGAAACGCGAATGGAGAGATTATAGGAAAGACAATTGATTTAAGTAGTTTGAATTTCCAAGATCAGGGCAGAAATCAAGCCAAATTTGAATTCAGTTTCATCACTTTAACATTTTTTGTGGCAAATCAAAGAAATCAGTGTGCATACTTAATTACGTTTCTTTCTTCGGTAACTCAAAAACATCCGTTTCAATTCAAAAATATTAATATTCATATACTGAATAATCAAAAAATTAAATAATAATACTAAAATTGGACCACGCTTGGTACTTAGTTCATACCCGTTTCTAAACGACAAATGTGTGCAATGTGCATTGCACTGCAGTGGTCGGCAGTGTTCTGTTTGCAATTGTCATTAAGTTAGTTTCCAGTGCTTCTCCCGAAGTCCCTACTGTTTATTGCAAGTTGTGTCGTACAAGGAAATATGTTAAGCCGCTCGGACAATCAACCAGATACAATTATTATGTAAGTTTACGTACCGACATAATGCAGCGTGCCTGCAAGTGGAATAATTGCTTTTCTTTGAAACTAAACAGAGAAATATAAATCAGATTCCATCCAATAAAAAAAGCGTTTTGAAGACATAGGAAAAAAGATTTATTTACAGTAGATGTATTTATTGTCTACGATTTTTGTGAATGTTGAAGTTAAACATTACTTGCTTTTTCGGTTTTATCTATCAGAACATATTGATTAACGATTTTTGGAATTTTACTGGGCATAATGGACATAGTTTGCTTGCTTGCTATGCTGGTTATTGTATACTATTTTTGGCTGACCTGTACTTTTTTATTTTCTGCTCAATTTCACATGCCTGGCTTGGTTTGTTGCTAGATTAATATTGTCCTCGGTTGGAAAGGGTCTTAAATATTGCACACAGATAAGGCTTCACGTTAAAGTACTTTCGCTCTCTATGCGTGCTGGTAATCTGTTTCACATAAAAACGGTGTAATGCAGTAATTTTATTCTGGAATACAGACAATATATTATTAATTATAATCAAAAATCTTGCCTCTTTCTAGCCGCAATAACATTCGCAATGCTTTCAAGTAATACAGCTATTATAGCGATTAATGCAATTAAATTAATATAAAACTTATTTTTCTTGACTTTTAATTCAACTACATAGGTATGCATCTGATTTTGAGTTAAAACTATTTGTTTTAATGTAGTATGTATAACTTATGAGAGTTGTACATTGTATAAGAGATCATAATGATGGTGAATTGATGATTTTACAAAATTATAAACAGAGTATGTTTTGAACGTTGTAATAATTTTTTGTTCAAGTAATTATGAAAGATATTAATGAAATAAGTGTAATACGTTGTATGTTTTAGGCTGATTTGTCATAACTATCAAGTTTTCCACAATCTATCAAGTCCAAGTACATTGTAATGTACGTGTAAGAATATAAAAAAAATTGCATAAATAATTAACCACAAATACTGCTATATGGAATCCTTTCAAGATAATATCTGAACAAAATATTTCATTTACATACAAAAGAAATATTATTAAAACATACAATACACGAGAAAAATGCTGCATTAGTGATTCTGGAAAAACCGAATGCTTTGACTTGGAAGGTGGCCAGCGACTGGCCGATAAAGCTGTCAGACTTGACATTTATTCCGGAATATGAAACTGTCCGGTTTACTGAATCATAATATCCATTCAATATTGTGAACAGGAATGTTGGAAAAAAGCTTCTTATCCACAGGGGATTTGGCAAAAGCAAACATTAAATAATATTTTTCCTTATTTTTGTACGATTACTTAAACATTTAGCATATCCGTTAGATGAAATTTTGTTCAAAAATAAATAAATTAGTCTAATTACATAAACGGAAGATCGTCAGTTACACAGTGATAAAACATTAACTGAGTGAATTGATTACAATAATGAAAAATACATCAACATGATTATTGCGAAAAAATGTAAAAAAATATTTTTTCATGTCTTTTCAAGTCTGCAACAAAATTGTATGAATCCCGCAAAGGAAAAGAAATGAATATGTTTATTTTTACATGTAGGTAACAATTGATCAAAAATATTTTTGAAGTGAAAAAAACCGAAATGGCGAGAAAAATCAAAGCATAATATATTTTTGTTCACTTTGGTTACACAACTGTAAAAATATCCCGATTTAATGATTTCTGGAAAGAAAAACTAACAATTTCTGCTGTTTTTGTTTTACAAAATTAATTAATTTAGGTCGGTTTCTTCGGGATTCCATTTCAAAGTAATGGACAAAATCGTAACTGGATTAACTTTCCGTCTTCTGAAGCATTAATGTACATATAAAAATAGTCGGACAACACACACAGACATATAATGAAATACCTTAGGTCACTCGATCTCTTATCTAACATGGTCGGCTGATTACAAATACCCTTCGGAAATTCTCCGTCAGAAGTCTGCTAGTATCATTTTCCAACAAAATCCACTTTACTGCCCAACAGCTGTGTTCCTGGCATTGCAGTTTATAGCACAGATATATTTACGTTTAAATGGTTGGTTAACAGTTGCTATTATTAATGTTAAAACAAATTAAGTTTCATATCGTAAACATTCTATTCTCTGTAAAATGAACGTTTTTTAATATTTGGAAAAAATCTAAAAAAATGGAATATTTATTTTTATGTTACACACGAAAATTATTAATCGATGTGAAATTTCCTATTTGAACCGTTATAATTTATTTTGTCTTTTTTCGGAACAAGATTTTAAACTTAAAAAAATCAGTTTTGTATAAAAGGAAAACGCAAATAAAAACACATTTTCATGATTACAGAAATCTTCTTTGTACGAATGAAAACTGAAACTTTTTATAGGGAAGTAAACCAAAGAAAGGAATTTATATGAAATTATTTAGTATTATAACACATTCCGAAAAACTACAAAAGCGGTATCTTGCAAAATTCCACACCGACCCACTGTCGGAAGTGCGCTCGACACGTGGGCATAATAATAATTCATGTGTACCGTTGATCAGACGCTCGCTCGCGGACTAAGATTCACCCCGACGAAAGTCAACAAAAGACAGTACACTCCGCGGGAAAATATCGAGGTTTGAGCGTCGAAGGGTTGTTCGGCGTGCGCTCCGCTCGGCGTCCGCGCTTGGACTGCGGAGTGCGGAGTGCTCGGAGGGGTGCGGGTCGCGGGGTCGGGCGGGCGTCGCGGCGGGGGATGGGGCGGCCGGAGCGGCGCACGCGCCCCAAGCGACAGGTGGCGGCCGGCTCCTGCTCCTGCTATGGCTCCTGCTCCTAGTGTTAAACGCGTTTGCATAATGAATACGACCGATCCGAGCGATCGCGATAGAGGCTATACATTTATTTGCCGATACTTTTCGCACTAAACTTTCAATCGAACTGATCGAATCATCGCTAAATTTATGAATAAATCAACACCATTCTCGGACGATTCTGCTATCGCTTATGTACAGGGTGTTATGTAAGGGACGAACTTGACTTACTTAAGAAGTGATTCCTGACAGTATTTGAATTAAAAAATGTTAGCCCAATTTTTTGTCTCCGGTGACATTTTTTACTTTTTTTAAAAACTAAAAACATTTAAAAAATCACTAGTTATTGGACAGTTCGAAGCGGGAGTGGAGTTGGGAGGTTATTTGAGTGAATGATCAGTGACAATATGGAGACGAGTTTTTTTTGTTTGATTTTGGAGAAAAAAAAATGAAAAAAAAGACATTAAAAAGTCACCGGAAACTATATTTTCATTTACATTTATTACTCCAAATGATGTCAGGAAACACTGGTTAAAGTAAGTCAAGTACATCCCTTAATACCCTGCTCATCAATTGCCCGAATTCCTTTATTTATAAGATTAATTAATTTTAAACGACTACTTGTTATTTCCACAAATTTACTGACGGCACAACGAAACTGAGAATAATGTTACATTTAATATTTTAGGTTAATTTTGAAGTTAATATGAAGATGTAGATTGTGTTGTGATGAGGATCGGTCATCGTATTTACAACCTACCGTCTATCTAGTAGGTACATGTGCAGTGAAATGGTGTCCACAATTTTCAGCCATGTAGCGAAAGCTGTGAATGTATAATGCCTTTGAGGTGATTTTTCACAAAAACGGCGCTCCAAAATTTTTCGAGTTATTATTATTATTAACGTACGTAAAAATATTTTTTATAGTAAGTAGACACAGTTTAAGAGTTGAATAAATTTTCAAGGTTTTAACTTTTCGGAAATCCATCAAAATGTCCCAATTTGAAGGCCAAAGTAGCGAGAGGTATGTATGTAGGTGGTTCCACGCGAAATCAGAATCAAGTCAACTAAACACCTCTTTAAAAACTCATTAAAAATTATGAAAAAAATAATTAAAAAAAAGCCAATAACCCTAACCAAACGTTACATATTTAATATTTTTTTAAATATATTTTTTTCATCACTTTTAATGACTTTTCAAAGGAGGTTCTGAGGTGATTTCATTCTGAGTTATCCGGTAACCGTGTAAGTAGCGTCGAACGTATTCGAATCAGATGTTGATCTCACTGTCTGAGCTAGAGCTGGTGGTATGGGTTTTTAATGGTGTCGGGAAACTCATTTAGTCAATTATTTAGCATATTTCTCTTTTTTTGTGGTGGAATTCCATTATAATAAAAAATAAATAACAAATATAAAACTGTGTTCCACTTTAATTATTTGTGACCCTAACCGATTTCAGCCTGCTAAGGACAGCTTCAGATTGGTACAATTGTGTCTCAATCAACGGTTTATATACATAACGTACGGGGAGGGGGTAAGAATTTTCTTCAAATTCGATGGGTTTTCTTACCACCCCCTCCCCTCCCCCATACGTTATATATATATATATATAAACCGTAGATAAATAAATAATTGTACCAACATTATTAATTTTTTTTTAATATGAATACCTCACAAGAGTCCTGGCTGCTCCCGTCTGAAGCCAGTGAGACTATTATTGGGGTGTGAGGCTGAAAGTAGTGGGGAGGGGAAGAAGATGGGGGAGAGGAAGGTGTGGAAGTTCCTGGCTATTCAGATCTGGTCACTAAACACGGCTACGCCATTTTAAGTAACGTTTCACTTCTGAATGGTGGTCTCACACCAGGCTCATCTTACACCCAGAACGTGCCGCAATTATACTATATATTATTTTTAATGAATTATTTGTGAAATAACACAAATTAATCAAATAAAATTTATTTGCCCACGCCCGTATTCAATCCCGCGTCTTTCGGATTGCGAGTCAAGAGCCTTACCTATCGACCACGCCAGCCGTTAAGAATTTATTTGTGCCCGTAAGCATTTTCTACCCCTTAAGGTTGAACATGGACTTAACGGGCTGATAACGCCCACGGTCATAATTAAATTAAGTGGAAAAAGTTTTACACATTATAACTTATTTTACATATGTTTTGATATATTATTTTATTTTTTTACATTAGCTCCACACGGGAGGTCCTGAGGAAAATAATTTCCCTCAGGGCCTATGTCATCTTAGGGGATACTGTGTGGAGGATATTTTTATGAAAGGATAGGAAGTTCTGGAAAAGGAAAAACGTGTGAGGGGTGGGTAGGAATCTGGAGGTCAGGGTGTCCACGAGTGACGAACGTATGAATCCATCTCTCGAAGTGCGGTGCAAGGCGATGGGTCGAGAGAGTCCAGCTGAAAAGGTTAAAAGGCCTCCCTCAACCAGTCTCTCTCCAATCCGGCCCAACACAAAACACGTGGGCAGACGCATCTCCCACCAAAACCTGGACAAACCTCATCCTATGAACCCGGGCACCTCTGCTAAGTTACCAAACGTAGCGAACCACTTGGGGTGAACTATGGCAGAGGTTCTGGTTATCCAATAAATGGTTCCCGGGCGGTGGTACCCATACCCGCCTCCCAAATTGTAAATAATATTATTAAAATTATTGAGCTTTTTGATTGTCTTACTTTTTTACGGTTTAATAAAAGTAGAAACAAAAATCCTATTTATTAATATTTTAAAGGTGAAAGTTTGAATGGATGTAAGTTTGTTACTCTTTCACGCAAAAAATAGAGAATGGATTTTAAAAATTCTTTCACTAATAGAAAGCTACATTATTTGCGAGATCTATAGGCTATTTATATTGGTAAGCTTTGGCGTTATGAATAATCTCTGGCGTTATGAAATTATTTATCATACGTTTTCTGTCCATAACAAAATCGATTTATTGCAAACGCCAACCAATTGTCGCCTTGGAAACGATGTTTTTATTTTATTTTTTAATTAGGCAATTCACCCTAAAAAGAGTGCTTTGTTGGCATCATACTTAATAACTATCTCTAAAAATGAATCACCGAAATGTATGTATGCGCGTAAACCCAAACGACTGCACCCAATTGGATAATTCTTTTTTTTTGTTCGTTATTTTGTATAAAACTACCGTTGAGTTCTGGCATTGTGAAATTTGTATAAAAAATTATAATAGGTGGCAAGCGAGCAGTTTGAAAACTGAATGTATCGGGAATGAATGTGTGGAATGTGAGAGGGGGAGGGGGTGTTGGGAGGGTGTTGGTGGAGGGGGAAAGGGGAGGGGGAAGAGGGTGGGGGGAAGGGGTTAGGGGAGGGATCCGGGGGAGGGAAGGAAGGGGAAAGGGGAAGGATGGAGGAGGGTGTCGGGAGGGGTAGGAAGTGGGGGAAGGGTGTTGGTGGGGGGAGTGGTGTGGGGAGAGGGAATGTGGAGGGGTAGAGGGTGAGGGGAGGGGTGGGTGGAGGGATAGGGGAGGGGGTTGATGGGGGGAGTGGAGTGGAGAGAAGGTTAGTGGAGGAGGCGGAGTGGGGTTGAAGAGGTGGGAGGGAAGGAAGGGGGAGGGGTGGAGGAAGGTGGGGGGAGGTAGAGTGGGGAGGGGTATGGGGTGGGGGAGGGGTCGGTAGAGAAAGAGGGGGAGGGAGA
This sequence comes from Limnephilus rhombicus, assembly GCA_929108145.2. Lineage (NCBI taxonomy): Eukaryota > Metazoa > Arthropoda > Insecta > Trichoptera > Limnephilidae > Limnephilus > Limnephilus rhombicus. The sequence continues at coordinate 39,558,888 of OV815271.1, read as the reverse complement.
GGGGGATGATGGATGAGTGGAGTGGGGAGAGGGAAGGTGGAGAGGGGAGGAGTGGGAAACCCCTAATACCATGCGAGCGAAGCTGCGGGAAAAAGCTAGTATTATATATTTAGTATCAGTCTTTGATATATGTTCGGTATGTGAAAATAAGTAGTTATTTGAGTAAGTAAAATAAGTTTCACCGGGATTCATTATTATTTATTTATTTATTTAATGTTTAACGACCAGCTGGTTTTTAATAAGTTTATTTGTTTTAGGAAAGATAAGCCTATTTTTTATTTGTATTTGTAGCTGGGAAAAATAGCAGATTAAATAAATATAATTATATTGATCTAATGCGTATAATATCTCACAAACAAAATAATTAAATGCAAGACAGAAAAAATTAATAAATAAGGAATAAAACTATCACTTTAAAGTTATACTAGATTACGTTATAAAAGCATGACTAGAAATGCAATTAAAGAGATAAGCATACTTTATGCCCGAAGTAAGGATACAAATTTATTTTTAAAATATATCTTAAAATTTCATTCACTCATAGAAAGCAACATTATTTGCGTATAATATAGGCTGTACATATTGGTAGCTCTGGCGTTAAGAATAAGCTCTGGCGTTATGAAATTATTTATTATACGTTTTTTGTCCGGACGAAAAGCAAAGCGTTGCTAAGTAATTGTTCGACGTGCGCTGTCATTTTGTTGTTTGTTTTGGTTACTGTGGAGATTCCTTTGATAGTAAAAATTCAAATATGTATAAAATACTAATCTATACCATGGTGGGGTGGAGAGGGGTAGGCAGGGGGGGGGGGGTGAGGATAGGGAAGGTGGAGGAGGCGGTGTGGGAAACCTCGTAATACTATGCGTGCGAAGCCGGGGGCAAGAGTTAGTATATAATATTTTACAGGTATCAGTCGCAAAACAAATAAAAAAGAAAAATATAACAATAATGAGATATTCTCCCACGCCAAATATACGAAAGAATGTTTATAATACGAGAATCCTATAGCAAAGGAGTCAACTTACAAAAAATAAATACACCTTTATTATGAGTAGGAGATTATTATTTACTATTACAAAAATAAAAACTCCGTTAGCCCAGTATTCGAGACAAGAGAACATTGGCTCAATAAACTAAACACTGTAGACCAAACAATGGTAGGAAGCTATTTCTTATTACGTGATAAACACATCTGGTTTGTTTATTCAACAGCAATAACAGATCTAATTACAGATTAGCTTTTGTAAATAATATGACAAGGATAATTCAACATCATCATTATTTTGGAAAACGATGAAATACTTGTGTTATTGACTCCGATCACATACAGTTTTATTGTAGTATTGACAAATTAATTCGATCGTCCAGTTGATTAGCCAGACATCTCCGAATACTAAATCTTAATATATGAAAAAGAGTGGTGTTAGTTACACCATTTATAACTCAAAAACAGCTGGACCAATTTTTATGATCTTTGATCTGTTGGATTTGCAGAATAGCTATTAAAACATCGGATAAATTCACGAAAAAAGAATTATGAAGAAAATTCTTTTCCTCATACATTTTGTACGGAACAAATTCTCATCTTTTGAAAGAGCTGCAGCAATATTGTGATAAATATAATATTGAATGGTGAGTGAATTCCAAATATTCAAAAACGTCAAATGTCAATGCGCTGATTGTTTTGCTTTTGTTCTTAAACATATAATGCTGCCCCTCTTTCTTACACACTAAATGTCAACAGTCGAAAATGAGACAAACGGTGAACGTATGTTTGCACCCCTGCAAAGGAAAAATACAATAATTTTAATAAATCTCCCTCACACGTATAAAGAAAATGAAATGCAATTCCTGTAAGTAAGTGGAAAAGTAAGAAAATCACAATAATATACGCCCGTTCATAACGCCATCTCTGATACTTACAACAACAAAACAGGGACAGTTTATTTATTTATTCATTTATTGCTTCTTCACAATTTGTATACGTATATTTTTAGCATATAATTATTAACCCCACTAGGGTTCGCCTGTATCGGGGTTAATAATTTCACAATTTAATAAAAATAACACACGCAAATATCGGTCATGCAAAACAGTTAAGTTAAAGCAAAATAATAAAATTTAAAAATAAAATGATAAACAGAGAAAATAATAAGTGATAAAAATACATGAATTAATAACAAAGTGTTGAGAGATCAGACAAAATGTTCTCATTCATTATATCATTAGTTCATACCATTTTCAACAATAGATAAAATTAAAAAAATATATGTCCTTAGGTTTTTTTTTTTTTAATATGTGTAAAAATTAAAAAATGAAAAAAAAAACAATGATTTATAAGCGATTACATTGGAGTGAATCTTTCTTATGCAATATTAAAGTGACTATCAAATAATTATGAAATAAATATGAAAGAAACCGTTTTGATCTCAACATTATTGTTTTCATTCCATTTAAGTGACCGTTTTCATTAAAATATGATTGTATTTTATAGTGTAAGTGACACCTTAGAAATGCCATCCGTGTGATCTTTTAGTTTTGACAAAGTTATGGGATACGATAACCCATATATATTTATTTATTTATTGTTTCTTTACCTTTTTAATTTAGTTGCGCATCGATAATTGCTTCATTGCGTAAAATTTAACTTAACAAAAAACTGAATTTATTACAACAGTTATTGATTCTGAGGCGGTACGAAGTTCGTTGGGTCAGCTAGTTATGATATAATGAGAAAAGCAGTATTCGAATTCTCACCATAAATAATATTTTCACATTTCCGTGATCTATGTACGTATTAAATATGCTATAAAATTACACCGGAGACATACTTGTAACGTCCGGTACATTAGTATTAAATTTTGAAATATCCTACCAGAAAACATCAACATTTTGTTTCAAGTCACTAGAAGTTTTTTTTTTGCATTATTATTGATTTGGTGGTGTTTATGAGCAATCCGAGTGATAACAGATGGTGGGTATTCACGTAACTGCATAATCAACTCAAATTTTGATTTTTCGGAGATGTCTGACTTGATCAACCGGACGATTGAATTTTCAGAATATCATTTCTATGCCAATATCGACAACGGACATCATCTATAACAGGGGTTCCCAAAGTGTGCGCCGCGGCGCCCTGGTGCGCCGTAGCCGTGAGTCGTTCATTTATCATTATCCGAAACCACAATATCTATCTATCGGGTATCTATAAAGCAACAATTCCTATTTTGAGCGCTCGCATCTAGAACATAGGTACGGCCACTTGCTCGGAATGTCCATTTAATATTTTACTGGACCAGATTTTTTGCTAAAACTAGCGTACTTGTACGATATATTTGAGAAACTAAATAATTTGAATCAATCTTTGCAAGGCAACATCACGCACATTCTGAAACTGTCGGAGAGAATTGCGGAGTTTAGGAAGAAACTGCAGTTGTGGATAAAAAAATGAATGAAGGCAGCGGTCAAGATTGCTTCCCGCAATTGTATAAATATGCGGTATCTAATGAACTGGTTGTCTCACAAGACCTGATGGCCCTTCTAACCGAATGGTTTTCGAGCTACTTTGCAGATGATGATGTCGAAAAATTTGCGTGGATCCAAGATCCTTTCCGTGCACAAGCTCCGCCAGGATTCACAACACAAGAGCAAGAGAGTCTCATTGACTCTCTTGCGACAACAGCCTCAAAACTAGATTAACCAGTTCCGATTTAGTGGAGTTTTGGTTATCGATTCAAAATGAATATCCAAATTTAACTAAGCTTTAAAAAATTTCATTCCGTTTGCCACATCATATTTATGTGAAGCTAGACTTTCAGCTGTAGCTGTAATCAAGAACAAATATCGCTCAAAGATCAATGTGGAGCAAGAAATGAGAGTAGCTGTCTCAAGTCTTATTCCTTGCCTTGAAAAACTGATTGAAACTGTCACATTGATTTGACTGAGTAACTATCGTATTTTAATTATTTTTTAAGTCTTTTTTATTCTCTGTTCCAATTCTGAATTTTTAGAAATATAATAATACTCAATTTAATATTGTGGATGTTTTAATTTTTGTGCCTATCTACCTAACTACTATTATTGTAGGTACCTATTTCTTTCGACCATAATATATATTGTCACTATATCTATTCCAAATAGCTTACTAAAGTAGGGCGCCGTGACAAAATACTAAACTTGTAAGTGCGCCGCTGGCTGAAAAAGATTGGGAACCCCTGATATATAATATAAAAATGAATTTCTGAATGTGTTGCTAAGCGCATAACTTTCGAACGACTGCACCAAATTGGATAATTCTTTTTTTGTGTGTTTTGTTATTGTTAGGACTAAGTTTTTATAAATCTTCCAGTGAGCTCTGGCATTATGAAATTTGAATTTGTTTTGGTTTGAAAACTGAATGTATGGAAAGCGGGAGGGAAGGAGTGATGGAGGAGAGGGAAGGGGGAGGGGTGAGGGGGGGGAGGGCGGTGAGAGGAGGGGGGGGGGGAGATGGAGGAGGCGGAGTGGGAACCCCCCCCCTTACACCATGCGAGCGAAGCCGCGGGAAAAAGCTAGTATTATAATAAAAGTAGGGTAATAAAACACACAATCTAGAATTCCAACGTGAGACTATGACATCCCCATTTGTGGGTAAGTTGTGAAGCTGAATGAAGTTGGGAAGGGAAGAAGATGTGGAGGGGAATGTCAGCAAGAACCTGGCCACTAAACATAAAGACTGGTTATCGTCATTTTAGAGAACGTTTCGATTCTGAATGTTGGTCCTTTGGGCGATATCTAGGTTACTAATAATAATAACGTAGTATTTATATAGCGCAGTTTTGTGATATTTCACTTCAAGTGTGCTAAGTTATAATAAACTTAAAATTAATCCTATAGTGTTCCTTACGAGTCCTTACAAAATACAAAATTGATGAAATAATGTGAAACAGAGAATATATAGTATATACAAAGCAATTCCTAAGAACAATATTAATAACAAGAATTCTTAAAACTAAATTATAATAAAGAATAGGAGGCAGTTCACGTTTAGAAATAATAATAACAGAGTGCACAGAGTAACAGTGTGAAACAAAGAATATACAGTATATATAAAAGCAATTCCTAAAGAACAATATTAACAAAAAGAATCATTAAAACTAAATTATAATAAATAATAAGAGGCAGTTTACGTTTAGAAATAATAATAACAGAGTGCACATAAAACTGTATTAAGGAGATAATCGAAACCAAACAATTACCAGAAACTTGAGGAACATGGCTTATTATAGTAGATTGAAAACAAGTTAAAATTCATGAAAGGTATGATTTTTTAAATAAGTACCAGTCTTGACATTCACAAAATTTGCGTTTATCCTGCACTAATTATTCATGCACTGAATTAATTAAACGAGGAAAAGCTTCTAAAATAGTGAATAGAAACACAATAACTGCCATTATTGTATTCATATTTTTCACGTCATTCTTTACTACTTCTAATACAGAGAACAAGTGAATTTCTTATTCGTAATCATGAATAATCTCGCATTCTCCTTCCGGGATGAATGCTCTTCTAAGAATAGAACAAAATATGAGAACTTAAATGGTCATCGGATCCGGGCACTAACCGGAAGGGACACTGCATTAATTCCCGCCACCGGAAGCTCGCGGAGGTGGAAAAATGGCGGTTACAGCGGTAGAGAAGCGGTCGAATTTTTATTTCCGATTTGCCGGAAATACGAGCAGGTATTCTGCGGGGAAAACCGAGTATTACAGGATAATGAGGTAAAAAAGGGCGGGAAATATTTATGCCACGTGCCTTTGTAATGTTTTTTTAATAGTACCTACCTAACTAAACGATCCTTTTTTATGAATTAAACCATTAAAATAAGCAAGTTTCAACCTTCCTCTTTCTGATCTCCTTTTATTCCTTACTCCGGTTTAATTTCTAAGCATTCACTTGGAGATGCCAGTCCCATTGACTCCGATCAGGAGAAGTTGGAACTCTTGCTCAGTATCCACATAACAACTAATTAAAAAAAAATATTGAGAAAAGAAACAGTTGCTCTATTACATAAGGCAATCTAAAATAGGTATGTTAAAATAATAAATAATAGGTTTTCACTGATGTATCTGAATTATTAGTGAATATAAAAGAGAAAAACTTTGAGAGAATTTGAGATCAAAAAGATTTTGAGATTCCTGAGGCGTATGTGTGGTAAAACCATGTACGATAGTGTGAGAAATGTGCAGATCCGCGAAGAATGCAAGGCTGATGTAAGCGTGATGAGTAAGATTAAGAAAGGGACGCTCAGATGGTTTGGGCATGTAGAGCGAATGAACGAGGAAAGGAGTGTAAGGAGAATATATGACGCAAATGTGAATGGAAGAAGAAATCGGGGACGCCCGAGGAAGACATGGCACCACCAAGTGAATCAGATACTTGAGTCGGGCCATGTGAAGAGTCGGAATAATAGAAGAGCATGTATGAGACGATGTATGAATGTGAACGAGACAAGGAGTGTGTGCCAATATCGAGTTGTTTGGCGGTCCGTCCTCTCTGCCTACCCCTGCGGGGAAACGGCGTGATGGTTAGTTAGTTAAAAGAGATACATCAGGCTGTGGGGACGAGCAGGTGGGAGGGAGGGAAAGGAGATGGATCTAGTCTGCGTAGAGAAATACGCATTATGTGAATGTTTTATTGATGTTATTTGTTGATTTGATGATATGAAGTGCTGAGATTAAAAAGTCGAATTTCCTTAATTTTATACGGGTAGTGTAAAATTAAGTGAATTCGAAGAGGTTCTTCATTGGTATGCTTGGTATAACTCTAAGTGACCAGCTCAGGTACGGGGGCTCTATCAAGGGAAGTCAGAATTAACTTAGCCTCTCAGAAACTGGGCGTACTGTACAGGGCCGCAAATACTTCAAAAGCAAAAAACTGTTAACCCTGTATAAATCGCAAGTGGTAGAATTTGGAAGATACCTATGGTTTGGAGCCCCAAAGTACCGGAAAAAAACCCTCGATTCTGCAAAAACGGGCGATTGAATGATTCTCCCATCTTAACAAATGGTTTACAATCTTTAGAGCACATTCGTCGGGTCGTCGGGTGAGAACGCTGTCCGTGTTCTTTGGTTATTTCAATGAAATATGCTCCGAGGAACTAGCGTCATTGATTCCCTCGGTACCGGTGCATAGTCAGAAAATACGCCAAACGCGAGCTGAACATATGTAAATGGTTGACATTGGTCACATGAAAATGGGTCGCGGTATACGAGCTCTGCTGTGGAACGATTGTTGAACCTGTGTTCACTCCTTCCTCTCCTCAAAAAGATCCTCCCTCCACACAGCTTCTTTAAAGATGACATGAGCCCTGAGGGAAATTATTTTTCTCAGGGCCTCCCGTGTAGAGCTGATTTAAAAAAATCTTCAAATTGGATACTGAAGTACGTTACAATACATATAATTTAATCTAATGGGAATTGACGTGATGAATTGATATAGGCACTATTTTCCGAGATTAGAGGTTAAGAAGGTAATGTCATCAACGTAGATAATGATAATTTTTTGTTGTTGTAGTAAACATTAGCAAAACACGGCTTTGTAGCTAATCTGGTATGGAACATTAGAAAGAAAGAAGAGAGAAAGAACCGCCACGTGGCACACAATCCTTGCCTTATTCATATTTTTACAATGTGTCATATTCAAAATTTTCTATTACTGACGCTTGACATTTATTTTCATTTATTTCAAGAAGATATAGTGAATAGCGGATAACATAATGGTATTAAGTACATTAAAGCCTATATATTATTTTGTAATAACTATTGTTTTTCTCCAGTCTATGCATATACTAACCAGCTCACTTATAAACGTGTTTTAAATTTTACACAACTGTTAAGCAACTATTAATAGCAGTAACAACTGATAGCAAATATCATACTTGTATTGTAAAACATCATTTGATAATGTGGGCCTCACTGGGTGACTTACCCGTGCGGGGCCCCATTTTTTGACACAAAATTCAATAAGATATTATGAAGTAATACATTTTAATAAAACACACCAAGAAGTAATGAAAAAAAAATCGTTAAATGTTGTGAAGTACGATTTCAATATAAAGTTACATGTTTTATAATGGTTTTGTGTTTTATGTAAATATTTTTTATTCTTTCAGGTTATAAATTTTTTGTAATATTGGCTATTTGTTCTTGAATCCATCTTTTAATTTTGTTTCTAAATTTGTTTTGTTTCCCTCATTTTTTGTATCAAGTGAAAGATTGTTGAATGCTTTTAATGTGGTATTTATGGTGTCTTTGTCCAAAGCTTGTTTTGCCGTCGAGTTTTTGTTTTTGTTCGCTTATCTAACTAGTCTATCGATGATGGTTTGTGTTTGTTGGAATTTGTTTTTTCTTCATAAATGTAGTTTAGTATAATTGGCGTATATCTAGTACGCCAAACATGTAAAATATTTTGTCTGTGTCAATGATTCTATGTTTTTTAAGTATTATCTTTAAGATGGGCGTTTTCTATATGAATTTGTTCTTAATAATGTTGGTACATATATTATGCGTTATATTTCAGAATATTATTACATAAATGATGTAACATTACTTTTTTGGATAAACTAAATTTGGATTTGATATTGTGGTCGGTGTTCAGTTCATGATGGTGTAAATAAAATAATCAAAATCGGAAAACTTTACCTTCTAGTCATTTTAACGTCTGTTTAACCTTTGTTCCCAATCGGACATTGTTGGCAGCGAATAAATTATCCGACTATTTGTTTCACTTCATTGTGGTTGTCTTCTAAATTCTTCTACAATTCACTTAAGGTTTAGTCATATACATCATTATCCTCATGGAAGCGCCTTTTACTTTGTGAAAATTTAAAAAGGGTAAATGCACGTAGTAGGTAGTTACTCTCATTATCGTCCTGGTGTAAGACCACCAAACACAATTATTGAAACGTTACTTGAAATAGCTTTAGCCGTGTTTGGTTACCAGAACTAATTAGCTAGGTACTTACTTACCCACCTTCCTTTTTCCCATCTCTTTCCCTTCCCCGCTAACTTCAGCCTCACAACATACCCCAATTACCAAAATATACAACTATTATAATGACTTCAGGCATTGAGACTTCAGGTAGTTTTTTCTGAAAATATTGCCTAGTGGACACGTGCATGGCACTCCTAGCCGGTCGAATTCCGACCAGTGATCAGATGCGACATGTTGAAATAACTAAATACATATAATATTTAATTTTCTAGTGGCATCTTTCGGATTTTAACGAAACTTTTTGAAAACAAAATAATCTCAAAATTAATGATAGAGACCGTTTTGTCCGCCGGAGTGCTCTGATGCTGTTTTGTACTAATATTATACCGATTCCTTTTTGCGTTAACGGAGGACTGAATGCCGTTGGCGCTCACAAATAACTGTCCAAAGAAGCGAAGCTAGCAGTCCACAATGCAGTGCAGATACCTACCCTGAAGGACGGCAGTGAGGTATGGAACTGGCCGAGGAAGGATGAAATTAGATTGAATGCTGTAGAAATTTGAATGAATGTGTGGTAAAACCATGCATGATCATGTGAGAAAAGTCTCATGTAAGCGTAATGAATAAGATAAAGAAAAAGACCCCCAGTGATTTAGGCAAGTAGAGTGAATGAACGCAGAAATCAGTATAAGGAGAATATATATTTTTTTACATGAACTCTACACAGGAGGCCCCGAGGAAAATAATTTCCCTCGGGGCCTATGTCACCTTTGAGGATGCTGTATAGAGGGTTTTTTTAGGAAAGGAAGGAGAGGAGAGTTCTGGAAAGGAAAATAGTTTAAGGGGTAGGTAAGAATCTGGGGTTCAATGTGACCTGTTCATCCGCCTCCAAAACCTAGACAAACCTCATCCCATGAACCCGGCACCCCTGCTAAATAACCAAGCGTAGCGAACCATTGATAACTGAAACCAACATTGGGGTGATCTATGGCAGAGGTGTAGAAGTCGGGGACGCAGGAGGAAGACATGGCATGTTCAAGGGAATAAGATACTTGAGTCAAGCCATGTCAAGAGTCAGAATAAAAGAAAAGTATGTACGAGACGATGTATAAATGCGAATGAGGCAAAGAGTATGTGTCAAGACCGAGATGTTTGGCGGTCAGTCCGGCTTATGGGGGAGGGGGAACGGCGCGATTGTTAGTTAGTAAATTGTGAGAAATTTTGATTAAAAATAATAACGATCTAATCATGACCAGGTCAATAATACAGGTGCTTGCAGGATACGCTGGATACAATCACCCAGCGCTTGCCTCCTCGTGGACTACCATCGAACTATCCCATTGCCTTGTCTATAGTCATACTAACACTTATTGTATCTTGATTTCCCGCTAAGCACTTGCATCCTACTTACTAACAATGTATGCAGGGACACTGGAGGTCTATATTAGTTATTCGTTCATTAAAAAAATAGTCCTTGCGAGAGCCTCTGAAGGAGTAACCACATGTTACTTATACCAGGGCGGGTAAGTGGTGGATAACCTCCAATAATCATGACCAGTTTTCGATCTGTATAACCCTAACATATCCTGAATGTACCCCATCATCTCAACCCAACTAATTATTTCAATAAAGATTCAGCGAAACGGGTCCATTGAATGCCTTTCGCCTCCCCAGTTTCCCGCTTCCCCGGCAGTAGGTACCGCGGTACGGGCTCAGCAGGTTTCAATGCGCGCAGTGTCAACAAGAACAGCTATTCCTCCAGTTCGGGGATAAAGGACTGCAGTAGCTCTCGAGGAGCGGCTACGAGCGGTGAATCGTTAAAGTGCGGCCGGGTGGTGACTGGTGACTGGCGGTGCTAGGGTTGCCCGCCGCCACCCACTACTGCCCTACTGGCGCACTGGCTACCCTCATTGCGAAGATGACTGTCCAGTGACCTCTACCTGTGCTAAGCAATCAAAAAGAATGTTGAGGCAGCGCACTAATATTAAAAAAAACGATTATATTAATTAAGCAAAAATTGAGAAAATAATTAATTGAACACGGCTGTTTAAAATACAGCAAAAATTAAATAAATAAATAAAAATAAGCATTTGGAGATAAACTGTTTTTTTTTTCATTCCTTTAACATGTTAAATAACAGAACAAAATGTGTTTTAATTATTTTCGGAGCATACTTTGCGAATTTTTTTCTATCGATGGAGTTTCTTAATATTATTACCATTTCCGCTCCGCAAAAGTACATATATTATTTAAGTACTTTAAAAAAAACATTTTTTTTAAAGTACTTTAAGTGTTTAAGGGCATTATGTTATAAATCGGTAAAAAATCGAAATGCGGGGTCTTAAGCAGTTTCACTATTAAGATAACCTAACCTAAGAGGAAACTTATATTTGGATAAATTTCAATTATTTATGGTATGTTTTTAATATGACGTGGTCTCCCAATAAGGAACTCCTTCTTTTTCTTGTGCCCTGTCCGTTCAACGGACGTTGGCTATCATGTTGGCTATGCGGACTTTGTTTACTGCAGCCCGGAACAGCTCCACGGTAGACTGGCCATACCACTGTCTCAGGTTTTTCAACCATGAGGTTCTCCTTCTTCCAGGGCCCCGTCTTCCGGCAATCTTTCCCTGCATTATGAGATGCAGGATCTCATACTTCTCTGGATGTCTCATCACATGTCCAAGATATTGAAGTTTTCGGATTTTTATAGTTTTAATTACTTCCTTCTCTTTATTCATCCGAACCATAACATCTTCGTTTGTAACCCTGTCCATCCAGCTTATTTTAAGTATTCTTCTGTAGATACACATCTCGAATGCCTCGAGTCGCCTAATAAGTTCTTCAGTAAGCGTCCATGCTTCCATTCCGTAAAATAATATCGAAAACACGTAGCATCTGACCATTCGCATTCGTAATCCAAGGTAGAGATCATGACTGCAGAACATTTTTTTCATGCGGATAAAGGTTGCACGAGCTTGCTCAATGCGGCATTTGATTTCAACTGAAGGATCCCATCTATCATTTACATTGCAGCCCAAGTATACAATACTCTGTACCTTCTCTAGTTTTGTTCCAGCAATATAAAGATTTTCATCCAGTGCGTTATTTTTGCTTATGAGCATGTATTTTGTCTTATTTGTATTCAGTTCCAGCCCAAAATTCTCACAAGTCTTCACTACTTGATTGAGCAAAAGTTGTAAATCCTCAATGTTACTTGATAGAAGTACTGTATCATCTGCATAACGCAGGTTGTTCAGAATCTTCCCATTTATAACAAGTCATTGAGTAGCCTCTTGCAGAGCTTCATTGAATATTTCTTCTGAATATAAGTTGAAAAGAAGGAACTCCAGTGAAAAATATTATGGCTTTAAAAAAATATGTTCATATAGATCAATAAACGCTGATTCTGAATATGTAGGTTTTATTTCATAATATTAAACGTAGAGTTCTTAAAAAAATATTAAAAAGTGCATTTTTAAACCTCTCGTCAAAACACACTGTAAAGTTGGTATTACTGAATGGTTAGTGCTGACGTCACGCGTCACCAGTCATTGTATTGAAATCTTGGATTATCTAGGTATGACATAAGCCATCAGTATTAACAGCATTTCATGGTATTCGTTATTTCATACTGTTTATAGAGATTTAGTTGTGTTTATTGCAACAATATTTAGCCTAAATAATTCAAAATGGCGGCACTTGATCAGCTGATTGCCCAATCCTATAGTAATTTTTCAGGAGTGATGACGTCACACGATTCACCGTACATACGGTGGTCTTAGCGGGATCGTGAAAAATTAAAACTTTGACAATTATTTTAACTATTAAAACTAACTCTAAAAATAAAAATAAAAATGCAGTTATTTAAGTTAGAAGGTAATTATTGATTAAGAAAAATAAAAAAAAAATTGACTGGAGTTCTTTATTACAATAGTTTGATGAAAGGTTGAGGTAATTGGAACGGTCATACTGTTTGACTTGTCAGCTGAATTTGGGCTGCAAAGGGCGGAAATTTGGTGTGTGATGGGATCCGTTGTGCGTCAAAAATACATCTTGGCGCTGATCGTTGATATTATCATGCTGCGTAAACATTTGGGAAATAAGCGCGAGCGAAGCCACGAATTATAAGATGCAAGTGGCGTTTTGCGCATTTTCTGGTTGCGTCATTCCTTTTCCACAATTCGTGATTCAGCTTGCATGTGTATAAGCAGCCTTATGTGATGAAGTTTAACCCTCACGCTAAATATATATTTTATCAGTTTTAATAAGATACAAAAAAGATGTTCTTCATGAGCGTTTTCTATTGTTTAAAATAAAAATATACTATAAAAGTTATCGTGATTCATTATTGGGATATTATGCCGTCTTACGCTTCCTCTTTCTTTAACCAAAGTTTCGGACAGTTATATTTCGGCATGTGAGCTAGAGGTGATTTTTAACGAAAACAGTGCTATACAAGTCATGAGAATTTTTATTACAATATCAACTCGACTCATAATATAAAAGTTTTAAATTTGTTAATAATATCTTACTTAAAAGTTACAGCCAGGCTATCATAACAATTCTAATATTAAAAAAGCAAAAAAAAAACATTTAAAATGATTCTAGAAAACCTATGAAATAAATTATAGCATTTTTTGTGAGCAGTGGGTAATGCACTAATTTCAACGAAAAAAATCAATAAATTAAGAATGGGACCCTCAGATGGTTTGGGCACGTAGAGCGAATGAGCGAAGAAAGTAGTGTAAAAAGAATATATGATGCAAATGTGAATGGTAGAAGAAGTCGGGGACGCCCGAGGAAGACATGGCACGATCAAGTGAATCAGATACTTGAGACGGGCCATGTCAAAAGTCAGAATAATAGAAGAGTATGTATGAGACGATGTATGAATGTGAGTGAGGCAAAGAGTGTGTGCCAAGACCGAGTTGTTTGGCGGTCCGTCCTCTCTGCCTACCCCTGTGGGGAAACGGCGTGATGGTTAGTTAGTTAGTTAAATCAATAAAAAACCGAATTAACCACTTACACAATAAACTGTTTCATTTGACAGTGACAACCCTCGATACCTACAATACTCAACCCTCCCCCCGGTAAAGTACTTGCCGAGAGGGGTTGAGTGGGAGAGGGTAGGTCGGGGGTTGGGGAGGGTGGAGGCATCCCCAAACGACGTGACCAAAGCCGCCTGCCCGAGGAATCATTTAATCGTTACAAGCAGACGGGATGAATGTCATAATCTTAAGCGCCGAAGATTGCATCCACGACGCCGACGCCGCGACGGTGTAAACGCTGTTTTTAAACTTTAAAACCGATTTGAAAAGAACTATGAAAGCTCATTAGTAAGCCAAATAATAACAATTAAGTATACTTGAGACGTCTTTAAAGAGTTTTAAGTTTTACTTTGTTTAGATTCAGAAATAATCTTGAATTCGATGGCTTTTAGCACAGATGTTGTAGCCTTTTAAAAACATGTTTTTAGAAACTTAAAGAGGAACGGATGCACGGTCTTTTTCATACAAAACTTAATTTGAGATTTAAGACCAAAATACCGAATCAAACTGGATAATATTTTTTTTGGACAAAAGGTATTGCAATTAGTATGGGTACCATGTACGAATATGTGCTGTTTTATGTATTTTTGTTTTACATTACAACACATAGATAAATGAAAAATCAATTATTCACGATTTTAGAGAACTTTTTTTTGTAGTTTACTTATAATGATTTAAAAAATAATCTTACTTTACCCACTGAGTAAACATAATGAAAAATATATAAAAAAGCATTTCTTGGGGTAGATATTTTAATTTATTCATGATAAATTTATGGAAACAGCGTAAATCGGACGTTGTAATTTCCATTTACGCCAATCAAACTGCTTTAAATCATTTTTTATTTTATATTTCATTGTATTTCTATGGTAAGTAAAACAAGTTATTTGTAAAAATTGTTATTATTTATTGGCAAATAATTTCCAAAGTTGTCTCTAAAAATCATAAAAAGTTGAAATATTTAATGGCCTGTATTTCACAATAAAAAATAAAAACCGTACATCACATTTGCTATACCTTTTGATAAAAAATAAAAAAATTTCCGTTTCTACGTATTTTGGCCTGAAATACAAAATTAAGTTTTGTATAAAAATGGATGCGCAACCGTTTCGCTCGATTTTAATGCTAAAATACTTTATTTTTGAGAACATTTTAACACATAATTATAGATTTTTCTTTAGAACAGTCTAGATTTGTAACTAATTTTTGCTAAAAAGTGGAGATACAACCTCGGAGCTTTTTGATTCGCATGTTGCTACCGAAAATAATATACAGTTGACAATTAAAAAATAATATGCAGTTAAATGAATGTTGTTAAAACCCAATTTAAAAAATTAACACGCTAACGCAAGCATTAACTTATTATCACAGCATTCCGGATTGAATGTTTATCTGTGTAATTTTGTGATAAAGCATGATTTAATGACGTGATTTAAACAATTAAACATAAATGTAATAAACAATTTTAGTTTAATGCTTCTGAACAAATCAATTCTACGGTTAATTATAATGTAAATTTAAGTGTAAATCTGAATGGCGTGACTGTAAATCATTAATTAACAAAAATAAATTCAATTAGTGCGGCGGAATTTGGTTATTTCGAGGATTTAAATGCCTTGCAATAGGAATAGTGCCTAATAAAGGGTGTGGAAGGAATGATTATCATAATGAAAAGACATTTTCCGGCTTGAATCAAAAATGTTATCGGCGACTAGGACGTGTTATTTTTTTTACAATAGCTCCATGCAATAGGCTCAGAGAAAAAATAATTCCACTCAGGGCCCATGTCATCTTTGGGAAGGAAAAAAGGAACCAGGGGTGTGAAGGAACCCGGTGGTCAGTGTGCCCAGGAGTGACGGACTTACTAATCTATCTCTTTCACTGCTGTGTATCTCGATGTTCCGAAGAAGTCTCGCTGGAGAGATCAAAAGGACTCCCTCAACCAGTCTCTCCCGATCCGACCTGCCACGCAGTTGATCGGGACACGCATCCGCCGCCAAGGTCCGGACAAAACCTCATCCCATGAACCCGGGCATCTCTCTTAAATCACCAAACGTAGCGAACCACTTGGGGTGACGTAGCGAACCACTTGGGTGTCGGTAATCCAATAAATGGTTACTGGGGCGGCGGTACCCATACTCGCCTTCCAAATTGATAGGCGCAATGAACGCATTTCTTACCGCATCGTGCTACAGTATTTGCGAAAGCACAATTTATCTATCCGAATAAATTTGGCGCAATTATGCGTTTTTGCGAAAGCTGTGCCGAAGTCCGATGTTAAATTTAATGATATTGTATCAGACGACTTGAATAGTTGTTAATTTTTATTTGTGGTTCCGAATGGCTGCCTAAAAGCAGTTATGTTAATATCATGTCGATAGTTATCGGATCATTTAAGTTCCTGCTGAATGAGGTAGCGTGACGTCACGAAGGGAAATGAACATCACTGTATGGCACGGTATATTTGGAAATAATCGTTTTTAATGAAGAATTTCCGATGCTTATAATGATGCGGACGGTTAAGTGAAAATCAATGAAATACCTTATTTAGAATGAAAATAGCCATCAGTAGTAATGGAATATCAGCTAGTCTTTCGGATAGAGTTTGTGTAATTTATTTCGAAGACTTAACATAAAGTTTAAATTTCATGGCAATGTTAAAACTGAGGAACGGGCATTAGAAACAACACGCGATCAATTATTCGTGCGGGGCGAGGAAATTGGTGATGAAAAATGATGTGTTGTATATTTTGTTCTGTGAACTAGGCACGACCTGGCGAACGTGGTGACCTCTTAGTAATGTAACTAAATAACTTGACCTTCGTTGTTCCAAGAGGAACCATTTTTTTACACTGGCTCCAGACAGGATGCCCCGATTAAAAAAAAAAATAGAGTAATTCACAAAGTAATTCACAAAGTAATTCACAGTGTAATTCACACGCGATAGAAATGAAACCAGAAAGTCGCTAGATCTCGCTTTCTTTTGCTTGTTTATTTTAAAGTGGTTTGAAGATTGGGTATTGATTTACAAAAACAAAATTGATGATTTTTTTGGATTTCGTAGGATTCGAACCTTCGTCCGCTGGATTTCTCTGGCCACTGAGATTTGCTACGCACTATACCGCTGCGCTATGCAACGCTCTCGGCGTTGCGCGAATTTACGCATCATATTCCGACGACCCGTAAAAAACAAAGCGGCCAATGAGCGCAGACCTATCGTCGTTTATGTTTTATATATCAACCAATAGGCGCCTTGAGCGCAGTTTGATGCTTCGTAGGTGCCGTAGCTCGTCATTTCCGTTTCATCTGAATTTCAAATAACTCTAACGGAGCTAAAGAAGATTCACTTTAATAACTCTCAGCGCCTATGCCATCTTTGGAGATGCTGTGTGGAGGGTCTTTATAGAAAAGGAAGTTCTAGGAAGGAGAATGGTATGAGGGGTGGGTAGGAATCTGGAGGTCAGTGTGTCCCGGGTCCAGGACTAACCAACGTATGAATCCAACCCTCACACTGCGGTACAAGGCGATGTTCCCAGAGAGTCCTTCTTGAGAGCTCAAAAGGTCTCCCTCAACCAATCTCTTCCGATCCATTCTTCCCACAGTTGGTAGGCAGACGCATTCGCCGCCGAGACCCGGACAAATCCCATCCTATGAACCCGGGCACCCCTGCTAATTCACCCAATATAGCAAACCATTTGGGGTGACCTGCGGCAGACGTGTTGGTTATCCTATAAATGGTTCCTAGGGCGGCGGTATCCACACCCGCATCCAAAATCAATAATATCATAGGTTACAGTTATGCTTTTTATATCAAAATTATGGATGAAAATGTAAGGTTCAAAAGTAACTTCAATTGGTTTTGTTTTCGCGAGATGAATGAAATCAGTCAAAGGCTTACATTTTGGTCGAATTTAATAGATTTTGTTGATTGGATTTTTCTAAAAACATATCTGAAAATTTAAAAGGGTTGCGTGGAAATGAATTGGCCTATTGACTCTCTGAACCGAACTACCACAGAAAATCGCCGCTATGTAATTTGCTTATTTCCATGAAATAGCCTGTGAAAGCTGCAGATGAAAATTCAGGACATTGAAAGTAGTGAGGAATGGAAAACCCTGCATGGCAGAGTGGTTATTTAAACGTTGGTCCGCAACATGAATTGGTTTGCATCAGCGCTGCACTGGCACTTAAATTATGGAAACTTAAATTACGTGTATTCCCTTAGTGCCGTGATAGGCTTCATTCAGTTGAAATATTTCGATGTGATGAATAATCAATTTAATTGAGAATGTATCCATGATTTTGTAGTTTTCATCACCGCCAAGGGCGCCAGGATAATGCGATAAACCTGTTTCCAGATTGCATAATTCTAAATTCATTTCGCATTTCTTATTAAATACTTATTCAAATCCGCGTCAACAAAACTCCAATGAACGCTTTATAAAACTCTTCGTTCAGGTAAGAGCAAAGACCACAGATCTTAGTATTTATAGGTTATAGGTAAAAAAACGAGCTAGTATTGGTAGCGATTTGCACAATTTAACACAGATTGTATGATCTTCTACCAGTTTTATGGTAAACTGGCGCTGACTCGTGAAAAATCCCGATAAAAAATTACTATTGTAACGCTTGTCAGAATTCTTTGAATGGACAGTTCCAATTTTGAAAATTACACATATCAAAGCAAATCCTAGTTTTAGAGTTTATTGAACCAGAGTTAGGGCCTTCACTCATGGAGAGACTAAAACTGGTTGGCAACTTAAAAAAGTTTATCTCACGGTGCAACTCAATACGATTTCAGTGATTATATTAGCTTGTTTAACAAATGTATAATTTATTAATTAACAACCTAATAATTTATATATTTTTTTCATAAGAAGCAATTACTTCGTGGTTATTTATTTATTTAAGGAATATAAACAGTCTTAGTATACATAAGAGGATGACAAAAAAAAGACCAATTTAATGTTTACAGACATAAAAGTAACTGAATGTAAAGTAGAACATTTAAGAAAAAAAACAGTTAGACACACATAACCGATAACTCTGTCTTAGAAATTAGTTCTTATTATATCCTGATGAAGCTTGGTCGAAGCGAAACCGATCGATGTATAAAATAATAAACATTCGTGGCTAAATACTAACAGCCTTACTAAAAAACCCAGTGAAAATTTTATTCAATTGACAAACGGCCGCGGATGTAAAAACATTACTAATTAAAAAATTTTGTTCATTGAAAGAAATACACATGGTTTCCACGGCCTGAGAGGGTAGTTTATCTCTGTTTTAACGATTGATGTCCGAACGATATTTGTAATTTTTCCATAGTATTTTGAATGTTCTATATATTTCTTATTTTTGTAGGTGTTGTAAAAACAAATACCATTTATGAAAACCAAATAAAATTACCTTTTAGATTTGTGTATTTGAAATACACTTTAGTTTTCAAAAACTGACATATTTTAAGATTCAAACTCGGAAAAAAATGTAAAAAAAAATATTTACCAAAACATGTTTGACCAAAATGTAGAGAAATTAAAAAAAAATCAAAATTTGAAAAACACAGTCCTCTTATGTAATAAATTTGAAAGGAAACTATCACCTCACTTTTTCCTCGTGCATACAATAAAAAAAAAAATAAAAAACTTCTTTGTTTTTTTATTGCCAAAAAAATAACTTAGAAATAATACTGACATTTAAAACAGATTTCTTTCATCTCTATAGACGTTAATTTCTTTGATACGTTTACGAACACACGTATTAGATTTAATATTATAAAAAATTATCACTTTTAAGAAATTCTCTTAAAATAAAGATCTTAAAATGTAAATTTTATCTTTTATGTAACCTATAAAACAATATTCTGACAGTTCAACTTTGAAAGTACGGCGTTTGTACAATAACTTGATTAAACTGATGTAAACTACACAAATAATACGGTAAATATATCAATTATATGAATAGAACAGTAATTTCGTCACTACAATAGAAATTATTAAGTAAAATCACAACATCTAACAAAATTTTCGACATCCCGCCTGATCCGGCCATAAACACACCTGGGCTTGGTTTTCAAGCTGTGTTTTCATAGCGGGCCGTTGATGCACACGCGCGCCAATAATGCCCCTGGCGGAGAATAATTAAAACAACATTTTTTCCTAGTAAATTATTACCATGTACGACGTTGTCAGATCTTTAAGCATTTTAACAGCGTGACTAAGTAAGAAAGCTTATTGGTAATGAAACGTGTTTTAGTGTATACGGGGTTTATTTATGTTATTGCAATAACACAGTTAATTGGTCGCGCTGTGTTTTTTTTAGTAAGGCTGAAAGTGTTTATTTTGTTTTTAATAATTCATCAATTATCAACCGAAATACATAATAATAATAATTAATAATTTATCAACCTTCTGAACAAAATCGATATTTTGGCAAACTAAAACGCGTCGGCCGCGGAGACTAGCACGGCGAATTGCGAGTGACTGGTTGGATCGCCGTTTCCAACTGGTCTTTGAGAAGTTGCCTGCGTGTAGACGTAGACCGCCATTGAAATTCACAAGTCGCTATCCTGTGGATAGTGATTTGAGTTGCCAACTGTTTTTTTTTTTAAACAAACCGACATATTGCATTTATTTGGTTAAACAGTTGATATGTTAAAGCTGACATCTATGTACATAACAATGTAGGCACTATTTTCCATGAATGTATTATGCACAAACATGCTCTTTATTCCTTATTAATTAAGACTAGCAGTTGAAAACCCACGGGTTTATGCTGCTAGTCCCTGCGGGTGGCAGGCGTTACAGCTTTCGCTTTGCAACAAACTTACGAAAAAATACGAAAATGGTTTTGCATAAGGCGCGGAGTCAAAGAACTTGGGTATTCGTACTCGAAGTTGGGTTCTTAAATTTTAACCGTACAGACACTAAGATATTAATACTATCAGATAATGGTATACGTGGAAGTCTCGGCGACAACTCAGCCACGGTCGGTGACTAAATTGGCATCGCGTCTGTTTCCCACCCAGATGTCGTGAGTTCAGTTCCTCGGCTGGTTAAGTCTTTCATCATATCACCAGCAATATTTTCCGCGTACTCCGATGGTAGTAGGAGATTTTAAAATGATGTCAACTTATTTGTAACACGGGGATGCTCGTCTTTAATTAAAAAAAAAAACTCCGCGTACCTTTTCCGTGAAACTAAAACATCCCTGGTTTTACAGGAATCAGGATAGTAGCTACCTACTCGCATATATATATAAGTAGATACGTCTACCTGGCAGGCAAGTTATTTCAGGGCCCTGAAAAGAAACAAAAGGCCTTTGTTTTGATATAGATTGGCACACGGGGAAATTCACGGTGGCTGCCCCGGCCCAGGTTGGTCCGGCCCTGCCACCGACGGTGCACGGCGCGGCGGTCGCTTGTCCCGGGTTTGACTGCCCGAAACATACGTGAGGTTTTCTGAAATTGAAGGGTATTTTAGTTAATTAATGTCAGTGTTTACCAAAACAGGTGCTGCAGGACCGAATGCAGCCGACCGCTGTGTGCTTACCCCTGGAAACTATTTGAAATTAAACACGTGTACTTAGGTAATATCAATGTATATATATTAAATTCACGCGCTCCCCACTTTTCTTTGATAAAGTGGAGATTATCTTTGGAATGCATATTATAAATACGGTTTAATTATAAATCTAAAGAACGTTTATTTTGTAAAAGGTAAAGTAAATCAGCAAGAAAAAAACAATAATGATTTAAAGGCACTTTAATGCATTTTTACTGAAGCATCCCTTAAGAGGGTATTTATTACCAGAGAAAACCAGAAATATGTCATTTTTAAATCAGATTTTAGACGTATTGACTCTTTCCCACACAAAATTATAAATGGATTTCGAAAGATTGTTTTTTTTATCTAGCATTCGCATATTTTAAATTTTGAGAAAAAATGTTTATTTTTAGTATAATAAGGTTATACCGTAGGCCGTTGGCAGATTTGTTAAATTTTCAAAAAAGATTTTGAATTATGCTACACCCATTTCCAATCATATAATCATGCAGTAAAATAAATCAATACATTATCTGGGTATCGCACGTTTTAGAATTTTAGTTTAAATAAAATCATTACAAAAAATATTTACGTACATGCGTTTCTTGACGAAAATTGGTCCGTTTATGTATTTATTTGCGCACTTACAAACTAATATATTTTTCAATCTTTTTTTCAATCTTATTTAACTTAGACATTATTGAAAAATGGTAAATACTTATAATAAAAAAATAATTACAAAAAGTAAGTTATTTTAATAGTTTTATCATCACGACTTTCAGCATTTTTGGATATAGGTATAAATAATTGCAAAAGTATAAATTGAAGCAAATTTGGAATGAAATAAAATCGATATTGGTTTATAATTTTAAAAAGCTGATACGGAGAATAAATAATCTTTCTCATTGTAACCGCCCTGCACGATCGTAAGAACAACTTTCGACGAAATGTGGATTTTCGGCCGCTGGCTGATTAAACGCTCTTAATAAACAAATCGTTAAAAATCGTTAAAATTATTAATCGGTTTAAAGAATAGGTGCCCCCCTTATTTTCATGATTTTCATACGAACATAAAATCTAGATTTAAGTGTCTTTGGATTCAAGCATAATAGCAATTGTATTGTAAACTTTGCCGGATGAATTTTTTTTTATTTTTCATTTTATTTTTATTTTATTTTTTAAAGAAAGATAAACCTTCCCGGGTTGCGAATTACCCGACACTATTTGAAAATATCCTACTACCACCACTGTATGCCGAAAATGTTGCTTGAGTCGTTGTGGGTGGGACCCAAACGCGATGCCCACTCAACCACTGACCGGTCGTGTAATAGATGTTAAAATTGTTAAGGAAGCTAAAAGTCTTTCTCAAGCAGTTTTTCGTGGGTGTTCTCGCAATATTTGGAAGTCGAAATTTTAGTTAAAAGGTAATGGAATATTATTGTATCTAGTAGTTTTAGTATATTGCAAAATAAAATACATAAAAAAAATCTTCATATTTTCACAATGTTAACAAGTTGAGGATTTTTCGGTGTCCAAACGATAGAAAGTTTAAATAGCCTGCTCCCAAGCAATACGTAAATATACAAAACAAGCACTGTAATACTTACCCCACAAATATATTCTTAAACCAACAACCTGCGAGTACAAAGCCTAATAAACTATGCACATATTACTTGTTTATGCCCGAATATCTGATTCTAAACACTGTTCTGCATAGAGTAGCAGTGCCGCCTGTTTGTTTTACTGTTGATTTATGCAGAGCTTTGAGTAACTGATATCTCAGACACATATCGTGATAACCAACTCCTACACGTTCCTGCACAACGCTTATTGACCTAAGCTTATTGACCTATCGTCAGAAACTGCAAATGTGTAGAAATATTTCCATCAAATAGATATTCCGGTTAAGAACTGTTGGCTAATTACACGTTGGCAAGCAGATAGCAGGTGAGCCAATGAAACTAAAATGATAACATGAATGGAAGTATTGACGTGCACAATCACTCATTTTTGTACTCTTTAAAAATAGGACCTAATTATTTTGTCATAAGGTAAAAATATTTCCGCCTTGCAATAAAATACACATCCGAAAACTAAAAACTGTTTTTGAAAGGTTTTGAAATACGTAATCAAATTATTATTTTTAATTGTTAAACTAACGTTTAAGACAAGATTTTTATGCATAGCACAAAGGGTAACAATTATTATAAGCAATAATTATCAGCCTGAAACACTCATCCACATTGAAAAATCTTCCGAGAAAGAATACATGACGCCAACGGGCTATGAACACGCGCCCTTCTGATTGCCGGTCAGCTGCTCTCCCAATTGAGCTATGGCGGCTTATCTTATACCCGCCAAATGATTCAATATATACTAGTGTTTCATTCAACAATTACTGCTTATTATATTTTTTCCACCTGAAAACAACCAACTTTATTTTTGCGAGGGAGACACTGTTAGTGTTAAATCCCTCGCTAGGTGGCGTCGAGACAAATTATGTCTTCATTTATTGGGGAAATACTTAAACTTGTCAAATATTAATTATTATTTTTAATTGTTAAACTAACGTTTAAGACAAGATTTTTATGCATAGCACAAAGGGTAACAATTATTATAAGCAATAATTATCAGCCTGAAACACTCATCCACATTGAAAAATCTTCCGAGAAAAAATACATGACGCCAACGGGACGTTGGTTATTATTAGAAATAAAAATATAATTTTTGAAGTACGGTAAAACACCATATTTCTGACACTTTACCAATTTCTGACATATGTAACTCATATTACGATTTTAACAACTGAAGTTACATTTCTACATATATTGATATATTAGTGTATTAAGAAGGTTGTTCCCCTCTCCCTCTAACCATGTCTAGTCAAAAAAACTATTTGACATCCATTTCTACCAAAATATTATTTAGTACTCGTAGTTGATTTTGGTGATTTTGTGATATCGAACATTGTTTCACCTTTTTTGGTAAGTAAATTAAATTTTACATTCTGTGATGGCAGACCAAACTATTATGTATTGTTTTTTATTTAATGTTTTTCAACATATTTTTGATGGTTTTTGAGCGGTCTTTTTTTTACAGAGTTACCGACATAAATATGATTCTTCTCTTAATAATCATGTTCATATTTCTGACCGGTATGTCAGAAACTGATATTTATATCATAATTCGAAAAGTTTTAAGCCTGACATGCGAAGAACGGCTGCGCGGCCTTTTTTAAATACAACTTTATTTTGGAATGAGGCCAAAACACCAAACAAAATTGAATAATTAAAAAAATCTAACTGTATAAGATAATGTCTATTGCCGATGTGAGTTATTTAACATAGTGAACCACTTGGGGTGACCTATGGCAGACGTGTTGGTATTCCAATAAATGGTTCCAGAGTGGTGGTACCCGTACACGATTCCCACATTGAGTTTAATCTTATCTAAACGTCTACAACCTTGAAAACTATTTTCGTCTTAATAATAAGACGGATTTTATTAATAAACCATCTTCAAAATTTATTTAAATTACGAGTACTAATACTAATATATACATGATTCGAAGAACCACTTCTGAGAGTGGGTATGTAGAACATTTGAATTTCTTGAATTTATTTTTCTAAAAGTAAACGGTTGGAACAAGCACTCGTGTCAATGTTCATGTTAACACGATTTCAGAATCAAAGTGATTGTTTCTGAAGTACCTAGGCAAAGCAAACGAGCGAGGTTTAAACATGAATGTATGAGTACAGGTAGAATTGACAGCTTCGGGAATGTAAATAAATCTCTTTTAATATAAGCACAAAGTTCCACGTATACACTGAAACTAGTTATCTTAAAATCGCGAATTAAATAAATTTGAGGTGATTCCGCGAAGGGGTGTGATCGACTTGTGAGGTAAGAAAAATAATATATCTTATTTACATTTTAAACAGAAAATTGTTTGCATATCTCATATTAGCGTTTGTGATTGTTATCTGCGTGGAGTTTTTTGTTCAATGCTGTTTTGTTATTGATCTTTCTTTTAACTGTTCTGAACTCTTATTGCATCAAGGGGATACGTAATGAAAACTTAAGGTAAGATGCCACATCGCGATGACCGAAATTTTTGATTAATTTTTGCAAACAGAAATAAAAGAGCCAATTTTCCGGCGGTTCAGGGAAGTTGTAATAATAGGTAGGTATATAATTAGGCGTTTTCGGGTAGTTGTAATAGTAGGTACGAAGATAATTAGACGATTTGAAGTAGTTGTAATAGTAGGTAGGGAGATAATTGTGCGATTTCAGATAGTAAAATTGTAATAGTTGGTAGGGAGATGATTAGGCGATTTCGAGTAGTTGTAATAGTAGGTAGGTAGGTAATCAAAGTTTAGTATTTCCATAATTTATGCGTTTCTTTCAATATAATGTATGTTAATTATGGACGTAGTTAAAATTTACTAATTATTATAACAATCTTATTAATTGTACATATAATTATATACGTTTATAATATATATAGGTAGGTATATAGAACAATTTGCTAATAATAACAAATGACTAACTTGCGTAGGTTGCTAATAGATACCTACTACAAAGTATTATACCACAAAGTATCATACTACAAAGTATTATACCACAAAGTTTTATACTACAAAACATTACTACTGTGGGAGAAAATTTAAATAAGAGAAACACCCAAAACAGGATGAGATTTTCTCGGTAAAATATGTATTTCATTTTAGTTCAAAATTAATGATATTGTTTATTTTTTTATTTTATTTATTTATTTATTTATTTATTTTAGGAACATAAACAGTCTTAACCCGGCGTCGATGACGCTGGGTCACAATGACCCAAGGCGATTTAAGTGGAGGAGAGGGATAAGGTAGAATCGCCACGCAAGTAATAAAAAATATTAGGTACAATTAATTTAATCATCATGAATATGTGTTATTCGCATCTAGAATGTGATATAATGAAATTCTGTAGCTGTAACTGGCAGTGAATATGTCAGCACGTGTCTATATTTGCAAATTAGTTTCATGTCTTCCCAAATATCAAATTGACAAACTTCAATCCGTGTTTAATGCAGCGGCAAGGCTCATAACTGGGGTTTCTAAATATTCGCATATTTCAGAACACCTTCGTTACCTTCACTGGCTCAAGTGACCTGAGAGAATCCAGTACAAATTGTGCTGGATGGTTTTTAAATCAATCTACGAAATGGCCCCACCATACATCTCCGAATTATGCGTCCCGGAAAATACCGGTCCGAGACAATTAACCCTTAGATCAGAAACTTCATGTGCTATAGCCAGACTAATAGAACCTAAACGAAAGCCAAATACTATGTTTGGAGATCGTGCTTTCGGAGTATCTGGGCCTAAGGCTTGGAATAGACTCCCTCCGGAATTAAGATGCATAACAAGCCCAACAGAGTTTAGGTCCAAACTAAAAACCTTCCTTTTTGGGCTCTCATACCCGTAATTTAAATATACCTATTTGAGAGTATCATACTTGTATTGTCTATGATATGTCTTAATCACATTTGTCTTACTGAATTAAAATTACTCGATTCCTTACACATCAATCTGTCTCTTGACGATTCACATTTAGAAAGATCAAATCCTTATAGGTACTACTGCACCTCCCACCTTTAAATGTTGCATTTACTTTCCAAAATACACTCGTCAAAGAATACATTACATATTAATATTAAAATATTTTTCAGGATTAAATAACATGTGTTCACAATAATGTCCTCTGCGTGCGAACTCTATCTAAATGGACAATATACAGAGTTAATTTCAAGCGACGATTTTAGAAATGTATTATAAGTTTGTACAGCGCCCTTGAGGTGATTTTTCACAAAAACGGCGCTATATAAATCATCCAAATATTATTATTATTATGTCCTTTGCATAAATTCACTTCAATTGGAATTGGTGTTGCTTCTATTAATGTAGAAAAGTGTATTCTGCTATATCGAATGGAATTTATTAATTATTTAATTTATTTAATCAATATCACAATGAAGCCGACAGCTCTAATAAGTCACTAAATAATGATTTAAATACATTGTACTGTTACGATTTCAGAGCAATGCGTCTTGCACAATGGGGGTTAAAATAACGTAATTGGGCATCGTGAATATCATGCATTAGTATCGTGATTCATCTATACCATATATAAAAAGGTCGCGCAAAAGTAGTCACTCACTTGTTGGTAAATAAATATAATTAGTTTAACGCAAATGAAGAGAACTCAGTGGCGTACAAAGTAATTTGACTTTAATTAATAATTAAGTACCTATTCTATTTCTGTTTACTTTACAAATGTCAAAGTCGTGGTGACCAAAGACGACATTTGCAAAAATGATTTTCCTACAGGGTGACGACTTTTGCGTTACCTCTAATAATAACGTAAACTTTTTTGTTCATGTTGTCATGATTGTAAAAATATTTACAAATTTCTTTAAGTATATTTGGGATTGGGAGAAGGCCAAAGAAAAAGTGGACTTTTGCCAATATTTGGACAAACGAATAGTATGGTATCCATCGCTTCAGTTTTTTTTTTTTTTACATGAAAACCGCACAAGAGTCCCAACTGCTCCCGTCTGGAGCCAGTGTCACTATGGCATCCCCAATTGGGGTATGTTGTGAGGCTGAAGGTAGTGGGGAGGGGAAGGAGATAGGGAAGAGGAAGGTGGGGAAGTACCTGGCTATTCAGATCTGGTCACCAAACACGGCTAATGCCATTTCAAGCAACGTTTCAATTCTGAATGGTGGTCTTACACCAGGGCGATACTGAGAGTATCTTCCACTCTGGAACGTGCCGCAAATATACTATATATTATTTTAGATGAATAAATTGTGAAATACACAATTTAATCAAATAAAATTTATTTGCTACGCCGGGATTCGATCCCGCAACCTTCGGAATGCTAATCAAGCGCCTTATCGCTACACTACGCCGGCCGTCAAATATTGTTATAGTTATGCATAATATTGTAATTTTTTACTATTCCCGTGTAAAAGTGTCTTCAAAGGGCGTTAATAAATGTAATATACTTTTGCAACACATACACAACCAACTATCAATCACACTCACTTACCAATAGGATGCATGATTTAGGCAACAAGTTTGGTGGTATTGTAGATGTATTCGCTGATTCCCTTTACATTCTAAAATGCAATTTAAACCAACACTTTGTGGAATCCTACAAATTATTGTAACGTGGGTATAATATATTTAACGATTTGATGTGTTATTGTAATGTTTTATATTATATTTTGTTCTATGTTATTGTTAAATATTACATTGTTTAAAATATTTCACAGTTTTAAGCAAGAATATACAAGTGGTTTTTTCTTTAAAAACTACTTGTATATTCTAAGTTTTTTCACTTTTATAACGTTTGATATAAATTCTATGTATGTGTAATCCTCGATATCTTAAATATTATTTTATAATCTATGTAAAAGCCCCTACGGGCGTATAAGAACAATAAATAAATAAATAAATAAATAATACGTATGTAAGGTTTAGTATGCAATTTTAAATATGCAATGTAAATGGTTATATAACCAACATTGCTGGAGGAAGGCGATGGGCGAGAGAGTCCGGCTAGTCTCCCACAACCAGTTTCTCCCGATCCGGCTCGCCACGCAGTAGGTGGAAAAACGCGTACGCCGCCGAGACCGAGACAACCCTCACCGCATGAACCCGAACGCCCCTTCTAAGTCACCAAACGTAGCGAATCACTATGGCAGGAGTGTTGGTCATCCAATAAATCGTTCCCGGGGCGGCGGTACTCATACCCGCCTCCCAAATTGAAAATTTGCATTGCATGGAATTTAGTGAAAACCTTTACTGATATTTCACAAGCATGAATTTATTGAAGTTCGGTAAATTTTCAAAATGAATTATTAGATTTTTCAAAAATCTCACGTAATTTTGGTGCACATTCGCTTAAATCGATACGTGTGGACTCCTGATGTACACGTTTTCCCCGCGTGACACATCTCGAGATTGGATACCGCGAAATTGAAATCTCGGGAAGGGATGAACCCTCCCTTACTTTACGCCCCTTCCAGAGAAAGCAAGGCTTCCCTAACTCCAGGAAAATACACTAAACTAATTCATAATCCCAGTCACAAAGAATACACCCACTCTGAGAATATTAAACTTGATTATGATATTGAATGTTAAGCTTGACGATGAAATATACTGAAATAATATTTATTTCACGCCGAACAAACTATTTATATTTTAAGAATCTATAAATAGCAATACGCTATACAAGAATGAGGCCGCTATAATTAGATGTGACAATGATACAAAAGAAGCCAGTATAAGACAAGGGGTAAGACAGGGATGCTCTCTGTCACCTGTTCTTTTCAACGCTTACATACAAAGTGCGATTGATGACTTGAGAGAGAGAATGAGTCACAGAAAAGGTGTAAAGATACACGGGCAAAAGGTGGATATGATAACGATTGCTGACGATATTGCTATGGTTGCTGAAAGCGAAGAAGAACTGCAAGAGGCCTTAACAATCATGCAAAGCATTCTTCAAAACAATTACAACATGAAGATAAATAAAGACAAAACAAAGCTGCTGACTGTAGGCCGAACGCAACATCAGATGAGAATAGAGATGTCAGGAGTTCCACTAAAGAACACCAAGGAGTTTGTATACCTCGGGAGCAAAATAATATGGGACGGTCGGTCTAAGAGCAAGGTCAACAGCCGTATACACCAGGCTAGGCTTGCATTCAAGAAAAGGTCGAAAATAATAGAATCGAATAATATAGACCTAAAACTGAGAATACTCCTCATCAAGACCTATGTATGGAGTATCTTGATGTACGGCTGCGAAACATGGTGCCTATCCGAAAGAGATTAACGGAAACTAGAGGCTTTTGACATGTGGTCCTATAGAAGACTATTAGGAATTTCCTGGAGAGACCACATTACAAATGAGGAGGTTCTCCAAGGAATCGAAGGAGGAAGGCACCTGCTCAGGACCTTGTCCAAAAGGCGCGCAAGATAGATCGGGCATGTAATAAGACAAGAAGGCCTCTCGCATGCCATAATGGAGGGTATGACCGAGGGGACAAATGCTAGGGGACGCCCACGCCGAGAGTACCTGGAGGACCTGCTGGTGGACGTGCGCTGCTCATCATATGCAGACTTCAAAAGAGCCGCACAAGACAGGGAAGAGTGGAAGAAACGAATAAATGAAATTGCTGCAAACCAATCCCACGATTGAAGTCAGCGAGAGAAATAGCAATGTTTTTATTTCAAACAATTTTACGAGATTGGTTTCAAGAATAAATAGTTTTCGGTTAATGTGAAAATGCTTAATTTTTGTTCAGAAAAAATGATTACCATGAATGGGTACCGCGCGTTTTCAAGGCGCGACAAAATATCCCCGACAAAATATTCTGCGGACAAAACGTCCCCCAACAAAATATCTACTAAAACTTAACATAACCTAACAAAAAATAGGTCAAAAATATTACAGAAATCCTGTAAATTATAATTACGACAATAAATTATAGTTCAAAAATAATAAAATGGAACAAAAATAATAAATAATACAGATAAAAATAATTTATTTCCTTTACAGGATGTCGGCATTATTTTTGACCATTTTTTTGTTAGGTTAGGTTAGGTTTGGCTTTTGTAGATATTTTTGAGGGATTTTTTGACGGTAGGATATTTTGTTGGGTATAATTTGTCGCTGGATGAAATGTGAAAAAATTGCGTAGTTTTAAAAAAAAATTGTGTTAAGCAGATATACGTACCGAAGTTTGATGGTTTATGCCTCTTTGAACTTCACATTTTTAAATGATACGACGTATAATTAGTAGTCAAATGACACCATTTGGGTACTTTTTCACTCAATATTTTATTAAAAAAATATGAACACGAGTACATTAAAATGATTAGTAGGTACTCAACGCTTCGGCCTGGTGAGAAAACACCATTCCGGTGAGAAACAAACGGTTCGCTGTTAGACCGTTAAGAGCCCTTGCGATCGTATCCTTGCAACTGTACAGGGCGGTTCCGATGAGTAAGATTAATTATTCTCCATACCAGCATTTTAACGTAATAACTCAATATCGGTTTTATTTAATTCAAAATTTACTTTGATAAATACCTACATTAAAAATTGCTCAAACTCGTGGTGACAAAACTATTCCAATTTTATGCTTTTTGTTATTATTTTTTTTATAATAAGTATTTATAATTTTTCAATAATGTCTAAGCAAAATAAGAAAGTAAAGTGAAGCATTTTCGTCACAAAACAAGGGCGCGGATATTTTTTTAATGATTTTATTTGAACTTAAATTAAAATTATGAAAAACAGCATTCCTAAATAATGTATTGATTTATTTTACTGTATGATTATGTGATTTGAAATGTATGTTGAATAATACAAAATTATGTTTGAAAATTTAACAAATCCGTCAACTACCTACGGTAAAAACTTATTGGACTAAAAATAAACATATTTTCTCAAAATTTAAAACAAAGCTTTAGTAGATAAAAGAACAGTCTTTCGAAATCAATTTACAATTTTTTGTATAAAAGTAAAATTTGATTTAAAAATGACATATTTCCGGTTTTCTCTGGTTATTCCCTCTTAACGCTGCTTCGCTGCATCAAGGAATGAAGTTATAAAAATAATAAAAAAAACCATTGTCATTCAACATTGACTTGTTTATGTTTGCTTGGTGACTAGATCTGTATAGCCAGGCATTTCCCAACATCCCAACCATCCAATTTTTTTTCAGTCCCAAAAATTTCCCAAACTGGGAAAATGGATAGAAACCAAAAACTTACTTTTTTGGAATCGTAATTAATCGTAATTACTGCCTTGATTTAACAATTACGTTGGTTGATAAATGGCTGGAAGAGTCGAAGAAGCAGATGCTTTCGAAGCAATTATTCTTATTGAATACCAAATAGTTTTATTAATTTTTTTTATTTAATGAATAAAGTTTGGATATAGTAGGTGGGTGGTTGCTGGGATGGTTGGTTGTCTGGAATGTCGGTTGGTATCGCACGTGGGTTTGCTCAGACAGTCGTTAAGGTCTCCAGAGTTTTATTGGCAGCGGTGCGTGCCGAGGCATAAGGACTCGGGAGACTGGGACTGGGCTGGGACCGGGGACTTGTGACCTGGGCCGACGGACACCTTCACCCATCAGCAGGGGTCGTTTTGAATCAACAAAATGAAAGTAAAAAGTTCGAAAATAGAGAAAGTGCTTGGGCCCAATAATTGCAAAAAAACATTTTGAAATCAGTCACTAGTTGATCTCGCTCTAGGGATAAATAAAAATGCTGTGAGCATTCCAAACTTAAGAAGAATTGAGGTATACCTTTTGTAAATTTACGTTATTTTTCTCTTTCACAAAAGCGATAGTTTACACATTAAATTAGCGTTTTTGACCACAATGATGTGTTTATTTATTTATTAATTTTATTTTAGTAATTTGTACATTTAAGTTTACAAATTTCTAATTAATTATAATATTTCATATTGCAAACTAAATTTTATGTAGCTCCTACAATACGTCTTGAACTTTCCAATTGGTGTGGACTTCAAAGTCTCTGGTAGCTTGTTATACAACTTCATCCCCTTGTACAGCAAACTGTTCTGCGTATTCGCCTTATCCTTTTTTTGAAGCCTGATTTCTTTGCATGTTCTTGTGTTATGTCTGTGAATGTCCTTGTTGAATACAATTTTATTTGAAAAGTATTTTGGTAAAATGTTGTTAATTATTTTATGTAAAAATATCATCGTATTCAAGGTCAGCATCTGTTTTACGGTTAGCCAATTCAGTTCCTTTAACATTTTATTTACTTTTGAAAATCTATTCCGCCGTAATATTATTCTCATTGCCCTGTTTTGGAGAATTTGAAACTTATTGTGTTCTCGTTCGTTACATAGGAAAAGGATAGTTGAGCAATAGTTAAAATGTGGAGCAATAATCGAATTGTAGATAGTGATTGCAGTTTTACTAGAGATTTTTGGCCGAATTCTTCCCAAAAAAGATATTTTTTTTCCCAATTTTCTTTTGTGTATATTCAGCATGCTTGTTGAATGTTAGTTTGGAGTCTAATATAACTCCTAAATATTTCATTTCAGTAACATTATCAATAATTTCACCATCAATTTTAAGTTGTATGGAGGTAAGCAGTGATAAAGGATGGAAATGATTATTTTATTTCATATTACTGAACTGTGAAATGACACTCCATCGTTCTACGTTGAAAACAACTCCAAATGTTAATATTGGAATCACGAACACACGGAGATAACAATAATTTTTACCAATAATCTCGTTTCCACAGATCACACTATTAACAAGGACAGAAGGGTTCAAATTCTTCATCGTTAGACCAAAATATCACTAAATAATAATTCTAACATATTGAATATTCATTTATATTTATCTTATTGTCCTATTCTAGATATTTTATATAATAAACTGCTATATTCACGTAATTCCTCTAATCACCAATTTCCCCTTGCTGACTTCCCACTCCAACATCAAAATATTTATACATATCTGTCAGTATTTTTGTGTTTTAGGCTTAGAAAAGTTACTAACTTGATTTCAGCGGTGTAGAACGAGATGGGAAAATTTCGTAGTATATAAGTACGAGTAATTGTACTAGATCTCGCTCTCACATCCCAACTCGCACATATTATAACAATCATAATCTTTGTGCATGGTTAAACAATAAATCCAATCTCTGAAGTACCGACTATCATTACATTAATCATCCTATAATATACCCGTGTCCAATTGTTAGTTTTATTATTCTCTTGATGAAGGAATGTTCCTTCCGAAACCGGTAGAACAATAATTGGTTTCAAACAGATTAATGTGTTTAGATTATAAAATTCAAGGTTGGGTTTTTTTTATTATTTTTGGTATGTGACACCATCTAAGAATTTTATCTGTCCGAAACCAGAGAAAAATGGCATCCCCGTTTAGGGAAAATTGCGATGTTGAAGGAAAGGGAGGAGGCGTAGTAGAAGATGCAGGATAAAGTTAAAAAGTTCTTTACTCTTTTGATATAATTTTTTAGGCCGTTTTTAGTAAGTTTTCGATTCGGAATGGTGGTGTCTCACTAGAACGATACTGTGAAACTGACGAATATATTCATTGAAACTATTTACGATGTAAATGCCATGTAAAAGGCAATTTATTAGCAAGCTTATTTATTGTCTGTGATCTCGAGGCCAAGTGCCGATATGCTTGTCGCTCTGCTACGCAGGACAACATGGAAAATGTCAATGTCTTTAAAAAAACGTTGAACACTGAACACGTGTATCGGAAGCTATAAGCAGATACGTTGTATAGAGACTCCATCATCTCACTGATTCACAAATTCACGTAAATTCCCACTTCCTTTGGGAAGATGACACTCGCTTATACAATGGGTGATTATTATACTAACAAACCATAGTGTATAGGAATATGTACATAATTAAAATGGCCATCTAATGATGTTGTTAATATAGAAAGTTATATGTAGTTATGAGGTGTCTCAACATATGTCAGTAAAGTAGTACTTTAGGAGAGTGTCAACTGTCGCCGTTCGTGACTACTACCCTAACGGTTCCGGAAATAGCCGATGATTTCCGGTCGACAGCTGGATATCTTCAGTGCCGAGTTAAAATATACAGAGAATCCATTAGATCGGACGTTAGATGCAGTTAAATATTCATCGTAAAATACAAGATAATGTAAATAAACATGGCTTGTAATCTCGACGAACCACGAGCTTTATTCAAAATACATCAAGTATCCCAATTACTGGGATTCAACATTACAACAACACACTTATGAATGTTATTTTTATTGAGATAGGAATAAAAAAAATCCGCATCTCTCCCATTGCAATAAAACTGCACGTCTGAGGAGAGTAGGTTGGTACATTTGATACAGAGCGGGTCGTAAAACCTCACGAGTAAGCCACTGCTCGAAATAACACTGTTAGCTCCCGGGGTCCACGAGGCAACACTGATTGGTGTTATCACAATACAAGTCTGGTAGACCAGTAAATTGGTATGGAAGGTCTGGTCGACCGGCGACACGAAGCACGCACCGTAAAACTGGGATCCATTTCGGACAAAGATCACCGTCGTAAAATCTTCTTCTAAAATTTATCAAGATTAATGTCAGTAAAAGAGAAACGGCGATTTCATTTACTTATTGATGAATTCGGGGTTTATTGCTGTTGATTCGTTGATTTGGGTTAAGATTCGGTTGGGTCAAATGAACTCTTTAGATTTTTTATGTACCAATGTGTGGGAGTCCCTTTTTAAAGATATATCGTATAAAATAGTTGTTTCTTAATAACTAAACATAACTCCTCTTATAAGCGGATAGACAATGAATTGCAGTGGCAAGTATTGTTCTATAACAAAAGTTCATTTGTGAAGTTCGGATAAGAATTTATTTATTTGTATTAATATACATATAAACGTATACGAGCATATACAAAGATGTAATTTACATAATAATTTTGTGGAACAGTGATAAATAGTGCTTATTAAATTACACGCTAGTGGATATCATACTAACATACATAATAGCAGATATTATACTAACATTGATTTATTAAGATATGTTATTACATGCATTAAATTACATGCTGGTAGATATTATATAATAGCAGATATTATACTAACATTGATTTATTTAAGTATGTTATTGCCTGTTTGTAACTATATTCCGTGCAGTTGAACACATCCACTACATTACTTTTCACTTGAAACAAAAATTGAGGAAAAAAATCAGGTTCAAAATTTAAAAAAAAAATGGATTAAAGAACAAAAAATGATATCACCAAAATTTTATAATATAGAATAATAAAACATATACATTTAACACAAAAAACAATTACAAAACACACATTCACAAACACATAATATATGCCGACTATATATTTTTTTCATTACCAACTTTACATATTTTATCGAAATGTATTTGTATTTTCGTTATTTGTTTTTGGGGTGTTATGCCGTGTTGCGCTACCTCCTTCTTTAGCCAACATTTCGGACATCGTTGCAGTGTCCATCATCAGGGCAGATTCGGCATATCCGGTAGATGTGTAACACCCCCAAAACAAATAACGGAAATGCTTTTGGCCGTGAAAATCTTAAAACGTATCCAAATGTATTTGTAGTTAATTAATTCTTTGTTATATAAAATGGGGGCCTCAGCACGGGTAAATCACCTAAGGCCAACATTATTCAATCCTTCTGTAAAATCAAAAAAAAAATTAAATGAAAAAAGAAATAAATAAAACATTTGAGAAAGCATTTCCAACTTTCAATTTCCAATCAAGGTACAAACGAGTATCTAAATGACTCAGCCATGTTATTGTTGACGCAATTAAGAATAAGTTTATGTCGAGTAGTTCTGATCGTTATATCAAAGGTAATTAAGCTTAGTTTTAAATCAGGGATGTTACAATCCCATTACAAATTTAAAAATAAAAGTCAAGTCAGAAATAAGTCTTTTAATACTAAGAGTTTCAATAATTTTAATTCTTGTTATCAAGTGTTTATAATTTATTGTTCCTATACGTAGACCGTGTTTATAGTTAATATATTTTAGATTTTTATGCAGAATCTTTTTCAATGGAATAGGAGTGAATTTTAAAGGCGACTTATTTTAATTTTAATATTATTATTATTGTACAACAGAATAATTCCAATTACAGTACAATTTAGTTACCCTATCAGCATTTAGGCAAGTGACTCTTCAATAATATTTTTAAGGCATATAAAGAACGGTCACTTACATCCAAATGGTTTGCAATTTCATTTAATAGCACCACTCCCCTCGTCACGCTATGTTTTGCCAAGACGTATGTTCTGCCGTTCGGTACTTTAAATAAGTCAAGATGTCGACTTCGGCTGTAGTGGTCTGGTACATATAAATCGGTTCCATGAAAGTTCATCCTGCGACAGTTCATCCGGCCGACAGTTCATCCTGCCGACAGTTCATCCTGCCGACAGTTCATCCCGCCGACAATTCATCCGGCGACAATTCATCCTGACAATTCAACCTAACCTAACCTAACCTAACCTAACCTAACCTAACCTAACCTAACCTAACCTATAAGTATAACCTATAAGGATGAATTGTCGCCGGATGAATTGTCGGCGGGATGAACTGTCGGCAGGATGAACTGTCGGCAGGATGAACTGTTGGCCGGATGAACTGTCGCAGGATGAACTGTCGCCGGATGAATTGTCGCAGGACGAATTGTCGGGTCACCATATAAATTATAGCATCCCAAGAGAAATGGGCAATCGATGAAATTGCTCCAAATTTTGGAAGACAGAATAGAAAGACTTGCTTTCCGTCTAGTTTCTAGACTCACAGAATCAGTTTCTTCAAGTAAGTCAATATGGTGCATGAACCTTGGATAGGTTCCATGCTTCCGCATATTAACATACCTGAGGAATTTCTTCTGGATTCGCTCTAACACATCAATGTACTTCTGGTGGTATGGTGCCCAAACATCGCTCGCGTACTCCAGTTTGCTTCTTAGTATGCGATCAAATAACGCTAGCATAGCTTCTTGGTGACTTGACTTCGAACAAAATAATAATATATGATTATGTTAACGTTGACATATTTTGATAGTCTCTGCCATTACGGAGAATGAAGCCAAGCATTTTTATTCCTTTATTAGTAACTATATTATGTGAAAGAAAATTAAACTTAACATGGTGAATTGAATATTTGTATATGGCCAACTGAATAAACCAGCGTACAATTTCCTTACCTAATTGTAGACAATACGATTTTTTTATGATATTATTTTTATGGATCACTTTTCTTAGAGAAGACACAGCTTTTCAACCTTTATAGAAGTCACGCTAATGGCGAACCATTATAATATTATATGCTAGTAATGCCAAACGTATCAGTTTTCGCGCAGACTTTTCTTTTTTTGTTTTAAATTATTAATACTCTTCTCCTCTGGACGTAATCTTTTTCACGTATAATTCTGTCAAAGAAGACGTGCATTCCTAGAACACCTATCACTCGCCATTTTTTTTATATTCTTCTAATCCACCTACATCCGCTCTTCATATTAAAATCCGAAATTATTCACATACGAAAAATAATTTTATAAACATAGCTGAAATTGTTAATTTATTGAATGCCTGTATCATGAAGACTGACTGAAATTACGAAAAAAATACACCACGCAAGGAAAACAAAGGTTCAGCGGAAATTGTTAAAAAAACATTTTATAAAATTTTAACGTGACAATCCGCCAATAATGAAATTCATCGATATGTCGATCGCCAAGTTCCATTGATGAAGTTTTCGAATGAAATTTTTGTTAAATGCATATTACCTAATGGGTTTCACCTGTCGGCTGAAAAACTTTTGTTCAAACCGACATGACTCAAAAAGCCGGAAATGAATTTAAAACATCGCCGTGTTTTCCTCCCGCCACACGACGGTAGTAGACGGTGAGAATGCGATGGCGGAATCGACGAGTCATTTTCCTTAGGGCGCACAGAGCTGTGATTCCGTACTATACTGGAACAAAATCGGAAAAAAAAACCTAAAAAATTGACAAATAAATTAAAAAAAAATTGGATGACTAATGCTCGGCGCTTATTAGAAAATTTTCACTTTTTTTATTTTATTTTTTTTTTATTGAAAATTTTTGATACAATACATATAATAGATACATGAAATAATGAAAAGTATATAAAAAAGCTTAATCTAATAAATGTATGAACAAAAAAATCCCACAAAGGCAATGCCTGCGCGTGGGTATAATATTGATTTTTTACTTTTATATTTATTTCTATGGTATAGTGAATATTTTAAGTATACTTGGGAGGCGGGAATGGGTACCGCCGCCCCGGGAACCTTTATTGGATAACCAACACCTCTGCCATAGGTCACCCCAAGTGGTTCGCTACGTTTGGTAATTTAGCAGGGGTGCCCGGGTTCATGGGGTGAGGTTTGTCTAGGTCTTGGAGGCGGATGACCAGGACATACTGAACCCCAGATTCCTACCCACCCCTTAAACCCTTTTCCTTCCCAGAACTCTCCTCTCCTTCCTTTCCTAAAAAAAACCCTCCACACAGCATCCTCAAAGATGACATAGGCCCTGAGGGAAATTATTTTCCTCATGGCCTCCTGTGTGGAGCACATGTAAAAAAAAAAAAAAAAACATAAATTAGGGATTTAAAAAAAAGTAACTGAATAAATGCATTTGAAAATTACAGCATAAGAACAGTCTGAACTGTTATTATTGTATTTGTAAGTTTTGTAAGATTAGATGTTACAAGTGCAATTGAAAAACATAAAAAAACAAACAAAATAAAAATAGCAAACAATATTATAAATCTTCTCTAAAAGCTGTCTAATGAAAGATATACTTTACTTTGGTGGGAGGGTAGGGATACCGCTCTTGTTTGTGTCTTGGCGGCGGATGCGTACACCCGCCTGGGAGAGAATGGTTAAGGTAGTTCCTTTGTTCAGCCGTACTCTCTCGGAACATCGCCTGGCACCGCAGTGGGAGGGATTGATCATACGTCCATCACTTCTGGACCCATTGACCTCCGGATTCCTACCCACCACCCCTCGTACCTTCTTCCTTCCAAGAACTTCCTCTCATTCCTTTCCATCAAAAGACCCTCTACACAGCTGAGGGAAATTATTTTCCTCGTGGAGCTAATATAAAAAAAACTATTTCTCGAAAATAATCAAAGAAACAATGCATTTTGTAATAATTGGAGAAGTGCAAATTCAGAGCCAAAGCTCAGAGTGTGATCATCAGTAAATATCTATTTTTTGTTATTGCTTCGAGCATGGAGACCACTAACCAAAATAATGTACCTGTGTACATTATTTTGACATAATGATCTTTGCAAAACAACTGATTTAGGTTACGCTTATGAAATGAATCAAGTTTAATGACATTTTGTATCGTTATTTGTAATTATTTCTGAGGGTTATGAATTTTAGCCAATTACCTAACTTGAAGGATTGTTATGTATTTGTGCGCCTTTTTAAAATCTTCTTTATTTTATTTTATTTAATGACGTCCCTAGCCTTACATGGGATGGCAACACTGTGCGACGGAAGTGGAAAAAGTCGCGCACTAATGGAAGTGAGCTGGCTACATCGATCAGCGGAGCGGCGACTTCCGGATGCGACGTCACTGCAATGTTACAGTACACGGGGCCACTTCCGCCCCCGCCACGTAATGGAATAAAAACACTAAACGTGAACGTAGAAAAACGCGGCACGGCTAATCCCGGAATAGAGCGGACGGTACCTTGATCGATGGGCTACGTGGTGACTTGATACTAGAGACTAGATACTAAATGCGACTAGTGTGGAACTAAGGGAGAAAAATCGCACACGGTACGGTAGATTACAATCATTGCAGATGCTAATCTAACATAGTGTGAATCATTGTAGATATAGATTTATTTTAAACGTTGTTTTGATTTTTCATAGG
Organism: Limnephilus rhombicus; assembly: GCA_929108145.2. Taxonomy (NCBI): domain Eukaryota; kingdom Metazoa; phylum Arthropoda; class Insecta; order Trichoptera; family Limnephilidae; genus Limnephilus; species Limnephilus rhombicus. Next base: position 39,517,790 of record OV815271.1, on the reverse strand, counting down.
GCAAATAATTTTTTTGAAAATTCATATTTACAGATTGAGACGTCTTTCTCTACCGTCTCACAAACAACAACACAAAAAAAACTACATTCGAATTCATAAACTTTTATTGTACAATAGAGAACTCCAGTCCAATTTTTTATATTTTTTTTTATGAGTAAATGACCTTCTAACTTAAATAACTGCATTATTATTTTTATTTTTAGAGTTAGTTTTAATAGTTAAAATAATAGTCAAAGTTTTAATTTTTCAAGATCCCACAAAGACCACCGTATGTACGGTAAATCGTGTGACGTCATCACTCCTGAAAAATTACTATAGGATTGAGTATTATAGGAATCAGCTGATCAAGTGCCGCCTTTTTGAATACCGTTATTCAAAGCATTCTCCCTAGAAATAGCATTACTATTTTTTTGTGCAGTAGTTTTTCAATATTTTAAATAATAGAGATAAACTAATAGAGATAGCTCTATTTTTGATACTGAATTATTTAGGCTTAAATATTGTTTCAATAAACACAACAACTAAATCTCTATAAACAGTATGAAATAACGAATAACATGAAATGTTGTTAATACTGATGGCTTGTGCCATACCTACATAATCAAAGATTTCAATACAATGACTGGTGACGCGTGACGTCAGCACTAACCATTCAGTAATACCAACTTTACCGTGTGTTTTGAAGAGAGGTTTAAAAATGCACTTTTTAATAATTTTTTAAGAACTCTACATTTAATATTCTTAAATTATTTTCTCCAAATTAACCCAGAAAAATATCATAATTGTGATCTCCCGAAAGAAACCATTAACTTATTCGGAATGCAATTATTAATGTAATTAAATGTAATGCCTTTGTAATTTCATTGAAAAAAAAAAATTGGTTAACTTTTTACCTAAAATATTGAGTTCGAAATTGGATAGGTCCGATGGTTTCGAACTCCTGCAACTCCATAGAGAGGTACAGGAGGTCGGTACCATCGATACATCGCATCGGCTTGACACAGCGAAACATACTTATAGGTGTAAAGACACGGTTAATGTTGCAATTTTACAAACCTTGGTTCACTTTTAAATTTGTTGGTTGGATTTTTATATTATGTACGTATTTTTTAATCGTAACATATTGATATTATATATCTCACTGTACAAAATTTTTGTTGCATTTTTTTATTTAATTTATATACTTTTTATTCACATAGTAACTTTATCTAAACTATTTGTTTTCTCATGTTAAAGATGGAGGTACTGCCTTTATTATTTATGTAAAAGCCCTCTGCGCGTAAAATAAAAGAAATAAATAAACAACTAAATAAATTAATGTTCTCCAAAACGTGGTTGAAAAATCATTTGTCATATATTTGGATTATAATTGTGTAATTTCTACTATTTAAGAAATTCTAAAAATTATAGTACTTTAAAATTAAACAGTTATAAATACATTGTGAATTCATATGTCAAATATTTGTTTATAAATGTGTAAATTCTGATTATGCAATTGTAAATGTTCTTTAAAATGGCCTGGAAAGAATCTCCTACTTGTGATCTCACTAAAGAAAACACTCATAGAACATTAATAAATGCATTCACTCTGAATGCATTTATTTACGTTCTCCAAATTTGACCTTGAAAAAAATCACATCTTTGCGATTCTTTTAAAGACATAAAGAAACCATCCCTTAATTATATACAATTCTTAGTGTTCTCAAAAGTTGTCTTGACAGAAGCAAATTCCCTTGATATCTTGAACGAAACTATTCCTTTGTTAAGAATATTATGAACTAAATATACAATTTGGCTGTCCTGAAACGGGTATTCTGCCCAGTTGGACAGACAAATGTTCACATTGTAATGTATTGTTAATATATATGCATATGTAAAAAAAAAAAATATATTATGAAACAAAACTTATATATTCAGAATCAGCGTTTATTGGTCTATATGAACATATTTTTTTAAAGCCATAATATTTTTCACTGGAGTTCCTTATTGTAAAGATGAGGAGTCGAAACTCCCAGAACATCATCGCTTAGTCATCATCGCTTCAAATGTCTGATTTCGTTGACATTATTTACTGAGGTTTGCTTGTTTTATTGTGATTTTTTATGTTGCGTCGAACATTTTTTTAACACAAAGTCTATTTATTTGTCATTCGAACGTTCGGCCGGATTTTCAGCTGGCAACATTTTTTCGAAAAAAAATTATCTTCATCATTCAAAGTAGGACAAGACATTTGAAATTTTCAAGAGAAAATAATTATTTAAACACGAAGAAGCAATAAAAAACCTAACAAAATGTAGTTGTTAGATTTATATTGATTAAAAAACAGTGTGCCTGAAAAATTGTCCCCATATTCATGATAGTCAGAAAAATCCGACATAAAATGTTTTTTTTTAATTCGTGCGTTCGGTCACCCAAAGTTGAGTTCTTGCTTTTATTCTGGAACCGTTCGTAAGCATAATACGTCTGTGAATATGGAATGACACCGGAAAAAGTCTGATGCAATCACAAAATCTGGCATGACCGAGCAGAAGTATTTTACAAAACTGCTTTATTCAGAAGCCTTAAAATAATGGCTGAACAAATTCCAGGTGGGCATGAAAAAGGAAATAGATTTTTCTAAGCCATTTTAAAATCACAATAGTTTGAATTTTTCATTGAAAACCGGATAGGGTCACTTGATTAATTACGTGTAATGAAATAATAAATAACGAGATGAAAATAATGCTTATTTTCTATTCATTTACAGCCAAAAAATCGAAATAGTTAAATAACTTGACACGCAATCCTTTGCAGTAAATAACATCGCTAATATAGATTTCGTAAACAAAAAACATATAGGATTAAAATGAAATTTTTTTAGTTGACAATTTGCTAAGTTGACAGTTCAGACCTCTGCAGGGTTAAGTGTGACTTATTACTGTATGTAAAATATAGTTTTATTAAAAAAAAAACAACTCAAGAAAGAAGAAAGGCATGAAATATTAAACATACTGTTAAAAAGAACACGAATGGAAAATGAAGAATGGATAAATGAGCGGAAAATATATGATAAAGAGTTATACAAAATTTGTAAAATCTTAAAAATAAGTAAATCAAATTCTTATGCTACACATCTCCAAGAAATGTATTAATATTTTCAATTCAACATATTTTCTCACTAAATTAGGTAGATAAAATTTTTGATTCAAATTTCATGGTTTTGGTGTACGTTAGATTTTTGCTGTTTCAGATAAAGGATTTTTTTATAATTTTACATGAAATGTTTCGTGAGGAATAATAACTTTCAAGATTTTAAATGCCAAATTGTTATTCAGCAATGTTCATTGTATTTTTAAACCGTTACCGGAATAATAATTAAAGTATTCAATTATGCAACAAAAAACAGAAGATTTTTTCTGTAAAAGGTAGTAGATACCTAGTATAAAAAAATGTTAAAATTTATTCCAAAATAAATTCTAAAGAATTGTCCCAGAATTAGAATTCACTGAAAGATTTAATGCATAGCACCGCCCAGTTTTCAGTTTTAAAATCAGGAACAGTTAAAGAGAATATCACATTAAAATGGTTGGGAAATGAAAAAAAGAAAAGGATCAAAAATTCTAAATTGCCACATAAAATTTTTTTTAATGAAAAAGCTTTAGAATTAATTTATTCATTTTATCACTAAAGCTATTATTTTAATATTTAATTTTTCTCGTATTTAGTGCCACCAAATTTTATAAGATTTTTATTATCTCGTCTTGGAGAACACTTCTCGAATAATAATTACAACTAGTGGTTAAAAACCCGTTCCGCAGGTATTTGCTGCTAGGCCCTGCGGGCCTTCGGCTGTTCGGCTTCGCCCGGTTTGAGTGTTTGCGACCATTTTATAAATCCGATAAGAAATAGGAACTGGTTCCTAAAATACCCAGTTCCTCAGATCCACTGAGATGAGACTCACCGAAACAAAGTAATAGTGACAAAGTAACCGTGACACGCAATGACGTTATATGTATTTTATAATAACTTCGTCAAGTTTTGCCGTCAATCTTTTCAAATCGAGAAGGATTCTTAAAGTATATAAATCCGTAGCACTTATACTTAGGGGGGAAACATCCATATGCGAGCTGCTAACGGAAGGAGTGACATCTTGTGTCGACTCACTGATTTATAGCTAGACACATAAAACTGTTTTTAATTCAGGAACCTACAAGAAATAAAACTGAACCAAAAGTACTCCCTTGCGGTATGCCACTAGTGGTGAAAAATGGCTTAGATACATAAGATAAGCTTTTGACAACAAGATTCTGACAGAAGTAACTTCTTAACAAGTTTAACATATTTGATCTGATTGCCGGGACATGAAGTTATTGTGAAAGCACAAATCAATTAAATTAAATTTACAATGATAAAAATAAAAATGACAGGAATTAAAGAGTTTTTGTTGGATCCGATTCTCGATGCATATGTGACTAACATTTTTCTTTTAATGAAGACAAAACACCAGATCGAGATTTTTTCAATGTAATCAGAAAGAATTGAAATAGATTTAAGTGCCGTTCAACTGTTCCCACGTCCAGGGCACGGCTGATACACAAAGCCCATTGTAAACTGAAAATACATTCCCGTCGCGTCGGCGTCGCTTGGCGGCCGTGATTTGTTCGGCGCAGGTGCATGGCTTACTGTGGCTCGTGATACAATACTTCCACCGACTTCCACCGAACGGAGCAAGAATAGTGACCACTCCCGCAAATACCACACTCTACCGCTGTACTGTGGTACTACACTTGAGGCATAGCTATCGCAGTCACAGCCGTGATAAAAGAGTAGCGAGAATCAACAAATGTGGAAAAGTAATCCAAATATCCACTTATTCACGTATACTAAGCCATCTACCAAAAACGCATTTTAATTTATTTTTATTAAATAATGCTTATAATGACATATCTTCCACCGAAAGGCAAAATAGTCATCACCGACGCATATGCTAACAGTACATTAACTCTTACTTGAGTGTTAGACAACAAAGTGTTAGATAACAAAGTGTTAAAATAAATAACTTTAAATCCTTTCACATTGATGTAACGTCTGGCGTTCCGCAAGGAGCCCGTTTGGCCCCGCTTCTTTTTAACCATTTTATTAACGATATCATTATAGTTTTTTCTCCCACACGTTTTTGGCTTTTTGCCGATGACAATAAGATTCTTAAGATAATTAAATCAATATTTAATAAATAAATATTTTCAACTTGATAGATTCATTTAATGATTGGTGCAAAATTAACTGCATGGAACTTAACGTTGATAAATGCAAAATTTTGTCCTTTTATAGAACCAAAAAATCTATTTAGTTTGATTACAAACGGAATAATCTTTGTCTCTCTACTGTCACATCTATCAAGGACGAAAGGACGGGTCACTCTAGACTACAAACTTTCTTTCTGTGATCACATTAATTACATCGTAAATAAATCACTTAAACTACTCGGCTTCATTCATAGAATCACCTCTGACTTTAAACATATAAGTACACTTAAAACTCTTTACTGTTCACTGGTTTGCCCTCACCTTGAATATGTTAGTGTCATTTGGTCTCTTTTCTCTGATGTCCACATTTGTCACATCGAATCTGTACAACATCGTTACTTACGAGGAATTGCTCGGAGGTTACGACTTGAAAGAGGCGAGTACTCGTATGATGAAATTAAACAAATTTTAAACATTTCTTCTTTAGAAAAACGTAGAAAGGTCTATGATATAATTAACATTTTCAAAATTATCAACAGTATTACTGACTTATTAATTGTTTTTGTATTTAATTCGTAGAACTCCATTTTAATTTTTAGAAATTTAATTAAAATTAAATTTGATAATGTTATTATCGAGTTCTGCAAGTTTTTTGGTTAGTGTTTTAGTTACAGCTGTTTCGACTTGTAAGGTCATTTTCAAACTGTGGTGAAGCCACGTACGGACGACTTATTTATAAGATTTTAAATGTCATTTTTTGAAGGTTATACTTTTTGAGTATTTCAACTTTTCAAAAAGTAGAAATCCTAAACTCAATAACGGTGGCATATATGAATTAAAGTGTGACCACGCCGACTGTAACGCTACATACATCGGACAAACAGGTAGGGCATTCTCAACTAGATTCAAAGAACATATAAGATGTTATAAAAATAAAAACACCTCTTCAAAATTCGCCGAACATCTCTTAGTGAATAATCACGTTCCACTTAAAAATAACCAGCCAAAACCATTACATATAGAACGAAAGGGTCTTAGATTAAATTTGCTTGAACAATTAGAAATCAATAAACGAACGAATGACCTCAACATAACGCTAATTAATAAAGTAAGGAAAATTATTTATTTCCCACTACTTCGTATGTTTACCAAACCTAAAAAATATAATGCACTTAAATGAGTCATAGCAATAACGTCATTCTAAATCAATTAAGAAAACCCTTACACTTAGTGCAAGGCAAACCAAAGGGAAATACTCCGAATCCCACATTAGCACTCTCTCAATTAGTGTCTCTACAAATTGGGTTAACCGGTAATAAATCAACTTAGACACCTTCAAAAATTGACATTTAAAATCTTATAAATAAGTCGTCCGTACGTGGCTTCACCACAGTTTGAAAATGACCTTACAAGTCGAAACAGCTGTAACTAAAACACTAACCTAAAAACTTGCAGAACTCGATAATGACATTATCAAATTTAATTTTAATTAAATTTCTTAAAAAAAAAGAGTATAACTGACACACCTGCTTTGTTACAACTCATCCAGTTCAACATCCCTTCCCGTAGACTCCGAAATAATGAATTCAATCAACATTCTACTAATTATCCAGAATGTCGAGACTTGTCAACGCAAATCAAAGCATTGAATTTTTTCGACTAAAACGACTTTCAGCAGTCGATACATTGATATAGAGATTATTTAAAGTCTTTTTAAATCCATCTTCAAGCTACTTGTATATGTACTTTTATATTTTATGTATTTTGTCGATGCTCTTCATCTATATGTAGGTACTCTCCTTTCATTGTTATCTCTCTTTTTTTTATTTGTGTTATTGTAATATTGTTAATGGACAAATAGTCCGTAAATAAATAAATGAATAAATAAAGTATTTTTACTAGTAAAGTTCTACCGCTGAACCGCGGTGATCAAAAATACGCATTTTGCTTGTGGGTCTATCTGTAATTGTAACTCTGGTTCCATGAGCTCAGATTTATTTTGAGTTTAAGCTTGTGCAAATATGCGAGTATTATTATTTATTTGCCTTCCACGTACTTTTAATGTATCTTAATCTTCGATGTTCCTAGGTACTTATTAATACCACGGTATTTAAAAATGTTCTATTGTAAAGGTCCCGTTAATTATAAAAGATTGGTCACTGTACCTATCAATATTATAAAAAGCAAGATACGACATACGTTCCTTCCGAAAACTCCATGATGACGTGGATAAGACCTCGGCTTGAGAATACTATACCTACGGGTACTCGGACATCTATAATAACTCGATTTTTAAACCTCTTTATCCAAATCGACTTCATATACTACTATTCACTGTGATAAAGAATCATTTACAATATAAATTTTATATTGTTATTATTTTTATTCCGTTCTAATCAACAGTTTGGCATAATAAAAAGGATAATTTTAGGAGTGGTAAATTATTGCTTACATCAACAATTAATATTGTCAATAATTTAATCCAAATAATTTAAAATTACTGAAAAACAATTTACTTTCTCTGAAAGTGATACAGAAGTTAGCAGCTCTACTTTACGTTTGGTAATCGTTGAGGCCTTTTGAAGCGGTAGAAATTGAATCTATTGTTATTATTTTTTTTAAATTGCCTCATAGGTACAAGAGGCTCTAAGGAAAATAATTGCACGCAGGGCCTATGTCATCTTTGGGGATGCCGTGTGGAGGGTCTTTAAAGTAAAGAAAGGAAAGGAAGTTCTACGAAAGGAAAAAGTATATTAGTGGTGGGTAGGAATGTTCCGAGAGAGTCCTACTGGAGAGGGCAAAAGGTCTCCCTTGACCAATCGTTCCCGATCTGGCCTGCCACGCAATAAGTGGGCAGGCACAACCGCCGCCAAGACCCGGACATACCTCACAGCATGAACCCGGGTACCTCTGCTAAGTTACCAGACCTACTATGGCAGTGGTGTCGGTAATCCAATAAATGGTTCCCGGGGCAGCGGTACTCATACCCGCCTCACAAAATGGAATATTAAGTAATAATGTTAAACATAAAAACATTAAAAAAGTAACGGTCTTTGTAACTTATATTTAAAAGCACGTAATTTATCAGATTTCCACTTTTTCTCTTAATTCTTACATTGCTGTTTAACTTTATTTATTAAGTCTTACTTTTGCCATTTGTAAATAATACTAGGATAATGTGAATAGTTTTGTTTTTATGAAAAATCACCTGGCCCTGCAGATATATATTTAAAGTATATACTCGTACATTTCACGCCATTTTTTATTTGCAAGATATAGTTCTACACATTTTTCAAATATCTTAACATTTCAAGAAATTCATTTTTTAACAACAAAAAAAAACAATAAAACACATAAAATCCCAGATTTTACCATAAATGTTTTGTTTACATTTTAGTATCTAAAACCACTTTACCTGGGAGGACAAGAGGAGATCTCAGAGGTAAGAGTGTATACAGAGCACACTGCATCGTGAGAAGTGACATACCAGTACCTACCCTACCTAGTACCTGCCCTACCCACTACACCGCACAGACTTGAAACAGCAAGGGAGGGCGGGAGTAATACCAGGTACAGCGTGTCAACAAATTCTAAATTTAAAAAAAGTTTTCATGTCCATGGCAACACCGAAAAATACTGATTTTATAACAAAGATTATAGTCGATTCAATTGTGGGATTATCTTTGAATTTTAATCTAACAGGTCGACCGGAAGACAAAAATGACGTAATTTCTTTTTTAATCTGAAACTTAAAAGAATTCATGTTCTTCTCCCTCATAGATGGCGCGAGTTAAATTATTTTAGCGAAAAACGCTTTTTACAAGTTATACCTAAAAATATTAAGATGAATTATTTGTTTGCTAAATTATTAAGTGTTTTTGTGTTTAATTCGTAGAACTCCATTTAATTTACTGAAATTAAGCTAAAATTAAATTTAATAATGTTATTATATCAAGTTCTGTAAGTATTTTTTTTTGTTACAGCTGTTTCGGTTTACAAGACCATTTTCAAACAGTTTACGTAGGGCGCAAACAATTAATTCGTTTTCATATTTTAAAGCTTAGCATGTAAAAATCGTTCTTCCCTGAAATAATCAAACTCGCGCCATCCATGAAAGAGAAGTATGAATTATGAATTCTTTTAAGTAAATGCAAGATGGGCATGTTTCATTCACGTAGTTCTTATATTGATTTAACATCAAATAAATGTCTTATTTTTTGTTTTGCAGACTTTTAATTTTCAATTTACATTTGTTACCTGATATTTTAATTTTTCTGCTACCGGTTTCAAAACATCCGTGTCTTCCACTAGCAAGGTTAAAACTGACTTAAATTTAAGTTAAGTGTAAATAACAAAGTTAAAACTGACTTATATTTTTTAAGTCAGTTTTAACTTTTCTAGTGAATGACACGGACGTGTCAAAACCGGTTGCAGAAAATTTAAAATATAAAGTAACAAATGTACATTGAAAATTAAAACTCTTCAAAACAAAATTTCTAAAAATTGTTTTATAGTTAATGTCGAAGAAAAACAAAAAATAAATGTCTTATCATTTGATTCGTACTTAAAGAAAACGGTTCTATGTTATTATTTCGCAGTGTTAAAAAAGAACAAGTTCTCATATTAAATTTACTTAGAATATCATGTAGAATCATACCCTTTCAAGAACTATCAATAATTTCTGATATTGATATGAAAAATATCCACTTGAATCATTGTTCTTTTCAAAATTACATTATTTTGCCATTCAACCAACGTGATGTGGCCATTTAAAATCATTTTAAGGATCACAACGCCCTTCATTTTTGACTATTTTATTTTGACTACAAATAGTAGGTATTTGGTAGAAACTCGATAGAGCCAGAGCAGGCAGGCATTTGCGCTAAAGTCACATATTTTTCCTTTCAACCATCTTGGTTTCACCATTTAAAATTTAAACGATTGCTGTGCCGTGCATTTCTGTCTTTATCATTTTGACAGACTGCACTAGTTAGCAGGTAGGTAGGTACCCTGTAATGCTCTACTAAAAGCCCGGAGCCAGCAGCCATATTTGTGCCCCTCGGCGCGCGTTTTGCGATTCTTTTGTCATTTTCAGCCGTCGTCGAGTGAATTTTAAATGCGGACGGATCCGTACAAACTACCCTCCGCATCAACAAACAGTCAACTCTAGACACTAGTCTTGCGAAACCATTTACCTAATTGCCTTGCATCCTGGGATTTCTTGTCCATTATCCGGATGCTTTCCGCCATAATTAAAGTAATAAAGAAGACGCCTTTAAAATAATGAAATAATTTCTGCATAATTCCTGTAAAGTATAAATTAACACTAGGTACTCATTTGGAACATGAAGTGATAATAGTAAGTACATAGGTACAACATTTTTTAAAAATTAAAATTAGTTCCACGCTGGAGGCCCTAAAGAAAATAATTTCCCTCAGGGCCTATGTTTTTTATTTTTTTTTTTATTCCAGTTAAAAGAAAATTACATTATCACTCATTTAACTAGAAATAATTATACAAATTAAAATAAAGTAAATATTTCAATACAGCGCTATTCAACATCATTATTTTGTTTATCAAGAATAAATATTAATAATTTTTTTTTAAATTTACCCAGCTTCTTTTCGTTTTTAATGTCGTTTGGGAGGCAATTATATAAGTTGCCTCCCTCGTAACCAATGGATTGTTTACCATAGTTAGTGTGGATGATGTTTAAATGTATGTTATCGTGTTGTCTCGTAAAGTGTTTGTGTACTTGGGACGTTTTAATGAATTTTGTGTTTGTGTGTACGAGTTTATTGTTTATTTTGTATATAAGGAGACATGAATTGTATTCATATAGTTTTCTTAATGTTAGTAGTTTTGTTTCCATATATATTTTTTGTGGATGTTCTGGGCTTGTAGTTAAATAGTTTTTTGATTACCTTGTTTTGTATTACCTGTAATTCATTTATGTATGTTTCATATGCGTTTCCCCAGATTTCAATCAAGTAATTTAAATGTGAGTGAACGAGACTATAATATAAACCTTTTTAAAATTTATTTGGCAACAGATATGATATCCAGCTAAATACGCTAATTAAGGGGATGATTTTATCTTTAATACCTTATATATGTTGTTTAAATGTCAAATGCTGATCAATGCACAGCCCAAGATATTTTTCCTGGATCAGGATTTGAAGTTTCCTGGATCGTTGTTTTCAATTTTTAAGGGTACATGAGGAGGAATTATTTTACGGGGTGAGCTTAAGATCATGTATCCTGTTTTTTTTAACATTCATTGTTAACATATTTGATTTGAGCCAACTGTTGATTTTGTCATCTTAGGGGATGCTGTATGGATGGTTTTTTTTAAGGAAAGGAAGGATGTGAAGTTCTGGGTTGGAAAAGGGTATGAGGGGTGGGTAGGAATCAGGGGTAAGTGTGTCCGTGAGTGACGGACGTATGAATCAATCCATGACTGCGGTGCAAGGCGATGGGTCGAGAGAGTCCGGCTAGAAAGGTCAAAAGACCTTTCTCAACTAGTCTCTCTTGATCCGGCCCACCACGCAGCAGGTGGGCAGACGCATCCACCACCAAGACCCGGGAAAAACCTCACCCCATGAACCCGGGCATCCCTGCTAAGTCACCAAACGTAGAGCACACTTGGGGTGACCTATGGCAGAGGTGTTGTTAACTATAATTAAAAAAAAAACGAGTGTTCTTTAGACCACACGACTGAAGTAAAATTTCACTAACTTATATGTCCCTCTCAACTTCCGTTCGCCTCGCCCGATCACACTTTTCATAACGCTCTCGTCCCGCATTCACCAGCTTACTCCCCGAGTCAAGCGTGCGTAAAGGCCCGATCGTTCGCCTCGCCCGATCACACTTTTCGTAACGCTCTCGTCATGCATTCACCAGCTTACTCCCCAAGTCAAGCGTGCGTAAAGAAGTTTTACTTTAAATTTTTTTTTTATGAAACCATCAAAACCTGAGGTAACAATGGCGTTAATCTAATACAAAATGTTTACGTTTTTCTTTTTTTTTCGAAATCATTATTTTAGATAGAAAAAAACGTAAGATGAGCCACTTTTAAAACTTTTTATGTTTGTGTTTGTGTTCTAATATTGACATTTGTACACATATTTTTTCGCCTTTAAAAAACAGTTTTCAAATTTCAGATACGTTCAGAAATATTTAATTTATTTGGATTTTTAGGCAAAGCGGAAATATTTTGACGTTCTAAAATATATTCTCGATTTTTGAAGAGAATGCCCTGAATTTAATGTCTCTGAAACAATTATATTAAAAGATATTTCACTTTAGGCATTCAAAAACTATGATAACTTTACACACACACAAACTCGGGTGGAATCACAAGATTCTCATTAAAACATACATTTCACCAACCTACAACTAAAATTACTCCTGGAGGAAGAATTATTCAATATTTCTTTTTAAAATTATTTAATATCCTCCCTCTTGCAATAAAAAAACCTTAAAAAATAACCGACTTCAACAGAAGTAAAGATATTTGTGATATTTTTGATGGTATTTTCGTATTATCTTCTCCAAGAAAAACAAGAATGTTTATGATAGTACCCAAGTCGTATAAAAAACAATTTTTTTCTAGGTAATAAATACATATTAGAAAACCCTTTTCATTTGTGTAAAACAATATTAATCCACGAGAATTCGTATCCGCTGAGATACTTTGTATAGAAAATTACACGTGCATTCGAAAGGCACAAAAATTTCAACTTTAAGTTTTATCTGAGGTTAATATGTAAATGCCGATCTAAATTAGAAAAAGAAACAAATAATGCAGTAGACGAGAACACCGTTTTTACTTATAATAAATTAAAAAAATGTCATGAAAAACTTCTCTGTCGTAATTCATGTTATTTTTATTTTCCAAGTATCCCCCATAGACACGACTGCTGAAATATCAAACACAAATTTGATGAAATAAAATAAAAATAACCCGACGCGTGTAGAGTTAATATATACGATTCCCGCAGGCAAAAATCAAAATAATACTGTTTATTTGACTATGCAAACCGCAAACTCCATTCCCGCTCGTCCGACCACTTTTTAAATGCATTTCAGAACTTTTCGCCCAATGAATACTACCTACCACTGTTTTGTTTACTGTATGTTTACGTAATGTATAGTTTCGCAAGCAAATTAAGAAAGATAATAATCATATTATTTTTCTTAATTTTTTTAACTGGATATTATTTTTTTTTACTTTTTTTTTACGTTAGCTCCACACACGGGGCCCTGAGAAAAATTATTTTCCTCAGGGCTTATGTCATCTTTGGGGAGACTGCGTGGAGGGTCTTTTTAAGGAAAGAAAGGAGAGAAAGTTTTAGGAAAGAAAAAAGTAAGAGGGGTGGGTAGGATCTAGGTTTCAGTGTGTTCAGGTCATCCGCCGCCAGATCCAGACAAACCGCATCCTACGAACCCGGGCACCCCTGCTTAGTCACCAAACGGAGCGAACAATCTATTATTATGGTTAATAATAAAGCCATAATTGAGATAATTTTTAATATATTTTTTACATTAACTCCAGATAGAAGGCTTTCCTCAAGGCATAGGTCATCTTTGGGGATGCTGTGTGAAGAGTCTTTTCAGGGAAATTAAGAATTGGAAGTTCTGGGAAGGAAAAATGTATGAGGGGTGGGTAGGAATCTGGGGCACAATACGTCCAGAAGTGACGAAATTATGAATCCATCCCCCCATTGCGGTGCAAAGCGATAGGTTGAAAGAGTTCGACTGGAGAGGTCTAAGTTAGGTCTCCCTCGGCCAGTCTCTTCCGATCCGGCCCGCCCCGTGGCAGGTGGGCAAATGCATTCACCGCCAAGACCTGGACAAACCTGACCACACGAACCTGGGCAATCACGCATCATCAAACGTAGCTTGTCACTTGGGGTGACTTATGGCACTTGGTTATTCAATAAATGGTTCCCGGGGCGGCTACACCCAAAACCACCTACCAAATTGAATTCTTAACCATCAATTTTTTTCAAGAGAGTTTGCAAAAAATGATGTGGAGAGTAGTGTAAAACTTAACAAGTTGTGGCGCGATGTGTAAAAAAACCCGATAAACTGAACCTTTTAACAAAACATAATTTTATTCTTGGTTGAGGATGGTGTGTCCACAAAAATACTATTTTCATTTTCTCTGTACGATACATTCTGTTGTTATCCATAAAATGGCAGAAATACCAAGATTTTTTGAAAAACCACCCATAAATGGGAGAAGTTCTTGTACCAGGGCCATCGATAGAAATATATGACTCCTTGGGCATATAAAAATCCGCGGCAAACACTCGCTAGTAGAAAGTTATGACAATATTTCAGCAGATTGTTAGATATGCCCGGATTTGTACGATGTTTAAGCCATAAATGATAATGTTCAGCCAAGTTCACTGAATCTTTTTTCACAAAACACAATACTGATATTTGTTTACCGTAAAAGTTTGAACGAGGAAATCCTTTTAGAAATCTTTAATACGAATATCATAAATATTAATATTTCTCATTTTTTTAATAAAATACATATAATTTAAATTATTCGCATACTTAAGCATGGCCAGTTGTTTATTCCATCGATGGTGGAGTTTTTCCATAAATTACGTCGGAAATTATGCGCCAACGAAGGAAAGGCCGACCGCCATTTGTTTCCCTCATTTATAAATGGAAAGCAAAATAAAGCGAACAACAACAATAATAATAGCAATTTAAATAAATATTCCATCTAACGCAGAAATGCGAAATCAAACTGAGATCAATTAATATTTGAGCCGCAATTTTACTCTTGGAAGGGTTGTTATTAACTCGGAATGCTTTTGCCTTAATATATTAAAGGAAACAACCCCTTTTCTTTGAATGACGATAGGGGGTAGCAGTTCACAAAAGCCGAGGAAGAGGAGGTTCGATATGTTTAAATCATCACAATTATGTAGATTCGAAATACTGAGCCGACTTGTGGAAGTTACGGGTATTATACGGAGAATATATTTAATAATTCAGTAATTGAATTGGGAAGTCGGTTAGTATGAATACCACGC
The DNA here is from genome assembly GCA_929108145.2 of Limnephilus rhombicus. Lineage (NCBI taxonomy): Eukaryota > Metazoa > Arthropoda > Insecta > Trichoptera > Limnephilidae > Limnephilus > Limnephilus rhombicus. The sequence continues at coordinate 39,502,506 of OV815271.1, read as the reverse complement.
GAGTTAGTATGAATACCACGCGTTGCCTCTGCCGCTAATGGGACACAATGCGCCTGTCAAGGAATTTACAACAATCGTGGCCCGAGAAAGTATGAACGTTTCGCTAAGGGCTGGTTCCACTAACCGGTGTATACGCGAGATGTTATTGTGTGCTAATTTAACGAATATGCACACGCGCAAAGTTTCTAAATACAATCGTAATTGTGCAAACATCAGTTTACCCGGGCTGTTTTCAAACTAAGCCATCATATGTTAGGAGGTACTAATCTCATTGGTACCTTGTTTGGCTCTTTTACACTGTTTTCCTGAGTATAATAATGGAGCTAATTTGACCAAATACACAAACATCCAATTAGTATTAATAAAGACGACGCCTACAAAGTTAAGCTCTATTATGGGATGGTCCATTGCTCTGTAGGGAACCCGCTTACACACCGTGGGTGTAAATTGTGCGTCCTAAAGCTTAAGTTTAGACTTACGGAATTCAATACTTCGTTTGTGTGAAAGCACTATGAAACAATACATTACCCTTTGGGTAATTTGTTCGGTTTTCGGAACAACTCATATAGGTTGAAACGTATCATGTTCGTATTAAAAAGGTAACCTTGCGGCAGAGCAGAGACCAGGGCTCAGGATAGTGGGCCAAGTAGTTATCTGTCATGTAGGTAGGGTTTTCAATCAAATAAAAGAAGAGGAACTTTATAAAAATGTATTGAATCCAAAACCACAAAAAGTAACAAGGAAGTGTACAAACTTCGTACCAAGTTAACAAAAAGGAAATACAAAAATACACATACCAGATGGACTCCTAATGAACACGCTAAGCTAACTATACGGAAATAACCCCGGTAGACGAACGCGATCTTGCTTCGCAGTGAGAAAACACGAGACGGGACGGGAACTCCAGTCTTCCCATATGGGAACGGCGCGGAACCCAGAGCACCAAGGTCGTCCTTCTAATTGGGCAGGAGGACGCTATACCTCCAAGGAGCGCATTCAGCCACGGGCCATCTCTACGAACTCCAATCCAAAGGCACGTGGTCCCCATCAGTAGCCAAGTCTGGCGTATTACGGTTAGCAGACCGTGACATTGCGACGCGGGGTCGTGAAGGCATATTATAGTAGCCAACACCAGGAGCAATTCACTTCACGATTCCTTTTCCAGAAATACATCCACAACACGGCCAACCAGCCACATCGGAAAAAAGTGGGACTTACACGTCATCCACTAAAAATAACTCGTACACGAACCTCGCGTGTTACGTAAAAAACACCCCGCGTTCTTTTAGGTTTAAAATCGACTTAGATTCTCATGATTAAACGTAAATTTAAACACCAGGATGGTGAGTGACCAATTTCCGACCCAACTGCCCAAGTTGATCGGAAGGAAGTGCCCATAAACAAAAAGGAACTCTCTCTTTTCCAAAAATTACCAGTGTCCAAAAAAAAACACCATAGACAAAATAACCACCTAAGCAAGAACTGCATTAGTCACATAATTATTTATGTGACAATTCCCCCCTTCCCACGAAAATGTTTGCCCTCAAACATGAAAAACTAAGTCCACAAACTAACTAAACTATGAGTCCATCAGGTATCTAGAAAAATGATAACAAAACATTAATTAGTAATTAAAATAACAACTTAGAACTAAATTTTTTAAAAGTAAATTTCTTAAAAGTAAATTTCTTAAAAAACAAAATTTCTTAATAATAAAGAACAAATAAGAAAAGAAAGGCACGAAAACAAGGAGTCAACCATCATCTACTAAATTAAACAAAGTTTTGAATTTACTTTAAAAAAAAAAGGAGATCTGTTGTTTTCATGTTTAACAAGATTTATATTTATAAAATACTCAACATTTTATATTTTAAGAAAAAACACAACCAAATAAATTGTAGAAAAGAAAAAAAATTTGATCACTTTTCCTTATACAGGAAATAAAGGCCAATTTGGCTTCACTTTTTAGGGTTAAACAGCCCTCATTCGCACTGAATTTACGCTATATTTGAATAGCAAAAAAAATAACCTATCTAACTAAGTCCATCCGGTTTAACATTCTTAAGATAAAACTTAAAAAATAAACAAATACTTAAAATTAAAGAAGCCTAAATTAAGAAAATATCTATATAAATATACATTTTTCAATCAGAACAATGGAGTTCAATGTTGGCAAAACTAGGACACAAGAAAATACTTTTCTGTGTTATAAGTAATATAGAATCAGTATACAAACTGTCTATCAGACGTGGGCAGAGTAGGGATCTTACATTGGATCATCTAACTGTCATTATTGAACCAGGATTTACAATTCCGAAGAAATACCTATATGTAAAAAGGTCGTCAAACTAGAATAATATTTAAATTATCCAATTTTCAAAAATCAAATCAGGTCAGGTTTTATAAAACAATAAATACCTGCCAATCAAGGTGGTCAGATTAGGATTTACATAACACAATACCTATCTATCAGATCATGACAAAAGTCGATTGGTACTTAACAGCAAAACAGAAAGTTAAGCTCGCAGCTTAGGATATCCAAAAATCCATTAAACAACCTGCATCAAAAACTCAAAAGAGTGACATTGTTTGTAAAAAAAATGAGACCACGGTAATACCCAAGCTGGCATCCCTTAAAAAAAACACTCCACGAGTGCACAAAAGTCAGCATTTCTTGTACAAACAAAACAAAATGTGTGATCAACTATGGCTTTCAGTGAGTTGACACTATTCGAGGTGTGATCAATTCAAAATTTTAATGAATGACACTAGTAATACTTAATTTAAAGTTTAATAATGATACTAACAGTAAGATATTAATGTTTATATTATTTAGAGTTAAAACTATACAGAACAGACTTAGACTTAAAAAACTATACAGAACACACTTTCCTGTATTAGAGGCAAAGCGATAATTCCAAAGGAATTAATTATTAGTTAAGCACGCCGAAGCAGTACTAACTTTGTTAGAGACAAAACAACTTTCTTATGAACTAAGATTTATATAAAGAACTTTTAGGAAAGCTATACCATACTTAAACTTATGAAATACAAAATATCAATAATAAAACTAACAGAACTTTTGTGCATCAGAAAGGTGCTCAAGTCTCTGAAACACAAAATTCCAAAATATTCCTTCTCAAGTTCTCTGGAGGTTCCATGGGCAATGGGCAATAAAAGAGCCTCCAGTGGACTAAAGAAAGAAGGGCATAAACTTAAAAATAATAGCATTACAACTAAATCCGTTAAACAGACGGAACAAGGTATGAAATCAGTGTGTGTGTACTCATGTGAACAAGTATATTATTACCAAAATAATCATACGTTTAATAATACAAAAAAAAAACTCGAAACTAGTGCATGTTATTATTAACAGAAAAGCATATTAACAGAGGAAAGAAAGACATAACTAACAAAATTTGGACGCCAGTGACCACAAGGATCACATTCCAGTTTACCGAGGGTAAATAAACGGTTTATCGTCAATGAACTAGAATTAAGTGTCTGTACTGAGCACAAGATTTGGAGGTACCAAACTCCAAATCATGAGACCAGAACAATCACTAAAGAAACAAATGTAATAATGTGAAGGGTTGGTAGGCCTGCACACTACAACATTGGCCTCCTTAAAGAAAAAAACTAATCTATCCGAACAATATCTTTCACGTGAAAATTACCTACAGTTCTACCTTGCATATCTGCCAATGTGTACACTAAATCCGAGACTCTATTTTTTATAACATTACGAACGAATCTAGGTGCCAACTTATGGGAAAAGTAATCCGGACCACTGGATTGAACAAAATTCTTCCTTCAAATGACATCACCTACATTATAAACCACGGATTTACGGCGTAAATTATAATGTTGGGCATTCTTTTTAAAGGCCTGTATTAATGCATTTGAAACTTGTTCGTAAATAGGAACTAAGTCTTCCAACTTTTTTGCAAATTCGGCTCTAGACTGATCCAAAGGTACGTCCACGACACTAGAAGAAACATTAATTTTGTGTAAATCGCCGTCAACAATTTGTTCCCTGCCGTGCATAAGGAAAAAAGGCGTGAAACCTGTTGCAAAATTAACAGTATTATTCAAGGCTGACTGAATCTGAGGCAGAAATCTGGACCAATTACGATGGTCAGACTCGGTCAAGATAGACAAGGCAGTCCCGATAGTTTGGTTATACCGCTCAACTACATTATTTTGCGGGGTGTAATAGGCGTTATAAAAAGGCATTGGAACATTATAATCAGCCAACAATTGTTTGAACTCTTTTGAAACAAATTGTTTACCATTATCACACACCAGGGTTTGTGGAACACCGTGGACTAGAAAAATAAATTGTTCAACATTTTTTACAATGCTTTTAGTAGTAGCATTTCTGAGTGGAAAAATCCATGTATATTTGGAAAAAACGTCAACAACCGATAAAATGTACATAAAACCCGCGTAACTACGTGGAAGAGGTCCAACAAGGTCGATAGACAACATTTGCATCGGTCTGTTGACTATTTTTGGATTCGTAGAAATACCAGCCGGCGCAGATGTATTTATTTTATGTGCCTTGCACGTTTTACACTTATTAACAAACTTTTTGACGTCATTATACATACCCGGCCAAAAGTAACGGAGTTGAACTTTCTTATACGTTCTGAATACACCGGGGTGGCAAGAGTTAATAGATTCGTGTTCTTTACTTAGAGTAGCGTTGCGGTCTTCAAAAGGCACAACCAGCTTCCAGGCTGTATCCTCTTGCAAAGCGAAACGAGATTTAGAATGTCGAAATAAACAATTATCTTTAATTTGGAAGTTATTGAAACGTTGGGGATTATTCATACAATTGGAAAACAAATTATTATACCAACTATCCGAAGTTGTAGGCGAAGAATCTATGGCAGCAACAGTAAAATCGTCTTTACGAGAAAGAACATCTGGAACAGTATTTAATTTACCCTTTCTGTGCACCACATCAAAAGAATATTGGGAAAGACGCGTAGACCAACGTGCAAGCCTACCAGTTGGATTGGACAACGAAACCAACCACTGCAAACTGGAGTGATCCGTCACCACTGTGAAATGAACTCCTTCTACGTAAGGCCTGAAATGATTGACTGATTCTAATACCGCAAGGAGTTCGCGCTCCGTAACGCCGTAATTTCGTTCGTGAACATTTAAGCACCTAGAGAAAAAAGAAACAGGATGTTCTTCACCGTCAAACACCTGAGTAAGCACGCCGCCGATCCCAACGTTGCTCGCGTCGGAATGGATAGTAAAGGGCAAAGAAAAATCAGGGCAACTAATAACGGGAGCAGAAGTTAGAGCTTTTTTTAATTTTTTAAACGCGTCTTCCGCTTCTGGAGTCCAAGAAAAATTACTTATTCCCATTCTAGAACCAGTGAGTTTTGTCAACGGGGCTGCAATAGTAGAGAAATCTTTGATAAAACGCCTATAATAACCGCAAAGACCTATAAAAGCTTTAATTTGCTTTGAATTCTTAGGGGTAGGGTAAGTACGAATACATTCTAATTTAACGGGGTCTGTACGAAGACCCTTCGCGTCTACGATATAACCTAGATATTTTAACTCTTCTTTACAAAACTCGCATTTTTTGAGGTTAACTGTTAGACCCGCATCTCTTAATCGTTCATAAATTTTATTCAAAATCTTCAAATGTGACTCAAAATCTTCCGAAATAACAATCAAATCATCGAGATAACAAAAGACGTTCTCGTCGAACTCAGGACCAAAAAGAGCATCCACAAGACGCTGCAATTCACTAGGAGCATTCTTAAGACTGAACGGCATCCTCACAAATTCAAACAGACCATGGCCTGGTACAACGAAAGCCGTCTTAGGACAGGATTCCTTATCCAAGGGAATCTGCCAAAATGATTTGGACAAATCTATAGATGAAATAAAACGAGCACCCCTAAGTTTATCTAAAATACGTGAAATGTAAGGGAGGGGGTAGGAATCTGCCAATGTGACGCTGTTCAAGCGCCTCGAGTCCAAACAAAACCTGACAGAACCATCCTTCTTAGGAACAATCAAAACTGGGTTTGACCAAGCTGAACGGGAACGGCGGACAACACCTAAATCCAACATTTCTTTTAATTGTGCTTCTAATTGTTTCTGGCGAGTTTGAGATAAAGGATAGTAACGCTGTTTAATAGGATCCCCTGTTGTATTTATTTTATGACGTACTAAATGGGTTTTACCTAAACCACGTTCTTCGAAAGAAATTGACTTAAACTTAACTATAACCGAATTTAATTTGAGATTGTCTTGGGGAGACAGCAAGGAGGCTGATGTTAATTTGCGAACCTCACTGACCAACTTCCCAAAATCACCATTGTTGTCGACTTTTGGAAACAACTGAGGGGCCACGTCGAATTGCTTCCAAAAGTCTACTCCCAAAACAATTGAAGAGGACAGAGACGGAATAACGAAAAACTTAATATATTTCTTAATATTATTATACAATACTAGTACTCGCATAGTACCAATTATATCCTGACGTTTGCCATCCGCGGTGGTAACGTAGGAATCTAACTTATTCAACTTATAACCTAAACTTATGAAAAAATTATAAACAGAACCCCCGAAACAACTGACAGATGCTCCACTGTCTAAAAGTCCTGAAAAAACCAAATCCTTAATTTTAATATTAACATGTGGTCTCACATCTTGTCCACAATCAGATAACGGCACACATGCGTCCATGTTGCGCGTTGTAAACTTAGATTTATTACTATGAACCGACGACGATCTCCTGTCATCCTTGTGCACAGAACGCAACAGATCGTCGGCTAGTTTTTTGAATTATATTTATTTGATTCATTATGTTTAAAATTATCATTTTTCCATTTTTGACAAAATTGTTTCGTATGCCCCTGTTCCTTACAGTAGAAACAATTAAAATTTTTCTGACTATTAGAAGCAGAACTTGAAAACTTCGAGTGTGGAGAAAAGGAAGCCTGATTATAACTACCACGTTGAGAATACGAGCCTTGCGCTTGTGGCTGGTGCGACGGTTGCGGGCTCCGATGAGGATACGAGGTTTTAGGAAAAGTAACTCGCGAAGAAGAATTAAAGTGTGGTGCGGGTTTGTCTACTGAAAGCTTTTCAAATTTACTGCACACACTTACTAAGGCTGAAAGATTCTTTTCCGAGAAATAAGCAATGGCTAAGGCGTATTTAGATTGGAGACTGTCACAGACTAAGTCCACCAATTGTTCTTCAGAGAGTGGAACATCCAATCTTAAGTTTGCTAACTGAACATCTTCAACATATTCCACTATAGGTTGGTTAAACTTTTGCTTCATAGCAAAAAAAGCTTTTAAAGCTTCTGTTTGATTGGTACAAACGTCAAAACGAGAAATGAGGAGATTTTTCAAGGTTGACCAAGACAAAGAATCATCAAAAATAGTTCTATACCAGGAAAGAGCTCTTCCCTCCAGGAGGTCAGGGAAAGAGGTAACAACTGAGGACAACTCCACCTTCCGGCATCTGGATAATTCTTCTATGCGTAAAATGAAATTCCTGACATCCGAAGACCCAGAAAATTTTAAATCCCAAGAATGGACGGACGAAGAAGAAGTTGGAGGAGAAGACGATTGGTAATAATTATTAATTACGGTTGTAGTCTTTTCTAAACTAACTGTATTATCGTTACCTATATTCATATTGGAACCACTTCCTGTATTATCATCACCTATATTCATATTGGAAGCACTCCCCTCTTTCAAACTTTTATTAAAAGAGCGAGCCTGTTCGCGCATACTTGATAATGTAGCTTCCGGAACGATGTTACGATCCGTTAACAATTTTATCATTTCTTCCTTGGTTACCCCAGTAATGTCGGAAATCGCCATTTTTAAAGAATAAATAAAAATTTTAATTTAATTAATAATTAAATTATTATTCTCAAATAATTATATGAAAATAAATGTAATAATAGGATTAACCAAACTGTTATAATTAATTATTTATTTGTAACACGTCAATTACCAAACACCCTGTACGTATGAACTCGAAAAATAGTCATTGATTTTCAATAACGACAAAGCCATTTATAATTTATTTAAAATCACCTTAGAATGCAGTAAATATTTAAAATAATAATTATTTTTTACAACATACGTTCCACGAATTCCCTTTATATGTATGAAGGTATAACCGGACACAAATGCGAACAAGAATAGTGCCGTTACTATATTCTCCCAATATTTTAGTAACCGCAAGCTTATAATAAACAATTATTTATGATAAATGTCTGTCACAAGTCGTCCTATGTTTAAAAAACAAAAATAACGTATTTAATAATGAACCTCCGCGGCTTTGTAAGTAAACAATGCACATAACCTGACAAATGTCAACAAGAATTGACAGCTCGGCTCCGATAAACCATAACATAGATAGCTGACAGTTAAAACAGAATTGCCAGTAAACAGAAAAAATGTTCCCAACAATATTTCGGTTATCATCTCTAGAGATATTATGAATGAATTTTGTGTTTAACATTATCTTAATGACAACACTTAAAGTTGGTGTCACTATAATTACATGCCTTACGAAAAGGTAAACAAACAATAATATTCACACAACAAAATGATCATAACACAATGAGGTGTATTTTCAGAATGACACACAGAATCTCTGCAGAACGGTTAATGTTAGATATAAAACCAAATAAATGCACACACACCGATTCATCTCTGATTTCTCTAAAATTATCAGCAAAAGAACTGAAAATCCACCCCACATGACAGAAAAGTACGTTTCGGGCACCGAAAATAACTGATTTTACACGTTGGAAGCGCCACTGAAACGTATCATGTTCGTATTAAAAAGGTAACCTTGCGGCAGAGCAGAGACCAGGGCTCAGGATAGTGGGCCAAGTAGTTATCTGTCATGTAGGTAGGGTTTTCAATCAAATAAAAGAAGAGGAACTTTATAAAAATGTATTGAATCCAAAACCACAAAAAGTAACAAGGAAGTGTACAAACTTCGTACCAAGTTAACAAAAAGGAGATACAAAAATACACATACCAGATGGACTCCTAATGGACACGCTAAGCTAACTATACGGAAATAACCCCGGTAGACGAACGCGATCTTGCTTCGCAGTGAGAAAACACGAGACGGGACGGGAACTCCAGTCTTCCCATATGGGAACGGCGCGGAACCCAGAGCACCAAGGTCGTCCTTCTAATTGGGCAGGAGGACGCTATACCTCCAAGGAGCGCATTCAGGCACGGGCCATCTCTACGAACTCCAATCCAAAAGCACGTGGTCCCCATCAGTAGCCAAGTCTGGCGTATTACGGTTAGCAGACCGTGACATTGCGACGCGGGGTCGTGAAGGCATATTATAGTAGCCAACACCAGGAGCAATTCACTTCACGATTCCTTTTCCAGAAATACATCCACAACACGGCCAACCAGCCACATCGGAAAAAAGTGGGACTTACACGTCATCCACTAAAAATAACTCGTACACGAACCTCGCGTGTTACGTAAAAAACACCCCGCGTTCTTTTAGGTTTAAAATCGACTTAGATTCTCATGATTAAACGTAAATTTAAACACCAGGATGGTGAGTGACCAATTTCCGACCCAACTGCCCAAGTTGATCGGAAGGAAGTGCCCATAAACAAAAAGGAACTCTCTCTTTTCCAAAAATTACCAGTGTCCAAAAAAAACACCATAGACAAAATAACCACCTAAGCAAGAACTGCATTAGTCACATAATTATTTATGTGACAAGGTCTCACAGAAATCGTTGCGTCTCCCTTACTATAATGGTTAGAAATGTGATCTATACTGTGTTAGAAAGAGAAAACACAACGTTTAAGTTAAAATCTAAAAGTTAACCGAAAAATTTACACATTTACATTCAAAGTTTACGATCGCAATTTGAAAAAAGATTATGTATTTTTATAATTATTTTTACAAGAAATGACAAAAAAGTGAATTAGTAATAATAACACATTAGACTAATAAAATATGTGTGTGTTTTTATCAGCAATTTCAGTTAGACGGTGATTCATTGATAACACCTTTTTATGTTTGCATTAAAAAAAATTAAATGTTTATTTCGAAATATAAAATTTAAAAATGCGTTTATTAACTTTCATTCGTTTCATTAACAATTTTTGGTTTTTGGAATGCGTTCAGAAATACTCCATTTATTTGGATTTTATTGCAAAGGGGAATATTTTGACCATTTGGACAAAATAGGCCCGAAGCCAAAGGGGTTAAAGGGTTGGACCTGGAACATAAACACACACTTCACGACACTCTTCGATTACACATCTGCCCTGATGATGGACACTGTAATGATGACTAAAGAAGAAGGTAGCACAAAACGCCACAATAACCCATGAATAAATCACCAAAAGAAGAATTTTGATATTTTTCTCTGGGAAATTATTGTAATAATAATCTAATTCTTTTACGTAAACAAACAAGCAATTCTATTCCCATTTATGAAACATTCATATGGTGTCACAGTTATGCAAATACCAGGATACGAATTTAATTCATTGGGATTAAATTGTTGAAGCTTATAAACAAAATTGTAATATTAATCATTGAAGAAGATAAAATCAACAATTCTCTGAAAATGTGAAAGCGATAAAGACACAGAAATTAAAAGAGGTGTATGTCGCAACAGTTCAATCGGTAAAACCACTAGTCCAGGTTAACTAGAGAGTCTGGTTCGTGTCCCAGTTGCAAACGTTACCTTTTGTTTTTCTGTTTTTATCTCTTTCATATTTTAATTAAGAGATATTGATTCTTTCCACTGTATTCATTAAATTATCTTTACTGCGAGCGTGGTACCTATATCATTTATCTTTGTCTTTCTGGCAGCATGATACGTTGTGAACTTTAGATAGGTATAGTTAAGGGGCCATTTATTTATTACGTAAGACGAATTTTGCTAGTATTCAACCCCCCCCCCCTATTATAAGAAAAAATAAGAATAAGCTGACCCCCTCCCCCCCTGTTTAATATTTATTACGTAAGAATCTAAAAGAAAAAATTAATACACGTTTCGTTTGTATTAATGTTTATTTTACAAAATAACAATTTTTAGAAATGTTTATTTGTACTTACAAAGGTACTAATAATTTTAAGTTTGCGCATTTATGTGATCTTACGTAAGAACAATCGAGACCCCCTCCCACCCCCTTGTATGAAAAAATAAAACATGGTCGACCCCCCTCCCCCCTAAATCTTTATAAATGAATGGCCCCTAATAGGGTGACCGGACAACACAACCATGTACCTAAAACTTTATCAATCCTTTGAAAGTTCATTAAAAGTGACTGAGGGTAGGTTATGGCTATTTTTTTATATTTTTTTCGATCACTTTTAATGACTTTTCAAAGGGGTATTGAAATGACACCTTGTAGAGTTGTCAAAGAACCACCCAATAGATAGGTTATAACTGGCGTTATATATACAAAATAGAAACTTATCTGTTACATGAGAATTTCACTTTAATATAACCAGCTTTCGGAAACGAGAGAGAAAAAATGAATAAATCTCATAATAATTTCATCAGAACGTGGACAGTAGGTACTACACATTCGGAAGATGTAAAAGTGTTCCACAAAAAGCTGTTTACATTAGTGATCTGAATATAAATGGTGAATCCGGTTAATAATACCGCATGGGGGAAGCAAAAGAGCATAATGGCGCTCTTGCTTCCGCTTCCCCCCCTTCGCCGCCCGCCCCAACCCACATCCTCAGGGCTGCCTTGGTCATGTAGGAACACGCAAATGAAAATTAAGTAGAATATCAATCATTCCCCGCCGGGGAAGAAAGGAAAAAAATGTATTCCGATGAACATGCTCATTGTTGACTTAGGCAGGCGGGCTTTGATTAACTAGCAGGTTTCCGGCTTACCAAAATGTTTACCGTGGATTAACGATTTCACTTTTGAGGTTTTACCGACCCCCAAACTGTTTAACAACGCTGCTTACCATTGCAGTACAGGCCGCAAACAATTATATTCATATTTGAATACAGAAATTAACATTTCATGAAATTAAAGTTGACTTCAAAAAAGCTTTGCGAGAGAACGTATTTTTTTTATTGAAGAAGATAATATTACTAACAATCTAAACCAAATATTATAAAAAATAACAAGACACGGAAAAATGAAAAGACAGGTCGGAACTGGGACTCTAAACCGGGATCTCTCGACTTACCGGGACGAAAACCTCAACAATTTGCCAAATGGCCTCTTATTTTTAAGTCATTTTTAGTAATCTCATATTATAAATTAAGAATTAACTTCGGCAATTTTTTTTTTCTTATGGGCAACTACCTTTTTAAATAGAAAGAAATTGTTTGAAGAACTGGTTTGTAACCTAGATAGTGTCTCGGATAAATATGAACACCTATTGACCTTTTTCTAAAAGTCTAAATGAACTTTCAATTACTATTTTTTAATTGATAAACTAATGTTTAAGACAATATTTTTACGCATATAGCACAATAAAATGTAATACGCAGTAGTTGTTGAATGAAACACTAGTATATTTTGAATTATTTGGCGGGTAGGAGATAAGCCGACGTAGCTCAGTGGTTAAAGAGCAGTTGACCGGATATCAGAAGGACGCGGGTTCGATTCCCGTCGGCGGCTTGTATCTTTTCTCGGGAGATTTTTTCAATGTAGACGAGTGTTTCAGGCTAATAATTATTACTTATAATAATTGAATTTTCAATTTTTTATTAGAACCACTCTCTTCTCATAATAATTTTTTAGGGTTATTCCCATCAATATAATACATCACTGAAGTAGAAGATAATACTAAAAATCTAAAGAAAGTCGGAAAAAAAATGGCGAGAATGATTCATTTTTTTTTTAAATACACGAATAGTGGTTTAAGGGTGCGAAAGTGTTACGTTTTAAGGTTTGTCAGACTTAAAACATCACAACACCAGTATAAAGGCATCATATTTTATCTTTTCAGGTTATATGATTTTCGGAATCTTGAAAAGGTTCGTTTTTGAATAGGTAGAATTATACCAGAAAGGTTATCAGTTACACACACAGAACTATATAATTAGAGACACAACATACTGATATCTAATCGAAACGTGTTCCACTATTAAAAAGCTATAAACGGTGCGCACAGACCGCATTCGTTAGTGTGCAGTGGTTTTTAACCTGTGGTACGCGTACTCCTTGGGGTACGCTGTACCTATAGTGGCACGAATGTAGGATTTAAAACCCAGCTCTACTTGTGTGAAATTGTGCCAAACTTTGTAAAACTTTGCTCTGCACACATTGACTGTATGTTAACATTGTATGATTGATTATACAGGATGTAACAGAAAATCGGTCTTTTATTTATAACTATTTTTCTATAAAATTTTATGATGTTAAGAAAATTCATCCTATCAATACCTATACTTTGTGAGTTTGGAGTTGTATGGAGAGCATGAATTTTTTTCCTCGAAATAAAAAGACATGGAACAAAATTTGTTCAATTTCGCAGGTAGAATCACGGGATAAAAATGTCGTAAGTCGTGTTACTCTATATAAAATTGCATTAAATGTATTTGTGTGACTTGATTATTAAATTCATGTCATAATTAGAAAATTATTAAATTCATGTTATAATGAGCACTATGAAACAATACATGATCATTACTTCAATGGCGTCAGCCGGAGGTGAAAAACCTACTGCCGAGTGACATGACCGTCCTTAGGGATGGTCCGATGCTCTGTAAGGAACCCGCTTGCGCAGCGCGGTGTAAACTGTGCGCCCCAAAGTTTAAGTTTAGATACACGGAATTTATTACTTCGCTTGTGTGAAAGCACTATGAAACAATACATGATTATTAAAAAATTACAAATGAAACGTGTCTTTCATTACATGTGTGTACAAGATAGAGGGTACGGGGTTCAACAAATTGCGCAGGCTCTAAAAGGTTGACAACCGCTGCGTTAGAGCATTGGGAGCGTTGGAGGTAAATTGGAACCAAAATGAATCAATGAAACCTATTTTTTCGTTTCTGCGCGATGCTTCCCGAATTCCAAGATTTTTTTTCACATTAACTCCTCACAGGAAATAATTTGCTCAGGCCCTGTGTCTTCTTTGGAGATGCTGTGTGAAGGGCGGAGATGATTTAAAGAGTGCATCGTCTTTAAAAACTCTTTTTTTTACATTGGCTTCACACAGGACACTCCGAGGAAAATAATTCCCCTCGGGGCCTATGTCATATTTGGGGATGCTGTGTAAAGAGTGCATCGTCTTTAAAAACTCTTTTTTTATATTGGCTTCACACAGGACGCCCTCAGCAAAATAATTCCACTCAGTGTCATATTTGGGGATTCTATGTGGAGGATATTTTTAGTAAAAAAGGAGAGGAAGTTCTAGGAAGAAAAGGGTATGAGGGGTCGGTAGGAATCTGGGGGTTACTGTATCTAGGAGTGTCAGACATATGAATCTATCCCTCCCACTGCAGTGAAGGCGATATTCCGAGAGAGTACGGCTGGACAAAGGAACTCCACCAACCATTCGCCCCCAATCTAGCCTGCCTTGTGGTGGGTGCATGCATCCGCTGCCAAGACCCGAAAAAACTTCACGCCATATTGGTTATCCAATAAATGGTTCCCGACGTGGCGGTACCCATTCCCGCCTCCCAAATTATAAATTAAATTTAACAAAATTCTACGGTTTTTTAGTTTCTACACTTATGAACATCGTAGCAGAACCTTGGGTAGTTGTTACTGCCCACCTCTACTTATAAATAAACCCAACTACAGCTCTGCTTTATTAAAACTCTGTTGGAATTTTTCGTTATTAACAGGGTAATATAATTTAGTTGATCATAACATTTTTAAGTATTATTTACCGCATGGGTTGAGCTTGGCTCGTCGCTAGATTGCTTTATAAGCGGACTCTGGCTAGAATTAAAACATCTTTTATAATACCCGCTGGTAATGGACGACCTCACGTAAGCATTTAAGAAAATATATCATACTACATTAAAATAAATATTAAATTTTAAATTAACTTATGGATTTCCCAATAAAGCTATTTTTGAAAAAAAGTTAAAAAAGAAAAATATACAATACGAAAACTAAAGAAATGTTCATTGTTTCTAATTCAATTTGGGAGGCGAGTCCGCTGCCCCGGGACCTATTTATTGGATAGCCAATACCTCTGCCATAGGTCACCCCAAATGGTTTGCTACGTTTGGGACTTAACAGGGGTACCCGGGTTCATAGGGGTGAGGTTTGCTTGGCCTTGGAGAGGCGGACCACCAGCTGCGTGGCAGGTTGGATCAGGAGAGACTGGTTGAGGAAGACGTTTTGTTTTTCCCTGTAAAACAAGATAAAATCAGTTTTCGTTTTTTTACTTGAGTTTTACAGTACTTCTTCCGACTTTATTCCATTTTGTAGAAATGAAGCTTTGTTCTTCTTTAGTAAATTTTTCTCTAGACTTGTGAAATTGTTTTTCGGCAAATTTGCCGTGTTGCAGCATAATTCGACTTTGAACCGCCCTTAAATATAATTAAAAAAAAAAATATCCAAAAATAAAATAAAATATCTAAATATCCAAATGACAGATCATAAGTAAAGACTAGTAAAAATAGAAAGTAAAAATAGCACTTAAGAGGGAATACAGACAAAACCGGAAATATGTAATTTTTAAATCAAATTTTAGACGTATTGACTCTTTTCCACAACAAAATTATAAATTGATTTCGAAAGAATGTATTCCTTAATCTAGAAAACCTATCTTTTAAATTTTGAGAAAATTAGTTGATTTTTAGTACAATAAGGTTTTACCGTAGGTCGTTGGCAGATTTGTTAAATTTTCCAATAAAATCTTGTATTATGGCGGAAATGTTGTATTATGTTGTATTAGACGGCCAGCGTCGTCCAGCGGTAAAGCTCTTGACTAGCACTTCGAAGGTCGCGGGATCGAATCCCGACGTGGCAAATAAATTTTATTTGATTAATTTGTGTTATTTCACAATTAATTCATTTAAAATAATAGTAAGGCGAGGTTATTTGGTGATATTTTCGACTTATCGTCAGGTGCTTAGAAAAATAAGGATATTAAAAATTTACAAAATGAATTATTATTTAGGTACATTATTTCAGAACATGTTTTAAAAAGAAAAAAGAAAATGATAATTAACATAACACAAGAAAACTTATAAATGTAAATCACCAAAAGATATAGGTAATTTGGTTATAGGTAAGGTAATTTGGTTAAAGAGGGTACTTAATTTGGCGATACTCCTCCCTTCAACTGTAAATAAGTAAAATAATAACAAATGTGTTTTTAAATCTTCAACAAGAATATAAAATAATGATTACATAAGCATAACATGTGTTATCATCTTCGTCTATTTGTTTTTGATATTTTGGGTGGTACGTAGTGGAATGTTGAATAAAAACGTTGAATCCACATTACTTCCATTTTATATTGATTGTCTTCTGAAAAAGTTTTCGTACTCATACCACATTTCCAGTTATTATCGATTCCACCTGGTTTTAGGGATTTTGGGGATAAATAATCAATTCTGCGGGATGTTGATGGTTCTGGTCGTTCTGCCTTTTTTGGCAAAGAAGGTTTTCCGGCGCGAGATTTTATGGATTTTGCGGACAAATAATAATTAATCCTCTGTGATGATGATGGTACTGACTGATCTACCTTTTTTGTCAATGTTAAAGGAGGAGTCAAACATTTTGGGGACAAATCTCTTTTAATTCGTTTCATTGATGTTGGAATATTGTAGTGAATTTTTAAAATGTATTCAAAATCAGTTTTTTTTTTTCACTGGAACTGTGATGGTCAATGCTTTATCTGTTTATCTGTTAATTGAGAAGTTGCTAAGGATTCTCGACTTATAGCTTCTTTTAATTCGTAAAATACAGGTCTTTTTCAAAGCATTTTGTTATTATTGTTTGAAAAACTGCGCACAAATGCTAGATTCATGATGGGGTGAAAATTATAGAGGTTTGGTTTTATGTTTGGAGATGTCATCATGTATTCCAGGCTGCTTTCAATGGACGATGAACTCCGATATCTAACGATTACAAAAGGTTGCTAGTATGAGCAGAAAAAGATGGCGTATGAGCCCGAAAAGTGAAAAAATATATTTCGTTTTGCTTTGCAAGAGGTGGCTAAGATGAGCAGGAAAAGTGAAAAAATATATTTCGTTTTGCTTTGCTATCTCAATGACTCCAGGATTGATGTGTGAAGCATGAGAATCTATTAGCAGAACTACTGGTCTCTCTGGAGGAATTGAGTTTATTAAAAAAATAGACATAGGTAACTTGGTGACAGGTAATTTGGTGAGGGTGGGAAATTTAGTGATATGCTTAAATGGACGAAAACAACATTTAAACTGTTCACCGACTCAATATGCGTTATGATAATGTACCATTAAACCATAAAATGAATTATATAAAATAAAAATAAATGTTAAAAATCACAATTTGTTAAGTCCAAAATTTTTTTTTTTAAATTTTAATATTACCCACAAATTACTTAAGCTCCTACCAAAAAAAAAAGTATGACAGATGCCACTTTTTTAATTGTAATAAGCTATAAAACGTATACATCTCTTCAGAAATACCAGATTATTCGATAAATTACAATTTAAAGTCACCACAGCACATCTGAGTGTTGATAAAATATTTTTCGTTTCAATAAAATTATTTTCTGTTTTACCGACCAGCCAAAAACTTCTGAAGTTGATTTATTATGGTTCACAGGTCTGTTGTTCATTTACGATTCGAATTTTAAAGTTGTGTACTGCATGGTTAATTGAATAATGCCAACATTCTACTATATCACCACATTACCTATATCACCACATTACCTTCATCACCAGATAACCTCGCTTTACCCTATAGTATATTTGCGGCGTGTTCCAGAGTGGAAGATACTCTAAGTATCGCCCTGGTGTAAGACCACCATTCAGAATTGAAACGTTACTTGAAATGGCTTTAGCCGTGTTTAGTGACAAGCTCTGACTAGCCAGGTACTCCCCCACCTTCCTCTTCCTTATCTCCTTCACTCCCCATTACCTTTAGCCTCACAACATACCACAATTGGGGATCTACTTTTGTGAGGTATTCATGTAAAAAAAAAAATACAACACACATTTCAAATCATATAATCATGCAGTAAAATAAATCAATAAATTATCTGGGAAAGCTACTTTTCAGAATTTCAATTTCAGTTTAAATAAAATCATTAAAAAAGATCCGCGCACGTGTTTTGTGACGAAAATACTTAAGGGCTTTTAACCAGCCAGCAGCGGCTGAGAATCCACATTTCGTCGAAACATGTTCTTACGATCGTACAGGGCGATTCCAATGAGATTAATTATTCTCCGTACCAGCATTTTAAAATTATAGCTCCATTTCGATTTTATGATAAAAAAATAATTACAAAAAGTACATGCATAATTTGAATAGTTTTATCATCACGCCTTTCAACATTTTTGGATGTAGGTATAAATTAAAGCAAATTTTGAATGAAATAAAACCGATATTGAGTTATTATTTTAAAAAGCTGGTACCTACGGAGAAAAATAAATCTTCCTCATTGGAACCGCTCTGTACGATCGTAAGAACATCTTTTGACGAAATACGAATTTTCGGCTGCTGGTTGGTTAATGGCTCTTAAGAGAAGACGGTTTCTATAAGAAATATAGACATATATAATGGTTTAATATGAAAATTGTTTCGTTTAGTAGTACAATTGATAAACAAAATTTCAATCAAACTTTGGCAAATAATTGTAATATTGATGGTGAATTTACGATTTTTTAATCCTATCCTATCCTATTATTAATATTTTAATATATAATATTATAAAGGTGAAAGTTTGTATGGATGTATGTTTGTTACTCCTTCACACAAAATCTACTGAATGGACTTTAAAAATTCTTTCACTAATATAAAGCTACATTATTTGCGAGATCTATAGGCTATATATATTGGTAAGCTCTGGCGTTATGAATAATCTCTGGCGTTATGAAATTATTTATCATACGTTTTCTGTCAATAACAAAATCGATTTATTGCAAACGTCAACCAATTGTCGACTTGGAAACGATGTTTTTTTTTTTTTTTTTTTTTTTTTTTTAATTAGGCAATTCACCCTACAAATAGTGCTTTGTTGGCGTAGTACTTAATAACTATCTCTAAAAATGAATCACCGAAATGTATGTATGCGCATAAACCCAAACGACTGTACCAAATTGGATTAAACTGAATGTATCGGGAATGAATGTGTGGAATGCGAGAGGTGAGAGGGGGGAGTTGGGAGGCGGGAAGGGGATGTTGGGAGGATGTTGGTGGAGGGTGATAGGGGAAGGGGTGGAGGGTGGGGGGAGGGGGTTAGGGGAGGGAGAGGGGGGAGGGAAGGAAGGGGAAAGGGGAAGGGTGTAGGGGGTGGGGGGAAGGGAGTTGATGGGGGGAGTGGTGTGGGGAGAGGGAATGTGGAGGGATAGGGGGTGAGGGGAGGGGTGGTTGGAGTGAGAGGGGTAGCGGTTTATGGGGGGAGTGGAGTGAGAGAGAGAAAGTGGAGGAGGTGGAGTGGGGTGGGAGAAGGGGGGGGGGAAGGGGGAGGGGTGAAGGGAGGTGGGGGAGGTGGAGTGGGGAGAAGGAGGGGGAGGGAGGGAGGGGTGGGCGGAGAAGGAGGGGGAGGGAGAGGGGGGTTGATGAATAAGTGGAGTGGAGAGAGGGAAGGTGAAGGGAGGAGGAGGGGGGGGAGGAGTGGAAGGAGGAGTGGGTTGAGGTGGAGGGTGGGAGGGGGGTTGATGGGGGGAAGTGGATGGGCGGGAGGGGTGGGTGGAGGCGGAGGTGGGTTGATGGGGGGGAGTGGAGTGGGGAGAGGGAAGGTGGAGGAGGCTGAGTGGGAATCCCCTAATACCATGCGAGCGAAGCCGCGGAAAAAAGCTAGTTAATAATAAAGTAATATTGAATGGGCAAATTATTTCATACGAAAATAAATTTGAATGTGAAAATTGAAATCTATGGATTTCAATTTTCACATTCGCGTAATTTCACTCCGACTTTAAATAACAACACTAACCTAACCTAACAGCGTGCATAGTCCACACCCAAAGATTGACCGCAGTTTTTTTTCATTATCTCCACACAGGAGGCCCTGAGGAAAATAATTTTTCTCAGGGCCTATGTCATCTTAGGGGATGCTGTATTGATGGTCTTTTTAAGGAAGGGAAGGTTAGGAAGTTTTGAGAAGGAATAGGGTGTGAGGGGTGGGTAGGAATCTGGGGGTAAGTGTGTCCAGGAGTGACGGACGTATGAATCCATCACTCCAAGTTCAAAAGGCCTCCCTTAACCAGTCTCTCTCGATCCGGCCCGCCACGCAGCATTTGAGCAGACACATCCGCTGCTAAGACCTGGAAACACCTGACCCCATGAACCCGGGAACCTCTGCTAAATTACCACTTGGGGCGACCTAGCAAAGGTTTAAAATAAAACAACAACTTTGTAAGCATCACTTTTATTTCATGTACTTTATGCCGACCGGGTTTCGCTACAACCGTAGCTACTTCAGGGCAGTATATAAGTACAGTATATATTATATTGCCCTGAAGTAGCTACGGTTGTAGCCAAACCCGGTCGGCATAAAGTATATAAAATAAAAGTGGTGTTCACAAAGTTATTGTTTTATTTCAAATTATAATGTCACATCACAAAGTATCTGCTTCATATGAACAAATATAGCAAAGGTATCCAGTAAATGGTTCCTGGGACGGCGGCACCCTCACCCACCTCCCAAAGTGTCGTAGTTAAAACGTCGTCTCGTAAAGTGCGTATTGTTTTTAATTTGTTATTGCATTGACTCTTTTCAAAGGGATGAACATAAATTTGTAATTGCATTGACTCTTTTCAAACGGATGAACATAAATTTGTTCATAAATAAAATAATCGTTGAAATTTTCGTTATTTGTTTTTGGGGTGTTATGCCGTGTTGCGCTACCTCCTTCTTTAGCCAACGTTTCGGACATCGTTGCAGTGTCCATCATCAGGGCAGATCCGGCAGATATCTACCGGATCTGCCCTGATGATGGACACTGCAACGATGTCCGAAACGTTGGCTAAAGAAGGAGGTAGCGCAATACGGCATAACACCCCAAAAACAAATAACGAAAATGCTTTTGGTCTTGAAAATCTTAAAACTTATCTAATCGTTGAAATCTTTATGTCTAACTGGTTTCCTCCAAGTGACTTCCGACGTCACAAAGACACTTCACAAATTTGGTTCTTTTTGGGGAGACTCGACTAGTTAAAACTTTGATAATTATTTTAACCAATTATTTAAACTAACCATCAAAATCAAAAATATTTTGGCATTTAGGTTAATAGGTCATTATCGATAAAAAGGACTGAAATTCCTTATTCTAAAAAACAACACGGAAACAATACAAATACATACCTACAGAAAATAATACTACAGTTTTATCAAATGAATTGTTATGCTTTAAAGAACTGATTTATATAGGATCTAGTATTATTAAACTTTTCTTGGATCAGTTAGGTAATCATGTTTTTTCACATTTCACCTTAAGGGCCCGCAACCCGGATTTCTACCGATTTATTACATATTTCCCTTAAACACGGTAAGTTTTAAAGCTCTTAAAATATATATGTTATTCTTGAAGATAATATCTAGACTTTGCCCGCGCCGAAACGCAAATTATATAAAATTCCCTCGATAGAAAAAAATCGCATTGTATGCTCCAAAAATTATTATAAACACGTTTGTTTCAGTTATTTTACAAGTTATGTGTATGAAAAAATTCACAGTGTTTCTTTAAATGCTGTTTAAGATAATGCCCGCGAAATTTTTGCCTTATTTTAAACGAGTCGTGTTTTATTAAACATTTTCGCATCGATTTTGTGACTGGAAATGTTAGCGCTATCCTCTAACATTCGTAATTTCGTATCTCTCTATCGTCTTCTTTTTGAACCCGGTTGCAGAGCCTTAACATCCGGTGCATTTATTTTGTCGAAACTTTCCGAGTAGAATTATGAAATTTAAAAATCTTTTAACTTTGCGTGATTAAGAGGTAGGTTACAATAAAAACAAAACAAAGCTAAGTACCTGTTAAAATATGAAAAACATCTCTTTGTGCTGTCTAATTTGGGTAACAGAGTGCCCCGCATTAAACATAATCATTAGTATTAATGTGAATTTATTGCAACAATGGCTGTAATAAATGTATTTGTGGAGTCATGTTTTGAGTGTTCCCAGCGTGAAATGGAGAAAATGCTCTACTTTACTCCTTCCTCTCTCTTTTCTTCGTCTCTTGCCATGCCACGGTCTCCCCTCTCTACACCTCGGCAGTTGTTACAGCGCCGCAAATCTTCTCCTCACAATTGCGACGTAACGCAATTATAACGAACGCTTCAAACGGCCCAAAATACCGACAACGAAACAGGCAAACTGGTCAAAATTAACTGACGTTTTTTATATATTTTTTCTCGCACTTTTATTATGTTATGTGAACTGATCTCATGCTGTGCGTTTTAAAATGTTGACTAATTAATTTTGGCGCTAATAGCGTAATATTCTGTTATAACCAATATTTGTATTAAAAAAAAATCTACTCAATCCGAAATATTTAATATAAACGCTCATCAGTGAGTGGTTTCGACTTCAATTTTATAAGCCTGTAAAAAATATTTCGCTTTTGAAAATGCATTGTTACATATTGGCAATTTCATTTCATTTCATCTTTTAAGCTCTTTTAAGTATTTTGTACAGTGATCATAATTTTATATTGTTTATCAAATAATATTATACTGGAATAAATAATCACTGTATTTAATCTTCAAAGGCTCAATGATATTTGTACAGATAATTAACTTGTGTTAATCTGATTATTTTTTTTTAATAAATTAAATAAACAGAAAATATTTTAATGTGTGCATACAACTTTAGTCTTCGGGTATTTTACCCCAAATATTCAGATAACATTCTTTGAAGCTTCACTGAGTGGTTGGCTAAGGGACACGGAAGCTAAGTGTAGTTTATGGTCAGACCGAAAGCCATTCACATTTTTTGTTGGTACTTGCCAATTGATTTGAGATTTATTGTATTTCTTATGTTCTCTATTTTATGCAGGTGCTTGCAGGTTTTTTACAGATGCAATTCCGCGTCATGGACTCTCATGAATGAGTTTTTCTTTTGCCCTGTTTAATTTATCTTTGTCTTACTAACCTATTTTTTTGCATTTTGTTTTTCCTGTTAAGCACTTGCATACTGCTTACTAACAACGTATGCATGGACACTGGAGGTCTAGATTCGTTCAAAATAAATAAATGTAGCTTCGTTTAATCAAAAAAATTAGAATCTTGCGAGAGCCTTGAAGGAGTAACCATCAGTTACTTATACCAGGGCGGGTAAGAGGTGGATTACCTCCACTGTGCGTACAACACGAAGACTTTGAACTATTATTATATATCTATATACGATACGATACGATTGTACCACCCTAGCCAGGAGCACTCCTGTCCCTGTGAGACGGGTACACCAGGGGGCACTGATTTGTTAGGACTTGGAACACGTGCTCTGAGGATAGGAAGGAGGTTGGAATTTAGGGTGGGTAGGAATAAAGAAATTGATTGAGCGTTAATGTTTTCTTCTTTATATCTTCCTTCTTCTTATTGTGCCTGACAACTTTTTGGTTCTTCCTGTTCTTCTTGTCTCTTCTTGACTCTTCTTGTTTCTTCAAGTTCATCTTGGCTCATCTTGCCCCTTCTTGGCTCTTCCTGTCTCTTCTTGAATCTTCTTACATCTTACCGAACTTTCTTGTCTATTCTCGTCTCTTCTGGTCTCTCTTGGCTATTCTTGCATCTCCCCTTCTCACTCTTCTTTCGCAGTGGTCCAAAACAATCAATTGCAAAAAGTTGGTCACGTAGTATGGGTACGTTCTCTAATATAAACACTCTTCACCATCAACTACAATATTAACAAAAGTGAAGTAGTTCTTAGCTTTTGAGTATGGATGTGATGCCTTTGTTAAATCCCTTGTATTCACTCGAATTCACTTGCAAACTTTGTCATTTTTACCACTATTGTAACAATGCAAAACCAAATTTCATAATGAAATTATGAAGTTATAACTAAATCATGTATTTTGACATATTTTCAAAGATATTGGACCAAACGGGACACTGATGAAACCAACAAAAACTCTCCGTATATAAAATCTCGTGTCACGGTGTTTGTGGCCGCAATCCACCGAAACGGCTTGACCGATTTTTATGAATCTATATTTGGTAGGTATGAAAATAGGTTGTAACGTATATTTCATACCGCTAGGTGATTAGGGTATCCCTATCCAGAAGGTTATTAGGGTGTGGATAATTGACTCAATTTTTACAGATCATTGCATTTTAGCAGAAGAGTGTTTCTATATATAAGGGTAAGCTCTGGAGTAATGAAATTTGTATAAAAAATTAAATACAAGTCGTGTGCGAGTGGTTTGAAAATGTGTGTATTTCATATATTTTAGCGACAGGGAGGGGAGGCAGGGATGGACTTGCAGGCAGAAACTATTTCTTGAATGGCATTGCAACGCATGCCGGATACCAGCGAGTATTCTATAAAACTTGAAACTATACAAAAATGTTTTGTCAACTGAATGAGCATTTCCCCAAATTTTTTTCACAAATGACGCTTTCTCCATCTTTGGTTAATGTTTTTCAAACAAACTTTGATAATATATTTCTAACGACATATTTATTTATTTGACATATCTATAAAAAATAAGGAATACTAATGGAAAAAGTAGATCTTTATCAGAGGAAAAAACATTCGGGTAATTTATTACAAATGACAAGTTACATTATAGTAGCTACATTACCAGAACCCTTTTAAAAAGCTGCTTTTGACAGATTTTTTTTATTAAATATATTCAACAAAACGAAACGAACCTAACATTCTTAAGTATTTACTCCATCTATACACTAGTCTAAGAAATGTATGTCTATCTGAAGTTAACGTGCCGCAATTCTGTATTCTATTGACCCCGCTATACTCCAAGGCTGCCTCACCGTTCCCCCAGCATCTTCATCTCAGTTTTCAGCGTTCGGGGGAGATAGGGGCAACTAGTGTAGTTAAGGCAACTTCACACATAAATACACACCTGCACCGGAACACGACACACCGCCGGGGCCGGGACAAAGTGGATCTCACACACGCGCGCGCCCGGCCTAACTTATCCCCGGATTAAGCACTAAAGCTACGATTAGTGAAGGAAACTTCACTGTACTTTGCACGTACGAAAAAGTAAATTGTGATTGTGAATTTGAATCTTAATTATCACACGCCAAAATATAAGGTTTCATTCTACATAAATATTTTGATGGTACTCTTTTGTCTGATTGAGAACTTGAAGAATTGTGACAAAAAATTGCGACTTCCTTCACGTTTATATGGACTGATACTATATCAATGTTCATTTTACTAAAAATCACTAATTAATTTAAAGTGTCTCTTTTGGATTTGAACTTTTTTATTACACCTGATTTTATACGACATTTGAATTTGCATTTGGCATATATATATATACTTGGGGCATTCGAGATGTGGAACCACAGAAGAATACTTAAAATAAGCTGGATGGAGAGGGTTACAAATGAAGATGTTATGGTTCGGATGAGTAAGGAAAAAGAAGTTATTAAAGCTATAAAAATCCTATACAATATATATATATATATATATATATATAATATATTTGCATTTGGCATATACTCGTATATATTATTGATATAACAAGTAAGTAACCCGCCCACTAGACGAAGTCTGTTCTAAGACGGGTACATATATATGCATACTTGTACACATACATACGTACATGTACATGAATAATAATTTATCCATATATACACATTTATATACCCATTCATAAACATACGTATACGCCTGCATGCACATAATCATACTCGTAAATATAAAAACAAAAGTATCTTCTTCTTCTTGTGCCCTGTCCGTTCAATGTCCGTTCAAACGTTGGCTATGTTGGCAATGCGGACTTTGTTTACTGCGGCCCGGAACAGCTCTACGGTAGACTGGCCAAACCACCGTCTCAGGTTTTTCAGTCATGAGGTTCTCCTTCTTTCAGGGCCCCGTCTTCCGGCAATCTTTCCCTGCATTATGAGTTTTAAGATCTCATACTTCTTTGGATGTCTCATCACATGTCCAAGATATTGAAGTTTTCGGATTTTTATAGTTTTAATAACTTCTTTTTCCTTACTCATCCGAACCATAACATCTTCATTTGTAACCCTCTCCATCCAGCTTATTTTAAGTATTCTTCTGTGGTTCCACATCTCGAATGCCCCAAGTCGCCTAATTAGTTCTTCAGTAAGCGTCTATGCTTCCATTCCATAAAATAATATCGAAAACACGTAGCATCTGACCAATCGCATTCGTAATCCAAGGTTGAGATCATGACTGCAGAACACCTTTTTCATGCGGATAAAGGTTGCACGAGTTTGCTCATAGCGGCATTTGATTTCAACCGAAGGATCCCATCTATCATTTACATTGCAGGCCAAGTGTACAATACGTTCTCTAGTTTTGTTCCAGCAATATAAAGGTTTTCATACAATGCGTTATTTTTGCTTATGAGCATGTATTTTGTTATATTTATATTCAGTTCTTGCCCAAAATTCTCACAAGTCCTTCATTATTTGATTCAGCAAAAGTTGTAGATCCTCAATGTTACTTGTTAGAAGTACCTTATCATCAAATAATACATATATAAAATCTAAATAAAATTATTGGAAATTGTTAAAACCTTATCATAAAACCAAAAATTAAAAAGAATTATTGGTAATTGCTAAAAGGTTTCACGGAATCTTGTTTTTAATTTTTGATAGTTAACCAGAAAATGTGAACACTCCGATCATGCCAAGTCACGAAAACGATCGAATTTTCGTATAAATTTTCTTTTCGAAGGTTTTACTGAGTTTCGTGACACCGGAGTACGCCCTGCAAAATTTTTTGAAAGTTTAAATTATTAGAATTCTACACTACATAAATATAAATGTACATAATAGCCCAGTCAGTGGAGAGTTTTACTTGCAAAAGGTCGTGTAGTAGCGATTTTGATATATGTTGTTAAGTTTTCGACCTTGGGGGGGTCGAGCTTGAGCCGCCATCTTGGATTGAATGTGCCAAAATTTGGTTTTTTCAAAATAATTGTGCAATGGTTGATCTTACGACCAAATTGCTGAAGACAAACTTAAAGAAAATAAAATTTCTAATATTTTTTGTTTCAATTTTTTTTAGTCAGTTTTTTTGACGATTTTTTTTTTTTTTTCAAAAATTTTTTCTTCAAAATCAAACAAAAAAAAAATTCTTCCGCATGTCATCATTGGTCACTCAGCCGGGTGTCCGACGAACCCCTTACCCCGCCTCCAGCTGTTCAACAACTACCATTTTTTATGTTTTTGTAAAAAAAAAAAAAAACATCAAAAATGTCACCGGAGACCAAAATTTCATTTACTTTTTTTACTCCAAATAATTTCAGGAATCACTGGTTAAAGTAAGTCAAGTACGTCCCTTAACGCCCTGTATAGATATTATCTTCAAACATAACATACATTTTTTCAAAAACTTAGTGTTCAAGAGAAATATGTTATAAAACGTAGAAATTTGGAATGCGGGGGCTTAAAGCATAAATACAATCAGTGGACATTGGACAGCTAGGGTCGGGGTGAGGGGTTGGGTAGTTACTCGGCTGAATAACCCGTGGTGACATGTGGATGAATGTTTATTTGTTTGGTTTTGAAGTAAAAATTTAATTTACTTTTTTTCCTTCTAATAATATCAGTAATTACCTACTGGTTAAAGTGGGTTGAATGCGTTTTGTAACAATCTGTATATAAGTATAATTTGAGATATATCACATGATATTGCGAGAACTAAAAGACCAATTCATGGGGGACCAAAATATCGAAACAACTTTAGTAAAAAGTCGTTAGTTGACTAGATATTGGCACTTTAATGAATTTGGCGAAAATCGACACCTTAGATCACTTTTCGAGTGCCATAGCTACAAAGTTACATATTCTAATTTTTATTATTTAACCTCGAACAGCCCTGTTTTTGATTATATTTTTAAACACTTAATTTTTTTTTAAAGAAGACAAACATTCCTGGGGAATAAAAAACTGACAATGTTTGAAAACCTGCTACTGCCACCACAGTAAGCAGAAAATGTTGCTCGAGTCTTGATGGAGGAACACGCTACGCCCGGTGGGACCCAAACGCGTTGCCAACTCAGCTACATTTTTTTAAATGTAATTATTCTGTCACTCAAGTCTTTTGGATCCAAAAGATATACTCATATGACAGACAAAAATAAAATTAAAAGTGCCTGAGATTTTCAAAACAAAGACATTGTCGTCCGATTAATTAATTGACAACCGGGCAAACAAGTTATTTTCCAAAGACATACGCCCTGTTAGTTTTATTTTGAATTCTTATGAATAGCAGAACTATTCAGAATAGCGTAGTAAAAATTAGATTCTTAGAATATAGAAGCTTGTAACTGGGGCACTCGAAAAACCGATCTGAGGTGTCGATTTATACGAAATTCATAAAAGTAACAATATTTCGAAAACTAAGGACATTTTATGAAAGTCATATTATAATATTCTGGTTCATAATGAGGAGGCCTTTCAGTGTTATAAGTATGTCGATATCTTTTGAGACACCCTGTATATCATATTTTTTTTTATTCACAATTCTTGTATTCTTTCTTTGTAGAATTACTTAATTCCGTAAAACCACATATTATTTATTCAAAGTACGTGTTTGAAGTTAATTTGAGACTCGAATTGTTAACTAACGATTGATAACTAACTAACTAACTAACAAAGCCCTAAGATAAAAAAGACTGATCAGGCTTAACTCAGAGATGACAAAATCCATTAATTGCTGTGTTCCCTTTTAATGAGTCCTTGCGGTGTATAATATTTCGGTTTGTACGAAAATGGGCATGAGCTTCAGGGCAGGGATGGCGAACCTTTTTGATCGAATTTGTAAAAGAATAGTCTTTAATCAAAAACTTTGCCTGCCAGATATTATAACACAAAATCAATGCACTTTACTTAAATCAAGCCATAAAATGTATGTTATCATACACATAGAAGTATAATTTTCTGAGTTTGTTGTTTGTCTGACAAGTAAAATTGTGTGATTCTGATAAAAGTCATCGTTTAAACCGATATTTTTCACAAAAAACAAACCCCAAAATTAATAAAACCGCTTAGTAATGATTCTGGTAAACTGCTGCATAAAATAAGTAAGAAATAATCATTTGGTAAAACTCCTACTTCAGCAAAATTTATTTGTAAACCGCGCATTGTTCTGAAAGGCAATAACCAATGTAATACGCGAGATAACCGGGATAATAAGGCAATAACCAATGTAATAATATGTAACAATGTAATACGCGGCGGTTTACTTCTAAAGTATACAATACAAGGCATAAATCTTTCATAGGCAACTGTTTTAAGTCAATAATATCAATTTATTGTTCAGGAGAGCCAAATTTAGCTTTGCTTGTCTTTGCAAAATCAGTAAAATATTCGTAAGTATCAGGATTCCAATATTTTCTGTATAACCTACACATTTATGAAGTTCATCAGTTTAATCTAAATTTGAATAGTGATATTTTTAAACATTTAATTTTTTTTAAAGAAAGACAAACATTCCTGGGTTATGAAAAACCTGACAATGTTTGAAAACCTCCTATTATCACCACAGTAAGCGGAAAAGTCGTGATGGAGGAATCGAACACGCTACGCCCGGTGGGACCCAAACGC
Source organism: Limnephilus rhombicus (assembly GCA_929108145.2). Lineage (NCBI taxonomy): Eukaryota > Metazoa > Arthropoda > Insecta > Trichoptera > Limnephilidae > Limnephilus > Limnephilus rhombicus. The sequence continues at coordinate 39,472,632 of OV815271.1, read as the reverse complement.
GATGCGTTAATTTTATTTTAACGTAATTCTTTTGTGACTCAAGTCTTTTGAATCACAAAAGATACATGTAGTTTGAAAGCAAAATGATTTGATACCTTTTGGATTGATGTGTAATAATAATGTTTCCTCTAACAAATTATGTACGTTCTTTAAAATTAATTTGTATGTCATAATTTATTTTTTATTTTTTAATTCTTTGTTTTAAAATATTTTTTTGTGACTCAATCTTTATGTCAAAAAATTATTTTAGTTAGCAAGTTAGAAGCTTAATTGCATATAGCTCAGTAGTTTGGTATCCATCTTACAAAATTCACTTAATAACATTGAGCGAATACATTAAAAAATAGCGTTTTAAAAATTTAAAATTAAATATTCTAGATCTAAAAGACTTAAATTATAATTTCATATAAAATGTTCTAAAAATAATACATTAGACGACAGACATAAAATAAATGACTAAACTTTTTTATTCTAAATACTAAACTCTAAATTCGACTGCTTCGAACTCCTGCAACTCATAACAACACAACAAAATACACTATTCTACTGCAGCATTCATAAGCGTAACCATAGAAAAAAACCATAGAAGTCTCTGAAAAATTATCCAAAATATAGTCTCCCTTAGCACAGGATCTCCTAGTAAGGAGGATTACGAATATAATTTCTATTATATATATACCTAACATGTATCATACAAAAATGTAAAAAAAATATATAGTTACTAAATAAAAAATAACTATAAAAAAATTACATTGTCCACTAGCTTGTGTCACTCACCATAGAGATAATAAAAATTGCCCTATTTTTAAACGCCTGGGATCTCAAAAGTTGCGTATGATCTGTAGCTATTCTAAAACATAAAAATAAATGAAATTGGTGTTCGCTACTGGCTCGCTTAAATTGCTGGAAGTTTTTGAAAAAAATAAATTTCGTGATTTGGGAAAAAAATAAAATCCTTAAAAAAAATTATAAAAAATTTAGTTTAAATTTTGTAGCAAACTAATTTTTATTCCATAATTGCGGTACAAAGAACACAAAAAAAATCTTTTTTGAAACATATGTGAAGCGTTTGTTGAAAATATGAAAGGGGAAAATAACACTTTTTCTAGATAAAATCAGTAATCTTGTAGTATTGTATTCATAAACTTAATTTTTTTTCATGTTTGTCAGCTATATGCAGTTTTTAAAAACAAACAAACTTTTTAAGGTTAAATTAATGAAAAAAATAATTACAATAATTTAAAAGTACGTACTTTATGGTTTTAGGTTTTTTTTCTGATTTTCAATGCATTTTAGCAAGCTGATAATCATTTAAAAAATAAATAAAAAATACTGTTCTCATTTTCTTTGTAAAGCCCGAATTACATTGAGCGAGTTTACAAGCTACTTGCCGGTGAATTCACTATCTGAAAGTAAACTCCTTCAGTTTAAAATCTGTTAGATAGCTAGTAATATGATTACACTGAGCGAGTTCACTAGCAGAGAGTGAATTTGCCGGCTAAGTAGCTTTTAAACTCGTTCAATGTAATCGAGGCTCAAGATGCAACTTTTGAGGTATCAGGCGTTTCTGAATTCAAAAGTCGAAATAATTGACACTCTATTTCCCACTCTCCGAAGCAATGATTTCACACTATGGGAAATCAATACTTAGGTGATGTTGACATATTTAATATCAACTTGGCGAGTTTTGCGGATTGTGTAAAATATGTTTCCAACACTATCCCTAAAAATCTTGTATTTTTGTAAATCCATCTAATCGTTGTTTTTTTCAGTTTTTGTTTCTTGTATTTTTATGACTTGTGTACATTTTTTATCTAATGTATTTTTATTATTTCTTTCGCAAGTTTCTATATTATTTATCATGTTAAAAATGTACTATTAATACGAAAAAGCCTTCTGAGCGTTAAATAAATAAAAAAAATAATACTTATCATTAATACGAAAGAAAAAAATATTGGTCGCAATATCATAGCAACTTCGCAGTTCACACAACCACTCGAATTAAATAATACATTTATTTATTGACGCCTTGAAGGTTTTTACAATACATGTAATTATACTACCTTAGTAAGATGTTCAAAGGAGAATAATAATACTTGTATAGTACATAAAAGAATAAAAATATGTAGTTTATTATTATTAACTCGTTCTAAAACAACAGTTTTAAAGCCCGTTAATCATAAAGTAAACCTTTATTTCGCCTGATTGGTTATATGCAGAATATCTCTATATATATATATATATATATATATATATATATATATATATATAAAAATTAGGTTCCGTATGTTTGCGTTCGCTAATCTCAATGGAAAACGTTATTTTTTTTAAAATGATTTTCCGCTATGTAATTATCATTTTTTCGCACCTATAAAATTATGTCCCGTCTTTCCGGTTTATAAAAAATGGTCTGATTTTTAGGATTGAAATTTTCAAAAATCCCCAGGGTTTCAAAAATACAATTAAAAAAAATACAGAATGTCTTAGAATATTTGTCTAAACCAGAAATTAAAAAAAAATGTGATGCAAGTGGCCTACTAGAAATTAAAAGAATTTAATCGGATTTAAAAGTAGAATTATATCTAACAAATTATATTTCTAATTTTCACTCATTTGTTTTCTCCGTGCGTTTTAAGTTTACTTATAATTGTACTGAATGTCAGTTCTTAACTTTGCAAAACCTACAAAAATCAGATTGACAAATCGAATTATATATGACAAATTTTCAAAGGGTCAAAAAAGTGTAACTGTGACCAATTGATTGATTGTAAGTTTTTTCAAAGTTGATCATCATTCGTGGGATACCTCGCTCACGTTTAAACATAGGCTGTCGTACTCGACACGCAAACGCAGATCGTCAGAGAAGATCAAACCGCACTGATCAAGAACGTTTAGACGATAATGAACATGTTCGAGTTAGAATTATTCAGAGGCGAGCAGAAGAACTGGCGAATCGTCGGGAAGAAAGACTTAAAAGCTTACGAGTAGAAGCGCGAAGAAGACGTGCAGCACATTCATCTCAACAACGTCAAGAAGAAATAGATCAACGCCGAAGACGAACGCAAGTGCAACTTTTAAATAACCATGCTTCGTACCATCGAATTGCTTTTTCATACGAACCAGATATTCAATACAATACCTCATGTACCTAAATTTGTTCAAATCGGTAAAATGGATAAAGTTTGTCCACTCTGCAAAGCGATGAAATTTAAAGGAGAAACTCAAGGAATATGTTGTGCGAGCGGTAAAGTGAAGCTACCTGAAATTGATCAGCCAATAGCACCACTGATAAATTTCTTGCAAGGAATTACTGATGATTCAAAACATTTCCTCAAAAATATTAGAAAATAAAATTAATGTTTTCAGATGACTTCATAACAGAAAATTTTAACTATAACTTATAACAGAAACGTTATAACAGAAACGTTATAACAGAAAATAACAGAACGTTATAACTAACGTTATAACAGAAAATTTTATGCCGACGTTTAAAATTCAGGGACAAATTTACCATAAAGCTGGCTCTTTGCTTCCTTTTCACAGCAATCAACATAAATTTCTACAAATATATTTCATGGGAGATCAAAATGATAAGTTGAATGCACGCTGTCAAATCTCTACTAATGTAAAAAGGTATATTGTTGAGTCGTTGCAAAAAATGTTACATGATAACAATAATTTAATTCGAATGTTCAAAAATGCAATTGATCTCATGCCATCAGACAGCCATAAAATTATCATTAGTGCTGATCAAACACCAGCAAGTGAGCATGTCAGACGATATAATGCGCCAACAATTAATGAGGTGGGAATTGTCATGGTTGGAGAAGAATTTCATCCTCGCGATATCGTTTTGCGACGCAGAAATGATCAACTACAAAGAATTGCTGACAAAAATAGGTGCTAATCTATATTAAAATGATATTGTAAAAGCATTTAAGGTCTGAATAAATAAATAATTTTAAAAAATTTACGAATGTTTTTCTTTCTTCCCTTATATTCTACACTACAGCATAGTCACAGCAGATATTCAATTAAACAATGTGTCTTCTTGGAAAATACACAGTTGCTAGACAATTTTTGTTAACTCCTCTAATAATTAAAATCAGACAAAGCCACAGCGAAGCGTGGTCGGGTTCAGTTAGTATAAAATAAAATTAATAGAAGGTGCACATGAAAAACTCAATAAATCTATTAAATTCATCAAATAAACTGATTCTTAGTTAGGAAACAGTGTCATAATGGTAAAAATGAAAACATAGCTTATTACCAAGTCTTTAAATTAAATTCAGGTGCCATAAGTTTTCGACTCCTGCTCCAGGGTAAAGCTCGCTCGCTGAGCGCCTTCTAAGCGCCCACAGCGGGCGAAATTATGGCGCAACTTAATTTCAGTACTCCCGCCGCTAGTCGCTAGTTTGCAAGGACAAGTGCACGGAGTCGTGGCCGAGGCATAAAGAGTTTGTCATTTTGACATCCTACCGCTGGAATTGCATTGCTTTTGTATTTCGCTAAGTGGTTTTGAATTTAGGAACTTGTGTTCTACCCCTTTGATGGGCAGAGATTTTTAAGCATTCCCCGAAGTACCAAACTGCTAAAAGGCTTTGGTCAAATTAAATAAGTTTTGCAATTCAAGTAAACATTAATTAGAGTTTAAAGCCAACCAACCTAGAACAAAATTAAAACGTAGAGTCTTATAAATAAGAACTTCAGTTAAGTTTAAATTTATATTTTATTTGGGAAAATACAGTTGCATACACAATTTAACGTTTCGTATTAACTAGTTAAGATTCCGCTGAAAAAGTATTTTTTCAAAAAATATTGTAAATGTTAATGATAAAAGTGAAAAAGAAAAAAAAATAAAAATGTACAAGTTTTTTTAGGAAACACCATTAAAAACAAACACAAATCGCAACAACGTAAACATAATAAATCATTAAATAATGAAAAATAATTAAGTAATACAAACCAAATAAAATAATAACATAATGAGAAAAAAATTAGATAAAGGATTTTTTTTTTTACAGAAAACAGATTTTTTTCATGTTTACATTATACTTGCATAGATACAGCTAGTAGCTTGTCGGCAGGGCAGGCAACTAGGTAAGAGAGGGTTAAAAATTACATTCTGGGGTTTATCATAAGAAAAAAGTTGAAAAAGACATAGATGTGTCCGAATTTAAAAAAAAAAAGTAAAAAGTCAGGTCTTTCAACCTCTGTGGAACATGAAACCGAATAGTATATATATATCTATGTACGTATACTACAGGGTGCGGCAGCATAACTTCCTTTTTTAATGCGCGCTATTCAGTCGGTTGATGTCAAGATGATATGCTGGCAAGAGTCATAACAACGCCAGAAATCCGTTTACTCGGTGTATGGAGAATGGGGGACGTCACCTACCTGATTTGATCTTCAAAAACAAAGTAAAATAAATTTTTAGGTACGTGCCTACATTATAAAAAAACAAATCGAAAAATCTATGGGTTTTATTAAGTTTTGAAAAAATAAGCTATGCTGCCACAACCGGGGTTGCGATCACAGAATATCCGTTCGAAAAGTAGGCCTCAACGGCAAACGCACGCCCCTCACTGTTACAACGCAGGATGGCGACTAAATTGTGTGTATTATGCAATATGCATAACTACGTACCATAGAAAATAGTTGTTAAAAATATAACCTGAGTTTGGTATTAGACTATATAGAAACCTATGTACATACAATATTATGCATCAAGTACATAAAATTTTGGTTGCTAGAAATAATTTAAAATCATACTACAGTTTGTCAAATAAGGGTAGAAAAAATAGGAGGGCTCCACTGTTGTTCAAAAGGCAATACTAAAAATGTTATCATGGTGATAATCTGAAACTGTGTAACCTACATTTTTATTAAAAACTAGCTGACCCGGCCACGCGTTGCTGTGGCTAATAAAACACAACGTCATCCAACCTTTATAACCACCGCCGTTTTTGAGTTTATCGCGAAGAGACAGACAGATACCGCGGAGAACTTTTATTTATAATACGTAGAGATGGTGTGAAAGATTATAATAATGTGCATGAAATGTTTGAGGTAACTAACGTATTTTAATTAATAAGGATTAATACTGTATCCGTCTAAATAACTTTTCAATTACCGCAATGTACGTGACCATTTTTTAGAAGATACATAGAATGGGTATAGTAAGCTATCCGTAAAAGATAGATATATGCCTTCGCGAACTTTTTTGTAGATCTATAAAAAGAGGAATATCCCACCATGCATTGTTTTGTTATATCCCAAATGGATTAGGCAGCGTTTTCGATGAAAGCTACCAGGCGGCTCGATTTTTTCCGACACTTCTAACAATTATCGTGATGTTTCAACCAATTTACATAAATCCTTGACAAATTATATACCTAAACCTTCCTCACAAAACACTCTATCTAAAATCCGTTCAGTAGTTTTCGAGTTTATCGCAAACAGACAGACAGATAGACCGACAGACAGACGACGCGGGGGACTACGTTTATAATACGTAGAGATTAAAGAGGCATAAAATAGAAGAAAAAAAATTCATTCCACTGATCTCAAAATTAGAATTGCATATAGGTATATTATTATTATATCTTTGCAATTTAACATAATGAAGAATAACGATATTGTGATAAAATATAAAGCACACTTTAGAAATTGCTCACATTAATTTTATATAAGGTGGGGCAAAAGTAATCACCCATTGGAAAACGCTATAACTTTTGCAAATGGCGCCAAATATCAATTCGGTTTTGACATTTGTGAAGTAAACAAACGCAGAATACAATCGACAAGCCATGAATCGGTTTACTCCGCAAGAACGCAGAATAATTATTTCTATTTTTTTGCGCAACAATTCGTCGGTTGTGTTTGTGCAGCGTGAATTTCGTCGCAGATTTTCTGGCCGTCCGACACCAACTGGACAAACTCTGCGGCGTTTGGCCACTCGCCTTGAAGAGACTGGGACAAGACGAGATGTTCGCAAGGCTGGCCGGCCCCGGAGCAACCGTTCTGCTGAGAATTTCGCTGCTGTTGTCCAAACAATGTCCCGAAAGGAGATACTTCCGCCGACCAGGAGCTCTTTAACGAGATCTACTCCAACAATCTGGAGGGACAGACAACATTAACACGGGAAGACCACCTTCGCACCATGAGGCGGGTCTCCCTCTTTGGGAAGAGGGGCACACCGACCATGAACATGGTCCTGACATTCCACCCGACCGCCAGGAAGGTACTAATAGACAGCGGGATGTGCTTCCTTGGGTGGAATGCCTGCCGGACTCGCGACTATTCTGGGGCCACAAGATGCTACAAGTGCCATCAATACGGGCACATAAGTAAGAGCTGCGCACAGGATAAAGAATCTTGCCGCCACTGCGCCGTTGTGGGACATTCGTTTGAGGATTGCCCCAAGAAAGCACTACCCGCTGTCTGTGCCACCTGTACGCGCTTCAAGAAGCCGGCGGATCACCCGACGGGTGATAGAGACTGCCCGGCTCAAAAAGCCGCTGTGGAGGCCGCTTTCCGCTTAACAGATTATGGTTCCTCATAATCCCCTCTCCTTAGGTCAGATCAACCTGCAGAGATCCCGGATGGCCACTTTGGAGGTGCTGCGGGTCATGTCTGATCTAAAAATCGACATTATGCTCATTCAGGAACAGTACACCTGGGAAGGTAAGACCCCAATTAATTTTCCGGGTCCGGTACTCGAATGTGGCCGCTCACCGGGGGCGGGTATCCTGGTCAACACCTCGTTGATGGCTCTCCTTCTGGCTGGTCTTTCTGATGAGTACCAAACCTGTGTATGTATTAGATTTGGCGATACTGAGATCTTTCTGATCTCAGTTTACTTTGAATTTGGGAACCCGGTAGGACCCCACATCCTGAGTCTGACGCGCGCGCTCAACGCGCTTAAAGGCCGTAACATAGTTATTGGAGGTGACTTTAATGCACGTTCACCATTATGGTTCGACACTAGTGGCTGTAGGACGGAACGATCAGACGCCGTAGAAGACCTGATTGCCGCGCAAGGTCTCAGTATCATGAATGAACAGAGTTCTTTTTTTACGTTCTCGAACATACATGGTGAGAGCAACATTGATCTAACTCTTTGCTCTGGATCAGTTGCGACCAGGATTTCAAAGTGGACAGTCCATGAGTGCGAGATTAATTCGGATCATAGGTTAATTACTTTTACGGTTGGTGTCAGAAAAACTGAAGCTCCAAGATCCTCCTGGAATTTCAACACCACTAGGGCGAATTGGGATAACTTTGGGGAAGCGCTACGAGATACGTTAAGGGATTTTCACCACGTAGCAGCTACGGATCCGGAAAATTTGGGGAATTTTTTCAACAGGGCGGTTGTATCTGCTGCCAACTCGTCTTTGGGAAGATCAAACCCAAAGACTAGTATTAGGACGCCGTGGTGGTCACCTGAGCTGACTTCACTGAAGGGGGCCTACAAGAGGACCTACTGGGCGCTGGGGCTGTCCAGGAGTGGCAACTGTACGGAGGAGGAGACGGTTGCGCTTCAGGCGAGCCTCAGGTCTGCCAGGTCGGCTTTCAAACGGGCCGTTCTCCTAGCGAAACGAGCTGCTTGGCATAATTGGGTTAAAGACGTGGTTAACGCCAACCCGTGGGAAATCCACAGCGAGATTGCAAAATCCGGTAAAGGCTCTGACCGGTACTTGTCAACCGTAATTGGGATCACAGGTGAGAAGAACGCTGAGACGGTGGATGTGGCATCTACCCTCAAAACACTTTTGGGTGAGTTAGTTTCTGTAGAGTCAGTAGTTGGGGAAAGTGACCACCATAAACAGATCAGAAATCTGTCACGGCTGCCACCGAGAGACCTCGCCCAATAGGATAACTTCATTCGAGTCACTAAAGCGGAAATTGAAGTGATAATTAAGGGTTTGGGTCCTAAGACGGCACCAGGGCATTATAGGCTCAATGGCGTAATTGCGAAGCAAGTCTGGGTCCACGCTAAGGAGGAGCTCTTCTATGGTGATGGACATGTGCTTGAGGAGGGGAGTTTTCCCCTCTGAGTGGAAGCGCGGCGTGCTCCGGATTATACCAAAGGGGAACGGAAAACCACTAACGGACATCAAGGCCTACCGGCCGATTACCCTCCTTCCCGTTTTAGGCAAGATCCTTGAAAAATTGATTAGGCAGCGACTCCGACAAACCCTGTCTCCGTCCAGTGACCTACAGTTCGGCTTCGTCCCCGGTAGATCCACGGTGCACGCCCTGTCGTATGCGCTTGAATGGGTGAAGGCTTACCCAAAGAGGTATGTAATTGCAATCTTCCTCGACATCACTGGTGCCTTCGATCATGCGTGGTGGGCAGTGATACGGACAAAGGTGAAAACAGGCAGTGTTCCAATTTATTGTTCAAAGCCATCGATTACTACCTTTCTGATCGTACCATTACGATCAGTTTCGGTGACTTTTGTATCCAGAGGGAAGCAGACATGGGATGCCCGCAGGGCTCCATCCTTGAACCTGACTTGTGGAACATCTCTTTTGATGACTCCTCCAGGTTACCCTTGCCTGAAGGATGTATCGCTGTCGACTACGCTGATGATAAGTTGTATCTGGTCGCTGGGGACAGTAGAAAGGAAGTGGAGAGCAAAGGCAGTGAAGGTTTGCAGATGTTCCTGGACTGGGGTGAAAGAAACAAGATGACCTTCGCTCGCCATAAGACCAAGGGCCTCCTGATGAAGGGCCATCTCAGTAGAGAAAGAAATCCTACCATCAGAATGGGAGATTCTAACATCCGGTTTTTTGAAACAGTGAAATACTTAGGCGTCACACTAGATCGATCGTCCTCTTTTCTGGCTAACGTCAAAGAAGTATCCAGCAACGCTCAGGCTCTCTTCTTGAAGCTGAGGAGACTCTCCACAGCTGAGTGGGGGTTGCGTAGTCCGGTTCTGCGAACGCTATATAGGTGCGTATACGTGGCGCAAGTCTCGTATGCCACTTCTATGTGGGAACACCGCCTGGACAACTCGCTCATTCTCTTAGCTCTCAGGCGAGGCCAACGAACCCCCCTGCTGGCACTCTCTAATGCGTGTACAACCGTGGCTTCGGACGCTTTACCCGTTTTGGCTGGCATTTTGCCAATCGATCTGGAAATCAGGGAAGTGCTTACCAAGCAGAAGTTAACCAGAGGAACCCCGGCCACTCACCTAGGCGTTGTTCTGACACCAGGCGGGCCGGGGACTCTCCCTGGGCTGCTTCGTGAAATGAGGGATCTGTCGCTCCATGAGTGGCAGGTCCGTTGGGATAGATCGAATTTGGGAAGATGGACCTTCTCCTTCTTCCCATCAGTTAAAATCAGAATGGTAGGGGCTTATCTCAGACTAGATCATCACATTACCCAGCTTCTGTCCGGGCATGGGGAATTCAGGGGGGAGACTTCACACCCTCTCCCTGTCCCCCCCCCCCAACAGCGCATGCGGATCCACCAACCAGTCGGCCGAGCACATTCTGTGGCACTGCGAGATCTTGACGGATGCCAGAGACGGAACAAGACGAACTTCGAGTGCCTGAAGAAGTTTACAAGGATCTGGGTTGAGAGATGGCCTGAGCTTAGAGTCGCTGATTAGTAGATTTTGACACCAGGTGTACTTGTTCCTGACTTACCACGGACTTTCTTTGCTTCTTTTCTACGACCAATATTGCCCAGGATGTACAGTATTTATATTTTCTTTCATTTTTATTTGTTTTTCATGCCCTGCGTCATTGAACGCTGATGTTTTGATTTCAGGGACTTGGTTTAATGCCTTACACTTTTATGTTATTTTGTAACCCACACTTTAGTTATGATTACTTTTTTAGTTATGATTACTTTTTTAGTTATGATTACTTTTTTTAGTTATGATTACCGTTATGATTTAGTTATGATTAGTTTTTTAGTTATGATTACCGCGTAGAACTGAACTCACTTGTTTGTTATGTGCCATCCTTCTCCCCATATAAGGGGTTGGACCCTGGACCGAGTCCCCGCCTACTGACCATGGCCGGTCTTATGGAACTGGTGGAGTTGCACCTGTCTGCCGCGTCACCCCCCGTGACACGAAGATGCTGGGGAGAAGGCTGAACGGCATCCGAAAGCTGTCCGTCCCGCCTCCGGCGACCCGACGCTTTTCTCCCTAGGGTTTTCTTCTACGATTTCCAGTTACTTTCGTCTAGGCACCACCGGCTAGATGGCTTAAGGACGACGCCGCTGGTTATCGAGAGGCCGGACAATTAGCCTTCTTCATTCTCTCGGGTACTACCGGTAGTCAGGTTGCTGTGACACCAGTTCTACTCTGTATATATACATTATTTTTCTTTTGTTTCTTTTTTCTTTTATGTACCGTGCCCGGTGCTGCCCGCCGGATTGTGTGTGGTCCTTCGCTGTCATGAGATGATTACTCATGACGGCTGCTGTCATTTTGGATTACTTTATTTTTTATTGATGTTACTAACAACTTATTTGACTGTCCATGAGGCTCACTGCTTTTGCATTGACACCTCCATGGGCTTTAGAATTGTACAGATTGACCATTACAGTACCGTCCTGTAGGCCCGTCCGTATACCGCTACCTAACACAGTATGAGGGGACATTGAAGGTCTAGATTCGTTGCATTAAATGTAGAGCCGTTTATTATAAAAAAATAGATTCTTGCGAGAACTCCCAAGGGGCGACCATAAATTGCCTATACCGGGGTGGGACAGTGGTGGGTACTTCAATGCTGTTGTCTAAGATGTCTAAGATGATACCGGAATATCGAGCAGACGGCGTGCCACGCAATTGGGCATTACCCGGCGGTCTCTACGCACAATTTTGGTGAAAGATTTGAAGATGTTCCCTTAAAAAGTGCAGACATTGCATCAGCCATTAGCTGTTGACCGTCAAACGCGTATAACCTACCCTCAAGCCATCCTGAATCTCAACGAAGAGGTGGACGATTTTTCATCGAAAATTATCATGAGCAATGAAGCTCATTTCCATCTTAGCGGTTAGGTGATAAACAAAATAATCATTTTTGGGGCACCGAAAACTCCGTCACCCACGAAGAGCCATTACACCCGCTCAAAGTTACTGCGTGGTATGCTGTTTACGCTGGAGGAGTCATCGGGACAATTTTTTTTTAGAACGCCGCCAGCCAAACGACGATTGTGGACGGCGCGCGCTACAGAGCCATGATTACTGAATTTTTCATCCTCAATTGGATGAATTGAGACAGGAGAACATGTAGTTTCAACAGGATGGTGCAACAGCGCACACTGCTCGAGCCTCAACCGATATTCTGAAGGAAGCATTTCCGGGTCGCTTAATCTCTCATTTTGGTGATTTGCACTGGCCGGCCAGATCACCCGATTTGTCCGTTCCAGACTTCTTTTTATGGGGTTTTTTGAAGTCGCGGGTTTACGTCAACAAGCCTCAGATTCTTGAAGCCCTTAAGGAGAATATTCGTCAGGAATTCGACAACCTGTCGCTCGAAGTTCTGGTAAGAGTGATGGAAATTACCATGAAACGGGCCCATATGGTCATCAACTCTGGCGGCGGCCACTTGGCCGATATCATTTTGTCGAATTGTTGGAGCAAATTTTAATGGATTAAATAAACAAATTTCACAAGCAGAACCAAAGTTTTTCATTAAAAATAAATTTTACAGCAAAAGAACATCGAGTAATTACTTTTGCTCCACCTTGTATTAGCTTAGGTACCTACTAGCGTTGTCCAGGCCTTAGATCATGTCTCTAATTTTAGATTTGAATATATTTAACTCATTCAGATCTAAAAGTAGTGTAATTAAACTTACCATTAATGATTCTTCCTTTCTACCTACTGTTAAATTCAAATTTATGTTAAATTAAATGAAAGCGAATCACATTGAAAAACACAATTTAATCAAATTTATGCCATTAAGTAGGTAACTTAACAACAGTGCTTCTTCGATTTAATTATTTTTTTTAAGAACAAAATGTGTGTTTTTAAATGTGTATTCAGTTTTCTGTATTTTCAGTGGCATGACTTAAGAACCCTACACACTTGTGTGGTGTGGTGTGTCATGACTACAAATTAACCAATCATCGTCGTTGCTTGTCGACACGCCACAACCTACAATTATGTCTCTAACCATAATAAATGTATGAAACCGATGTGCTTCTGGCGCGTCACGACACACCACACCACACAAGTGTGTTTCCGCCATTAGTGTTAGACTTTAAAAGAATATTTGACAGATAAATCGGTGTTGCCAGCCTACAAATTTTGTAGTTGCATTTTTTATATTTTCTACTCTTATTTGACAGACTCTACATTAGGGTGGTCACAAGGTATAAGGTGAAAAAATATTTTCGTCTTAATGCCGGGGGGACCCCCTTAATATTTGCTATTTGTCTAGAAAATGAGATTTGGAAAGTTTTAGCTCAATTGGATAATGTTAACCCGTGCCTCATCGAGATTGAATTTGAAAAAAACGATTTTTTTGCAAAAAAAATCGCCGTTTTTTCCTCATAAAATGAAAACTATTTATTCTAGAAATTTGATTCTTATTTCTTTTTATAGGAAATGTTGATATATTCAAGTTTTATTCTAATAACTTTTTTGTTAAAACGTTTATATTTGAAGATATCTATTATTTTCCAATACCGGACATGATCCGAATCCTCAAAGTCGCCGTTAAGTCGTCTATCCCTTAAAAGGTCGGATTTGTTATAAAAGAGCTATTGCCAAAGACCCTTTCTTCAGAGAATTCATTTTTTTTTATTTTTTTATTTTTTTTTTTACAGTGAATACCGCACAAGAATCTCAACTGCTCCCGTCTGGAGCCAGTGAGACTATGGCATCCCCAATTGGGGTATGTTGTGAGGCTGAAGGTAGTGGGGAGGGGAAGGAAGTGGGGAAGAGGAAGGTTGGGGAGTACCTGGCTATTCAGATCTGGTCACCAAACACGGCTAAAGCCATTTTCAAGCTGCGTTTCAATTCTGAATGGTGGTCTTACACCAGGGCGATACTGATAGTATCTTCCACTCTGGAACATGCCGCAAATATACTATATATTATTTTAAATGAATTAATTGTGAAATAACACAAATTAATCAAATAAAATTTACTTGCGCATGCCGGGTTCGAACCCGTGACCTCCGGATTGTGAGTCAAGAGTCTTAAGCACGAGACCACGAAGGTCGTCAAATTCCTACCTGGAGTGTCATTAACCACACCCTTCCTTTTGTGTTCCTTGTCTGGGGTTCCTGGGGTTTTCTCACTCTTTCGAAAGTGTTTCGAAACAGTGAACAAGTGAACATTCTGAACATTATTGAACAAAGTTCTTCTAGTGAGTTTTTTCTTGCGAGGTTTGAGGGACTATGTCTACTACAGCATTAACGAGCCATGCTCGTGCAGGTTAGAGTTCAAGGCAGAAAGAAATGGTGTATTTAATTGGCCACATGTCTCATCAAATCACCAGCAGTAAATTACCTTCTTATTGTTAAGTTTTGCGCAGCTTATTTTATAATAGAATAAAGCAAGTGAAATTGAACACCAGAGAAGCCACAAGACTAACAATACAGGAAGTTGTAATTTTTTGTGAGAAAGCCAAGATACCAACCAGATACTTATAAAGATTGTGTTGTAAAGCTTGAAAACTGTACGAAGAGTGGAGAAAACTACAAAAAAAGCTAACAGATCTAAAAGCGCAGCTCAAAATAAAAAAAGTAGAAGCTTTTAAGTCAGCCCTTGATGACCTTTTTGATATTGCTCATCAGAATGCATTAAAAAACACTGTTGAAGAGGACAAGCAGTTTTTGATTTTTAAAAAGTTTCACCCTGGATGGTCGAAACTATACAAGACAAAATACAAAACTGCTTTGAAGATAAAAAAAATTAGACATAAAATAGGGAATTCAGCTGAAATATTATTTTTTTACAGAACAATTAAAAAACCAACAGCCAAGGGATGATTACAAAGAATTAATTCAACTTTCGTTAATTGTGTTAGGACGGACTCCCCCAAAATACACTTTTTTCAAAGTACCTGGTGCCATTCATCACGCTAGATGGCTGACAATTATTGTATCAAAATGTATCTTTTCAGGGATCAACTTACGTTAACAAATTTAGAAAAAAAAGCTATCACTGACATTTGTTTATTTTTATGAAACATTTATGTAAAAGCGTGGTTTAACGCCCCCAAACCCACTTTGGCCCCCAACAAAGACCTACAATTTTTAAAATCTCTTGTAAAATATAGAGAAATCGATAAAGAACTTGCACTGTCTAAAATGATAAATCATCTGTGGTTCCTCAATTCTGAGCAAGTCGAATTTTCTTTCTTCGATGAAAATTTAGAAAAAAGTGTCAAAACAAGCATGGCTGTAAAAAATCTACAATTAATTCCATAGGGATGTGAAAGCAAAATTCAGTCTCCATCAAGTGGATAATTTATTGGAAAAAGATATTGATTTTTTTGTTTCTCATCCAACTATTGAAAGTGAAACAGAATTTTTAAATACGGATCCTGATATATGGTGTGAAAATGCACATCATTTAAAAGCAAAAAAAAATAGTGAACGGTTTCAAGATTGTCAATGACACAGCTGAAAGAGGGGTAAAATTATTAATCCAAGACTTCAACTCCTGCTTGACAAAAGACGAAGAACAACGACAGTGTCTGTTTCAAGTTGTATCGGAATGTCGTAAATTTTTTCCCGACTCTTCAAAAGCCACGTTATCTAAGCCACCTTAATCTGACAATTAATTGTAAATGTAAATAATAATAACAACTTCTTTCTTTTATAATGCTTTCTTTTTTATATTTTAAATAATAAAATTTTGAACATTATTTCTTATTGTTTTTTACACCTTTTTGCTTTTCTTTTCTCTTTAAATCCATCATTTTCAATTTGAATTGTGCTGTATTTACTTTGAAAACAGTTTTAACTACACCCTTTTTTATGTACTAATTGAGAAAATAAAAAAAAAGCAAAATCTGGATAGCATATGTAATTAAATCTTGCAATATTGTTAGGTACTTTATAAAAAAAAAACATTTTTGTAGAAAGTTAAAACTTCAACCTTGATGAGGCACGGGTTAACCTTATCAAATTGAGCTGAATGAAGAGTTTTTGCTTAATACGTAAGGTTTTCATAAATCACCGTTTAATCATTAATATGATGCAATGACAGTTTTCGAAGTAGGACTTAATTTTTTTTAATCACCACATATAGTTTTTTTTTAAAATATTTTGTGGTCTGGAAGAACACAAATTTACGAGGATACACGTGTTATTCAGGTGAGTTAATTGGAAACCTCGGAGGTAGATACCGGGTACTAAAGTGCTGGTTAGGTTGGGCAGGTACTGTAGGTAGGCATCCGCTAGACCTGCATGGCTGAACGTTAAACCGACCACGGCTGGTTGTATCGATGGAAATATTTGGTGCAAGGATTATTCCGACCACGACTATTCCTAACACGAATACTGCGATCGGATTTTTGCCCACACCATTTTTTGCACATTGAAAACACTGAACACCAATCATTCCGTACATATATTACGTTGTACGCATATAGAATATTACGCACAACGGAAACTTCGTTTAAAGATCGCTTCACACATTGAAAAAGATCAATAGTTTTGAATAGAATAACACGATAAAATGTGAGATGGTGAATTTTTTCGGACATTGAAAATTCTGCAATCCGATTTAAACAACGTAAAATAATAGTTTCCAATTAATTTCAAACATTGAAATATATTATATAATACTAGCAGACCCAGCCACACTTTGATGTGGCTTACGAAACACAGCGCTATTACCCAATCTTTATAAAATCCACACCACCCTCTTGCCAGCTGCCCGCTGCCCGCTGCCTGAATTGAATATTTGAAAAATGAAACAATACAACTTTTTAAAAACCACTTATATAATGTGAAAATCCGACCGGTTTCGGAACAAACTTTCCTTCGTCAGGGAAAGCTTATACTAATTTGACAGTTTCGAACAATGTTTTATTATGGTTTTATTATGAATATTTGAATTTATCGGCTTTTCTCTACTATAATAAGCTTATTTTACATATAAACTAATTAACTTGCCACTAATTATACAATGCTTGCAATGCAACACTGGATATTTGAATAGGGAAAATCAAATACCTACTTACTCTAGGACATCTATTTTCCAATTTCTTACATAGAACGAATTTCAAAAGTGACTATAGTACGGCCCGCCAGCCGTTTTAAATCGCACAAAAATATGTTTTATTTGAATTTTCTCTAATATAATTTCTCTAACAAATTTAAAACCAGTTAAAATACATGTTAAAACAAGCCTCTGAACAAAACCATACCCATGAAATAGAAAAGGTACAAAAGAGGTTTATGCACTTGTATATGAGTGAATGTTCATTATATCCATTCCTGTATCCATCCTTCTTAACAGAAACGCTCGATTTCAGTATCTTAGAAGCCCGCCGAAAAATACATTTATTGAATCTACATATGTTGGAAAAGGTTAACTTATACGTCCCCAATAAATATACTAGTGGGAGATCTCAATACCCCTTTTTATGCTCTTCTGCCTATCAGATCGTGCTAATCAACAGAGCGATTCAACTACTTGACGATTCTGCATTGACTATCGACATTTTCAACATCACTTGAAGACTGGGCAACTTCTGACACATGTCACAAAATAGTGAAACCCCCATGCCGTGAATAACCAAAATAATTGGTGGAGAACATGGAAAATAAATAAATATTTTATTAAAAATACAAACTAAAACTGTCTTACGAAAAATCGAAAATAAATCCAGCTGTTCGACAGAATGTTAACTGATGTTCGTGCTGTAAAATTGATTTCATTTCATGTTCCCAAAAATATTTTTCAATATCAAAATCAATTTGTTCATAAACTCTATACACATCTATCTATAAGATAACTTATATGCTGAATTGGTAGAAAATTTTAATGGCACCGAAATATCTTTAAATTTTAATTAGTTTGAATCTTATTAGTATGTTTGCAGTGTGTGCACTGTATAATTGCTTCGTATTTTTTTTTCATCAAAAATATTTATGCAGTGTTTAAATAAAGTTACCTCACCGTTAATAAATAAATTACGTCCTGAATTTAAAATATGCGAAATCTTCGGCATTCTCAATTTGGGAGGCGGGAATGGGTACCGCCGCCCCGGGAACCTTTATTGGATAACCAACACCTCTGCCATAGGTCACCCCAGGTGGTTCGCTATGTTTGGTGATTTAGCAGGGGTGCCCAGATTCATGGGGCGAGGTTTGTCTAGGTCTTGGAGGCGGATGACCAGGACACACTTAACCCCAGATTCCTACCCACTCCTTAAACCATTTTCCTTCCCAGAACTCTCCTTTCTTTAAAAAACCCTACACACAGCATCCCCACAGATGACATAGGCACTGAAGGAATTTTTTTCCTCAGGGCCTCCTGTGTGGAGCTCATGTAAAAAAAATAAAAAATTCGGAAAGTCTGTGCCCGGATTTTCAATGTGCGGAATAGTCTGTCTCCGGAATATAATCTGTTCTGAGTTTTTCATGTGGGGAATAATCACCGTACCAAATATTTAGTTTACCGCCATTTTCCACGATTCCAATTACAAAAGTTTCCCGCGCTCATTCGGTGCGGCAGCAAAATACGACCATACGTCAAAGTCCCGGGAAAGCCGCAGCCGGCCAGCTTCAAGTTTCTCACATCGCGCCGTATCCTCTCCCATGGTCCCGGGGTGAAACTTGCGGGCACGGCCGGGGGTATAGATTCCCTAGGAGGATTTGTTGCCGAGATCGAAAACTGGGGAAGGTTTTAAATGGCCCAGTAGTTTGTTGGCAACACCGCCCCCCGAGCGGCGTAGTTTGTTTACCTGATGTTGTTAGGGGATTATTTCGTTAAAAATAAAACAAACATTAAGCCAACAACGGCTGAACCTTAACCAACTGAATGTTTTTGCAAAGCTGCCGGATCGACTTGTTTTCATTTGATAGGGCAAATCTCCGGTGTTTACGAAAACAACAAACTAGACTTATTTGGCAAATACGTCGTGTAGGTATTATGAAAACATATTAGTAAAATGTTTATATGGATTCAAGTAAATAATATTCGCGAACGGGTATTTATGGTGTAATCATAATCTGTGACAATTTCAAAGTAATTTATGAAGCTGATGCACATATAAATTGACTGCATAATTCTGGCGATAAATTTGGAAATGTGGTAGACATATTTACAGATTTTGTATCAGTGATAAAACGAAATGTACATAATCTGAATTTACATTGATGAAATGTACAAATTTACCACTTCATAGTCAATATACATATTATATTTCTTTTTAAAAAAAATTGGGGAATATTTTCTTTTTCATATAGCAGGTTTGTTGTACAAGATATGAATAATCATTGTATGCACATACGTATTTACTTGCTTGTATATGTCGTATGTTCACTATTTTTATTACTCCTTAGGGAACGTACCCATACTACGTGACCAACTTTTTGCAATTTTTAACACCCCCCCCCCCCCCCCGGTGACCAAAAACCTAAGCAACCTCAACGCTCATTTGTATGGAGCGTGACATTTTGAAGACCCCCCCCCCCCCTAAACGTGTCACGTAGTATGGGTACGTTCCCTTATTATGTACTTATAAACATAACATTTTTTTATGAACTATTTATGTAAAAGCCCAGTGGGCACCTAAATAAATACATTTAAAAATATATAAATAATTAGTTAAAAATTATATAAAAACATGACTGTCTAAGTAAACACATCAGGATATCTAACACGGTGAAATCGATAACTTTACTATATCGGATCGATAGGTGAAACTTCCGATGATTTTATATCGATGTACCGAGCATGCTTTCACCGTTGACAGCCGACCCGATATTTACAGGGAATAAATAAGAAATCAATATACGCTGGTAACACTGAAGGTATTTTTATGAATTGACACTACGAAATGTCAGACGCCAAGCAATTACGAATGTATATATATAAATAAATAAATTAATTGCCAATGTTGAATTGAAATACTATCATACTATGCTTTGGCAGTCGTAAATCACTTTTTAACCCTAAACGGGAATTAATTATTGATTGAGGTATTTATTCATAACTAAACCATTTTCGTTTCTCAAAGATCGATCGGAATGAATTGATTGCGTCTTAGGTGCACTATTTACTTCTTTCATTTCTATGAGCTTTATTAGTTCAATACGTACACTAAATAAGACAATTATTTTGCATAACAAACGACTTTAAAATATGTGATCTGATACTATGGAGGCCGCCCTAAAATTTACCAATATTAAGTCGGAATATGTGTTAACAATCGTAGACCATGCTCGCACATATTGATAACTTCCCATAGATGACGGATTTCATCAATATCATATTTATACAGTAGGGTTTTATCGATCGACCATGCTAGACCTCCAGTGTCTTAGTCAAAGAGTTTAATAAATTCATCCGATATTTTTGATATCCAATGCGACACTGCATCGGAATTTTTTGTTATTATTTGTCAGTCATTTTAATTTTTTAACTATCGTTTTTTTTTGTGAATATCTTTATATTTTCAACGTGTTTTTTTAATTCTCAAATGATAAAATAAGCAAAAATTTCAAGTAAATATAATTTTGAATGTAACATTATTTCATTTCAATACTAAATTTATTACTTTATTTACAAGCCAATACCTAAAACTCAACGATTTGCAAATAACAATGCTAATTTATGAATAGATAGGTATTCGATGTTGACAATTTTGCATGATTATACTCTGTTATTATAACTATTACTAGAATTCACATTTTTTTTTATATTTCTTCTCAAACCTTTTATTTGCGGCATGTTCCAGAGTGGAAGATACTATCAGTATCGCCCTGGTGTAAGACCACCATTCGGAATTGAAACGTTGCTTGAAAATGGCTTTAGCCGTGTTTGGTGACCAGATCTGAATAGCCAGGTACTTCCCAACCTTCCTCTTCCCCACCTCCTTCCCCTCCCCACTACCTTCAGCCTCACAACATACCCCAATTGGGGATGCCATAGTCTCACTGGCTCCAGAGGGGAGCAGTTGAGATTCTTGTGCGGTATTCACTGTAAAAAAAAACTTATTTTTGAAAAAAAACCAAGTGTTGAGTATAAAAAAAAACTTTATCTCTTATATATTATTTTTGCCTCACTCATTCTTATTTTGTCCTTAATACTACTTATACTCACCTTTGTGCCACAGTTACTTATAATCTTATCATTTTAATGTAAAAGCCTTTTTATGGAGTTATATAAATAAATTCCGATACAGGTAACTCACTTTTCGGGTTTGAAATGCAAGTTGAGATATCGAACAGTATTAGAACAATTAGTGTCGTTAACATTAACATGGCAACCATTATATTACATTAGGTCGATTCTGTCTGTACTGATTTAAGTAAGGTATTCGACAAACATCTTAAGTTAATCATGATTTATTGCTGAAAAAATGCTCAAATTAAAAAAATGCTCAAAGTGGTTAAAAAGTTATTTAAACAATTAATAATACTATGATAATACAATAACAGCAATATCATAAAATACATTTATTGCCACGTGTGGCGTTCCGCAAGGGTCTCATTTAGGACCGAACTTATTTTTGTTATTTGTTAATGATGTTTTTTATATTTTCGATGATGTTCATGTCCTAATGTTTGCAGATGATCTAACATTATTCAAGGCAATGAGAAGTAGTAATGACTGCCATACTTGTCCAAATTTTTATATGGTATCAAAGATGATTCATGGAGTGAGGTTTGTCTAGTTTTTGGCGGCAAATGCATCTGCCCGCCTTTTGACCTCTGCAGCCGGACTATCTCGACCCATTGCCTTGCGCCGCAGTTTTAGGGATGGATTCAAATGTCCGTCACTCCTAGACACACTGACTCCCAGATTCCTACCCACCACTCATACATTTTTCTTCCCAGAACTTCCTCTCGTTTCTTTCCTTAAAAGGACCCTCCGCCCAACATCTTATATTTTTTAAGCATATCCTCGGCAGTTATAAAAACTGTGCAATGAGCACAGAGGATATGGTCGAAGGAGGAGACCAAGGAATGTTGTCGGAAAAGGGACAAAATATTTCATTACATCAAGGTTTTGCAATTTGAATTATTTTTTAAACTGCATTCATGGGAATTTGATACCCTGGACTACGATACCCGTGAAAAAGAAATTTTTGATTCATCATTTGGTTACGACATTACTCAAATTTAAACAATGCAATTGGAGAGAGTAATTGGAGAAACTTAAAAAGGGTAATAACCATCCGACATCACTCAGAAATCAATAGGCGACACACAGGCGACAAAAAAGCAATACATTTTGTATCAAAAGTACCTATCTAGAAATAATATAAATATATAGTTGGTAGTGGCCTAACCACTAACTACAGCTTAATAATGCCTTCAGAAGGTGAAACAGCTATCGCGCGTAATAATAAAAAAATATAAAGCAGAACTTATTTACAAATAAACTGTTTTTACAAATTAAATAATATTGTTATAGAATATACAGATTGTCAAGGGACCTACTTGACTTACTTTAACCAGCGATTCCTGGTATTATTTGGAGTAAAAAATGTACATGAAATTTTGGTCTCTGGTCACTTTTTCGATGGTTTAAAAAAAAATTCTTCAAAATTAAACAAAAAAAACTTCTGCATGTCGTTACTGGTCACTCAGCCGAGTAAACGCCCAACCTCTTATCCCATCTCCAACTGTCCAAAAACTACTATTTTTTTATGCTTTTTTAGAAAAAAAATCAAAAGTGTCCCACTTTGTATAAAAGAATTAAAAACTAAATTGGAGTTCTACAAACTATAGTTCATAACAATAAATAAACTGTAATGCTTCATTTAGTATTAAAATACTTTTTTTTTTACATTAACTCCACACAGGAGGCCCTGAGGAAAATAATTTCCCTCAGGGCCTATGTCATCTGGGATGCTGTGTGGATGGTCTTTTTGAGGAGAAGAAGGAATGAACATTGGTCTTGAAGAGACCCATGTTATAGGATTAATACATATATAGCAAATTTGAAAAGAAGATAAACTGAACAAAACTTAGATTCGCAGAAAACAAAAGCTCTAAATAAGCTCTACTATTACAAATCCCCGTATACCTTACCTATAGCGTAAAAAGCTTTTAGCTTTTCTAGCCGGGGTGAACAACGAAAAAAACTTTCTAGATTGTCGTCATATCAAGTTTAAAAAATAAAAATTTAACTTATATTACAGGTAGAGGGTGTTACCGTATGAAAAGCGAAGCAAAAGATGCCAGCTGTTGTTTCCCTTGAATATTCTCATAATACCCACGTGTAATAAACAAAAACAAGTCAATAGATAAAGGCAGGAGGGTGGCTTTTTACACACCCTCCCCCCCACCCTTCAGGCCCGGCGTTCGTAAACAAGGGAAGAGTGTTTCCTCTTTGAAAAATAATGATTTTATTTTGGTTTTCTTCAAAATGACCTTTACTGAAATCTCAGATAATAATTTCTATACGCTTTAGAATTTCTGATACCTAATATTATGCGTCGATACAAAGAAATATTAACAAGTAAAAATGAATCGGAGACAATCTTGCCAGTAGTGGATCATATTGTTCTCTAACTATCCCTTAATAAATGATATAACTAATATCTCTAACTATCCTTTAATAAATAAACGCGCAACGACGGGTTAATATTTCCGAAATTTAATAATAAGTACGGACAGAGAAGTTTGATTACAACTTACATAAGATACGAAATTTATTATATAAAAAAATATATAAAAAAGGCTTCTTAATCAGTATATTGCTTTTAATGGCATGCGAAGAGTGGCTTATGAGGTGAGTTTTTATAAGCTGGCCTTTAATAGAGAACTCCAGTCCAATTTTTTTATTTTTTTTAATGAATAAAGACCTTCAAACTTAAATAACTGCATTTTTATTTTTATTTTTATAGTTAGTTTTAATAGTTAAAATAATTGTCAAAGTTTTAATTTTTAAAGACTCCCAGAAACGCACCGTATCTATGGTGGTCTTTAACCACCGTCCCCACCGTTAGTTTTTTACTTTTTAAGTTGTCATTTTGAATCAGTGATGTCATGTCGAGGGAAATTTCCCTAGATCTAGGGGAGAAAAATATTTTTTAGGGATAAGGGAAATCAGGACAAAATCTAGGGAAATTTCGAACTCTGGCAAAAATTTTGGTAAATATCGGTTCGGACTGGCCACGCTTATTACGAATAATTTTTAGAAAAAAACTTTAGATTCGCCTTAATTACTATAAAAGGAAACTTTTTGGCTTTGGGGCGGCGGAAAATAATGCATTTTAATTTTCAATTGCATAAAACCAAAATTCACTTCGCGAACCGACGCAGCGAAAATCCGCGGCCGTAGCTGTCACTTGCTGTCACTGTTATGGACTGTAGCTGACTTCGTGGGATACCTACATGAAATACCGCGAATCACAAACCATGTTACACAAACCTAGCGTAGCCGCTAAGCCACTTGAAAACTGGGATGTTTTTCTTGCCTTGACGCGAGTAGGCGTTATAAAGGGCCACTTTCTTTTGTATCACAAACCATGTTACACAAACAAGCCCGCTAGACAAATTTCATAATTACGCGCCTTATCCCACGAAGTCGGCTACAGTCGTATTAGCTCTTGTTAATTTATCAAGGATACCAACATCACAGTGACATGTACGGCCGCGGATTTTCGCTGTGTCAGTCGCGAAGCGAATTTTGGTTTTATGCAATTGAAAATTAAAATGGATTATTTTCCGCCGCCCCAAAGCCAAAAAGTTTCCTTTTATAGTAATTAAGGCGAATCTAAAGTTTTTTTCTAAAAATTATTCGTAATAAGCGTGGCCAGTCCGAACCGATATTTACCAAAATTTTATTACATATGACAGTATTACTGGTATTATTTATATATATACGTATATATATTTTTTGGAATTCCTATGAATCTTAATTATTTTTCATGTACTTACCCATGTTATTTTTAACACTGACAACTCAAAATGATATTAGGGAACGTACCCATACTACGTGACACGTTCGGGGGGGGGGGGGGGGGTCTTCAAAATACCACGCTTGGTACAAATGAGCGGCGGGTTGCTTATGATTTTTATTTTGCAAAGTGTTTTTTTTTTATATTTGGAATTCAGTTTCTAATTCAGTGGTGAGTGTATTCGTACTTTTAAATTATTACTTCACGTAGCAAAAAGTGTTTTATTTGGAAAATCACGGTATTATTAGTATATTTACCAAGTTCCGATATCTTTCCAATTAATTATCATATTAATTAACATATAACAGGATTAGTGTTACACAATCAGGTGGCTACGTAGGTAATTGCGTAAATGTGAAATTCTAGGGAAATTTCACTTCTAACTGTTGGCAACACTGTGAAGAATCCAGAATAATCATGGCGGATAATGACTTTTAGGTGTGAGGTGTGTTTTTTATTCAAGATTAACTGCTTTTAATAAAGAAAAACATTGGTAAAATGTCCACATTTCACCGCTACTGTTATTGTATTTAATCAAAGTGCAATATAAAAACAATAAATCATCTCTTTCATTGCAAATACATGTGACATCGTGTTTTGTGTCAGGTGTTACTTTGTAGGTACATTGTTTTATGTATAACACATACAGAAACACTGGTATTTATAATACACTGATCATGACGAGTGTGTAACAACTTGTATAAAAAGCCCTATACTAAAAACAATTTGAAAATACATAAAAACAAACGTCAAAATATGACATGACTTTAACCTCAAATAGACAACATTTATTGCAGATTGTCCGCAAATATAGCCCTTTTCGTAAATTGTTGAGGGCCTAAATTATGTTTCAATAAACACAATAACTATTATTTATCTAAATCTCTATAAACAGTATGAAAATAAACCAAAAACACGAAATGTTGAATTGCATAGGTACGCGTGCACTTCAAGTCATTTCAAATGTTAATACAATACAATACACAGGTGACAGGTTAACTGTGACGTCACGGTTAACCATTTCAGTAATGCCAACTTAACGCTGTGTTTTCCGAAGAGGTTTAAAAATGCACTTTTTAATAATTTATTAAAAACTCTGCATTTAATATTATGAAATAAAACTTATATATTCAGAATCAGCGTTTCTTGGTCTATATGAACATATTTTTTTAAAGCCATAATATTTTTCACTGGAGTTCCTTATTACTTAATAAACTTACCCACCTGTAATAAATCAATTATTCTTTTCCCAGAGAGGTATTATATTCGTAATTGTAAAACCGACATTTTAAGGTTACATAAAAAGCGTTCTTCTCATAGATGAGACAAGGCTCCGTTTCACAAGGCCGACTATAGAACAGGCGTTGACGCGACAAATTTTGGAGTGTCACGTCATCAAGTCAGTGCCATCGATACAACGACAGTTTGCAAATGGCGGAGATTGGATTTTTGTGTTTTAACATCCGCGTATCAATTAAACATAGTGATTATACTATTTTTAATGGCGAAGTTTGCTTAATGACGGCACTGACTTCGTAATTTGTCGTCAAGCGCCCAGGCTTGTACTCTAATCGGCTTTGCTGTTTCTATTATGTACCTAGTCCCAAATGAAACATTTTTTGTCTTCTTCTTGTGCGGTGCTTTAAGAGCGTTTAACCAGCCAGCGGACAAAAATCCACATTTCGTCGAAAGTTGTTCTTACGATCGTGCAGGGCGGTTACAATGAGAAAGATTAATTATTCTCCGTACCAGCTTTTTAAAATCATAACTCAATATCGAATTTATTTCAATCCAAATTAGCTTTAATTTATACCTTCATCCAAAAATGCTGAAAGGCGTGATGATAAAACTATTAAAATAATGCACTTTTTGTAATTATTTTTTGATTAAAAGTATTTATCATTTTTCAATAATGTCTAAATTTAATAAGAATGTTAAAAAAATCTGAAATATATTAGTTTGTAAGTGCGCAAATAAATACACAAATGGACCAATTTTCGTCAAGAAACACATGTACGTACATATTTTTTAATGATTTTATTGAAACTAAAATAAAAATTCTAAAACATGCGTTTGCTGGATAATGTACTGATTTATTTTACTGCATGATTACATTACTTGAAATGGGTGTGGTATAATACAAAATCTTTTTTGAAAATTTAACAAATCTGCCAACGACCTATGGAATAACCTTATTAAACTAAAAATTTAAAAAAATTCTCAAAATCTATTACATGCGAATGCTAGATAAAAGAACAATCTTTCGAAATCCATTTATAATTTGTTGTGGAAAAGAGTCAATACGTCTAAAATCTGATTTGAAAATAACATATTTTCTCTGGTAATGCCCTCTTAAGGGGTTACACGGATTTCAAGGTAAAAAAAGCAGATTTTCTCTATTTCTTTTAACATAAAGTAAATTATATTACCTAAAATTTTAAGCACATTAAAGCATAATATTTAAACAATTT
Organism: Limnephilus rhombicus; assembly: GCA_929108145.2. Lineage (NCBI taxonomy): Eukaryota > Metazoa > Arthropoda > Insecta > Trichoptera > Limnephilidae > Limnephilus > Limnephilus rhombicus. The sequence continues at coordinate 39,445,081 of OV815271.1, read as the reverse complement.
ATTTTAATTTTTTAAGAATTTAGCTGGTGGGACCTGGTTTCCGAAGACTCCTTAAAAAGGCGTTAGACAGGTTAACTCAATGTAATTGAAAATTTGCTTAATTGCTTCATCTGTAATTGATTTTTTTCTGTTAGTAGGTTAGTATAGCTCGTGATTGAACGAAGGATTAAAAAAAATGATATTTGAAATTTTGAAGGCTCTAACGTACTGAAAATTGTACTGTTTTGCGTACGACTCTGCCAACATTTTTAATTTAATTTTCTTATAAATCGTTCGCTCAAGCACGAGCTATACTAACCTACGAACAGAAAAAAAAATGTTTTTCAATTTCAGACGACACTATCATGAGTTATCTGGTCCACCGCAAGGACATTTTTAAGGGGTCTCCGGAAACCAGCTTAATTTTTCAAAATTTTGGATTAAAGTTTTATAAAATATTGTTTAAATGTTGCACTTTTATACGCTTAAAGTTTAAAATTATATAATATATTTATTATAAAATAACGGAGAAAAGATGCTTTTTTCTAACCTTCGAAACCCATTTAACCCCTTAGCCATATGTACATAAGTTAATGGTCAGTATGTTTGTCACATTGTCAAATAAATTCCATGATTTTTGTACCCTACGTAACATTATAAAAACTAGTGTGTAACATAACGTACATAGGAAAATCTAATATTCTTCTAGTTTGGCGATTTAAATTCAACGATAAACCACTATAAAATACGGACATATTTTATTTCTCATAAAAATAATAAGTAATTTTGTCCATTAAAAATATTTACGTTGTTAATGAAATGATGCAAAGCGGCGCTCAAACCATTATTTGCTGGGCGTGGTTTTAAGAAGTCGATAATTTACCACCATAAAAAGTATACTTATCTCATAAATAATGTATCATGCATGGTAAGCTCCACGTAAGTGCAATATGCTTTTTGTGGAGAATTTTTATTGCATAGGGTGTGCACCATTACGGGAATAGTGTTCACTTTTAGAATGTAAATTGTTGTTTTTCGGTGATATGTGATAGGAGGAGTATTGATTAATGGTGTGCGTCCAATATAGTATTATAATACCAGGGGAGCATGAGACTTATGCAGGTATCAGGAACCCAAGCCTTGCATATAGGGGAGGCCGCTTAATGGACTAGGACAAAACGGAAGGGCAGCTAAGTTGCATCTACCATGTACTTGTATCTATCCATCCATGGTACTTCAGTTGATAAAACAAGCTTTTACGGAAGAAATAAAGTATTATGCAAATAGTATTCCGATGGGATAAGCAGTCACGGTAGAAATGCGTTTCATTTCTCAGTTCTCAGCGGTTGTAATTTTTATTAAATTTCCCCCAGACAAAATTAGATGAATGCATTTTTATAATGTTTATTTAGTGTAATGTAGGAAAACTTTACAATACAAATAAACTCCTGATTTTTTTTAAATGTGAATACCGCAGAGTCCCAACTGCTTCCGTCTGGAGCCAATGAGGCTACGACAGCCCCAATTGATGTATATTGTGAGGCTGCAGGTAGTGGAGATAAGAAGGAGATGGGTGGTGAGGAAGTATCTGGCTATTCAAATCTGGTCACCAAACACGGCTAAAGCCATTTCAAGCAACGTTTCAATTCAGAATGGTGGTCTAATAACAGGAAAATACTGAGAATATCTTGTAATATGGAACGTGCTACAAATATACTATATATTAATTTTATTTAAATCATTGTGAAATAAATAAATTTTATTTGCACACGCCGGGACTGGATTTCGCTACCTTCGGATTACGAATCGAGAGGCTTGCCCCTCGACCACTTGTACAGTAAACATCCGGTAAAAATGGACTAGCTGACGGGAATAATTAGCTTGGAAAATTCATTAAGTGAAAAAGACGAAAACAAGGCAGATTTAAATACTTTGGGTGATACACCACGTCGTGTAAAATTTGGGATCAGATCGCTAACACGAACACTCCTTATGTAGAGGGCAATAATGTTTAAATTCCCGTTTATCACCAGTCGCCCGTTTTAATTAATTCAAAAAAAAAATATCGCCATAAAGCGTGTTGTATTTTATTTTGTGAAGCGCAGATACAAATTATTATTTAATATATATTTTTTTTACATTTACTAGTTTTTTTAGTGTACAACTGATGATGTGAAAATTGTTCACGAAACTTGTAGATTGTGTATAAAATGAAGTGATGTAAACAAAGTAATTTGTCTTTTAATAAAAAAATATTTTACGGTCATTTTTCAAGAAATAAATTTTCTACATTATTAAAAAAAACCGTAACCTTAAAGCATCTTTTACAGGCCTGACACATTATTTTTTTTGGGTTTATAAAAAGACTAATAAAAAAACTTTTTTCATCATTTAAAAAAAATACTTCATCTTATTTGTTCTATTTACAGTTAGTAGGTATTTAATTAAAGCATCTAAAATACTTCTAAGCGATCTAATCTTCAAACCAAAATAACATGATTTAGCGTTGCTCAGTAGGGCATCACCTTAAATAAACTGAATTAGTTTGCTTTAAAACTTGTTTTATGTGTATGTGTGGGAGTTTTCCTGGAAATCTGTCTGGCGATGACAGTCAGTACCTACTAAAAGATGTAAATTCATTATGGTCCATATTATAAGTAAAGTTTGTAGACTGATTCGTTTGAAAATGTTAATAACACAATTTCTCATTCTTACACAAAAATGAAGGTTTTAATTCATTTGTAACCGTGTTGTTTATTCACCTCCACAGCGCGGACGATAAATACCACATCTTGAGGCAGCACGACTGATTCCACCATTACTTGCTGACGCAGTCGGCAAGGGCGAAGGTTTAACGAGTCTTTTGAAAACTCGAGACTGCTTTGATAAATGCAGACAGATGCAGATAGAATGCTGGGATGCTGCAAAGAGGGTGAACGGTGAACGAACCACGACAATGGACCAACGAGTATAATAACATGACGTCTGACAAAAGATCAGACGAAATTTGACAAAATACCTACAATCTTATTTGTATGAAACCAACAACTCACGTTTAATAATTCTGAGCAGGTATGGAGGTATGATATTATATATTATGCATTCCAAGATGGACGGAATGGACAGGATAATAAAACCTATTGGAATTTCTGAATTGCTTTTGAGCAGGGGCGGAAGGTGAACGGTGGACCCGCTCTGATAAACGGGCATGGAGGACGAATATAAATAAAGGCGGTCAGCCTCAGAGGTGTTTAATTTTTTTATTTTTTATTGTACGACACCAAATATTTTTTAAGAGTTATGACTGAAAGTGCTGAATATATCATTTTACAGTGCATGTAATAATATGCGCATTACTATGTTTTTAAGTAAATCCTTATCACAAAGAAACTGCAAATCCCACTAAAGAATTGCCGTAGGTTCGGTATTCGCAAAAAATTAAAACTATTAATTAGGCGAATTCTCACAACTTTCTTTTGAGAAACAATTCAGAAATGAAAAGTTTCTTGGATTGACATTGGGTATGCTTTGCGACAAGATCCAGAAAGCCAGGTACTTTTAATCGTTTTCTTTCCCTTCTACTGTTCCTTACTTTACCACCTCCATTAACACGCCCTAAATGTTACAGAGTGAGTTCGACAGGCTTCGGGCAGTGGGCAGCAAATTTGCGCACTTTAAAGATGTGTGAAAACCTACATATCTCATACCATTCCAATTAAAACATAACTTAAATATATATAATACTTTTGAGTTGAGTATTGTGTTTGTAACTAGAAATGTTGGGTAATAAAAAAAATAAAAAAATAAAACCCTCGCCAAACCACAACGTTGTAAAATAGAAATAGCTGAAAACCCTATATTCAAAACCTAGCATCTCAGCACAGGATCTCCTAGTGAGGAGGACTAAAAAAATATTAGATTTCTCCGTTATATTTACATCTTCTTAAAACATAAACATTGTTATAACATAGTTTAAAAAGGTATGAGTGTGAGACAGAGCATAGACTTTCGCTCTTTTGCATCTTAAATCAACGTTTCGAACATCCTTTTAGTTTCTATCACTAGAACCATGATTTCTGATTGGTCAATAAAGTTATCAATCTTAATAGGTAATTATTGTGTAAAGATTGATTCTTTTAAAACTTTGGTGCAAGAAAAACCCTTTCTCATATATCAAACAAACACAATTTCACTTGCGAGGTACTAGTTTTTTTTTTAATTTATCCGGGAATTGCAGAGCATATATTACTTGTTCACTTAAGTGCTCATTCCGAGAACTCACCTGAAGACTGCATTTCCTTTAATTACTCTCAAGAAAGGTACTTAAAGCTCATTGGAATGAGCTGTAAAACATAAGACGTTATTTAATTCCACAAGAGTGATGTTACAGTTTTACAACTTTACTGAATTTCAAGACAGTAGTGGTGGGTAGAATGTTTGCTTCTTTATAAATGTACATTTATTTATTTATTATAGATACAAAAGAAAGTACAAATTACAATTAGGAAGCTTTGCCTGTCACACTAGGAAAGTTTCCCGTTCCAGGACAGACAAATTGACATGTTTAGTTCATATTATACCTGAAAATGTACATAATTACATAACAAAAACAAAAACAAAAAACAGAAAATTTCATTTTTCTCTGAAACTAAGTTGTGTAATAAAGAAAATGTATATAAAATATATAAATATAAGTACACATACATTTTTTTGTGACAAAGTAGAAAAGGTAATCTGGTAACATATGTATAATAATTAACCTGGTAATTAACCTGGTAACATATGTATAATACATTCAGATTTACAGAGTATGAGATAAGTTAGTAGTATTGAAAAGTGTAACATGTACCTGATAACAAGATGGAGGAATTACAAAAGATTTATAACATAAAGAAATGAAATTATGTTAGGTTATGTGTTTAGGAGTTTGAACTTTTAATACATAGTACACTTATAGGAGAAACTATATTAAAATTTACAATATTAGATATAATTGATGAACGTAATAATCTATATGATTTTTTAAGCGATGTAACTACGATGATTTTTGTAACTACAAAATTATTTTCACTGATTTAAAACATGTTTTAAGAACATAGAAGTTGGTTCCCGAGTAATATATGATCAAATGCGATTCAACATGTAGTTACAATGGTAAATGTGCTTAATATAAAAAATATAGTATAAATGATGTAGTTAAATGAAGTACTATGAATGAGATAGCAAGAAGTAAAAACAAAATGGTAGCAAGAATTCCGAGGTATCAAATGAATTTGAAAACGGTAGTAAATGATACACATATGAGTAATATATAATAATATGATATAAATAATGTAATTAGATATAGTACTATGAAAGAGATAGCAAGAAGCCAAAACAATTATAATAATAAAAATAAGGTAGCAGGAACTGCTTGATAACAAATGAATTCCAGAAAGGTAGAAATGAAACAAATATGAGACATAAATGCACGGGTCAAGACATACCTCGAAAGAATAGCCATTAATTCAAATTTATCAAAGCGCAGCCAATTTGCTTTCGTCGGAGATAACACTGGCATTATAAACTCTTTATAAACGTTCAACAAGCAAGGCCAATTTACAGTTCACCATGAACGTATGCTATGTAGCAACGTATGACGTTTGCAGTGTCCACCGACTATGTATGTTGTCAGTCAGAAGGGAGTGGGGAGAGGAAAAGATTGGGAAGAAGAAATGCCTGTTTCTTCAGATTTGAAAAGCGAACATGAAAAAAACAGTTCCAAGAAACCTCGTTCTTTCATTAGGACGATGCTGAGAATCTACCAATTTGGAAAAAGCACATCAGAGTCGAAGGGACTAATGAATGACTAATGATCTCAGAAAACTAAGCCTTTACAAATCACTCAAAAGCACAAGAAATACATGTCTTTATATATGTATAATAGAAATAAAACGTTATTATACAAACAGATAAAAATATTTAATTAAGGTAAATTATTTATACTGCATACTATGAAATATGCATTTAAAATCAAAATTGTTTCGAAAAAAATGAAAATAGAATTAGCAAATTGACTGATAATGTGTTTTACACCCCCTAAACCAGTATCAAATTAATGCAAAAACGTAGTAGTCTTATTGGTTATCGTACAATTAATCTTCTACGAAAACAAATTCAAATAAAAAATAATAAAATTTAAATTCTAGTGCAGTATACAGGCGGTAGAAGCGAAACCAAAACAATTTCAACCAATATTTGAAAAGTGGGGTCATAATCAAAGCGACCAATGAGCGCAGACCAGCGTAATTTCCGTTTCATATCTCAACCAAACGGAGCCTTTAAAAGTGAAATCATAATCAAAGTGGTCGATGAGCGCAGTTGTGCGTCGCAGGTGCAGTAATCGTCATTTCCGTTTCATCCGAAATCCAAAACATAGCGAGGATATAGAAGTTTCACTCCAATAATTCCTTATTCTAGGATGTGGGGAGGATAGTGCAATCCCACACGTCGTTAAATTACACATTATTACTCAGTAAAGAAACAAGTACATAAAGAGAAAAATTAAAAAAAAAAAACTATTATTACGCAGGGCCTGGCTTGAGTGAGCTCGGGCCCAACGCTCACTCACGAGTGGCGCTTGGTGCTGGAAGGCTGCGGACACCAACGGGTTGTCGAAGTGCAATCTGGCTCATCCTGGCTCCATTGACCCGATATCTCATCAGACTGGCGAATCCATGGAGTCCAAATTCCGTAAACATTGTTGATTCGCCGCTATAATTTCTGTATCCAAATATAATTCTGCTTGCATTATCATATTGGATCCGGAGTCATTCCATCGAACTAATTCACAGTAGTGACACAACGCATACAAATAAAGTATCACTTTACATAAAATAATAAACATGGATGAATGATGCAGATATTGAAACACTTCGTATAAACTCTATATATACCTTTTTGCTTCACTTTTCATTTGAATTCTACCGTAACTTCAAGAACAACTTTATTTGCTTTCTTAAAATCAACAATTTATTTACTACAACAAAAGATCAAAAAACTTTAGTACTTTAATATTTTCAAAGATACTTATATTTTTACAACGTTACTTTAAAACATACCTTGTTGATGTAATTTCGCATTTTTGTTTATATTACCCTCACACACAGGCAGTGCCTTGGTGGGTTCCCACTACCTACTTTTGTCTTATATTTAAATTTTGTTAACTTTTACATTACTTGCTTCTTATGTTAGCATTTTACTGCATGTATAAATAATGTTAAAGGTTATTTTTGAAATGTATGTAGAAATAATGAAAAAAAAATCCTGTCAGACGAATATCTTATTTAAACGACGGGGAACATTGGCGATTTGTTCAATAAACGATAAAAATGACTTGTTTTATCAGTAGGTTTATTTAAACATCATCCTACTTCCTACTAATATTATAAAGGTGAAAGTTTGTATGGATGTATGTTTGTTACTCTTTCACGCAAACACAACTAAAAAGATTTTAAAAATTCTTTCACTAATAGAAAGCTACATTATTTGCGAGATCTAAAGGCTATATATATTGGTAAGCTCTGGCGTTATGAAATTATTTATCATAAGTTTTCTGTTGCTAACAAAATCGATTTATTGCAAACGCCAATTGTCGCCTTGGAAACGATGATTTTTTTTTTTTTAATTAGGCAATTCGCCCTAAAAAGAGTGCTTTGTTGGCGTCGTACTTAATAACTATCTCTAAAAATGAATCACCGAAATGTATGTATGCGCATAAACCCGAACGACTGCACCAAATTGGTGAGAGTGGGGAGGGGGTGTTGGGAGGGTTTATTTTAAAACGTATAAATAGACAGAAAATCAAAACCCGAAACATTATATTCCAATAGAAAAACATATTGATAAAATGATAAATATTAAATATTCTAGTTAACATAGTCAGAATTTTTTAATACCAAATGATACAAAAATGTTTGAAATACGGATTTTATCTCGGAATCAATTTCATTCAAAATCCAGATCATAAATGTTCCGAAGGTGAACTGTTTTCAAGTGATACGAATACTTGGTAGGTACTAGTGGAGTGAATATTTATAATACGTCGTCTGAGTCATTCGCATCTCTGCAATAATACACCTAGCAGTAAGTTATATTTCGATACTATCAATAGTGACGCTCGCTTGTTTCGTTCCTTTTTTGATCATTCGATATTGTGTTGCGTTACGTTGTTCCTTTGTGTGGGTGTTGTTAGAGGGTTCCCACCCATATGTTGGTGGGCATATATTTTGTACCGTGAAGGGTTGCTGGTTGGGATGGTGTATGGTTGGGGAGTGATGCGTCCTTTGTAGCCAGGGTTGCCGCAATTCAATAAATTCGATATTGTGAATAGAGCATTTGGTTTTGGTTTTGAGATTCAATATTTTACACGGAAAACATTCAGTCCCACTGAAAATTTGTAAATTAATGATGTCATTAACATTAATTTGTTCTTCAAAATTTATTTCTTCAATGATTTAACAACGCACATCCAAAGACGACATACAAAAACAATGGTAAACAACACAAGGTTTGGATAAAGACATTCAAGAATGGGGACACCAAAGAAATTAAATAAATATTCACACACTGAATTAAGAGATCGATTAATGATAAAAAAATCAACCCGAAAAAACAAAGGATTTTTTACTTTTATACGACCCAATTCGGAAGGCAGGTAAGGGTACCGCTGTCCCAGGAACCTTTTATTGGATAACCAAGACCCCTGCCATAGATTTCCCCAAGTGGTTCGGTACGTTTGGTGACTAAGCAGAGGTGCCCGGGTCATATGTCCGTCATTCCTGAACACGTTGACCCACAGATTACTACCGACCTCTCGCACCTTTTTCCTTCCCAGAACGTCATCGTCTTCCTTTCCCCTAAAATACCCTCCATACAGCATCTCCAAAGATGACATAGACTCTGCGGGATTTTTTTTTCTCAGAGTATCCGGTATGGAGCTAATGTAAGAAAATCTATTGTTTTAAAACATAAAATCAGAGTTTTTTTATCCGAAAGAAGTTTGAACATTCCTTCCCAGTGATCGAATTCAACCGCGCTACCAACCTCGCCAATTTCCAAATTTTAAAACCGAAATTATTTCTTATATTAAGTGCTTTAATTTCTTCGAATTTAAGAAAAATGCGTATATGTCCATGTGATTGTGCGATATTGTTACCAAAAGTTGACAAAATACATTGTTCTCGACAACGAGTCTATCTGCTGAGTTTCAGCTCGATTGGATGTCGGGAAGTGGGTTAATTTCAATTTCCAAGATTCCGCGTCGAAAAAAGAAAAGTAAAATTAAAATTGATGTATTTAAAAGTCAATATCATGAAAAATTTATAACTTAAACGAAATTAACAAATAAACCTAATATACAGAAAGGTGTCAACATCTTTTTCTGATTTTTCTGTTTCCAGATTATCGATTGAGTTTCGCTAATATTGTCTACATTTAATTAAATGTTACAATTTGAGGTTTTACTCATAAAGTTAAAAATAAAAACACACCGTTATATATATACAACCACACCTTATAATATTTGCCGAATTTTATAATTTTTTTTTTTATTCCTACCGATTTTATTATTGTATTTTTGACTCATTTTATTTTATTTCAAATTATTATTTCACCACGGGTAAAGCACCCAGTGAGGTTAACATTATCACGTTTTCTATGTATGAAAATACATAATACTATCATATCAGTAATAGAAAAAAAAAGGAATCGATTGTATTGCCCGGTTGGTAGTAGTCAGACGAAACGACTTAATCCATGACTCTACTACCCTTTCGAAACAAGAATACTTACTTAAAAGTCAGAACCCTTTTTTACTTGACATTAGAGCTGATGTCCCACTTAAAAATATATTAATGTAATAAAACACTGACAAGGACATGTCACCCTTGTTTACGACAGTTTTTCCTTGAAAAGAGTTTAATTTAAAAAGTGAAGGCACAATATTTTGGCCAATTTTAAAGAAATCTCCGTTTAACCTTGTGATGCCTGAAGGTGCCCCTATATCTTTTTGGGAAACTAACTACGATTTGCAAACGTTTTCGTATTCACAGATCAGTTTTTATCAAATGATTTACGGAGTGAAAGAAAAATTGACATTTAGTAAAGAAAATAAACTTTAAATAATCTTTGGTTTTCAGTACGTTAGTAAATAATAATTTTTTGTTAAAACACAAATTAATTATTTATCTTACTGAATTTCATAAACTTTTCTCTGCCTGCCACATGGGTAGTCAGAAAAACAAAAATTAAAATGTGCAAATTGGTATACAACACCACTGTCGCATCCGACCTGTATTACTGCTCATGTGTAATCTTAATTAAATTAAAATGTAATCTAATTGAAGAGCAATAAAACACAAGTTAAAAGAATGGAAATAATTCAGAACAAAGTTTTGAGGTCTATATTGTGCTATAGCAGATATACTAGGAAAAACAAAGCAACGCCAACTCAATATCTTAAGTATGTAGCAACGATTAGTATGCAATACCCTGGTATTTATTTATAAGTTAAAAAATAAAATGTTACCAGAACATACGTTGAATAATGTTAATATTAAGAGTACAGTTTATTGCTACTCTACGAGAAACCGCAACGATTTTAGGTTCCATAAAACAAGTTTTTCGGGAACACAAAACAATATTTATTATAAATGATTTTAAATTTTTTTTTTTTACATGAGCTCCACACAGGAGGCCCTGAGGAAAATAATTTCCCTCAGAACCTATTTCATCTTTGGGGATGCTGTGTGGAGGTTTTTTTTTAAGGAAAGGAAGGAGAGGAAAGTTCTGGGAAGGAAAAGGGTTTAAGGGGTGGATAGGAATGTGGGGTTCAGTATGTCCTGGTCATCCGCCTCCAAGACCTAGACAAACCTCACCCCATGGACCCGGGCACCCCTGCTAAATCACCAAACGTAGCGAACCACTTGGGGTGACCTATGGCAGAGGTGTTGGTTATCCAATAAAGGTTACCGGGGCGGCGTAACCCGTTCCCGCCTCCCAAATTGTAAGGAAGGAAGGAAATAATGTAAGGAAGCTAAAATTCTTCCAGTTTTTTGTGGATTATGTCTCAATGTAGTGAAGTTCAAATGTTAGTACATAGAAGAAGAATAATATCATAGAAGTTTTAGAATAGATACTAAATATAAAATACAAAAAAATTAAAGTTAAATAAAATATACTTAAAAAACAAGAGGATGGACCGCCCAACTCTGTCTTCATTCATACATTCTCTCTTAAATATTATTCTGTTATTTTAACGTGCCCCATGTAAAGTATTTATTCACATGATCGTTCTATATGACGCGACTATTAATATACGAGTATATCCGCGAGTCGTATCTTGTGGAAAATTTCTTCGTTTTACATCTGTGCAATAAAAATTCAATTAGGTACACATATGCTTGAAATATTAAAAAAATCAGAGTGTCTATAATTCACATGCGGTAGAATTGAAACCTTCAGAAAACTTAAGCAGACAGGAGTGGCGAGTCTACGAAGCACATTTTTTATCAATGTGAAGGAACATATTTTCCATATTTTTGTCATCGAATTCCAGTGCACCTATTCCTATACATTTGGTGATCTTATTAGGATTTGTATTTCATTCTTCGGAGTCGCTAGACGTCGCTTTCTATTTTGTTTCTTTGCTTGTTCATTTTGGAATGGTTTGAAGATTGGATATTAATTTTACAAAAAATATTATATATTTTTTTGAATTTCATGGGATTCGATCCTTGGTTCGCTAAATATCTAGCCGCTAATGTTCGTCAGGTGCTTTATACCACTATACTAAAGGAAACTTGCACGGGACTGTGGATTTATCTATTATATTGCAGCCGTGTACCCATGAAATAAATAAATATTTTATTCTAAATTAAAATATTTATTTGTATTAATCACTTTTGTGGTTGTAAAGTGGTTATAACAAAGAAATATTTTAATTTAGAATTTAAATAGTGCCACAAAATAAATTTGCTGTATTTGAAGAAATATTTTATTGCTATCTCATTCTCTCACAGGCTAAATAAAGACAAAAACAAGTATGTGTTTGTTTTTGTTTAGCAAATCACAACGGTGCTAAAGAAGTTTTCACTTCGACAATTACTTTTTAGAGTAAGTTAAAACTGACGTGATGCTTGTAAAACAAACGACTTTTACGTTCCTTTGAAATACGGAAGTATTACAGTAGCTATCAGATTTCGCAGAAAGCACACTGCCACCAAGGAAGTAAAATATTTGAGTTCCGTGTTGGTCGCTACGAGCTACAACATGCACTCTTTTGTGCTTTTTATTTTATGTGCACAGTGGAATATATTTGCTCTAATCTATATTATACACTCCAACATTTTATTACAGCTGTGGGTAGGTAGATATTGTGCTTGGGTTTTTTATTGTCAGGTATTAAAAATTATTAAAGTGCTTAAAAAACAAAAACAAAAACTGAATTCCGTTCAAGAGTCTCAACTGCTCCTAACCAGGCGCGGCCGGTGCCTCAAATTATAGGTGGTTCACCAAGCCATTCATAAAAAAACGAAAGGTTGATATTATATTTAAAAAAAAATCTAGACATCATGCATAATTTTACATTATTTGCTAATTATCTAAAAATATCATGTAACTGTAATAGTAAAAATATCGTGCGATGTAAAAACATGCTGATGTCTAGAGTTTAATATAGTGAATTGACCTGCCAGGTAAGTAGGTATGTTTTATGTATCTGTTTGTAAATTCAAATAATAAAAATACATATAGCCAAGGAACTCATAATAAATTGTACAACGCAACATAACTAAAACGGCGCTCTAGTAATTATCCAATTATTATAGAATTATTCTGGTATCAATATTTTTAGAAGCATTTTACACTCCATTACTATTGATATTACATCTATTAGAAGATTAGTGGAAAGGGTGGGTGTGATATCCATTTAAAAATACTCAACCTTCCAAAGATAATAATAATAACGCAATAATCTAATAATAATAATTAACACACAAGAAACGTTTCACTCTGCGGCGTGGATCGCCAATATCGCCATTTACTGTCGTGACAACTTCGATCAATGGGTGACAAACAAATAATAATGTCAAAAAGGTACATCCCAAGGGCTCGAACAAGATAATGTCACACGAGACGCATAGCTGACCCTTTGACTAATGGTTACATTTTAGAAGAGAAATATTATTACTTAATTTTGGAGTACGCCTCTCAAGTCTGGAATCCCAGGTACACAACATACATAGAAAGGATTGAGAAAATACAAAATCGTTTTCTACGATACCTTGATTTTCGGGGATATCGTCCTCATCTAAGTTATGTGGAGTCAGCCACGTTTTTCAAAATCTCGTCACTAGAAAATCGTAGAAATTCTGCAGACGTAATATTCTTGCAAAAGATAGCCACCTCTGCGATAGATTGCCCGGAATTACTTGAAAGAATACAATTAAGAGTGCCCACCAGACAAACTAGACTAAATCATACACTTAACACACCTCGATGCAATACTAACTCTAAACAAAACGCATTCATTAACCGCGTTTCACACTTTTTAACAATTCATACAATGAAATCGACTTATTCAACACAGCACCCCAAATTCTAAAAAAAATTAACAAAAAAAAACTTCTAAACATATACAAACTATTATACTCCTATACAAATAACTTATTCACTCCCAGATTAGATCCGTCCCCTTCCCCTCCCGCCCACCATCCCATCCCAATAAGCTATTATAACTATTATAACTTTTATAACTTTTTAATCTCTCTAATTAATACACACCAGTGAAAACCTATTATTGGTTCAATAACATATACATATGTAAATACACCTAAGTAAATAATGTAACTGTTGGTTTTCCAAATAAAAAAAAAAAAAATAAAATATTATCTTGTTCAAACCTTACTACCGCTGGAACCAAAGCTTCGGAATATTTCCGAAGAATGCCGAAGCTCTTCGGGTCGGCCGTGCGGCGCGCGGTCAGCCGATTTTTAGTGACATGTTTCTGACGTTTTGGGATTTTTTACTATGAGCATCATTCAAATTACGGGGCGCTTAGCTCTGGCGCGCGGTTTGGCATTGTACCTACCTCGGTTCCTCGCTCCTAGCGGGTAGCCGCCGTAACTGGCGGGTGGGAACAATGCGTTTATTTGGCCGTAATACATTGTTAATTGTAAGATTGATAAATAATTATAATTAAATTTAAAGATTGTGCTCAATTTTATCAATTTAATAAATAAACACATTACGTAGAAATACGATGAGTTGTAAAATGATGTTGAATTTTTTTGGCGGTTCAGCGCCCCATTGCACGTTAGCGCCAGCCGCGCCTGCTCCTAACCGTCTGCAATCGTGGGATTGCAACGTCACCAATTGAGGTTCATTTTGAAGCTGAAGGTTGTGTGGAGGGGAAGGAGGTATGGAAGAGGAAGGTGGAAGAAGTTCCTGGCTATTCAAACCTAAAACGGCTAGATACTCATGGCTAAAGCTTTTTCAAACAAATGGTGGTTCTTCACCAGTGCGACATATTTTTTTACATTAACTCCACACAGGAGAGTCCCTGATGAAAATAATTTCTCTCAGGACCTATGTTATCTTTGGAGATGCTGTGTAGAGGTATTTTTGAGGAGAGAACATGGGTCTTGAAGAGACGGCAAATCATTTACAGCCGAACTGCAAACTAAAGAACGAGTCGTAGAAGCGACCCGTTCTCATGTGACAAATTTTAACCGTGTACACATGTTGGGCGCGCGTTTGGCGTGTTTTGCGACTATGCACCGGTGCCAAATGGATCAATGATGCTAGTTGCTCGGAACATCTTCCATTGTAATACCGGTAAAACAAGGAAAACTTACCTACTTGACGCCTGTGCTCTGAAGATTGCGATGCGCTTGTTAAGATTGGGGAATTTATCGAACGGACCGCCTATTTCTGCATTACGAGTGAAGGGCTTTTTTCAGGAATTTTGGGACTCCAGACTAGAGGTGGCTGCCATATAGCCATATAAGGGGCACACTCGATTCGTACACGGTCAGAAATATTAAATATTAAAGTATCTGCGGGTCCTGCACAGTACCCCCTGCTTTTATACTAAATAGGATTGGATTGGATTTTTAAATGTGGCTTACGAAAGCTTACATTCAAACGATTTGTGAAACACCAGTCAGCAAAATGAATATTATTTAAAAAAGTTTGATTAAATTAACAATCGTTAGACGTTTCTTTTTTCATTTCACCGCTTTTGGTTCAGAGGCGTATAGGATTTATATCTTCGACCAAAATAGTTTGTTTCTTTCTCAGGCTAAAATGGTTTCATTTTCTACTCATACAGTTTTAAACGAAAACACAATTAAATGATTTATTCTTTTAAAAAAACCTCAACAATATTTACACACCTAATGTAATTTCACAGTGGTGTGAATGCACAGATAACTGAAAACGGCCCGGGAAAATAGGTCTGAAAATATTTTGAAATTGTTAAGAGATAGTTTGACTTTATCGAGTGGATAATGTGAATGAAATATTATAGGTGTACATTGGTTTTGGACCCTCTTCCACCATTAAGTAAAAGCATCGTAGACAAAATTTGATATGTGTGCCAGAAAGGTATAGATTAAAGGGAAAAGCACGCAACATGTTGGCATACATAAATTATCAGAGTGGTACAATGTTGTTACCAAAATTTATGTATATAAATATTATTTTCCCCTTTAGGCTTCTTTGTACCGTTTTCGGAATAACTCATATAGGTCTCATTGAAATAATTGTGTCTCCCTCACTATCGTGGTTAGAAATATGATCTAAAAGGTGATAAAAAGAGAAAATACCCAGCTTTATATTCAAATCTATAAGTTAACCGCAAACTGATTAATATGTATACCATTATGAAACCAAAGTTTCCGACCGCAATCTTGAAAAACAAAAATATTTCGTGATTTTTAAAAATGATATTTACATGAAACGACAAAAAAGTCAGTTGACGATACAATTTATAATACATGAAGCCTACGGCTTTGCCCGGACTCTACGCAGAATTTTTCGAAATTTACCATCGTCTTTGTTTTGATGGCCAAGTGTGAAAAATTCCATCAACCCCAATTAACAGTACATTTGTATAAATACCAAATCCGCGCCGCCCGTCCGTCACCAACTATTTTTTTAAAAATATTTATTGAAGATACTGAAGAAAAACCGTTTTTTTTTGAGAAATCAAAGAGACCAAAATTTACCAAAATGAACACAATTGGTAAACTTGTAAAATCGCTGTCGTAAATTTAAACAAAAGAATTAAACATTTCAAATATAGAAATGCTAGATTAATATAAGATTGAACTGACGTTCGAATTTACCCCTACCTATGGGCAGCCCCACCCACACAAAAAAGGCTTCGAATGGTCCACAATGTTCTAGAACATACCGCAACATTCGATAGTGTTCTGAAATGTTTCACAATGATCTGGAATGTTCCGGAAAGTTCCCTAACGTTCCAGACTATTCTCGAACATTCCACAACATTCCAGAATGTTACGGGATGTTTTGGAATGTTGCGGAATGCTCTCAAAAACTCTCGAATGTTCTGGACTATTCTAGAAATTTCTAGAGTTCGAAAATTCCAGCACTTATATCTTCAAAAGCACGCCCTTTAATAACTCCCTTGATCGTACCGGGACTCGTGTCCGAGTTTTAGCGGCACGTACATTGTACACTTTCTTTTATACTATTCAAAATCCGTTGCGTAGTTTAAAAGATCTAAACGTACAGACAGCGGGAGCGACTTTGCTTTATACTATGTAGAGATATTGATTTGCCTAATAAAATATGTTTGTGTTTTAATTTTTTTTCGTTTTCAGTAATTTTAGTTAGAAAGAAACGTAAGGTCAGCCATTATTAAAAATTTTGTGTTTGCATCAAAAAATTTATTTGAAAAAATTATAAAATTATTATTATTATTATATTGTTTATTTCGAATTATAAAATTTGAGAGCGTAATACATCACCTTTCAAAAAGTTTTTTGTTTTCGAATGCGTTCAGAAGTATTGTTTTATTTAAATGCGGAAATATTTTGACCTTCAGACAAAACAGACCTGAGGGGATGATTAAAGAAAATTGCTGTCGACATTTGATTTTCAAAAACGTCAGTCATATGCCTCGTAAATTCAAAACCAAATGCCTTGGTGCAATTTTCACATTCAGCTACATTTTTGTGACCGGCGAACTCGAAAACGGTGATGGCGAATTGGTGATGTAAAATATCCCCGCAAGACGATATGTTATGTCTGGGAAGTGTCCCACCGTCTGAGACTGGGCGACATCGGCAATTCAGTTAGTCGATGGGATCCTACGAGATTCATTGTTATTGTAAACACTTATGGCAGAGTGTGCCGGCTGCAAGAAGTATCTCTATTTTCTCTATGCATCTCGATGCTATCCGACTGCTCTCCGGACACGTAGGTGCCGATACTACGATCGATTAAATAAAGTCGGCCTACAATTTATGAAGTTTAAATCAATATCGTTTTTAGATAAGTTTTAAGATTTTCACGGCCAAAAGCATTTTCGTTATTTGTTTTTGGGGTGTTATGCCGTGTTGCGCTACCTCCTTCTTTAGCCAACGTTTCGGACATCGTTGCAGTGTCCATCATCAGGGCAGATCCGGCAGATCCGGTAGATGTGACACATCTACCTACCCACCATCTACATCTACATCTACCGGATCTGCCGGATCTGCCCTGATGATGGACACTGCAACGATGTCCGAAACGTTGGCTAAAGAAGGAGGTAGCGCAACACGGCATAACACCCCAAAAACAAATAACGAAAATATCGTTTTTATCTTGTAGATACTTGTGTTTCTTTCAGTTAGCGAATAGAGGGTGAATAAAATTAACTGGAATTGAGCTCCTTGAGGCGCAAGTGTGGTAAAACTATGCACAGTCGTCTGAGAAATGAGAATTGCGTAGATTCGCTAAGAGTGTAAGGCTGGTGTAAGCGCAACATGTAAGATTAAGATAGGGATGTCTAGAAGGTTTGGGCACGTAGAGCCAATTAATGAAGAAAGACGTGTGATAGAAAGTGTGAAGCGATTGCGAATGGTAGAAGAAATCGGGGACGACGATGAAGACATTGCCCGACCAAATGAACCAAATTCTTGGTTATTTTATAATTATCAACTATTTATATTTCACTGCTGTCACAGAATTACATGAAAAAATAAGTCGATAGTCTGCAAAAAAGCAGGAAAAATATCCGGCACACAATATACTTTAAAAAAAATTACCTATTTGCGTATACTTCTTTTTTTGTGAATAGCGCAGTCCCAAGAGTCTCGAATGCTCCCAGCCGACTGGAGCCAGTATGACTATGGAATCCATGAAAGAAGTGGAAGAATTGGAAGAAGATGAAAAAGAGGAAGGTGGGAAGTACCTGGCTATTTATATCTGGTCACCAAAGACGGCTAGAGCCATTTCAAGCATACATTTTTCAAAATTTTCTATATTTATTTATTACTCTTTTATACGCCCTTAGGGATTTTACATTGGGTATTTTTTTACAAGGGTTAATAATAAACAATAATTTAATACGGTTCAGAATTTGAATAAATTTAAAAAAATATATGTAAATAATAAAAACATTTTCAGAAAAAAATATTTATTTATTACATTTAAAATGTCGATATTATTTGTTTATTCATTTGCTAAATTATGTAGGAAAGTAATGCTGCTCGAAACGTTGGTTAAAGAATAAGGAAGCGCAACACGGCATAATAACCCAAAAATAAATCACGATAATACTTTTTAACGTAAAAATCTAAAATCATATTTGATGTTATAGTTTATTCAAAGCATTATCGAACTCTCCTGGTGCCAAAAAGATCGCCACGTGGTTTGCCTCAAGCTCTTCGAAATGATACACAGATTTTACAACATAAGGGCCAGTCTTTCTAATTTTTCACTGATGTATTAGTAGTATCATTTTAAAAAACATTATTTGGAAATGCGAACCTCACTGAGTGCGTACCTGTGCTGAGCCCCCAATTTAAATTTTATAAGATGCAAAATGTGTAATTATATAAAATGGACTGTATTGAAAATAATAAAATTAAAGGAAAATAATAATAATTAAATTAAATTAATTTTTTTTGGAAATGCTGGTTCTTATGGGTGGCGCATGGCGGTGGTACAAGTGCCCCACAGCCACCCTTCAGCTACTGCCACCCGCATTCTCACCCAGCCGGTTAATTTTACAATTTCCCGAAAAAGCGGCCCGCCTTCCGCCAATGTCTGCTTTTATTGTGCACACATAGACAAATTCCACTTTTATCGTGCATACTCATGAAATTGACTACATTTTTGTTTTTTACAGTGGCGTGCAATGCGCAAGTATCTTGAAGCAATAAAAAAGTTAATGTGAGAAGATGTAGTCGCAGATAGGTTGACTTCGAATCAATTGGACTGTAATGAATAAAATTATAGCTTTTAAAAATGACACAATTTTGAGGAAAAATTTTGTGAATGGACACTGGGAAGGAATTTGACTAACCTTAACTGAGCGCTGAAAATCCACATTTCGTCAAAAGGCCTTCTTACGATCGTACAGTGCGGTTCCAATGAAAAAGCTTAAAATTATTCTACGTACCAGCTTTTTAAAATTATCGATTTTATTTCATTTCAAATTTGCTTTAATTTATACATACATCCAAAAATACTGAAAGGCGTGATGATAAAACTATTAAAATTATGTACTTTTTGTTATTATTTTTTTATCATAAGTGCTTATTGTTTTTCAATAATATCTAACCAAAATAAGAATGTAAAATTAATCTTAAATATATTAATTTGTAAGACCGTAAATAGATTGACAAAATAGAGAAATTTTCGTCATAAATAAGTGTTCGGATATTTTTTTCAATGATTTTATTTGAACTAAAATTAAAATTTTGAAACATGTGTTTACTAAATAAAGTATTGATTTACAATAATGAACGATTACACGGTAAAGTCTTGTAAAATTACATATCTTGTAAAATAAGATTTTTTGTTTGAAAATTTAACAAATCTGCCAGTGACTTACGGTACGTTATGATGGACCTTATTATACTGAAAATAAACATTTTTTCTCAATATTTAAAATATGCGTTTACTAGATAAAATAACAACTTTCGAAATCAATTTATAATTTTTTGTGGAAAAGAGTCAATACATCTAAAATTAATAACGAAGTTCGATATTACAGCACCGAGGGAGCACCGGGGCTGAATACTGCTTCTTAAGAATCGATATTAAAGTTTTTTTTTATTTTTTATTGGTTTTCAAGGTACAATCCCGTTAAACCGCAATAAAGCAGTTTGTCAACAGGATGTTATTGTTCAGTTACAATTTAAACATTACATAATATTATTACTATAACCATACAGATTATAACAATTAACACATATGAATTAATATAAACTATCTCTATTTAGCAGCCATTGTTTCAGCATATATCTGAATCTATTTGTAGAATCGCAATTTTTTATATTAATTGGTAACATGTTAAATATTTTTGGCACGTTATATTCCAGGGTTCGCCGTCCATGATACCGAGGTAAAGTGACCGAGATACCATAGGAAGTGATAATTGCACAGGATATTTCAATAAGGACTGATTGTTAATTTTTTTAAAAAGAAAGTCAATCGCTCCCGGGTTACGAATAACGTGACAATATTTGAAAATCTCCTACTACCACTATAGTGAGCGGAAAATGTTGCTTGTGTCGTGACGAAGGACTTAGCCAGCCGAGGAATCGAACATGTGATGCCAAACGCGATGTCAACTTAGCCACCGACCGGTCGTGTATTTCCAAAACCTATACCGGTTCAGTCGTGGTGGCGACAATTTACATTTTAAATATACCTCTGTATTGGTTATTTTTTATCACATTGAAAACGCAAAAATTGTTCTAAAATCTAGATAAAATAATCTTTTTGATGTGTATATTAGAAATTAATAATTTTATTTCTAAATATTTAAATTTTGATATTATTGCCATATATTGTAAATACACCTCTATATTGATAATTTTTTATCACTTTGCAAAAACAAAAATTGTTCTAAAATTTAGATAAAATAATCTTTCTAATTTGTGTATTAGAAAATTAACAATTTTAGTTCTAAATATTTAAATTTTGATATTGAAAATATAAAGCGACTGAACCGGTATAGGTTTTGGAAATACGCCGACCGGTCGCCTTGCAATTATTCCAAAATGTGACGTTTAGGTAATATTGGCACATATTGTTAGATAGGATAGGTATGGAAAGCAGGTTCGATGGAAGAAGGTAGATGTACATAGTTGCGTCAACAAAAGATATAAGCAATCATCTTTAGTTTAAAAAAGAGCGATATGGCTTCCATATTTAAATTTTTTGTTAAAAAAAATCTAGACATAAAAAAAATATTCAGTATTATTTTTGTGTCTTCAATAAGAAATCAAAAACGTGTGAACTGGTTAGTGAAGCTAGTCGTACATAAAAAATACAGCGTTATGGAAAATTTTCACAACAGTTATTATGACATTTTTCTTTGAAAATGTTAAATTATAGCTTAGTTCGATGTAGTAATTCACTCAGATTTAGCTTCAGACTGTATTACATAACGGGGGTATATATCATTATCATCAACATTACATAGTATAAAATGAAGTCGCTTAAAATGTATGTGCGCATAGATCTTTTGAACTACGCAATGATTACACTCATTTAAAACAATGTTAAAATGTATAACAAACATTCAAATTTGACTCGATTTTTGTTTACTTTATAAACATTTTCGTTGCGTTTAAAACATCTGCACACCACTGCTGTAGACGCTTATATTGCAAGCTCCATTGAATTTGAAGATTCTCGGGGGTTAATGTAGTCTCAGCGTTATTATTGTTGGAGGTAATAATGCAACGAAAACCTCCGCGGCCATTAACCATGGCCGTTTAACCCCGCGGCTTCTCTTAACCCCACAGTCTGACGTCTTGGCTCAATCAAAAATCTGCCCTGTGGCGCTTTGCATAAAAGTTTATTTTTAAATGGGTAATTGAGGTTGCCCTATTTTTTCATGAGAAATCGGCAATTTGGGCTTGTGGCTGGGGGTATAGTGATTGTGTAATATTAATATTATTCTGATTATTTACTGCACGTAATAAGTGCCAAGTCAAAGATTTTCTTATAAAAAATATTTTATCCATGTTATTTCTGGACACATTACAAAACTTACAATTTAGGATGCGGTTGTGTGAACCGCCGCCCCGGGAACCAGTTATTGGTAACCAACACCTCACCACGTGGTTCGCTATATTTTGTGACTTAGCAGGGGGGTCAGGGTTCGTGCGGGTCTTTGCGGTGAACGCATCTGCCCAACAGCTGAGTGACTGGTTGAGGGAGACCTTCGACCCCTCCAGTAGGACTCTCTCGGAACATCGCCTTGCACCACAGTGGGAAGGATGGATTCATACGTCCGTCACTCCTGGAGACCCGAACCCTCTGATTGCTCCCCATCCCTAGTATCTTTTTCCTTCCTAGCACTTCATCTCCTTCTTTCCTACGACTTTTCGCACGGCAACCCCAAAGACGACATAGGCCCTGAGGGGAATTATTTTCCTCGGGGCCTCTCTTTTAATCAGTTCATCTCTTGAGATACTGTTATGAACTCCCTAAGTTGTCACATACAACGCTAGAAAAAGCTGATGGAGAAATAAACCGAGAATCCGAACGAAAAGTAGTATAAATGTACTGCTAGTTGAAGATATTTTGATCCGTTCATCTCCTGAGATACTGTTATGAAGGCCCTTAGTTGTTACTTACGCCTCGTGCTATTAGGGTTGAGAAAAAAATGCCATTATAAATCTGGGCGGTTTTCTCGGTGCTCATTTGGGTTCCACAACATTAGCGGGTCGTTTGTCCAGGGTAGGGCGGGACGGCGAGGGCGGTAGCGGGAGACAGAATTCGGTACGCGCATTAATATAAACGCTATCTCGGATTGAAAGAGATTGCGCCCATCCCAGCTGGGCGGGCAACAAGTACATCCACTTGCCGTTCTTGGTGCTGAGAACGGAACAAACGAAAATAAAAATAAAATTATTGTGTTTATTATTTCATCATCAAATTAACAAAAGGCATCTTCGAAATGCAGCTTCTTGTATTTGAAAAGTTGAAGTTAGTTAGTTAAAAAAATTATATATCATTGAAGAAGGAGATAACAATAATAATCTAAAAGAAAATATGAAAGAGAACGAGACACAGAAAAACAGAAAAAGATAATGGTCGCAACTAGGACTCGAACCAAGAACCTCTCGTCTAACCAAGACATGCCGTTAACAAATACCACCATTGCCACCTTCTGTCAAACCATCATATTATTCAATCTCTTATTTCAAATTTTAGAATTAACAATATTAACTACAACAATTTTTAAAAATTTGTTTTTAATTTTTTTTATCCGTGTCGCTATCTAGGTTACAAACCAATTCTTAGAATGATTGTTTCCAATAAAAAGGGTAGTTGCCTATAATATGGAAAAAAATGGTTGAAGTTTTATATTGTTTATTCTAAAATTTGAAATATGAGATTGACTAATATGACGGTTTAACAGAAGGTGGCAATGGCAGAATTGGTAAACGCGCACATCCCGATTAGACGAGAGGTTCTGGGGTCGAATCCCAGTTGCGACCATTAACTTTTCCTGTTCTTCTGTGTATTGTTCTCTTTCATATTTTCGTTTAGATTATTATTGTTATCTTCTTCTTCAACGATATATTACATTGATGGGAATAACCTTCAAAAGTTATAAAAAGAGAGTTTTTCTTATAAAAAAATTTAAAAAAGGTAGTTAGTTTTATTAAAAATTAGTTAGTTTAAAATTTTTGTATCTTAATTTCACTGTTACATCATCTAATATAGATAAAAGGATTAAATACCTACGTAAAAAAAGAAACAGCGATTTATTTTTTCTAAGAAACGTAACAATGGATATAAAGTTTGTAACTTCGGGGCTTGAAAATGATTCATATCAATAAATCAATTGCATTTATAACATTGGAATGCATTTCAGAAACACTTCTTCCAATAAAGATTTTCCGGTTTGAGTTGCAATTACGAGCTACGTTTTCTCCGGACAAGCTCGGTAATAGAATATCCATATTCAAGCTATACATAATAGGTACCCATGTAGTTAAAAGTGCAACATGTTTAAATGAAAATGTTAGGGATGTAAAAAATCACGTCCACACAAGTAAATACTCTTTCCAAAGAATCAATCTAATGATACAATAATCTTATATATAAAAACGAATCGCTGAATGTGTTGCTAAGCGCAAATCTCGAGAGCAGCTGAACCGATTTCGCTAATTATTTTTTTAGAATGTTCCTTGAAGTACGAGGATGGTTCTTACGGAAAGAAAAATTAAGAAAATTGCGCATAAAATTGGATAATTTCAGAAAACCTAACGACTATCGCACGTTTGACATTTTGCAAAACAATGATTGTTAAATCAGGATTCTATTTTTGAAAATCTTTAAGTTGATAAATTTATTTAAAGTAGGTACTCCCCTAATAGTTTGAATCGAATCAAGAATTTTAGATATTTTAAATAGGTACCTATGTTAGGTACATGAAAAATGAAAATTTGAATAAAAACTGTAAAAGGTGGCAAGCGGGCTGTTTAAAAACTGAATGTACTGGGATTGAATATATGGAACGCGGGAGGAGGGTTGGCGGGGAAGGTGGAAGGGGAACGCGGGAGGGGAAGGGGACGTGTGAGGGGGGAGGGGAACTCGGGAGGGGGGTTCGCGGGACGGAGGAAGGGGTGGGGGAAGTGGAGTGGGGAAAGGGAAGGTAGAGGTGACGGAATGAGAACGCGAGAGGGGAAGAGGACGCAGGAGAAGAAGGGGAGGCAGAAGGGGAACGGGACGAATGGGAAAGGACAATCAGGGAGAAACAATTTCTTTATTAAATGGCATTGCAACGCATGCCGGGACCAGCTAGTAATATAATAAAAATATATAAATAACTAAATAAATAATACATTCCTCACACACAAACGCACAGCTTTTCATGGGAGCACTTTTCTGCTTAAAAAAAAAGAGATTCAAAATTGGGAAGATGAAATGTTTAATATATTATACTGTGTTTTCATTTATATTTATATTTTGTGCAAATAAATTTCTTTAAAATTAAAAAATAAAATCGGTGTTAATGCAATTTCTTATTATCAAGTTTAAAGATAACCTTATTGTGATCACACATTAAACATGTTTTTCTACCACGAAGAACCATGAAAACATATTCTATTAATAATATCCTATTGGCTGTAGCTCAATTCTGATATTAGACTATAAAACCGCTAAAATATTGTAACATCTTTGAATTTTTTGTGAATGCGATAAACGGATTAAGTACTTAATAATGCCACTTCAAAACATAAATTATAGAAGTTTGAAAATATTTAAGTTCTCATAGTTAATTTTCGATTCACTTATAAATACATTTTATTTTTCCGGTTTTACTTACAGGTAAGGAATTGCCCTTAAAATAAAAATTAATGACTTTTTCGTCATCTGCAATTCCAGTTTTCCCGGATAACAGCGAAAAAGTAGTTAGTTTGAAGGTTAAGGACAATAATTTCTTTTCCTTAAGTAGAATTGGAATCATCCCTCTGTTGCCGTATGAGATGATGTCTAAACCAAGCACTTGGGAAATTACATGAAATCTGGCATTTAAATCAAATAGCCTTTAAAGCTGTATTCAATTGTTTTCTTGAATTTAAAAAGTAGACCTTTAATTATGTAGAGTAACTAAACTCGTATTAGAAATTAAAGGAAAACAATCACTTTGTTTGTAACCACGATTTATTGATTTAATTTTTATTTACCGACCGGTTTCGCTTAATACAAGCATCATCAGGGTATAAATTAAAACTGATGAAAAAATACATTGTGTGAGCTTATATATACATACAGACAGAGACAAAACATAATATAAAGTAAGAGTGAGAGATTGTAATTAACATCCTACATAGTGATAGAGAGAAAGAGACGGGTATATCTAATGAATAATTACATTATATCTACCGGGACAAAACGTCATTTAAACAGGTGATTAAGGAATAAAGTGGCTACGGGTTTTTTTAGTTTATGGGAAATATTCCTAATATCGGACTGTTGGACACATTTAACTGATTATTAAGGATTTGGGTTTTTGTTTTAACGGCTTTCTTTATTTCAAGTGCTTCTAAATTATTAAGCCGAAACCGGTCGGTAAATAAAAATTAAATCAATAAATCGTGGTTACAAACAAAGTGATTGTTTTCCTTTAATTAATATGTCAAACCACAAAGTGACTGCTTTCTAC
Organism: Limnephilus rhombicus; assembly: GCA_929108145.2. Lineage (NCBI taxonomy): Eukaryota > Metazoa > Arthropoda > Insecta > Trichoptera > Limnephilidae > Limnephilus > Limnephilus rhombicus. The sequence goes on along the minus strand of OV815271.1, from coordinate 39,418,686 downwards.
CAAAATATCGTATTAGAAATTTTGTTTTAGGCTATTTACTAGATATAATTGAAATACCTACTTGTCTATTCTACCAAAAAAGTGATTAATGGCCTTCCGTAGGTAGTAGCGATCATTTTTTTGAAAGTGCAGTGATGCAGTCCGAATACTTCGTTATAAATTCCAGTAAAATCGGAATTTCAGCGAAGCTATCCTGGCGAAAACAAAATTTTCTAAAGTTTTCCAAATACTCGTTTTAATTTTGTATATTTACAAATACAAATAATAGAACTGAAATAAATAAAAAAAAACAGTTAAAAAAATAAGTCTGTAATAAAATAAAACAAAAATTAAATGACGTAGCATCAATTATAAAGTTGTCACGAGTAATGTGTAAATCCAACGCAAAAATTGATGTAGCAATAAAACGTATTAATAAACCTGCAAGCTTTCACGTAATTTGCTGGGCTTACATCCCCGTCCCCGAGACCACACGTGCTCCTGAGGTAAGCGATCCCTTGCCGAGGGTTGCTAAGATCTCTTGTAACTTGTCTGGCGCCGCAATCCAATCAATGTCTGGTGAACCAAATCAAACACCCTAATGTACCCTGCACGGTACCGTATATTTTATACAGTATATAGTATACCCCTTAGAATAGAATGTACAGCGTACACAGTTCACAGCGCACGACATCCCTCTACTTATATTAGAGGATGACGTTTTGAAATGGAGTCTTTTGTCCTTGATGCCTGGCACGCTATTTCAGGTAATTCCAGTGCTTTAGCATACCATTCATAACGCGGGTCCTTGGGTGACTGCTATTGCATTCATAACCGGCTGATATTACAGTATTTTGAGTGTGCTGGCACGTTTTTTATAACTACTCGATTCTAGCAATTATGTTATAAGAGCGTGGAGTTACGTACGTTATGACATGCGATTCAGATCATAAATATTAAAGGAATATTTATTTTCAGTCGCATTGAAAATAGAGATGAAATAATATTTTCACCGGTGTACTTTAGCATTATTATAACGTACGAATTTTAAGTACCTACGTTTTTTCTAATCCTAGTAATTGGTAAATCTGGTGTGTGTGAGCAAAATCATTTTTACGAGTTTTAAAAAAAATATAATTTACTTAATCGTTGCGGTCTGGCTTCGACTTAATAGTAAAGTTTAAAGAAACATTGAAACATCAATATTATTATAATTTTGTTTTTTGGCAGAAAGCAGTCACTTTGTTGTTTGACATATTGATTAAATAGAACAATAACTCTTTTTAACCACGAAATTTATTTAACTTTTTAAGACTGACCGGTTTCGCTTATGCTTATGCTTATTGTGATGACGCTTGTGTGAAATGAAAACAATCAGTCTTAATAAATTAAATACATTTTGTGGATATAAAATAAGTCATTTCTTTATTTCTTTAATATTCTTATTAAATGGTACTATGGCATTACACGTGAAATGGTCCTATAATAAATTATTCTATTTGTCCGATAAAATGATGGTGACCCTTACGTCAATTTTTCAGATTAATCCGGTTTCTCAAAACCGAAAATGTTGATAAACTGACATCGACTGCTTAGTTGTCGATGTTGCCGTGCCAGGCCACCTGGCTCCCTAGCACAGTCGATCGATAAGGATTCCTAGTATGATTGCAGATAGTAAATGAATAAAAAAACATTCACAATGACTTTTTAATATTTTCGACGTCATCTGTTATTTAGCGATCTGCAGTTGTCCTAGGGAACAATGAAAAGTTTCCGAAAGTTATCATATAAATCCTTATTGATGAGGGATACAAACACGGATACAAACACAGGGATATTAACACGGTTGTACCGAACGCTAATAAGTTCCGCTGTTGACCGCTCTTCACGCTTTTAAATAACTCCATGAATACAACATCCCCCTGGAAAACGGTCCTAACTACTCGTAATTGTAACACAAACACGTACGTTTACTTATATCATGTACAACAGTCATATTAGAACTGGAGAAATTCATTTGTGTTCAGACAGCTATGCAATTACTGTGAAATGTTACAAGTCGAACATCATAACTCAACAACAATTTTATTTGTCTCCACAGCTCAGAGTAACCTTAAAACTTTATAACACTATTAGTAAGTTAGATTATAAAATTACAAATTAATTTATAAAATGCCTATCTACCTTACATAAATGCCTAACCCATTGTTTAAAAATGCTGGGATATGAAACTGAATATTTTACCTTATTTTTAATTAAGGTTTTGGATTCATGCCAGCTCAGAGTGAAAAGAAATTTTCTTATTGGCCAACTGAAAAAAAGTATTCAGTGAATTAACTATCAATAATTAAATATTTCAATTGCTTCATAAATCTATAGAGAAACGAAAGTAGTATACAGTAGGTAATCTAAACTAAGTACCATATTATTATCATCCTACGTTTCAATATAATTAACTATAGCTATCTTTTTTCCAACCCTTCAATTGATTTGCCGGTCTCTGTGTTTCTTCCTTCCAAAACAGCTTGGGTCTCTTGAGGTTCACTCCATCCTTTCCTTAAAACGCTCCACACACAGCATCTTGTGTGGAGCTAATATGTACAAGTTGTTAAAAATCCGCTCCGCAAGTTTTACTGCTAGGCCCCGAGGGCGGCTTTTGGTTCGGGTTCGCCAAGTTAATGTTGGTAACCATTTTATAAATCCATTAGGAACTGATTCCAAAAATAGCCCGTTCCTCGGATCCACTGTCATGGCTGTCACCAAGTGAAGCTAGTCACCGGGACAAAGTAACTGAGACAGGCAATGACGTCATATGTAATATGTCGTTATACATCATTACAATTTGGGAGGCGGGAATGGGTACCGCCGCCCCGGGAACCTTTATTGGATAACCAACACTTCTGCCATAGGCCACACCAAGTGGTTCGCTACGTTTGGTGATTTAGCATAGGTGGCCGGGTTCATGGGGTGAGGTTTGTCTAGGTCTTGGAGGCGGATGACCAGGACATACTGAACCCCAGATTCCTACCCACCCCTTAAACCCTTTTCCTTCCCAGAACTCTTCTCTCCTTCCTTTCCTTAAAAAAAAACCCTCCACAGAGCATCCCCAAAGATGACATAGGTTCTGAGGGAAATTATTTTCCTCAAGGCCTCCTGTGTGGAGCTCACGTAAAAAAAAAATATATATATAGCCGCTTGGTACAACATATATTACCGTCAATCTTTCTATATCCGGAGAGATACTACATATTCAAAAAATACGTAGCAGTTATATCTACCTAGGGGGAGACGTCCCCATCCGACCTGCTGACGGAAGTTGCGACAACTTGTGACAAATTCTTGAATTCGAAACCGAATTATAACGGTAGATTTGTGTGAATTTGTACACAGATGTTATTTGCGTGGCGTGGCGTCAGACATGCACTTGAAGCAGGGTTCTGAAATTCAACCACGCAGACGTTACCGTATTAATACTGTTCGATTAAAATACAATTTAATACACCTACCATACAGTACAAAAAAAAATCTGATTCGAAAATTTCTTCAATTTAATATTTTGCATACGGAGAAGCACCTATTAATAATTTATTACTACGGTTGCTTCAGCAATGGCGAGAGAATTTAAAATGGTCTCTGCAACTCCAATTGAATTAACTTATTAATTTCGTTCTACGTTTCAATTGCGATAGTTATATCATTTCCGAAGTTTCCCGTTGCAGGCTCGGGGGGTTTTAGGGGGGTATAAGGCATAGGGAATGCAGGCCACAGCCTCCGTCTCCGTCCAGCAATAAATCTCAACAACTTACGGGCTATACCCCGAACAGACATCCTGGTTACTCAGTTGCGCAATGCAATCGCTGGCTCCAACTTGGTGTTGTCAACTCCTAGAGTTAATTTGTTTCAAGGTGGAGGCAATCTACTTACTTCCAGGCTGTTATGAAAAACTTTTTGAGAATACTGGTCCATCGAGATAGCATTTTGCTATAACATTAACAGAACAGAAAAAATATGGATGATAAATTATTATCGTTACAAGAGACGAGAGAAGAGATATTGATTTCTACAATAAAATAATGAATGAGCCATATGATATAGGAGTGGAAAAATATATTCGAGATAAAACAAAATAAAAAAAATTCTATAATTAAAATTGATAGCTGTTACCTCTATGGTTATCTAAGTTAATTAATTTACGTTAATAGAACACAATGGATACTGAGAAACTGATGGTCTACATATTGTAAATGGTTATTTTAATGATAAATAACACCCCTGCTATTGGACACCCCAAGTGGTTCGCTACGTTTGGTGACTTAGCAAGGGTGCTGTGGTTCTTGGCGGCGGAAGTGTCTGCCTGCCTACTGGCGGGCCGGATCGGGAGAGACTAGTTGAGGAAGTCTTTTTGACCTCTTCAGCCAGACTCTCTCGATCCAGTGGCTTGCACCGCAGTGCGAGAAATGGATTCGTACCACCCCCGTATGCCCATATTCGTGTTCATATGCCCGTCACTCGTGGATACACTAACCCCCAGATTCCTACATACCTCTCATACTTCTCTCTTTCCTTTCCTAAAAAGTCCCTCCACAAAGCATCCCCGAAGATAACATAGGCCCCGAGGGATATTGTTTTCCTCGGAGCCTCCTTTGTGGAGCTAATTTAATGTACCTACCATAAAAGCACAATGCATTGCAGGATTGCAAACGATTTTTTTTTTAAACAGAATACATTGTGGCTCCATGAAATAGTACCTACCCATAAAATAAATCTGATTTTTGTCTCGTCTGCGATGTTAATCTACCGGGTAAAATACTGAATCCGATTTGAAAATAAATATTTTGACGGCGCCAACCCTTAATACCTCCATCGATGTTATTAAACTCTACAGTTGTATGATATCAAAGCTAGCCCTAGACGCGACGCGGTGAGGAAAATTGTTCATTATAATCCGCAGGAATAAAACCATTTAAATGGAATATTTCGAGAGAGTTTATTCCACGAAATTGTCTAATGAAAAACACTCGAAAACGAAGCAAAACCAAAAAAAAACCTCAAAAGATGGAATATTTCTTGAGAGGGACGGCTGCGCGGCCTTTTTCATACAAAACTTAAATTTGGATTTGAGGCCAAAGTACTAAACCAAACTTAATAGTTTTTTTTTAATCAAAGTGTGTAGAAACTAAATAGTACGGCTATGTGCTACTTTACTTATTTGCGTTAAAAAAAAAATGTAACCCATAAAATAAATCAATTTGTTCTGATCTTAGAGGAAATTTTGCCAATTATTTATTAGTTAATTATGTAAAAAAATGGTTTGCTATATTTACTATCTAAATATGATGAAATAAAATAAAAATAAATAGTTAACATTTTAGATTAAAAAAGCAATAAAAAGGGCGCAAATAAAAAAAAAACTAATAACCGATTAGCGTTTGAACACAAATTTGTCGCACAGGAATTAAAATTTCAACCCGAAAAATGCCTCTGTACAATGCTTTATTTAATTTTTTTAATTGTCTTTATATTAATACAGTAGATAGTTAAAGAAATTTTCTTAATAATTATAATTAACTCACAAAAATTGAAAAAGTTGTCTCCAAAGTCATGCAAACTTGAATTCTTTAATGGCATAAAATAAATAATATACTCGTAGTACATATCCGCACTAGATATTTGCTATATCTTTTGATTTAAAAAACAGTTTTGTCCACAAATCCAAATGAAAGCTTGTTTTGCAACGGAAGTAATATAATATACCAGTGAGTTCTCGGCATGCGTTGCAATGTTCTAATAAAGAAATTGTTTCTCCATGTGTGTCCTTTCCAATTTCAATTTGGGAGGCGGGTATGGGTATCGCCGCCCCGGGAACCATTTATTGGATAACCAATACCACTGCCACAGGTAACTCCAAAATGGTTCGCTACTTTTGGTGACTTAGCAGGGGTGCCTTGGTTCATGGGGTGAGGTTTGTCCAGGTCTTGGCGGCGGATACGTCTGCCCACCAACTGCATGTCAGGCCAGATCGGGAGAGCGTGGTTGAGGGAGTCCCTTTGACTTCTCCAGCCGTATTCTCTCGGAACATCACCTTGCACCGAAGTGGAAGGGATGGATTCATCCGTCTCTCCTGGACACACTGACCCCCAGATTCCTACCCATACCTAATACCCCTTTCCTTCCCAGAACTTATTCTCTTTCCCTATCCGAAAAAGACCACAGCACCCCCAAGATGACGGAGGCCCCGAGGGAAATATTTTACTCCTGTGTGGAGCTAATGAAAAAAAAATCGTCCCCTTCCCCATCCCCTCACGCTTTTACCCCCCACCTTCCCCGCCTTATGTCTCTCGCAAACTCCCCTCTCGTAATCCCTTCCCCTCTCCCGCTTTCAATATATTCAGTCCCGGTAGCGTATTTACAAAACCTATACCGATTCAGTCGCGGGAGCGACAATTTACATTTTAAATATACCTATATATTGGTTATTTTTTATCACATTGCAAAACACAAAAATTGTTCTAAAATCTAGATAAAACAATCTTTTTGATGTGTTTATTAGAAATTAATAATTTCATTTCTAAATATTTAAATTTGGATATTATTCCCGTATTTTGTAAATACACCTCCATATTGATAATTTTTTATCACTTTGCAAAAAAAAAATTGTTCTAAAGTCTAGATAAAATAATCTTTCCGATGTGTACACAAGAAATTAATTATTTTATTTCTACATATTTAAATATTGATATTGAAAATGTAAATTGTCGGTAGCGCGACTGAAACGCGGTAGGGATTGTAAATACGCGTCCCGGTATATAGATTTCCCGGTATTTAGATTTTCAAACAGCTCGCGTGCCACCTATTGCAATTTTTTTTTAAATTTTCTATTACAAACATTCATTTTTGTATATTATAAGAACAATCACTCAAATTTGGTACCCATCGTAGGTAATTAAATTAAAAATAAATATAATTTTTGATCAGATTCAAACATTCGATTTTGGTTAGTACCATAAGTGAGTACTTCAAAAAAACATTAATTTAAAGAGTTTCAAAAATTGAATTTTGACTGAACAGTCATTGTTTTGCAAAATGTCATTCTCGAATTGTGACGTTTTTGACAGTTTTGTAAGAGTTTTTGTAATGATTAAAAAAACTTTTCAGATGTAGGTATTATCATGTGATTGCGATAATCCAGAAACTGTTTTTTGATTTACATATATATATATAAGTACTCACTTATGGTACTAACCAAAATCGAATTTGAAGTACTCACTTATGGTACTAACCAAAATCGAATGTTTGAATCTGATCAAAAATTATATTTATTTTTAATTTAATTACCTACGATGGGTACCAAATTTGAGTGATTGTTCTTATAATATACAAAAATTAATATAATATATATATATAATATTTTTTTTAAAGAAAGACAAACATTTCCGGTTTAAGAATCACCGGACAATATTTGAAAATCTCCTACTATCGCCATAGCAAGCCGAAAATTTTTGCTTGATCGTGATGGAGGACTAAGCCAGCCGCTGAATCAAATACGGAACGCCTGGGTGGGACCCAAACGCGATGCCCACTCAACCACTGACACATAGATTAATATAAAGGGTACTGTTTCGATTATTCAAAAAATATTGTAAAAGCTAATTGTGAATTTAAAAAACAAAAAAAAGAAACGACAGCATATTATTTTACGCAAAGAATTTTTGATTTTTTCGTTTCCGGGTATGTACGAAATTAAATTAATTTAGAATGGCACTTGTACCTACTCTAAAATATTGCTTACACAATTTCAAAAACGGTTACTAAAAAGATCAAAGACATTAGACAAATTAAATTACAAAATCTGATAATAAATTAAGGAAATTTTAAGCATACCTTAAATAATTTAGATTAATCAAAAATATTCGCAAAATGTTCGATGAATTTACGCTTTAATATCGTCAAAGAATGTCTTTGTAATATTCCGCCCTGGGCTTGTCTTCTCCAATCTGATATTTTAAACAAACTCGAAAAAAATTCAATCACGGATACATTGACAAAGGTAAATTATTTTGGATTGGGGAGGATGGGACATTCCGGCGGACCGGGAATCAGAGGCGTGCATTGCTTGTTGACCAAGGAGAAGCTGTTGATTTCAGGAGCTGGTTATCACCATCATTATAAATATCCCGGACATTTGTGAGTCATATCAGTTCTTGCAATACTTAATACTTAGGCTTATAAAGGCGGTGTTGTTGTCCCCTTGAAAGATGATTAAATACGATTATATATGTCACTAGCTGGTCCTGGCATGCGTTGCTATGCAATTTAATAAAGAATTTTTTTCTCCCTGAGTGTCCTTTCCCATTCGTCCCGTTCCCCTTCCGCCTCTCCTTCTCCTGCGTCCTCTTCCCTTTCCCGCTACCTCGTCCCGCCAACCCTCCTCCCGCGTTCCATATATTCAATCCCAGTACATTCAGTTTTTAAACAGCCCGCGTGCCACCTTTTACAATTTTTATTCAAATTTCCATTTTTCATGTATATTAAATTTGGTACCTAACATAGGTACCTATTTAAAATATCTAAAATTCTTGATTCGATTCAAACTATTAGGGGAGTAGGTACCCACATTAAATAAATTAATCAACTTAAAAATTTTCAAAAATAGAATTGTTTTGCAAAATGTCATTCTCAAACACGCGAACTGTCAAACGTGCGATAGTCGTTAGGTTTTCTGAAATTATCAATTTTCCGCGAAATTTTCTTAATTTTTCTCTCCGTAAGAACCATCCTCGTACTTCAAGGAATATTCTAAAAAAAGAATTAGCGAAATCGGTTCAGCTGCTCTCGAGATTTGCGCTTAGCAACAAATTCAGCGATTCATTTTTATATATAAGATAAAAAGAAATAAAGGTATAATTTTTAGAATATTAAGATTTTTAAAACAAACGTAAAGTTTTAAAAATGGCTTACCTTATGTTTTTTTTTCTATCTAAAATTACTGATAATCAAAAAACACATACACACATGTTTTATTAGGCAAATGAATTACAAACTTTTTTGTCACCCGACGTTTTTGTCGTTTCATGAAAAAATAATAAATAAAAAATTATCGATATTTAATATATTTTTCTCAAATTGCTTCATCTATGGTGCACATAAAATTTTTTTATGGTTAAATTCTAGATTTGTTTATAAAGCGTGGGGTTTTCTTTTCTAATATCTTTAAGATCATATTTCTTACCATGAGAGTAGGGCAGATACATACAATGTTTATATAAGACCTATGTTGGATGTGACCAATTTGGTCTCCTATTGTTAAACGGGTAAACAGGAAAATGTTTTGGAGATGATTTTTAGGATTTAATATGTCTCACCTACTCACACAACTGCTTTGGCCGCGCTCCCGGGCAATGCTCCTTTTATATTTTATAACTTAGAGAGGCGGATATTAATATAATTAAATTTTGTACCGCCGCCCCAGGAACTATTTTTTGGATAACTTACACCTCTGCCACAGGTCACCCTAAGTGGTTCACTACGTTTGGTAGTGACTTAGCTGGGGCGCCCGGGTTCATGGGGTAAGGTTTGTCCGGCGTCTTGACGGGTCTTCCTACCAACTGCGTGGCAGGCCGGGTCGGGAGAGCCTGGTTGAGGGAGACCTTTTGATCTCTACAGCAGGATTCTCTCAGATCATCGCCTAGCACCGAAGTGGGAGGGTTGAATTCGTGTGCCATATTGTATTCATACGTCCCTTACTATTAACTGTACACACAGACCCCAAGATTCTGACCCACTCTTTACAATTCATTCTTTTCCAGAACTTCCTTTCCCGAAAAGACCCTCCACACAACATCCTCAAGGGTGACATGGCCCCGAGGTGAATTATTTACCTAAGAGCCTTACGTGTGGAGCTAATGTAAAAAAATGTGCTTATTCTACAAATATCGCTATACGGTTTGGACTGGATGGCGTACATAAAATCTAAGGTATTGCAAATTGCGCAGCATTATACTAAGATTTTTCCAAATTTATAGACAACAGTCCCGCCGATTAAAACACAATTCTAAAATGCAAATTTTATTGATCTGTACAATATAAACAAGAAAACTAACTTGTAATACAGTGGCGGGAACAGCGATTAATGATAAATAGGTACATACTCGTAATTGCGCCAGAAATTATTCCTACTGTGAAGTAGAGGAACAAATATAACGAAAATTACTGCGAAATTTGTAGCATTTTTCTCTTTTTCTTTGTTTATTTTTTGTCCATGATCATTTCTTGGGGAATGCCCAGCTTTTCAGCCTTTATGGAATGCACGCCACTGCTGGTCGGTTTTTCCGCCCTGCAGAGTACAACCGGAGCACGGTGGATCCGGCCCACCCAGAGAGGGTTGTTTTACCTACAAATTAAGGGTGGACGGGCACCAAGTTGATGGGCGTGAGAGATGTACGGGACTGGGTTGTTGTGATTTCGGAAGGGCTGCGATAAATCGCACGCAAAAAAATGAAAAATCATCAGTGTTTAAAGTTGCATTCTTTTAAATGTGTTGTGCAGTACCTATATAAAAGTTCATTGATTTTGATGGAAATAAGGTTTTTCTATGTGATTATTTGAAATATCTTATGGAGAATTTACTGTCATCTCGATAAGCATTATCCATTCGATAACGTTATAAACGTGTGTTTATTTTTTTAGTGTAATATAAATAATATGAGTTGCGTATATACATGTATATTTTACGAAATATTATATTTAAGGTCATCCATCAATGGTCATAAGAAAACAGGAGCTCTTATGTCTGATAAGGAGCCATGATTTTTAGTTATGTAGGTTGTATATTATATGTTTTGTGTAAAATATTTATATTTGTAAAATGTTTTTTTGAAAAAAACGTTTAACTGTATTTATTTGTTCTTTTTTAATTATTTATATTTATTTATTTAACGCCCAAAGGGCTTTTACATGTTTGGTAGTACAATTATTTTATGACAGATTATTTTTAAAGAGATACAGAAATAATAAAAATAAAATTAGATAAAAAAAGCACACAAGTCATAAAAATACAAAAATACAGCGATTTCATAGGTTTACAGAAAAATAAATATGTTTGGAATAAAACAGATAAAGAAGTAATAAAAAAATCAGATACCTAAAGCACGCAAGTCATAAAAATATAAAAATATAGCAATTTCATAGGTTTACAAAAATACAGATACGTTTAGGAATCGTTTTGTAATTAGTTTTTTACAAGATCAAAAATTTGCCATGTTTATGTTAAATATGTCAATATCACCTAAGTACTGATTTCCCAAAGCGTGAAATCGTTGTATCGGAGGGTGGGCAATGTAGTCCCGCTTGTGAATGCTACAGTAGAATAGTGTATTTTGTCGTTTAGTTACTGTCGGTATTCGTAAGTTTATGAGTTGCAGTAGTTCGCAACAGTCAAATTTAGAGTTTTGCAACCATTTTGAATAAAAATGTTACATCGTTTATTTTACGTCTGTCTTCTAGTGTGTGTATTTTTAGAATATTTAATAATAAATTATATTTTAAGTCTTCTAGTGGGATATTTAATTTAAAATTTATAAAACGCAGAATTTATTTTCTGCGTTCTGGTTGGTTTATAATGTAGCCCAATTCTGAAAACAGATTATTATAGTTTTGTATGGCTCAGTGAAAACTTGTATAATGTTTTGCATTTGTGTTGTTTAAAAATTAGGTGTAATAAATTGATTTCCATTTCTCGTTAGTTTGTAAAATTCTGAATATTTTTTTTCTTAACAAATTTTTATAATGGAAGTTTGCTTAAATATGTCTTCGACTTTTGGTTCCTACTGGAAACCATTTTTTGAGTGAGTCTGTTAAGAAGTATTACAGAGTTTAGATTGTTTTTGCAAGATCCTCCCCAACCTACGATAATATTTTGGAATTGACGATTTATTAAAATACGTATACATATTTTTTTCTTTTATTTTTGATTTTTGTTTTATTATATATATATATATATATATATATGTGTATTTTTACATTAACTCCATACAGGAGGCCATAAAGAAAATAATTTCCCTCAGAACCTATGTCATCTGAGATGCTGTGTGGAGGGTCTTTTTGAGAAGAAGAAGGAATGAACACTGGTCTTGAAGAGACCCGTGTTGTATGAAGGAGGAAACACAGAGGCCGGCAAATGTGCCATCTAGCGACAACAACCATCAAACTCCGCAATCTACGCTGTCGGACAGAATTAACTTTAGCAAATTCATCTTCAACCATTTAAATGTCAACCTATGTAAGCAAATTTTTTCTCATTTCGATTGGAAATACTTAAATGATATAAAATCAGTTGACGAAGCAGTAGAATATTTCTACTCAGTATTGGGCAGTATTTTTGATTTGTGTGTCCCCACAAAAAAACCACCCAAAACAAATATTAATTATCCGGTATGGTTTGACAAAAGTATAATCAATAAAATTAAACTCAAGGAATCTCTTCGCAGAAAATATAAAGCCACTAAGAGTCACTCAGACTACTCACTATTCTCTGAGAAGAGATCTGAACTAAAAAAGGAAATTTCTTTAAAAAAGAAACTTCACTTATCTTATATTGAAAATGGGATTAAAAATGATGTTAAAAATTTTTGGAAATATATTAGGTCTCAAAAATCAAGTGGGGTACTTCTTCTGCGCTCATGGACGCGGATGAAATCATCCAGTGTCCCCAACTAGTGTCGGAGATATTCGCGGACTACTTCAAATCAGTTTATAACCAAACGTGTCCCAAATTAAATGCGGAGAGTCTCCGGCAAGAGGTGCCTAAATTTATAGATTTAATCTCCCTTGATATATTTAAACCTGAGGAAGTAAAAATTTGCATTCAGAACCTAAAGCCCGATAAGGCCACGGGACCGGATGGAATTCCACCTCGCGTAATTATCACGTTAGGAGAATACTTATATAAACCGTTGTGCCATATAATGAACCTCAGTGTTGCCACCTCGTCCTTTCCCCAATCCTGAAAACTCACCAAGGTGAGCCCAATATATAAGCCGGGCTGCAAAACAGAGGCACACAATTATAGACCAGTAGCTGTCTTATCGTCTTTTCCGAAAATCTTTGAAACACTTATTTGTGAAAAACTAACAAATAAAATAAAACCGCTTCTTGGGGGAAACCAGCACGGTTTTTTGTCAAAAAAATCGACTGTATCCAATCTCCTTGAACTCTCACACAGAGTAGCAAGAGGATTGGATGCGAAATATCAAACAGACGTTATTTACACTGACTTTGCAAAAGCCTTCGACCGTGTAGATCATGACGTACTTTTAACAAAGATCCATAAAATAGGCTTTGACCAACCTCTGATACAGTTTATTGTGACATACTTAAAAAATAGAACACAGTATGTATGCATCGGTGGCCAAGAGTCCAGGGAATTTCCTGCATTTTCAGGAATACCTCAGAGGTCAAACCTGGGACCTCTACTATTCTTGATATTAATCGATGATATTCAAGAATGCATCCAGAGTACTACTTGCTTGCTTTTTGCTGACGATCTCAAACTGCTCAGGACGATACGCGACATTCAAGATTGTTTTAAGTTACAACTTGATTTAGACGCAATATCTTCATGGGCAGATGAGAATAAACTTTTCTTTAATGTAAAAAAATGTGTCACCATGACCTATACGCGTTCCAAAAACCCGATTAAATTTGATTATAAATTAAATTATGAAATATTGTCATCAGTAAAATTCATCAAGGACCTCGGGGTTACATTCGATCCCAAACTTACTTTTTCAGATCATATAGTGGAGTTGACATCATCGTGTTACAAACTTCTTGGATTCGTTATAAGAATAAGTAAACAATTTTCCAAGCCCGATGCAATGACATCGATGTTTAACTGCATTATACGATCAAAATTAGAATACGCTTCTGCTGTTTGGGCCCCATACCAGCAAAAATACATAGATTTATTAGAACAAATCCAAAAAAAGTTTCTAAGGTATCTTTATATGAGAATGCATGGTGAATACCCGCGATTTATGCATCATCTAGATTTGCTATCTGAAACGGCTTCGAAAGTCTCCATTCTAAAAGGAATGAGACTCTAACAGTCACAGCTTTCAAAATTATAAACTATTACATTGACAGCCCATACCTCTTAGAATGCTATAAATTGTTCGTACCGAACAACTACTGCCAGGGTCGCCACCATGACTTGCTCTATATCCCTCATGGCAGAACAGACGTTGTGGCCCAACATAGCATGACAAGAGGTATGGTGCTGCTAAATGATATTTCTAGGTCTCTTGACATTTTCAACATTAGTCTTGAAGGTTTCAAGGATAATTTTAGGCAAGGACTCTAAAATATGTATTTTTGTAATTTCTTTTCTCATGTATATGTTATGTGTATTGTAATAGGATTAAATCAATCTGTAATGCACAAAAAAAAAAAAGAAAAAAAAAAATCATTCCACAGCCGAACAGTTGAACATAAGATCGAGTCGAAGAAGCGACCCGTTCTCATGTAACAAATGTCAACCGTGTACAAATATTGGGCACACGTTTGGCGTGTTTCCCGACTATGCACCGGTGCCGAAGGGATCAATCACGCTAGTTCCTCGGAGCATCTTCCATTGTAATACCGGTAGAACAAGGATAGCATTCCCACCAGACGCATGTGCTCTAAAGATTGCAGTCCGTCTGTTAAGATGAGAGAATCTATCAAACGGACTGCCCGTTTCTGCACAGAGTCGAGCGTATTTTTCAGATATTTTGGAGCTCTAAACCAGAGGTGGCTGTCAAAATCAACCGCGGGGTGCACTTGTGATTTGGACAGGTTAGAAATTTTTGTTTTTGTTTTTTTCTTTTACATGAATACCGCACAAGAGTCCCAGCTGCTCCCGTCTGGAGCCAGTGGTGCTATGACATCCCCAATTGGGATATGTTGTGAGGCTGAAGGCAGTTGGGAGGGGAAAGAGATAGGGAAGAGGAAGGTGGGGAAGTACCTGGCTATTCAGATGTGGTCACCAAACACGGCTAACGCCATTTCAAGCAACGTTTCAATTCTGAATGGTGGTCTTACACCAGGGCGATACTGAGAGTATCTTCCACTCTGGAACGTGCCGCAAATATACTATATATTATTTTAAATGAATAAATTGTGAAATACACAAATTAATCACATAAAATTTATTTGCCACGCCGGGATTCGATCCCGCGACCTTAGGAATGCGAGTCAAGCGCCTTACCGCTGCACTACGCCGGCCGTGTGCATGAAAATATTATGCATATATTTCTGGTTACTATGGAATTTTATTACTGTGAAACTTTAAAGCTCTCTAATGTGAACTAAACTGCGCAATTTGACTGTCCTAAAATGGAAAATTTCTTAGTTGGACAGTCAAAGCTTTCTAATATATAATATATCCTGTACTTAAATGTTCAAATAAATAAATTTATAAAATAAAATAAAATAAAGCCGTTTTTTTAAGTCCGCCGGGTTTTCGAACTTATTTCGAATATTTATTTATTATAATTGATAGTTGTCGAGGATGGTGAAATATCGCCATAGTGAAAAAAAATTCTCTGAAGGATGAGCGATTGGAAAACTATTATATTTTTTCAATTGTAATACCGGCCCTAAGAGGATTGGAGCAACACGGTATCGCTCCTGCATACCTAAACACACACTTCACCACAATCTTTACATCTTCGCTGATGACGAACACTGTTACGGTACCCGAAACGATCGCTAAAGGAGGAAACGCAACACTGCGTAAAACACTAAAAATAAATGTTATTTTCTTTTTCACATTAACTCCAACAGGAAGGAGGCCCTGAGGAAAATAATTTCTCTTAGGGTCTATGTCATTGGTGCAGTGTGGAGGTTCTTTTTAAGGAAGAGACTGATAGGAAGGTCTGGGAAGGAAAAAGATATGAGGGGTGGGTAGGAATCTGGGAGGTTAGTGCATCCAGGAGTGACGAACGTATGAATCCATCCCTCCAACTGTGGTGCAAGGTGATGGGTCGAGGGAGTCAGGCTGGAAAGGTCAAAAGGCGTTCCTCAACCAGTCTCTCTCGATTGTCAGACGTGGTGGGCAGACGCATCGGCGGGCGACAAACCTCATCCAATGAACCCGAGCACCCCTGCTAAGTCACCAAACGTAGCAAACCACCTGGGGTGACCTATGAGAGGTGTTGGTAATCCAATAAATGATTCCCGCGGCGGTGGTACCCATATCCGCTTCCAAATTTAGAAAAAAAATTAATTAATAAATAAAAATTAATAATTAATAAATAAAAATTAATAATCAATAAATAAAAATAATTAATAACATATTACAGCTGAAGTGATTCAATTGATATTACAAGCACAATGAGAATACAATAAAAAATAATAAAATAAAAATTCAACAGAAATACTCACATAAAATAATATAGCGCGACAGTTACTAATTACTAATTACGATCGTTATCTTTCTATTTTTTGTGTCTTGATCTGCTCTATGTCTCGTTTAGATTTATTAGTACTATCTTCTTCAAAAAATAGACTGGATTTGTTTACGAGACCATTGATTTCAACTTTGTATTTCAGTAATCCTGATTTAAAAATCCACGGAACAATATTTATTACCGCCTCCATGAAGTGTCCGCATAGACGAGTGAGAGGCAAAGTTTTTTCGAAATAGTTCTTCATATTGGCATTTACATATTTTTTTAAAGGTGAAACCACACAAGATACCAACTGCTCCCAACTGACTGGGAACAGGGAGATCACGGCCAAAGCCATTTCAAGCAACGTTTAGAACATGAATGGTGGTCTTACACCAGGGCGATACTGAGACGGTCTTCCACTCTGGAACGTGCCACAAATGTACCATATATTATTTTGATTTTTTTTTACATAAGCTCCACACAGGAGGCCCTGAGGAAAATAATTTCCCCCAGGGCGTATGTCATCTTTGGGGATGCTGTGTGGAGGGTTTTTTTAAGGAAAGAAAGGAGAGGAGAGTTCTAAGGAAAAAGGTTTAAGGGGTGGGTAGGAATCTGAGGTTCAGTATGTCCTGGTCATCCGCCTCCAAGACCTAGACAAACCTCACCCCATGAACGCGGGCACCCTTGCTAAATCACCAAACGTAGCAAACCACTTGGGGTGACCTATGGCAGAGGTGTTGGTTATCCAATAAAGGTTCCCGGGGCGGCGGTACCCTTTCCCGCCTCCCAAATTGAATGATTAAATTGTCAAATATCACAAATTGATCAAATAAAATTTATTTGCGCACCCTGGGATTTGATCCCGCGACCTCCAGCTTGCTAGTCGAAAGCCTTATTCTTCGACCACGGAGTCCGTAATGTATATGCATTATTTTACAGTAACCTTTGAAATTATTTAAAAATATATTGTTCTGAGAAGGACAGTGAAGATAACGTTCAACATTGAAATATTAGGTGTGTGGTGTGTACCTTCATTAGACTTGGGGTGGGTTTCTTCATTTACCGAGAATGCTAAATGCAATGCTAATTGTAAAAGTAAACGATCGAAATTTAAAATTTTCTATGCATTTGACAGTTTACTTTTACAATTGGCATTGCATTTAGCATTCTCGGTAAATGAAGAAACCCATCATTAAATTGCACAATTTAAAATAAGTTTACTGTAAACCAAAAAACACCCCCAATCCCAAAAACACCCCCAAACCCCAAAAATACCCCCTTACCCCAAAAATACCCCCTTACCCCAAAAATACCCCCTTACCTCAAAAATATCCCCGTACCCCAAAAATAAATCACCGTAATTACTGTTGATAATATTGTGAACCAGTTAGAAGATGATGTTTTATTGGGAGTAGGTACAAATACAAGTTAGAGTAAATATAATTTATTTTCTTACTTAGGTAGAATTAATTCTATCCATAAATCTAAATCGATAATTTGAACACAATTTTACACACAGAAACATACTTCCAGGATAAAAAGTCTACGAAAAACCGGGCCCTGTTAAAAAATTATACACACCGCGAAAAAACGAAGAATAAAAAGCAAACACACATTTAACTTTCCTTGGGTAGGAGATTTATGACACCGTACTTGCCTACAATAGAAAAAGTTGCAGCCAGAAATGGGAAAACAATACTATTTAACTTTACCCCACAGAGACCAGCGATACTGGGGATTTCGGTGAAACTGGCAATACTGAATACTTGAATGTTAGCAAACAGTGGCGTACATTGTTCTTTGACCAAAGGTAGACTTGTGTAGTTTTTCATATTCGGGTATGAATATATATCATTGTTTGGAAATTTAACTATCATACCGGTGCAGGCCGTAACGTAATACTTAGGTTTACAAATAATGAAGGAATGCTTGTTCCAAACCATAACAATTACTATAGACAGCAAATCCTGGAATATAACGTGCCCAAAATATTTAACATGTTACCAAGTAATATAAAAAAAAATTGCGATTCACCAAATGTATATACTAGTACGCGGAAACATGGTTACTAAGTAGAGATTCTTTATACTTAGTCACGTGTGTTAATAGTTGCAGTCTGTTTGGTTTTATTTTGCAAGTTTAATTAGTAATAATATTATATATGTATGTTTACATTGCAATGGAAAAAATATTGTAATTGAACGTACATTGTAATTGAACAAACATTGTTATTGAAGAAAGATTGAAACTGAACAATAATATCCTCATTTGTAAACATTGTGTTACTTAATTTGTGTTTATTTTCGAGGCAACTTTGGCAATTCGTGAGTTATTGGAAACATTTCTACCAATTTTATAATTTTACTTAAATATGTTTACACTTGACTTCATTTGGCTTGACTTGGCTTGACTTTATTTCAAAATAACTATCCTCCGTTGGTCACCATGATACAGGCAGCTGCCTAGTATGGTGACCTAATGTATCTTCTCAAGTAAATGTATTAATTATGTAACATGTACTTATAAATAAATAAAAATAAATAAATTGTAAATGAACATTAATATCCTATTGATAAACTGCAAAAACAATTGCAGCTTGATACCGAAGTATAATAATTGTCACAGTAATACATAGGTACTAGGGAACCTTGATCTAGTGGTAGGTACACCAGCACAAAACACGATCCCAAAATCAAATACACCTAGCATCATCTACTCCAACAAAATTTGGTATTAACTCATTACAATATATTGCATATAGACAATACAATAAATAAAGCAACCAGTAGCTAACAAAAAGTATTAGTTAAAACGCTTAAATAATATTTCCTGAAAATGTTTTTAAACCAGTGAATATTCGGTCGCCTTCATTCGTTTTTTATTTTTTATTTTTTTAATGTTTTATGTGTATGGATGTTTCTCAGTATTTCTAAAATTTCTATTCTTGACAACGCATTTTTGTTTTCAAATGTTGTATTTTTTTAAACGTGTAATATCTATGTAAAATGTACTTATATGTGTCTGTCCTTCCCGTAATGAGTTTTTTTTCTCAACTCATTGGGAATAATGTGTTACTTACCATGTTTTTGTAACACATTATAATTAAATAAATAAAATGAAAGTGAATCAAGTTTATTATATCAGGACTATCCAACCGATAATTTACAATTTTATTTAAAAGTTAAGATAATTTTTTTTACATAACTTCACTTAACTTCAGCAATTTAATTTTTTATTTTATAAACACTCTGAACCGGTAGAGTGTTTATAAAATAAAAGTGATCTACAATAAATTTATGTGTTTTATTGTAAACTAGCTGACCCGGCGAACTTCGTACCCCCTCAGAATCAATAACTGTTGTGTTAATTTATTAGCTGAATTAAATTCAGTTTTTTTTTCTTTCTATTTTTTTCTATTTTTTTTTTTTATTAAGTTCAAAATTACACAATGAAGCAATTATCGATCCGCAACTGTCCCTGTTTTGTATCAGAGATGACAATGAGTACGAATTTATATTTTTGTGATTTTCTTACTTTTCCACTTACTTAGGGGCCATGCAGCACTTGAGCACGCTGACAATTTACGGGTCGCTACTGTTGGTAATGCAGTCTAATACGGCAATACCCGCTAGCAAGTATTGGGAGGGCCCACCTATCAGTCTATAATGATGGCGGCAGTACGTTTTTGAAGCGCCTCTTTGAGATTCCGTTTTGTTTGCCAAATGGCTATCGGATTTCTCTAACTAAAATATACGCCCGGCAACCAGAAAGAGAGAAAGGAGAAAAACTGTAAACTGGAAACTAGATAGCAAAGAACGGCACAAAATTTTTGTGTCTGTAACATATTGTATTGCAGAGTTTCCAAACTTAATTAAGTCACCGGCCCCCCTTGAAGTTTTTTTTTCTTAATCCACCCTCCACCAAAGAACACTTTTTCAATTTTTGAATAATAATAGTACCTATTAGTTTATGGATTCTGTGAAGTCAAAAGGCATTCAGAATTGTTTTGAAAACTTAACATAACCACTTTCACGTTGGGAATCGCTGCTATTATAACAATATTATTTTACGCTCTCGTTACGTTAATGTAATGTATCATAATTAGTCTGCGATTAGTTCTCACACTAATTTAGTTGTCTACGAGCTTTTTGGGTCATGTGGTATCATTTGCGAGATGTGCCGAAGGTAACCGAAGGTACGTGTGAACAGTCATTAATAATGCCAGAGCTAGCCAGACAAAACCTAGCTTTCAGTTAAAACGGGTTGTTTCAAAAAAATTGACGGATAATCAAATATTTGAAGTTAATTTTCAGTTTTTTTGGAAGTTTTATTCAAGTTCTGTGATTGTTTCAGTTCTTTGGAGCAACTGATCTATAATGGCATAACAATAGAACATACACAGAACCTGAAAAATAACAAATATTTGATGAATCCGTCGATTTTTTTTAAACAACCCGTCCCTAGTAAGTAGTAAGGACTAAGGACGTCAGTCTTACTAAACTACATTTGTAAATTACGATACGTCAATAAACAGTCATTGTGAACTTATGAACCTCAGTCTTTTAATAATCAATTTGAAGTACTGAAAATTAACGAATGTCTTTGAAAAAGGCATTACGAGATATTATAGTTAACAAGGGTAGTTTTTAGCAACACATAATTTGAATTTTTGATAATATACCCAACCCATATTGAGTTGTGATATATTAAGGTTATAAATAGTGTTGTTTGTTCAGGAAGGGAGGAAAGGTTCGGTAGCAAGAAGAAAGGGTAAAATAGTAAAGGTTACTTTTATTAAATTATGTAACTTGATGTACAATGGGTGGTTAAATGTTTCAAATGGGTGGATATTTGACCGGTCAGAACTTTCATCTCCGGCGAAATATTTTATGATGTTTGTCAAATTCTATTGAGTATTTATTTTTCTCAAATTGTGTAGGTGTTTCAGTTAACGAGAACCTTTATTTTTGAGATTTCTAATAAAGCTTCAAAATTTTAAAATTTTAAAACTAAACTATAAGCACCAGTTGGCAAGCCAATTCAATTGGCTTAGCAGTACTTGTTTGTTGATATGTATTAACTATTCTTTCAATAAAAATAATCTCAGAAAAACCTTGCAAATTTCTAAACAAATATTTCTTAGAAATAAATCAAAAAGTGGGTTGATTCTGTTTACTATAAACTTTATGCTGACGCAGTTAAAAGAGATGTCATAGACATATTTACTATTTTTTAATTTAAAAAAAAGTTGTTTTTCAAAGTACTATTCCGTTAAACTGCAATTTTACCTTTTGTCAATAGATTTTTCATGTTCAATTACAATGTAAACATTATAATAATTGACACACATAATCTAAAATAATATTAATTCTACATGCTAATGAATTACAACTAGTTATTGAAGTAATCCAAAATAAAATATCTGTGCTTAGGAGACACGTTTTCAGTACGTATGTGAATCTATTTCGCAATTCGCAATTTTTTTATTGATCGTTAACATGTCAAATTTTTTTGGCATTTTACTCCAGGGTTCGTTGTTCTATTTATTGTTTTATTTTGAATCTTTTTAACACACATTTTTTTATATCGCCATTAATACTAACAAACTTTAATATTAACAAACAGTTCAACATTTTCACTAAGCGTAGATTGTTTTCAAAAGGGAAAAAGATGATTTTTCTGTGTGATTAAGACACGGAATGACTCCTAATTTTGAATAAGTTTGAAATACTTCAGTAGTAAGTAATGACCAGTTGTTTTACAGAATTTGAACAATTCGTCATATTTTAAAGTTTATTTTTAAGATCGGGAAAGTTTTATTACAGTTTTGTTATTATATCATTACTAGCTGACCCGGAGAACTTCGTACTACTTCAGAATCTATAACCGTTGTGTCAACTTATTAGCTGAATTAAATTCAGCTTTTTATTAAGTTAAAAATTACACAATGAAGTAATTATCGATTCGCAACTGTCCGTGTTTTGTTTTTGTCAGTATTAGAGATGGCGTTGTGTACGGATTTGTAATTTTTGTGATTTTCTTACTTTCCACTACTTACGGGAAATGCGTTTCATTTTCTTTATACGTCTGAGAGAGATTTATTATAATTATTGTATTTTTCTTTTGGCGAGGTGCAGACTTACGTTCACTGTTTGTCCCATTTTCAACTGTTGACATTTAGAGTGTAAGAAAGAGGGGCAGCATCACATTATGTGTAAGAAAAAAGCAAAACAATCAGCGCATTGACATTTGACGTTTTTGAATTTTTGGTATTAACTCACTGCTTACTCAATGTTATACTTATCACAATATTCCTGCAGCTTTTTCAAAAGATGAGAATTTGTTCAATACAAAATGTATGAGGAAAACAATTTTATTCATCATTTTTTTTCGTGAATTTTTCTGATGTTTTAATAGCTATTCTGCTATTCGGGGTGGAGAAAAATCCAACAAATCAAAGATCATCAAAATCGGTCCAGCCGTTCTCGAGTTATAAATAGTGTAACTAACCCGACTTTTTATATATTAAGATTGGTTAGTTGTTTCACATAACTGAAAAATAACAGAACACGAAAAAAACTTTTATAGAACTTGAAATTTGATGAATTGTTAAAATTTTGTGAAACAACCAGTCCAAAGTAACGTAATTTCCAAAATCAACTACTGAGCGGTGAAATATGAATTTAAGTCTTAGTGACGTCACTTCGATCATGAACTATGATCTCTATGAAGCACCGAGAGAAAACATTTTCTGGGGCATAACCGGGTAGTGAGACTTATTTAATATCAGACTTACTTATAGACGTTGTGTGAATATTACGCGGCGCACAAGTAAGGTCGAATTAGAGTAAAACTTAACTTATTACTTATCACCACAGCTTATGTGCGGTTAAACTGACGTCTGACCCGGCTTGAAATAGTTTTACTTTACTCGTACTGTACCAACGCTGAACCGGCGCTTAAGATGAATATATACGTGAAATCCTATTTAGATACTATTTTGATTAATCTTTACGACGAATCAGCTTACAGTATGAACATCAAAGAATATGTTACGGATAAATCAAAGCTTTTACTAGCTTTTCTATGTATTGGAATTACAATAAAATTATTATTTACGTAACAAAAATATAAGCGTAAACCACCAAAAAAAAAATGTTTTTTCATGACTTAACTATGAAGTAATACAAGAATTTTTTTTTTAAAAATACCCCTTTTTGGCTAAGACTATTTTTGAGGTTTTCCATGTTCTAACTTTTTTTCGTTCTTATAAAATTATGCACAAAATAAAATAAAAAAAAAAACACTTTTTCGCTTACAAGCCTCGTGCAAAAAGACGCTCGATTTTAAAATTTTGCAGGCATGAGATTCGAAATATTTCTAGCGTTTATATTCCTCTTAAGAATATGATAAGTAAGACGGTATAAAATTAACACTCAAATCGTATACATTAGGGGTTTACTATTAAATATTTTTTTAAATTTTACACAACTGATATACTTTACCGTACAAAATGGTTGTTTATAAATTGTATAAATTAAATAGGTTCATTAGTATGGGGATGACAGCTTATTTTAAAAAGCTCTTGATAAATGCTGATAAAAATGCTCGCCGTGAAACACCTGATTGAAACAGCCATTGTTTCAATGTAATCTGACTCTTTATCGATTGCCTCCGTCCCTTGGCTCGCCATGTTGCACGGGGAGCCGGGATTGCTGGGAACGAGCGCCACTGAACTACCAAGAATAATAAATAAACGTTACACCGACTTCCCATTGTACCAAGCACAGAATTTTGAATTTTTCTTTCCACATTCCATAAAAGGAGTTGATAAGGCTCGGAAACCTCTATCGGATTGGATGGCGAGCCAGTCATAATGCACCTTGCTTTTAGTGCTTGAAATATTGTGTTTCTACGGAGTGAATTATTAGGTCCTTACGTATGAAATTGGCGTTTTGTATGGGAGGAACAAAAAGTCGTTTTTTTTTAATATAATATATTTAAATTTCGAAAAAATGGTAATCTATTGGGGCAAGGTCCGAAGAGTACGGTGGATGTCCAATTGATGCTCCTCTAATTTGGTAGCCGTCTGTTGTGCAGTGTGTGGTCTAGCGTTGTCATGAAGCAGCAGTGGCCTAGAGCGACTGCGAACTGTGTTTTCTTTTGCAGCACCGTCGCAATACACATCATTAATCCTTCGAGCCGTTTCTGCAGCACTGGTGCCACGGTGGAACTCGTACTCGTAAATAACGCAATATTTCAAGTTTTGCATTTTGTAAACTAAGTGACGCAAAGAAAAAAAAAACAATTAAAAAAAAAACAAATGAATTATAATTTTTGAAACACAAAAACACGAGTAAATAGCTGTATAAATTTGAATTTGGAATTCCTAACCAAAGAGAAGATATTTGAGATCAAAGTTGCCAGTACGGCAAAACGCCAATTTCATATGTTAGGACCTAATATTACATGTTTATAGGAAAAAATTGTCACTTGAAATGAGCAGTAATTTATTTTAAAAAGGCATTAAAAGTAAGCAATGCACGCACAATTTAATTAAGTAAAGAACTCCAGCCAAATTTTTTGAAGTCAACATTGACCCTTTCACTTATGAAGGTAAATTTAAAAGTTTTAATTTTCAAGACTCGCCAAAACCCACTAAATCTATGGCGTGTAATGGCAATATATGCTATATCGCTAGTCAAGAGAAAAGTGACTTTAAACTTTTTTGACATTTTGTTACTTTCCTCGCAAGCTAAGAGTAGTAACAATATCAAATTAAATGAAAGGTTAGATTGACTCTTCCTCAAATATTGCTAAATATATATATAAATAAATCCTGTTTTTCGAAATTCATGACATTTTCTTTTTTTTTATATCACACATAAAATATCAATCAAACCTTTGACCAAATTTTAAATTGTTACTTCTAATAGTTAGCGAAGAAAATTACAAGATAGTGGAGATATAGCATATGGAGACTTCACGCGACGCGCACGTGGTACGGATGCTGCGGATACTTGAGGCCAATAGGGCATTTTCATTGTTTTTTTAGAGGAAAAAATCCATCAGGGCCCATGTCATCTTTGGGAATGCTGTATGAAGGGTCGTTTTAGAGAAAGGAAGTTCTGGGAAGGAAAAAGCTATGAGGGGTGGGTAGTAATCTGGGGGCAATGTGTCCAGATGTGACGGACGTATGAATCCATTCCTTCCACTGTGGTGTAAGGCGATGGGTCGAGAGATTCCGGCTGGAGGGGTCTAGGTTGGACCTCCCTCAACCAGTCTCTCTCGATCCAGCCCACCACGCAGTAGTTGGGCGAACGCATCCGCCGCCTAGACAAACCGCACCCCATGAACCAGGGAAACTTTGCTAAGTTACCGAACTGAGTCACCGAACGATTATCCAACACATGGTTCCCGGAGCAGTGGTACCCATACCCGCCTCCCAAATTAGTAATTGCTGAAATCTGAACACCACGTTACATAAGTAAACAATGTACTATGATAATTTACTTTTATTATTATTTACTTTTTTGTTCAATAAAAGTTATTACTTTTCAAGTTTGTTTAAAAATCTGCCTTGTGGGAAAAATTAACTCATAATACCCATTACGTACAATAAATACCTTTCTAGGATTAAATAAGTAGGTATTTAAGTACCTACTTGCAAATTTTATGATTTCAAAGAAAAATTTGTTTTTCATTTATTAGACAAGTAAGATAAAAAATAATTTGGACGCAAGGTCTAGGTTGCGTTAACAGAACTATAACTTATTTTATGTGATTTAAATTATCACATTTAAATTTATCATGTAGTAATAAAATACTGAAATGGACGAGTTCTCATCATTACATAGTATAAAATGAAGTCGCTCAAAATGTATGTGCGCATAGATCTTTTAAACTACGCAACTGATTTTCATGCGGTTTTCACCAATAGATAGAGTGATTCAAGAGGAAGGTTTATATGTATAAAGGTTGGGCAATGGCGTTGTGTTTCGTTAGCCACAGCAACGTGTGGCTGGGTCTGCTAGTAATTTAAACACCAGAGATAGTAACTAATTATAATACTCTGAATTTGTTCTGTTAATTTTTCGTATAAATTTTGGCACTAGAAATGGAACAAGAAAAATCACTTGTTAGTAGGTACCTGAAAATTGGTTGATATCGACAATAATATTTTATTTTATAATATTTTCATGGTACGTGATAAAAATAAAATACCTCTCCGTAATCTAAAGCGCATGGTTTCTAAATAATCCATCGAAATGAAGTTACAAAATCTGCGATTTCAAAAATGCGCACGCAAAATATTCTGGGGTCCGTTTTATCCGGCACATTTTTTCATAACTCCATCGCAGCCCTTTTCCGTAACAAATCCTATTTGTGAAACAATACGACCCGGACTAGTCAGTATTGATATTCATGCTCTGTTTATTAGGGTGGGTCGTCAGAGCTTTTTAAGAATTTTGATATTTCAGGGATCTAAAAATATGCGCATTCGAAGACTGACAACGTTAAAAATATATATGCTTTGGTATATTTTAAATATTACTTATTATTTTCTTTACATATATAAGAGGTCAAAAAGTAAAAATCTTTTTATTTACATATTAATAATGCTAATCATTGCTTAGAGTTTTAATTAAGTACCCACTTAAATCATAGCAGTAACGCCCACCATTCAGAGTTAATATGTTGCTTGAAATAGATTTAGCCGTGTTTTGTGTTCAGATCTTAACAGCCAGGTACTCCCCACTTTTCCCTTCCCCATCTCATTCTCCTCCCCACTATCTTTAGCCTCACTACATATCCCAATTAGAGATGCCATAGTCTCACTGGCTCCAGATGGTTGAGAGGAGTTGGTACCTTGTGCGGTATTAAAATTACAAAAAAACTGTTAACACGTTGTTTTAGTTAATTTTGATAGCAGTCGGCGCGTCGGAGCACCAACGGCATTTAATTATAAAATTCCATGTTTTACACATGACCTATTTTTTGAAAACAAAAAACGGAATACCAGCTTACTTAAATTCCAATAAAACTTTTTCGATACCGTCACCCCCGAACCCCGCTAATTTAGCTAATAATAGTTAAATAAGCCGGGTACAGATTGCTGTAACGTAACATGCAATGTAACATGAAAAGAACATTTCATAAATGTGGACGCAGCGTGCGCACGAACCGAGCATGTACCTACTCGCATCTGTTTCCGGCATGCGCGCGGTGAACATAGCTCAGTCTGCCGAGAACAAGTCCTCCATTGTTCGCGCGCGTTCTGCAGTATAGACACGAATAAGCCGTACACTGACGCTCCGTGCACACTGCGCGCCCCTTTGTGTTCGGCGAAATAATGTACACTTTAGGGATTGCGGCGCACACGAGTTGAAATGCTCTGTTCATGCGCGTAGTGTGCACGGTTCGTGCGCGGCAAGACGTCCACACCATGGGAATTCTGTTACATTGCATGATACATTGCGATAATGTGGACGGCAAATTCTTTCATTGCGTGTTACATTGCATGTTATGTTACAGCAATCAAAGGCAATAAACAAAGGTTACGTTTTAATAGGTGGCATCAAAGATATTGAGAATATCTTTGGGTGGGATCGTGAAAAATGAATGTAACGGGTATGGAGGGGGAGAGGGGGGGAAGTGGGGGTGGAGTGGTGAGGGGAGGAGGGTTGGGGGGGGGTAAAGAGGGGGGGCGTTGGTTAGGGGGTTGGGGGATTGGGGGGTTGGGGGGGGGGTTAGTGTGGAGGGTGGTTGTGGGGGAGGAAGGGGGAGGGGGCGGGTGGGGGGGGGGAGGGTGGGAGGGGGGCAAATATGCGAGCGAAGGCTTTGGCAAAAGCTAGAATTTTTTTTTAAAATTTCCAAAATTCAAACTACGACACAAGGCCAAAGGTACTAGTGAATCCTGAAAATAAAAATGATGTTAAAATATCGTTAGGCAAACGCCATTTATGAGATCTCCGAGGAAATAATATCCCAAAAACAACTAAAAGTCATTGTACACGCACATTGTAACCCCACCCTAACATTACTGCTCATTTTATATACCAGCTCGTAGTATATATATTATACGGCAACAATCAACAGTATCGGCGTATCAAACGATCCTGCAAACTCGATATTAGATGGCTGGGGATTGTGAAAAAAAGTTAATGAAAAAGCGGACTGCAAACATATCAATTTCATAGTGAGCGCACTGTACCTTGTCGTTCACGGTAGCGGAGCGGCTTGGAACTATACAAATACCCATAAGCTGTACCTACACTGTACGTACCCTATAGGGCAGCGATCGGCAATTGGAGGCCCGCGAAGTACTCCCTTCTGGCCCGCAGGCATCAAACAGCATTAATACGCTAAAGTATGTCATACACACTCGATTCACAAATAGATAAAATGCTATTTTTGTAATTCGGTTTCGAATTCAAGAATTCATTAAAGGATGGCGCCACTTACGTTAGCAGATCGCATTAGGACGTGCCCCCCTAGGTATAAGTACTACGGATTTGTAGAATTTGAGTATCTCCGGATATGGAAAGATTGACGGCAATTCTTAGAGTTGTGGATAATAGTATCACGCGGCTATATGTTACATTGACGTCATTGCCTGTCGCAGTTACTTTGTCCCGGTGACTAGCTGTCACTAGATCACAGTATTACTGACTAGCTGTCACTGGATCCGAGGAACCGGCTATTTTTGGAACCAGTTCGTATCGGATTTATAAAATGGTCACCAACAATCAAAGTGGGCCAAGCCGAACCAAAGCTGCCGCAGGACCTAGCAGCAAATACGTACTTAGCGGGTTTTTAACTGCTAGTGATGATTATTCTTTCCCACTATACTTGGCGCCAATGTCACAATAGTAGTATTTTTTTTAATATCTAGTTCCCGCGAAGAAAACATAAATGCAAATTTTTGAAGAACGAGCAACGCCCGAATAGAAATCAATAACTACCTATATACAACGCTAATAACTGGTTGGTCAAGATATTTCAAAACATGTAATGACCAGTTAAAAAATAAGCAAAAAATGTGGCTTTTGCAATGATGGAGGACTGTCTAGTCTTCTTTCGTATGGTGGGGGGTCAGAGAGGGACATCTAGGTCTGCGAGCCAGTCTAGGGCCTCAGGCGTTGCCCTGTGGACCTCATCAATCCCGCCGGGGAATGAATGGAGCGGGCATTTGTTGACCACATGTTCGGTGGTCTGCACCGCACCGCATTCACACGTTGCCGACTCTTTAAGACTCCATTTATGCATCATGTGAGCACAACGGCTATGGGAGCACGTTATCCTATTGATGGCAGTCACCCAGGCTGTCTCTCAGTGGGGTCTTGCACGAAATGGGCGTTTTTGACGTTGGCTGATTGCCACGCAAGCTTCCACCTATCTTCTGGGGTGAGAGGTGTTCGAAGGAGTCTTTCTCCTTCCGTCCAGAAGGGTTTTCGAGACTTTAAACAGCATGCCGGGTGAGAAACGACATCATCGTGCAAGGGTATTTCGCTTTTTTGCAGCGCCTTCTTGTATTCCCTCAGTGTTGCAATCTCTCGCCTGATATTTGGCGGGGTTATATTTGCAAGTACGGGGAGCCAAGAAAGAGGAGTCGATTTTAAGGTTCCGCTGATGGTTCGCATTGTGGCATTAAGCTGAACGTCGACCATGGAAGTGTGGGCGTTTCTGGCCCATACTGGAGCACAGTATTCAGCTGCTGAGAAAACCTGTCTAGTAGATAATCAACAAGCAACGCCCAATGGGAACCAATAGCTACCACGCTATTATCCGGTCTTACTTCAGATAATATTGGGAACCTTTGCACTTGGAACCGTTGCTGATACCTACCAGGCACCACACGAAGCACGATGACGATGGGCGATAAGACGGGCAGTCACAAGCTCACTGAATGAGCAAGTTTGCAAGCGCACGAGTGACATCGACGGTCGCATGGCCCCCCCAAAAAATTACATATTCGTATGGCCGACCACCAAAACTAATGGCCGATCGCTGCTAAAAGTAATATGAATATTGCTGTAATCAGAACCATCAACTGCAGAGGAAGCTAGCTAACTACCTAGGTATAATGGGCTCTCCACACGACACTGCATTTAGTGACTGCGGCAGTAACTGCAGAGAGCGTGGAGTTGAGCAAACTAGCGCCGTTTCGTTTGTTAAAGGGCCGCTAGAACGAGACAGCGCTAGTTCGCTCAACTCCACCCTATTTGCAGTCACTGCCGCAGTCACAACATGCAGTGTCGTGTGTAGGCCGCTTTATTAGGATAAATGTGGCCATGGTGCCGAGCATCTATCGATGTTACAGGGCCCGATTTCTTTTAACGGCAACTTCATGAGGAAAATCTATCGTGAATATTTAAGCGGCCTTAGTTTTGCAAAGTTTTGAAAGAAACTAATCACTTAAATGATAAAGCAATCTTAAAAACAGTAGCGATTTTAATTTCTTCAATTAAAATATTATAATATGATCTTGTGTAGGTAGCACACCTTTGTCATCCGTCAGCTGATCTTCTCAGAGCAACTAGAATATCCATCTTAGGATAGTGGAGATAGGGATTTGAGGTCGTGCATATAAATGAGGCACTTATTTTACTAGTGAAAATTAAAAGAAACTTTATTGTACTTTGCAAGGGAAATAGTACCAAAGAAAACTTAACAAAAACATAAATACATTTAGCATCTATCAATAGATTTGGAAAGAGAGAGAGTTAACAAAAATTACGGTTAGTTATTTATACCGCGTACGTCCCGTCGTCGTGATTCTCCTCCAATCGTCAACAGCAACCCCCAAAACACAGTCCAGCACGTCATGGGGCTGCTTGGTTAAAGGGAGTCCTCCCAACAAAGCAGATTCTCACCCATCAGGCGGCGTGAGCAAATCTCACCGGCCAAAGGAACAGCAAAGTAATATTGGCGGGTCCAGCCAGAGTCTAGGAGCCGCTCCATTAATAAAGGAATCCACCTAACAAAACAGGCACAGCAGATTCTCACCCATCAGGCGACGCGAGCAAATCCCACCGGCCAAAGGAATCACCAGCAAAAGAATCCTTGCGCGCAATACATCACCCGTTGATTACGGTCTAAATTGACTTCCGCACGCGGATAAAACTATCGCACGGCATCCGGCGAGGGATTAAACAAAATAAATGGCTCCAATGCTATTTTAGTCGTCACACACTCACATAACGTATAAAAATACTCTTTCTAGGCTACAAAGCACTAGTATCTCACATAACAATCCCCAATCGCCCAGAAATAATTCCTCTCGCCCCAAAAACTACGTAACGTCTTCCGCCATGATTCCCGAATGACGTTTCCGGTCTCCTTCCAGTTTGGCCAACCAACAAGGTTAAAAAAGAAGAAAAAAAATAATGCATAGACAATAAACAGTACCTACTTTGCGCAGTACCTGCTCACGAAATAGATATGTTACAATATATCTTTAACCAACCTAACAGGGGAACAAGTTAACAATTACATAATATTACAATGAAATGATATTTATTATTATTACGTTATTTTGTAATTTTCAATAGAAAATAGTAGGGCTTTCCTAAAATCTGCAAGATTAAGAAAATCAAAAATACAATGTGAAAGTGAAGAGCATTGGAACAAGAAAAATGGCAACTCGTGTAGGTCTTTATTTAAATAGAATATTCGTGATGGGATAAAAATCTTCTTTGATTTCTCCATAGCGAATAATTTGCTAGTGGTACAAAGTAAGAATATTAAAAAATTAACAACAAAAACTTCAAAAAATACGTCGATCATCCAGCTGATTAGAAATACATCCCTAAGAAATCGAAATTTGGGTTGAGTGCCTATGCAGTTATATGTAAACGTGTACCCTCTATCTGGTACAATACACAGATTACTCATAAAACATTAGGTATCACCAAATCAATTATAAAGGTCTCTGCCCACCACACCGTTCCATACCATGACCGTACTATGAACGTATCAGCCACGAAATTAACACGATACGCTCTAATATGCCCACTAGAACGTGCTAACACCGTATTATACCCGTACGTAACGGGTATAGTGACCGTATGATACCCGTATACACCGCGGTTAGTGTCCGTACCATCCCCGTTCAATAGGTCTACCCGCTGACGCACGTCTCATAGAACTGAACGGTTAGAACGGGGATCATACGCGTATGATCCCGGTTCTAACACCGTCGCGTGCCATGCATAGAGCGGACCGGCACCTGCAAAATATTGTCATCGAGAATTCGCCGTCAGTCCGGTCATGGTATGCGACGGTGTTGGTCGGTGACGGAACGGGCTAGTGGGCAGCGTTTTACACTGATCGATGCAAAGAATATTTTTTTGCATGCGCCGCTACGGTTACGGTCATGGTATGGATCGGTGTAGTGGGCAGAGACCTTAATGGAGAAAAAATGTAGTTTTTTTTTTTTTTAAAGAAAGACAAACATTCCCGGGTTACAAACAATGTTTGAAAATCTCCTACTACCACCACAGAAAGCCGAAAATGTTGCTTGTGTTGTGATCGAGGAATCGAACACGCGGCGCTCGGGTGGGACCCAAGCTCGATGCCCACTCAACCACTGACCGGTCAGTTTATTAAACAAAAAAGTGTGATTTATTAACAAAATGTTGATGTTGTCAGGGTCACTAGTAGGTTATTTAAAAATGTTATTCTAATGGACCGGACTATTATGCCTATCGATGCTATTTTGTAGTAATTTTAAAATGTAAAACACAGACATGTTTATATAATACGTGATTTATGCAGAACATTTGAATATTACTTTCCTCATAATATCAAATCTTTTGAGACAATTAGGAAATTTGAAGATGTCTGACTAATCGACATATAAAAAATTACAATTTATGTTATCTATTTACTGTAGTAAAGATTGTATAAGATCAGCAGAACCATAAAATCTTTCAAAGAATCCGGCCGTCCACGCAGTATGACATCTAGTCAAAGATATAAAATTAAATATTAAATTACCCATCAGAACCCCCTCAAAAGATAATTTTAAGTGTTTTACATTCTAAATTTAAAACAAATATATGCCAAGAATATTCTTATACATCATTTTGAAAACAGAAAATCTGCTAATGAAACTCGGATACATGACACAAGAGCCTCAAAAAGGATATACGAGATGTTCCAAAATTCAAGACAAGTTTTGGCCAAAGAAACTACATATATCTGGCAACCAAACTTTACAACATCCTTCCTCCAAGTTTGAAAAAGATAGAAAAGATAAATAAGTTTAAGGAAACAATCAAAACGTGGGTGAAAGAAATTAATGCAGTCATTCTAGAGAATGTATTAAAAACATCTTAGAAACTAAATAACGGAAAATCAAAGAAATCTACCAGTCCGCCTCAGCACAGGACCACCTAGTGAGGAGGATTAAGAACAAACAGATGAAATATTTATATACATTATCATATCTTGTAATTCTCATCAAACCTGTAATTAAATAGTGACTAATAAAAAATAAAAAAAATAATAAAATAAAAACCACACCCCACGAACCCGATAATCCTTGCTAAGTCACCAAACTTAGCGAACCACTTGAGGTGACCTATTGCAGAGGTGTTGGTTATCCAATTTAATAAAGAGAAGGACTGTGATATTATTCCAATACATTTTCTGTAATAATACGTTTTATACAACATATGACTATAAAAACAAAATGAAGATTTTAATTTACAAAACAATAATTGCATTATGGTTTCTAAAATTCGAAGGGTTTCTGAAATCTCGTTTTATTTATTTTTTCCTCTCCATTAACTTTTGTCGTCACGACGTCCATTTAACGCACTAAGCTGCTCCCAACTAACAAATAAATAATTTAGCACTCAAAATGCATAAATAATTTGTATGCAATCATTTGTAACTAATCATGTATCCGGGTCTTCCATCAATGTTCAAGTATTTAATGTGTCCCATTCAATAAAACAATAAATCTTTGAAATGTAACGTCTGCTACGACAGGTGGGTAATTCAATGTACAAAAACTGAACAGTAAATAGTAAAACCAACATGGATCCCCCAATAATCCAGCACTCGTACGTAGCCGGTAACACTGAAAATAAATTTTATAGCTAAAAAGTAGACGCAGGCGACCGCTGAAAAGGGCAAGACAGGTGCTATTTATTTATTGTAAAAAAGGTTTTACTATCAGTATGGTGGCAATTTGATTTCTTAGCGTAACTCTTTTTATTGCCCCGATTTAGTTTGATGACTCCGGTCTAAGTGCGCGCTGATTGCGCCGTTTTTCCGGCCGTTATAAATTATTTACTGCCGACGTCATTTTATTACCATGTAGTAAAAGACGTGCTGAAGGCTAGAAAGCTCCCCTGATCGCGGTGAATTTGTACGAATAATTTATTCAGTCAGTATTAATACAGAGTGGGTGAAGCTTTCCTTATGGCTTTGATGAAAAAATCACAATTTGGAACGAAAATGCTTCTTTTATTAATTTTAGTTTTACAAAGAAATAACATAAATTTTTCGCGGTACTTCTTAATCTTATAATTTTTTCAAACTCATTTACTTTTATGTTATGAAAATCTTTAATTGCTGGTTTACACAGTGCGAGCTGCTGCTTAGCCAGTAGACAGCTACTCGGCTTGTCTACTCGTACGCCATTAGCTCGGCTCGCCTTAGCTGTTCACACGACATGTAGTAGCTGCTGCCCAGCCTTGCGAGTTGTCGCGATGTCGAGTGAACGTGCTTTAAAAACAAAAACTGTGATAAGGTCCATGACAACAATATTATGTCAAGAATTGGAAAATACCCATGAAAAACTTAAAAGAAAAACGCGAAAGAAAAGGGTTTGGATTAGAGACTGGATGGCTAGAATATTTTTAATTTTCTTAGTTATCTTGCTGGTGTTGTATGGGTATGTGAACTCGGATGCGAGCTACTATCCAACTCACACGTACGAGTTACTCGTAAGTTACGTCCAAACAGTGCAGTTACTCGGCAGGCTGACTCGCCTAGCTCGCACTGTGTAAACCAACCATAAGAGTTGGATGGTTATTGGTTATAGTCCCGATTGACTCAGGGGTCTTAGTCGAAGAATGATACAGTTAAATATGACCGAAGGCGATAGGGTCGGGTTAGCTCAGTGGCCAGGGCAGAGCCCCGAAGAGTAAGGTCCGGGGTTCAATTCCTAGATGCGTATCCATTTCCATATCCATTTCTGAATTACTGTTTCAAATTTTCGTTTGAATGTCGGTTTTATTATTATCATCAATGGTTAAAAAATTGTTTTAGTTAACTGGGTTTTGATTTACTCGAATACTTTTTACCCAGTTTCATCACCGAAACCGAAACCCTGCGTTCGTGAACGATCGCGCGTCGTTCAACTGAATTCGGGAAAGTTCGTGGCTCGAGCGTACCCGCCATCATCAGCTGAGTTTGCCGGCCGGTCCGGCGTGATTGTGCTGTTAGTTTGTGTATTATTTCTCGCGCATAAGTGTTTAGTTTTGTTATCAAGAAGTAGTTAACCTATTTGTTAATTTTCGTTTGTTTTATGGCAGATCAAAAATTTGGAAATTATTTTTTTACATACTTCAATGATTTCTTTTATTTCATTTAACACGTATAATAAGAATTTTGTGATTGTAAACCTAGTTAAAATTAAAACACTCAATTAATGTGGTTCTTCTTTTATAATGTAAGTATTGATTGTTAACAAACATAATTTTTGTTTGTTTTAGAGCAGTAAAAAATTTTTAATATATATTTTTTTCACATTATTATTTTTTTTATTTTTATTTCATTTAACACGTATTAACTTACTGTCTGTATAAGTGTCTGTAAATTTTCAGTAAACAATAGATTTTTAACTTGTCTAAAAAGTCTCGGTTTCGGTTTCTGTTTCGGCCGAAACTGAGACAGATACCGAAGATTCGGTTTCGGTTTCGGTTTCGGTAGAAAGTCCTGTTTCGGTCGGACACCACAAATGATACATAATCTTACTAATATTATCAACCTGAAAGTTTGTATGGAGGTACATGTGTTTTTTATTCTTTCACGCAAAAACTACTGAATGGATTTTAATGAAACTTTACCATAATATAGCTCATGCATCAGAATAACAAATCTCTACATATTATAAATTAAATTCCCCCGACGCGTCTGTCTGTCCGTCTGTTCGCGATAAACGCAAAAACGAATCAACGGATTTTCATGCGGTTTTCACAAATACACAGAGTGGTTCATGAGGAAGGTTTCCGTATATAATTTGTCAAGTTTTTTTGTAAATTTGTTGAAATATATAATACACAATGTGAGCGGTCTGGCAAGCGGGAGGTATGGATTTGATTTGTATGCAAATTAACAGTTGTCGTTGATACATGTGTTCCATTTAAAAAATTTAAAGTAATAAATGTGTCGATGAAATTTTAATGGAATCTTTTCAATTTGAGGCAAGCGAAGTACATTTCAATTTGAGGCAAGCGAAGTACCTTTCAATTTGAGGCAAGCGAAGTACCTTTCAATTTGAGACAAGCGAAGTACTTTTCAATTTGAGGCAAGCGAAGTACCTTTCAATAATATACTCGTATAATAAAAGACACTTATTTTTTATCTATTTTTGAAATTATTTTTTTTTTTTATTAGCAAAATTTTTTGATGCATGGGAATAGGTACAAACATAATAACATAAAATATAAGAGAGTAACAAAAAAGATCACACAAAGGCGAAGCCTGTGCGTGGTTATTATATAAGGTGTCCGGGGGGCGTATTTACAAAACCTATACCGATTCAGTCGCATCGGCGACAATTTACATTTTAAATATACCTCTATATTGGTTATTTTTTATCACATTCCAAAAACAAAAAATGTTCTAAAATCTAGATAAAATATTATTTCTGACGTGTATATTAGAAATTAGTAATTTTATTTCTAAATATTAAAATTTGAATATTATTCCCATATATTGTAAATACACCTCTATATTGATAATTTTTTATCACTTTGCAAAAACAAAAATTGTTCTAAAATCTAGATAAAATAATCTTTCTAATGTGTACATTAGAAATTAATAATTTTATTTCTAAATATTTAAATTTTGATATTGAAAATTTAAAGCGACTGAAACGCGGTAGGGTTTGTAAATACGCGTCCGGGGGGCGTATTTACAAAACCTACACCGATTCAGTCGCGTCAGCGACAATTTACATTTTAAATATACCTCTATATTGGTTATTTTTTATCACATTCCAAAACAAAAAATGTTCTAAAATCTAGATAAAATATTCTTTCTGACGTGTATATTAGAAATTAGTAATTGTATTTCTAAATATTAAAATTTGAATATTATTCCCATATATTGTAAATACACCTCTATATTGATAATTTTTTATTACTTTGCAAAAACAAAAATTGTTCCTAAATCTAGATAAAATAATCTTTATAATGTGTATATTATAAATTAATAATTTTATTTCTAAATATTTAAATTTTGATATTGAAAATTTAAAGTGACTGAAACGGTATAGGTTTTGGAAATACGCGTCCGGGGGTAAAGTGCATTAACTTCGGGAGATGATTTATTTATTTGAGTCACAAACAGGATATTTATACAACATTTTTGGGGGTAGTATATAATAAATTAAAATACAAATATAAGTATCCCTAGATTAATGTGTCTGCATTAATCACATATGCATTTTCACAGAAGCAAACTCTTGAAAAACAATGCAAGTATTATTTATACATAACTTGAAAACTTAAATACGAAATTGAAATACATAATAACAACAAGTATACAATATTTATAAAGTATTTACTGAAAAGTAATATAACAACAATTTTTTTTTAAGTGCACAAATTGTGGAGATATTTTTTGAAATATGTTATATTATTTGCAAAAATATCTATGAAACTGTGTATTTTATTCTACATGATGGTAGGAGTAAAAAAGATTACCAACTTTTTCCGAAATTCCAACATTTTTTTCTCACACAAAAAGACGTTCCTACTAAAAATCCTTAGTGTGAGGTACGATGTTACTTGCTGAGAGCCTGCCGGGCATC
This sequence comes from Limnephilus rhombicus, assembly GCA_929108145.2. Taxonomy (NCBI): domain Eukaryota; kingdom Metazoa; phylum Arthropoda; class Insecta; order Trichoptera; family Limnephilidae; genus Limnephilus; species Limnephilus rhombicus. Next base: position 39,380,220 of record OV815271.1, on the reverse strand, counting down.
CGCCTCGATTGTGATTGGCACAGCGGAAAATAATAAATCTGGCTTCACACGCCGGACTAATTTTATCTTTTTTCCTCAAAATTACCCCTAAAAGTTGGAATTTCGAAAAAAAGTTATTTATCTTTTTTACTTGTACTATCATGTAGAATCGCCTCCCGAAGTTAATGCACTTTACTCCCGGACACCCTGTATTATGTGGATATTGAACAGTTGTGGTTAAATTAAAATGCGTAGTAACTTTTGATTTTGTGGAAACGAATATGAGATGATCATGCATTTTCTAGATTCGTCGAGCTGTCAAAACATTGTCGTTCTGACAGGGCAAGGTACTTAATATCTTTTAGATATCGTGACGGGCAATAGGTGCTTCAACACTGGCCGCGAGCGGTGAGTAACAGGCTGCATTCTGCAGATTCAAACTTTGATATTTGAATTCTGACTCTGTCATTGGCGGAGAACAAAACCAGCCATCGGGAACCATTGGCGTTATGCAAAGAAAGCCACGCGGAAAAATCTCTTCAAAAGAAACCGCTAACAATTATCTATGTTTGAATTGTTTGATTGACATATAAAATAAATGTCCCTAATTGAGCGTCTATTTGACATGATTAAAATTACTTGAATTATGCCGTTGTAGCGAAAGTTCGGAACTATCAAAACATAATTTGATTGAGACGTATCTCCTGTATGATGGAGATGTAGGCTTTGCCAGACCTGATCTCAGGGGAACTGAAAACTGATGAGAAGGTGGATTTGCGGTAGCCTGTTGCTGTCCCTCGATCAATCATTTAACACCGGCCCGGGATAGGGGAACGGGACGGTAACTGGGTTGCTCCCGCCTCTTGGGGTGGTTATAGATCTTACCTATAACTGCCTTAGACAAATAGACAAGCCCAAAATGAATATGGGAAAGCAACAGTATGCCAAGATTGATCGAAGATTCTCCGCGGGAGCTCGATCAGATATTCTGCCGTAGGTGAAAATACGTTCAGATTGATTGTTATGTGAAATAACACAGGCGAGTTTTATTATTTATTTTGAATTTCACGCCCAGCAGGGCATTTACACATTTACATTATTAAACACGGAAAACATCTAAATGAGCACAACATCACAAAAATTAACACTCTTCAATGCAAGATGGAAAAAAATAGTAGCTTGGAATAGCATAATAAATTAATGAAAGAAGTCGTAGGCAGATTGATTAATTACATCTGTGGTTCTGCTTGCCGATATAAATTCTGCTAAGACCTGTTTATATTTAGTGATTGATATTTAGTTACTGTTATGTTAAATATGTCAACAACATCCCTATAATCACTGCTAAAATTCTGTATACGGCAAAAGGGAGTATTCAATAAATTGTGATTCTGCGTTGTAGTTTGTCGCAATAATTCGGTAGATGTTGTTTTGCGAGGTGCATGGACAAAATCCAGAGCGATAGTTCAGGTCAATTATTGAATTTGTTATTTTTTAAAATTATATTTATAATCTTATATATACGTGTCACGGTGTTTGTTGTCGCACTCCTCCGAAACAGCTTGACCGATTTTTATGAAATTTTGTATGTATATTTGGTAGGTATGAGAATAGATTTTAAAGCATATATTATACCGATGATGAGTGATTAGGGTGTCCCCATCCAGCAAAAAAAAACATTTTTTTTATTATATTGGCATCAAAAAATACCCTACCATTTTTTAATTGCGATTTTTGTATTTTTGTATGAAAAAATTTAACCCTAGATAAGTTTTAAAATTTTCACGGTCAAAAGCATTTTCGTTATTTGTTTTTGGGGTGTTATGCCGTGTTGCGCTACCTCCTTCTTTAGCCAACGTTTCGGACATCGGATCTACCGATCTACCGATCTACCGATGTCCGAAACGTTGGCTAAAGAAGGAGGTAGCGCAACACGGCATAACACCCCAAAATCAAATAACGAAAATTTAACCCTATTTCGTATTTCAAACATAACGAATTTATTTATGTTGTTGAGTGACAGAAGGCGCTACGTCCGCTTCATCGAACTTTTATCCACACATGCGCAAGACATTCACGAGAAGCGTCGCGTCATTTTGATATTTCATTCGGCATCATGTTCTTGCGTGGGCAAACCATCTAGCTTATTTGTGTTGGCTAAAGACGGACTGATAAAAATATCGTACACTGAATTGCTCTTCGAAATTCATATTGATTTTATTTATTTTATTTTCCTACTTTAGTTGGTGTTTTATTGTTTTTATCGGCGGTCATCGTCTACAGCGCTCCATTCATCTTTCTGTCATAGATCCCATCCCCACACACTTACAATACTTTTGTTATTTTTTATTTAATAACCAAAATATTCACCACAAATAATTTATACGGCAGAACAACGTTCTCCGGGTCAGCTAGTATAGTATATATAAAAACCTACGAACCTAAAAAAGAACCTTACAATACGTTCGTTATTTTTTATTTATCAACCAAAATATTCACTAGAAATGATTTATATGGCAGAACAACGTTTGTAGGGTCAGCTAGTATATTTATAATATTTAATCATTAAAGAAGAATATAATATATCAATTAAACTAAACGAAACATGGAACGGAAAAAGATATAGAAGATTAGTTAACGTAACGGTCGCAATTGGGGACCTCCGTCTTTCAAGTCTAAAAAAATTCTGCCCCTAAAATAATTTTTATAAAATTATCTATAATTTATGCTTTCACGAGTTTTGTTGCCACGCGTACCGTTTAGGTGCAATTGTTAGAACGGATGTTTGACTCTGTCTCTTGGCGCGGCTTGAACAACAAGAAACCAACCCGTCTAGCGCACTAAAATTCTAAGTTAAAAAACTATTTCTACCGTAAAGTGCTTTTTGCACTTAAAGTCTCATCTGTAATATTACGAATAAAATGCCTTTACTAAAAGGGTTGATGTTGATTGACATGTAGAGCACTGATTTTGGGGGCCGCACAACATTCTACCACTGAGCTACTGAGATTGGATGATTTTTATCGGTCTCATTTTTCACATTATTGTGTGCAGGGAAATATGAAAGTTGTTGAATTTTAACACGAATATGCTTGTTGGTTGGATATAATCGGTTAAAGCCATAAGATTTCTGTGAGTCACATGTTTCTACTACTTACATTATTAAAATTCCTTGAAGATCAAAAATACATTTATTAGCCCTAAGTTTAACAATGAGCGTTTAATTAGATTTTTCGCAAAACCAATGTTGCTCTTTTAAAATTGTTACAAAGTCGACCTAACTATAGAAATGTTTTCTAGTAAAATTTGTGCGATTTATATTAGAGTTCGTTTAAAGCGAAAATTGTGTAATCATTTTAAGATTATTTAAAGAAAATATAAAATAAATGTGCAGTTCACACGCGGTTGAAGTGAAAATTTCAGAAAACTAAACTTCGAGATAATGAGAAGAATGCAGAGTATTAGGACTACAAGAATTATTGTAAAATGGTTTATTTATTATTAAATTGTTACCAAGATTAAAAATTATTTTAAATTTTATTCTACAAAGCACCATACAAAGAGTTTTCACTGATTAGTCAATCTCGTTCTCTCGCAGGCTAAAACCTATAGCTATAGATGTACGTGTTTGTCTCTTTTTAGTGCCGCTAGTTTCCGTTTCGCCGAGTTTCAAATTACAATGGCAGTATGCAGTTCACACCCGGCATAAATAACTAAAGTAGACAAGATTAGTAGAAGCTATTAGCAGAAGCTACGAAGCACGACACAAAGAGAAGACCGATTAGTCTATCTCATTCTCTCGAAGGCTAAAACCTGTTTTGTTTCTTTTTAGTGACGCTATTTTTCGTTTCATCGAGTTTCAAATCACAACACTGCTAAAGAAGCTTTCACTTCAAAAAATATTTTACATAATTATGCATTTATATCCTCGATAAACACCAAAATCGATATTTGTTACTAACCAACTAAAAATCGAATTCAAAACATAGGTACTTTTGTAATTATTATCATCCGCTGTATAAACGCGTCCAAACAAAATAGACCCCTTTCAAATTAACGACGGGAAAAGGTTGCGATTTTAAAAATTCAATCATTATTATCTTGTTAATCAGAGAGCGTCACTCTTTACCCCGTGGGTTCTACCCTCTACCCTCTTTCCTCTTCCCTCTACCCTCGGGTATTGAATTTAAGAAATCTCATTAATTTATCTTTTCCCAAATTCATGGTTTGGTTCAAATCGCAGCCGTTGAAAACAAAACTGACCGTGCCGCCGGCCATCGATCGGGCGAAACCTCACGAATATATATTTATTTTTAGGCGGGCAAAAATTTCCTCACTGACCGGCACTGACCACACCGGTAGCGGGACAGCGATTTAAATTATTCACCCCTTTATTTTTACCCTAATAAATTGGTTGCGCCCGAACCGAGCACTGCTTCCGGAATTAAACGTATATGCGGGAGTTTCATCAAATTGGCATGTGGAATGATTATAGTGGCTATTTTATTCGTCATTGGTGGGGGTGACTGGCCTATCTGGTATTGCAGTGCCTACTTAACTACCCTTTAACGCAGCTGACCCAAGATCGGACGGGCAAGCACGTCAATGAATAATTTCATTTTTATTTTATTTTATTTTATTTTTTTTACTTTATTTATTCCCATTTCTTTGTACATATAATGTATAATAGCAAATATTATATGTATAATAACACAATATATAATAACAATTGTGAAGAAGAAATGAAAACCCACTTAGGCACTGCCTGAGTGTGGGTAATATTAAAACAAAATACTACATTTCTAAGTACCCAAAGTATAAATTAGACTTAAAAAAACACATTAAATATAAAGATAGTATAAAAAATAAGTATTACATAGGTAGAATAAGTGAAAAAATTTATTTATTGTTTCTTTACACTGCAGGTAAAAATGTTTACAATACAATTTGTTACCTCACTAAGACAAGCCTGTGTTGAGGTTAACAATAATTATACAAGTTAACAAAATAACACAAAATTATACAGATTTTGAAAGAACAATATTGTTGTATTTCTTACAGATTGAGATTAGATTGGTACTGGTACCTACTAAACCGATGGCGCTAGGTAGTACATTAATGTAGACTTTTAGGGTGACCATAGTTTTGAGATCTGATTTAAAATAAAATAAAATAAAGTTTTTTGTTTTTAAGGATTAATTTGTGAATAATAAATATATGTTTATAATTTAACATGCTATAGATTTGTCAAGTTGAACAAAAACGGTTCAAACAAAAATAATATTATTTTAGCTTATTATTATTAGGGTCCGTTTTAATTTCATAATCCAGTGGGCGCTGATAACACATGCTGAACTTAGGTGATTAGATACACTACCAGCGTATTTTTTAAAGTTTATTTTAATATTATTTCATCAATCGTTACCAATCGGATTAACTGGAAATTTCAACCTTCCTTTTAAAAATAAACACTTGCAAACATGTCTCAGTTTTTACAGTTATTTTACTGAAAGAGTTGAGGTTTTATTGAATGAGGTTGCGAGCTGAAAAAATACACGTTTAATTTCATGACAAACAAAAAAAAAACAGGCAAACAAACAAACTTTCTAAATCAAAGATATTATTACCCTTAAAAAATCCATTCTTTGAAACTAAAGCTAAAAAACATTATATTAAAATTGTTATTAATGTAACAAATAACATATTTCCCTTAACATTTAAGTATATGTACGGACCACAACATAGGCATATGTCTCAAATTATGTTATTATCAATTTAATGAATTAGACATAGATATAGAACCAGGCGGTGTTTTTGTGTTTGCGCCGAATACTACATTCTACATCACAGGTGTGACTGGATGTCAAGATAGGTTTACTGTCCTAGGTTGTCCTTATACTTAATTGTTGCTACGTTTGCCATTTATTTTTCTCCAATGGCGTTAAAAATCTTTGTGGAAAGAGTGGAAATAATTGTATTTTTTATAATAATATAATATAATTTGCTTGTATTTTTTTTTACGAAAGACAAACATTCTGTAGTGTTGGTAATATGTTTCCGTCGGGTAGGTTCGGAAATACCGAACCTAGCCGAAGCGACCTACATCGGTACGATATAATAGCGAGTGGAGATCTCGCGCCGCCTCTTGCTTGTCAGACGGCTTACAGCCAACATTGTACTATTATATTCTAATAAACAGTTTCCGTGTATCAAAGTACTACGTGTTTATAATATTAAACCTCAAAGATATCCTAGAGGAATACTGGAGATAAAGGGCCCAGTATTGCCTGCATACATTGGACATCACACATTCCCTTGTTAGAAATAACCCAACAGGGTTTAAAAATATCCTACAACCACCACACTAAGCGAAAAATGTTGCTTGCGTCGTGATGGAGGACTTAGCCAGCCGAGAAATCGAATACGCGAAGCGCGTGTTGGACCTAAACACGATGCCTACTCAGCCCCTGACCGGTGGAAAAAACGTTTGAAAAAACCAGTTTTACGAATGATAGTTACTTCTTGGCGTTTACTAGTGTTTGCCGTGTAATGAAAACCTTTTCTCATCACAAACGAAGGCATTTTGGTGCTTTTTTAATGAAATTTATTTACTTGTAGGGTTTTAGGACATGACCTAGCGCGATGCGCGGCAGTCGAGAAGTAAAAATACGAAATCGAAGATAATAAAATTGGCTTACCACTTTGAGATTTCTATCATGCGCCTACATATTATATATAACGTTATTGTCTGCACCTACTCACTTACGTCGAAATGCTAGAAATCACTACAGGTACTCAAAATATTATTTTGGTATATATATTAATACATAATTGATTAATCATTGTGAAATTAATTAAACGTTCATTGATTCTATTGGGGATTTGATAACTTTGAGGCAACAAGTTAATGCGTAACCGTCATATTTACACAAATCTGTGACTTAATCAAATATTTAATGAACAAGCAATGATGAAAATACAGAGTTTAGTAGTACCTTGCGAAAATGATTAACATAACATATAATACAGATGAAAGTAGGTAACAATGTTATTCACAAAAGTTTGGCAGTAAACACGCTTGTAAGAAAAATTGTTGTTTTATAAATTTAAGGAAGTTTAAACAAAATAACTATCTAAATACTGCAGAGAATACACCATAAATTTTTTCACAGATTTTATTTTTAACTAAGAACCTAGTGAAAAACAAAACGAATCATTTTTTCCAGGTTTGAAAATTAGGGGAACAATTTTTCTATTTTACAATAAATTCTTGTAAAGAGGAATATTTTTTATTTTCCACTAGAAGGCTCCAGACATGCGTTGCAATTCCAAATACATTGTTTCTCCCTGCATGTCCTTTCCCGTGCGTCCCCGTTACCCTCCCGCATCCCCTTCCCCTCCCGCGTTCCCCTTCCATCTTCCCCGCCTACTTTCTCCTCTCTCCCGCTCCCTCCTCCCGCCAACCCCCCTCCCGCATTCAATATATTCAGTCCCAGTACATTCAGCTGTTTTGAAACAGCTCGCGTGCCACTTATTACAATTTTTTTGTTCAAATTTTCATTTGTCATGTATTACAAACATGAATTTTTGTATATTATAAGAACAATCAAATTTGGTACCTAACATAGGTTCCTAATTTTAAAATCTCATAATTAAAAAAACCATACATAATTCTTTTGTCACAAAAAAAACCGCTGCCTGCTAAATTCACATTCATCAAACGCCCGAACTGTCAAACGCGTGAAGTTAAAATAATCAGTTTTCTGAAATTATCTAAATTTCTGCACAGCTTTCTTAATTTTTCTTTCCGTAGGAAACTTCTACAAACCATTAGAAAACTTAAAAAAAAGATTAGTGAAATACGTAAAGTCGTTCTGAAGTTATGGCGTGACCAAGGGAAACAGGGATTCGTTTTTATATATTTTTTTATTTATTTATTTTTATTTTTTTAATTATTTCATAAATGTTTACATGATACATTTTTGCCATTTTTTAACTACCATACTAGGCTATTGCCCGTATTATGGTAATCATACATGAAATATTATTTTATATAAACAGATAATAAAATATTAGAAGAGGAAAGAAAAAAAATAACATAGTACGGGATAAATAAAACTAAAAACTAATAAAAATAAAAATATAAGAATTAAAAGTAAGCTATGAAATAAAGAATAAAAAGATAATTTAAAGAAGATTGAAATAAACATTGGTAAGTATTATTCTTCTTGAGATAAAAACAGAAATAAAATTTGTTAAGTATTATCCTTCTGAAGATAAAAAATAGAAATAAAATTTGCTTAGTAGGTATTCTTCTGCACGAGAGTACATGTTTGTAGTCACTTTTGATATTCTTTCTATGAAAGAAATTGGAAAGAGTGTTAGAGAAAGTAAATTTTTTGTTTGTTATTTTTTTTAGTGTAATATTAAGTTAAAATAATTAAATTCGTAATAAAAATATATTTAAAAAAAATTAATATTAATTGTTTTTTATTGTAATATTTAGCTCTCATATGTTGTTTGAAGAAATCTCTTCCCTTTTCAAATATCCAATGTTTGATACGGGCTTTAAAGAGAGATTTAGAATTATTCTGTGACTTTATATCGGCACTCAGAGCATTATACATTTTGGGAGCGATAAACCAGAATTGTCGTTGAGCGAATGAGGTTTTAGTTTTAGGGACCACGCAACCCAGGTTTGATGAAAAACGTATGTGTGCTTGATGTTGTGGAGCCACCAGTAGATTATTTTGGCATATATAATATACGCTTATCTTAGTAAATAACTGTCGAATATCTAAGACCTTGATTTTAGCAAAGAGTTCATTTGAGGGATGGGTAGGTTGGCATTTAAATATAATTCTCAAAATTAGTTTTTGAACTGTAATAATTGGATTGATAATGGATTCAGCACAACCACCCCATCCCACAATACCATATGTTGCTATGGATTGGAAAAGGGCAAAGTATACGGTTCTTAGGGTCTGTAAATCTAAGATCGACCTAAGGGAGCAGAATGTATGGCAGAGTTTACGGAGTTTTTTTACTGTGTCACTTATATGGGCTTCCCAACGCAGTTGGTTGTCTATGATTATCCCCAGACATTTAACTACCTTTGATGATTTAAGAACAGAACAAGTGCAATTAATATTAGGTGTGATTTCGGGAGTGTGTAAATTGAGTGAATGATTGGTTTAAGGCAGTTGTTAGGTATATTATGTTGACGTATGGAATAAGTCATATATTGTGTTTTGTCGATGTTAAGTGTGAGGAGGTTAGTGTCAAGCCAATGCTTTACTTTTATAAGGCCATTATTAGTTTTATTAATAACGGATTGCCATGTTTCATCTTCAAATATTAAGAATGTGTCATCGGCAAATGATAATATCTTACCTCCAATATTCATGGCACATAGTGAGTTAATGTATATAAGAAATAAAATTGGTCCTAGTATACTGCCTTGAGGTACACCACAGGACGCAGATAATTTATTACTTATATGTTTTTTATCAGATTGGATAAGAGTTTGTTGTGTTCGGTTTATCAGGTAGTTTTCAAACCATGTGTAGGCTACTCCAAATAAAGATAGATTATGGGAGGAGTGAAAATATTTCGCCTCTTTGAATGGTATTTTAAATATTAAACTATAATATTCCCAGGCAGATCTCGCGTGTACCCGCATTGATGATTAAGATACATAAGATTCTATTCGTATTCAGACCTACACAAATAAATATGTGGAACCGAAATAAAAACTGTACATGTTCATATTTAAATGTTCAGTCGAAAATATTTGTTTTAAGAAAATAATTACATTACATGGAAAACATGAAATTGCATCCAAATAAAAATTAATTAATTTTACAAATATTAATCAAAGAATTCATTAAATACTATTTGAAGAACACTTAAAATAATTTTTTCACAATTAAAGAAAAGAAGTGAAAAATGTATTTTTTGAATTGTTCCCAAAATTATAATATTTTAAAAATTGGGTGGTCTCATTACTGACATTTAGGCCTTGTGCGCACTAGCGGCTAGCCGCGTAGGCGGTCAACCGCGCGGCCTGCCGCATTTTTATTTTAGTATGCAACCGCTCATATCCGTACGCACCCAACCGCCGAAAAATTTCAAACTAAAATAAAAATGCGGCTAGCCGCGCGGTTGACCGCCTACGCGGCTAGCCGCTAGTGCGCACAAGGCCTAAAGCATGGTATACCCGAGTACGATTGTAAATACTACATTTACCTCATTTAACGACGTCAGTGGTAAAAAAAATGATAGACCGTTTTAAATTCTCGTTGAAAGTATCTCAGGCACCAATTAAAAAGAAAATTGTTCGCGTTCTAATCATTCATCCCGTAAAAAAATATTTTTTCTGCCTCGTGTTGATTGTTCAGATTCAGTGTTACAGTTAAAAAATGGGTCGAAAATTCTCGGACAAGAAGTAAATATTAATGTTAGTACTTTTGTCTTTTTCGTATATTCTTTTTTTGTACTACACGCGTGAGCAGAAAGATTTTTATGAACGGTTTTTAGGATGATCGTCGAAGACGTGCATACAATCTCTCCATAGGCCTTGTATATAACAACTAATATTTTTTCCAGCAAACAATAGAAAAATACTTTACCCCCATTCGTGATTTTTGCAAAAAAATGGTAGAAGATTATTCGCCGGTCAATAAATAATATCATTTTTATATATTCCACGAATAAAAAATATGTCTTACATATTTCATGCTCAATCCGTTCAGGGGATTACAATTCGTACTAAGCTACGAAAAATGTAGTATTTCAAATAAAAGGGGATTAAATTTGTTATATAACTGAGCTTTTGTTTTTAGTTACTAATGTTGTTCGTTCAGCATCAAAAAATAAACATGTTTTGTGGCAGCTTTGTGAAATGTTCGCGAATAAATGATTTTTAAGGAATTTAAAAATAATTTAAAAAAATTTTTTTTTGCGTATTTTTCCAACTAATTATGCCGCACAAGAGTCCTAACTGCTCTCAACCAGCTGGACCCTCCAATAATTGGAGTAATGTTGTGAGGCTAAAGAAAGAGAGGAGTGGAAAGAGATGGCGAAGAGGGTGGTGGGAAAATATCTAACTATTCAAATCTGGTCACCAACACGGGCTAAAGTCTTTTCAAGAAGAGAGTATCTTCTACTTGAATCATGTTCTAATCATAAAGTTTCGCGGTATGAGCGTAAATCATGGTGCAGCTATAAAAGCTAATACATATATATTCTTAGATACATCCAGAGAAAAATAAAATAATTTACCGCATTAACACTTAATCTCCGATTACCGATTGCAAGAGTTACGACCAAACGATAAATATCTGTCGAGCGTAAATATTTTTGTGGATTTTATGGACGTTTCCTCGCTCCAGAGTCGCGGATAACTGCGCCGAGGTCGATCAGACGGAATCAATTTCATCACTGATACAAAGCGACAAACAACTTTATTGCCATATTTGTGTCAGGCGGGGAACAAATCGACAGAGAGAATGGCCACGACAGCCAGCCATGATGCTTTATGGGGGTCAATCTGAAAGTAATTCTGGACCGCGAACCAATTAGGAAACCCTTGATCCCTTATCACTCCTTCCACCCTTTGCCACCCAGTAACAATCCTCCCCAATCCGCCCTCTGGCTGGGATTCAGTTCTCGTGTTTAATTTCATTAGCGACCTGCGTGAGACGATGGCTATCTTCGATGAAACCATCGACGAAATCAAATTATTGCCGTAATTTGTACGAGTTCTGCCCCCCCGGGACAGAGTGATTTTACCCGAAATTCGAAGTATAGCTGTAATTGACATTCACCGAGATTGATAAATTAATACGCGAAGAATTATCTGAAACACAATATATCAAATCAGTTCAATTATAGTAGGGCAATATACTGACATAAGAAAAAAAAGTACTAATTTGACAAGATTCTTAAAAAATAAGTGATCGCGTTGATCGCTGGAGTTACTAATTATTACAAAAATATCCATTTTAAGCATTCACAGGTCCGCATCGTACGCATCAAACGGATTTAATAATAATATAAATGTTTTATTCTAGGATGTGGGGAGAATAGTGCAATCATACATGTCTCATATAAGTGATACGTATTTTTATAGTTAATTAAGTAAAGTAAAGTACAGAAATCAAAGAAATAAGTAAAACAATAAATGTTAAAAAAGTAATCAAATAAGGCACGGTCTTGAGGGAGCTCGGGCCCAGCGCTCACCGTGTTGTCGGAGGCCTGGCTCCAGTGACCTAGTTCCGTAAACATTGTCGATGCGCTGCTGTACTTTCTGTATCTCTACATATTATAAATTAAAGTCCCCCGCGCCGTCTGTCTGTCTGTCTGTCTGTTCGCGATAAACTCGAAAACTACTGAACGGATTTTCATACGGTTTTCATCAATAGATAGAGTGTTTCGTGAGGAAGGTTTAAGTATGTAATTTGTCAAGGATTTGTGTAAATTGGTTAAAACATAACGATAATTGTTAGAAGTGTCGGAAAAAGTCAAGCCGCCTGGTAGCTTTCATTGAAAACGTTGCCTAATCCTTTTAGATATAACAAAACAATGCATGGTGGGATATTTCCCTTTTATTGATCAACAAAAAAGTCCGCGAAGGCATATATCTATCTTTTACGGATAGCTCACTATACCCATTCTATCTTCTAAAAAAATGGGGCCGAATATTGCGGTAATCGAAAAGTTATTTAGACGGATACACTATCTTAAATGCGTTAGTTACCCCAAGCATTTCATACACCTTATTATAATCTTTAACACCATCTCTACTAGGGAATAGAATCTCGTTCTCGCGAGATCTCGGCCCTTTTCAGCGAGATTGATCTCGGACGAAAAAAGGGCAAGATCTCGCGAGTTTAACGAGATTGCACTCGAGCATAAAAACGTCTTATTCGAAGCGCGGACTGACATGGACGGAGTTGCGATCTGTCGGTTTCGTTCGGTGTGCGTGAGGTAGCGGTCGCGGGACGAGGTGTCTCTCAGATTCATTTGTACGTGCGATTGGTCGAAAATTAAGCCGGCGTGCAGCGTCATCAGCGCGCATTCATTTTATTTACTAATAGTTGTTGCTAGCTAAGGGAACGTACCCATACTACGTAACCAACTTTTTGCAATTTTTAACCCCCCCCCCCCCCCCCCGGTGACTAATAACCTAAGGCCCCCGCCGCTCATTCGTTCACTAACGTGTTACGTGATTGAGTTTGATTTCATTCGGGTATTTTTTTGGTTATTTTTGCAAAAAAAAGTTTCTAATGTGAAGTAGTTAAGTTAATTTTTTTTTAACTTCTCGTTGTTTTGTTTGTTACAAAAGAAACTGTTAATAATTAAGGGTTTTTGATTGATATTAGAAGAGAAAGGTTTCATTTGTTATTTGACATACACGTACGTCAAAGTTTAATACGAAGTTTATTAAAAAAATTATAGACAAATACGTCAAACAATGTTTGATGCATAAAAGTCTATTGAAAAATTCGTGAAAATAAATGTTTATCTTGTAATTTTTATTATTTTTTTCCTAATTTATTCAAATATTGTGATTATTTGCAAAAAAAACACACAAAACTTATTCTAAACTCGCGAGATCTCGCTTAAGCCCCAATCTCGCAAGATTTGCATTCCGTAATCTCTACGTATTATAAATTAAAGTCCTCCACGGCATCTGTCTGTCTCTTTGCGATAAAGTCAAAGACGGCGGTGGTTATAAAGGTTGGATAGCCATCCAGTAGATGACGTTGTGTTTTATTAGCCACAGCAACGCGTGGCCGGGTCAGCTAGTCCAAATATAATTCGACGTTCCATCGAGCTGATTCGGTAGTGATGCCATGTTTCACTCATCGGGCTGATTCGGTAGTGACGCCATGTTTCACTCATCGAGCTGATTCGGTAGTGACGCCATGTTTCACTCATCGAGCTGATTCGGTAGTGACGCCATGTTTCACTCATCGAGCTGATTCGGTAGTGACGCCATGTTTTACTCGTATATAGGCTAGTACAAAATGCATTGAGCATTCTTTTTTAAAAGTTATTGTTGCACTGAAAGGATTTATTAGACGTAGTACGTGCAATTGCAGACCAGTGTATGTACTTGTATAAGTAACTATACAAAAAAAATCCGTTTGATGCGATCCGTTCGATGCATGCGATGCGGACCAAGTGTAGCTCACCTCAAACCAACAAAAATATAGCACGCATTTTTGCCGGAATAATTTTGCATAATTAAAATTTAATTATATAAAGTTAGTTTAGCTTAGGTTTGGTTAGGCAGGGTTAGGTCAGATTGCATGAAACTCTCATATTTCTAATTAATTTCTGTTACTTTATTTCCGTGTCGGAAAATACACATAAGGCTCTGCAATCGGGCCCGAAAAGAAGAAGATGGAGAGATACGAAATTACGAATGTTAGAGGAGAGCGCTAACATTTATCGCGACAAAATCGATGCGAAAATTGCAAAAATGTTTAATAAAACACGACTCGTTTAAAATAGCATTAAAAGAAACACTGTGAATTTTTTCATAGATATAACTTGTAAAATAACTGAAACAAACGTGTGAATAATAATTTTCGGAGCATATTTTGCTTTTTTTTCTATCGAACGAATTTTATATAATTTACGTTTCGGCGCCGGCAAAGTCTAGATATTATCTTCAAGAATAAAAAATATTTTTTTAAGAGCTTTAAAACTTAACGTGTTTAAGGGAAAAATGTAATAAATCGATACAAATCCGGGTTGCGGGCCCTTAAATGGCGACATTATTATTATTCCTCAATTTATCTATCAATAATAGCCCGCCAAGTCAAAATTATCATGAAAAGTCCTGCGCTGCGTACAAAATACAAAATATAAGAATACATCCGAATACGAATCTTCTCAGGACCCTCCGAGGTTGGAATGAAACTTGCTGACGAAGGGAAAGAGTAAACCCCGCTGTTTGGGAATGTTTCTTCATATTACTTTCTCAATAATTCATTCCGCCGTTTGATTTACAACATTTTCCAATATGGAGGCCCCGCCATTTCTCGTCACCAAAAACTGACGTATTTATGAAGTTAAATTGAGTCGAAATATAGAAAAGCCCCCGTGCGCGGAGTAATGCGATCCGGGAAACAAACGCGATTTTTTTCAATCATCTCCCCGGAATGTTGCCATTCGGAAAAAGTACATTTCACACTCGATTGGATTCAAGGTTCGTTACGTATTTTGTATAAAAACAAACGTAAATAATATACGTATTATTAATACGCTCTTCCACGTAAAGCTTTCTCGTTTTCATTCGGCATTTTGAATAGCATCAACAAAGTATTCTGATTCTCATTAAATCTATTTAAATATAGGGAGGAGTTATATCTCATGATACTCGTAGTACAACGAAAATCATAAATAATGTTTTTTTATCGAATAGAACAATAAAACAATGTTTAATTAAATGAAAATAATATTAGCGAAACTCAATCGAAAATCTGGAAACAGAAAAATCAGAAAAAAGATATCACGAACCCAGGACCTTTCGCTTTCCGGGCAAATGCGCTAACCACTGCGCAGTACCCGGAAAGCGGAAGGTCCAGAGTTCAAGTCTCAGAGGTGCAAATATCTCTTTCTGATTTTTCTGTTTCCAGATTATCGATTGAGTTTCGCTAATATTGTATTCATTTAATTAAATATTACAATTTGAGATTTAACTCATAAAAGTAAAAATAAATATTAATAATAATGTTTTGGAAGGTTTAAAAAATGTTATGACACCCTTTATTTACTTTTTACTTACTAAAATTACGAGCTCCGATCAAATTAATTGCTCGTATTCTCAAAATAATTTGGAAACATTAGCTCATTAGAAATGTATAGTATAAGGAAAGTCAACTGGACTTAAATTTAAAAAAAAAGTTTTTTAAAATGAGGGTGAAACAACAAACAAAACTTAACTTTTTGTAATAAATACATTTTTTGTATATTTTGTTTATAATATTATTGAAACTATAGAATAGTGTTCGTAATAAGAAAAATTCTCAGCCTTAAACATCTTAATAGATATATTTTTTAGAAGCGTTTTATTTCGTAATATCTGGGTACATTATGTGTTACTAATTTATTTATTTTTATTTAGCCAAATTTTTCGACAGATCCGTAACATTAACTAGCGTTTTTATAACTTAAAAATAAACATACAAAAACAATAAGTACTAAATGTACCTACATATTACAAAATAAAACTTTTCTAAAATAAAAGTCTAAAAGTTCTAGAAGTAGAAGATGCCGAAGAAATAAATAAATACCTATTTGTTACTTCATAAAAAAAACGGTTTTGCTTGACACGTATTTTATGCCGTAATAAATTTCCCACTTAAAAGTACTACACATGTACTTGGATGTAGACACCACGTTATACTCAATCGGGGGACATTGCACCGCGCGCCGCGCCGGGACCAAAGCCAAGCGAGGGGCTGAGCACGGATTTGTGTGTTAAAGTGGCAGGAAAGTTTAGTTTGAGCTCACCTGTCGGACATGTAGTCCGCGCTGCTGCCGAAGGCCTCCAGGGTGCGGATTTCTACTTGCACCGCGCAATCTGAAACATAACCAGCAAAACATGTTATAATAACAATCTACTGTTATAATAACTACTTTGTCCTTTCTAAATTATTAGCTAAATGAGTATGTTTATGATAATAAGCTAAAATAATATTATTTTTGTTTGAACCGTTTTTGTTCATCTTCCTCTTGCCAAATCTATAGCATGTTAAATTATTTACATATATTTATTATTCACAACTTAATCCTTAAAAACAAAAAAACTTTATTTCATTTTATTTTAAATCAGATCTCAAAATATGGTCACCCTAAAAGTCTACATTAATGTACTACCTAGCGCCATCAGTTTAGTAGGTACCAGTTGGTACCCATAATCTAATCTCAATCTGTAAGAAATACAACAATATTGTTCTTTCAAAATCTGTATAATTTTGTGTTATTTTGTTAACTTGTATAATTATTGTTAACCTCAACACAGGCTTGTCCCAGTGAGGTAACAAATTGTATTGTTAACATTTTTTCCTGCAGCGTAAAGAAACAATAAATAAATAAAATAAATCATATTTATAAATGTTACAATATTAATCAAATCAGGGTTATTTTTAATTCCGCCCATGTTCATAAACGTGGGTATCAACTTCCATTCATTCTAAATTTGGCATATTTTCCATAACTCATTTAATATTTTTCGTTCCAAAGTAAAATATTCAGAATTGAAAGGACACGCATGGCTTAAGGTAGGTTTTCTGATAAGATCTAAGAAACTAGGTTCTTCGCAACTTTCTTCTTCTCCTTCTCCATTTCCTCTCTCTTTTCCACTTCCTCCAGCCTCAAAGGATTTATCAAATACTTATAATCCGTTACTTCCGATTACAATTTTTGAATCACCTATTTATTTTTTAATCATGTGTTCTTTTTCTCATGTATTGATAAAGTATTCTCAGGCAGAGCTTGTACGCACGTCATCACGGAGCATTTTAATGAAACTTACGTATTGCTACAACTTGCTGGTTGTAGGTACTATTGATGGATGAAAGAGACTATTCTTCAATAATTAACTGGAAATATACAGTAGATAATATATATTGAAGACTTAATATTAATATGTACCTTCATCAATGATTAAGAACATAACATTTATTTTCTATTCATACATTAATAAATATGTGAAATCATATTTACATCAATGCTTAGATGGTCGGCAGGAGTATCACTAAAAGATAAGATCAAAAGTTCACGCATTCGTGGTAGCCTGGGTGTCACAGACATAAATAGTAAGCTGGAAGAACGACAGTTGAGATGGTATGGACACATAAGACGGAGACCATCAGACCACACAGTGAGGCAGGCAATGTCTATGGAGCTTCACCGACAGTCATCCAGAGGAAGACCGAAGAACTCCTGGATGACTCAATGTTCCAAAATTCTTCAGAGAAACGGCCTGGATGAAGGCGATACTCAGAACAGAAGAAATTCCAACCTGAGAACGAGAAGAGCCGACCCCAACAGCCTACCTAGGCAATGAGTTGGGACAGCGCAAGAAAGAAGAAGAGTATTATATTTACATCAATTATTTTTTTTATGTATTCACATTCACTTGCTGGTCGAAAATATTTATCTTGTGAAATTAATAATCAAAAAAATATTACATTTTATAAATAATAATCTAAGAATTCGTCAAGTAAAATTTTCATAAAAGAAAACAGGAGACAGGTATGTTAATTAATATGTATTTTTTAAGTGATCTACAAATTCCAATATTTAAAATTGGGTGGTCACATTACTGACACAGCATAATATACTGTAATGTAAATGTAAAAACTACAATTTTCCTCACTTATGTAAAATGTAAAAGTGGTCCACCGTTTCCACATTAAAAAAATCTGGTTTATTTGCTATTCAATGATATATTCCTTTAAAAACTACTTTGCTGCCATTGGCTGAGGAGTTGTTAAGTTTAGAAATAATTCTTGGTACACAACTTACGGCCATTTTTCCCAATCCCACTGATCAACTGTTGAGCCGAAGTTTTGACTCAACACTCCTCAAACGCACAAATACGCTCTTCTCAACGCAACTCTCCGAACAACAGGCAAATCGGGCGTTACTGAACAAATCAATTAGCTGATCGGAGACTCAGATTAATCGATAGAAAAGATGGGAACAACGGCTGTTAGTATATAGTAATGTTTATAACGATACTACCATATTATTTTTACGGTAAAATTATTATCGAATAAGATTATGTTTAAGTTTTAATTTCTTCCTCTTCCAGTGAGAATTTTATTATCAATGTGTGCGTTTTATAAATTAAAGCGTTTAGTTTTTGAAGTAACGCTTGACTTGGGGAGTAAGCTGGTGAATGCATGACGAGAGCGTTACGAAAAGCGAGGCGAACGGTAGTTGAGAGGGAGATATAAGTTAGTGAAGATAGAAAGAGAGAGTTACTTTTCGTATATTAATGTAGGAGCAAGAGGGAGAGGCGCTAGCACACATTTTCTTTCTCTCATTCTCTCATAGCCAGATACGTTTCGTATATCTAAGACACAGTGCAGGCCTATTGTCTGTATCACACTGTAGGAGCAAGAGAGAGCAGTGCGCGCGCACATTTTCTTTCTCTCTTCCTACCGTATAGATGGAGCTAAAGAAGTTTTACTTCAGTCGTGTGGTCTAAAGGACACTTGTTTTTTTATTTGCTTTTTACAACTGGCAATACCACAATAGTCATATAATTAAAAAAAAAAACATATGTTCTTGAAATGTCAACGAAAATATCATTAAAGACAATCAATATTTTAGTTAGAAGTAAGATTTTTTCTGAACGATTTCTCCCTGGGAGTAATATACTGTGATAAACTATGTTATGTAATGATTGTCCGGCAATTGATGTAATTTACATAATTAAATCAGGACATTGCGGGTTCCACTCTCTTCAGACATTAAGGACTCTTGTGCTATATCACAAAAGTAATATGGTCTTACAACTGTCCATTTTTATGTAGGTTGTAACAATTGCACACAAAGCGCTTTATTGCCGTGTAAATATTGTAACGCAAAAAAATATTCAGTATGGTAGAAATTACACACCACTAAAAATAATAGCACGCCTAAAACATTATTCTAGAAGTTTAAGGTAGAAAAAAGATTGGAATTAAACGAAGTAGATCCAATTGCAAGGGCAAATGCCATTGCGATGTTTTCGATTAACCGGAAGGTGTGCAATTTCAACAAGTCTATTGGAAGTTCGATACCAATCTTCGCTAATTCCGGAATCCGACTTGCAATTTGTTCACTCCCAAGTCGTAGAACCAACTGCAGCGGCGATAAGGAAAACAAACAAAAAGAGTGTCACAGGCAGGATTTTACAATTGAATCGGATTAAGGTCGGTCGCCATTAATCAGGCTTTAGAGTAAGGCCTCGTGGTCCGATGACAGGGCGGGGGTGGTGGATGACACCGGGGAGGGGACACTCGACACTCAAGTGTCACATTTCAGTGTCAAATGACACCGCAAAAGATTACGGGTCTGCAGGACGAAGGCTGAATAATTACGCCCCCCTGAGGGGGTTTTGTTTTGTTTCACTGTTTGGATGAACTTGGAAATAGATAATATAAACTTTATTAAGCTGTTGTGGTTTGTGTTTACATTTTCAATTAAGTTGCTGAGTAAATAAACCTACTACTCGAAGAGGATGTACAGCGCGAGTTTATCAATTATAATTACTGTCTATCCCACACTCAATAGAATACAAATTACTTCCGTTAAAGAAAATAAGTCGAACCCTATTTTTTCTTCTATTATAAACCCTACGGGTGATTTTTTTTAAATGTGCACAAGCAGGCAGCAATTGATAAAAACACAAGATAACCGTCATTGGGGATATTTTACGGAAACATAAGACCAAATTTCTTAATTATATCCGCCTAACGACAGGTTATTTCTAAACAGGTGTCCAACGAATCCAAATAATGTACCAAACAGAAAACCAAATTAACCCAACTTCTTCAGAATTTTAACAATTAATTTAAAAGAATAGCAAGTACCTAATAAATGCTTTAAAGCTACGTATACGTAAACTTAGTTAATACTAGAGATGCATGAAAAGTAATCATTCGGTACTGAAGTAATCGGTACTCACCAAGTAATCAAAGTACCGACTACTAAAAACGAAGAGTATCCGTTACTTTCGAAATGATTACTTTCATTGATACCTCAAAATGATTACTTTCGATGCGGATACTTCAGTACCGATTACTTGGTTGTTATTTGTGCCGTTAGAGGCGCTCTACGTTAGAGCCAGCTGTTCATAAATAAACCACACTTTGTACCGATTACTTGGTCGTTTCTGTTTGTGCCGCTGGAGGCGCTACCACGCCAGAGCCAGCTGTTCGAAGCGTAAACGGTTTAGGAACGGTATTGCCAGAGACAAAAAAATACTACGGTGTTTTAATCGGTAAAAAAACGCTTTCGGTTGATATTTATGTTTGTGTACCTTGCTATCTGATATAATATATTGCTTCCAATTTATACTAAGTATTCAAGTTTTTGACGGTAGGTAACTACTACAATTTTCGAACGGTATAAAAAATATGATTATTAGATATTATTACGACTATAAAAAGTTTTCACAGTAATAATTTTAACACTGCTTTTTTTCCTTCACACATTATAAGATTTAAATTTATATGGAGTTTACAAAAAAATAGATTATGATTATAAAGATGAAATTGGTTAGTAGAAATTTCCGCTAAGTAAAAAGACCGCCTATAACATCTATTATCGTAGGTATAATATGATATTATGTGAAATGTAAATAAATAATAAATAAAATGTATAAAAAATTACCATCAGCCTATAATAGTGTTTTATTAACCTATCCTAAAGCTAGAAAAACAAAAAAAAAACCGGCATGTAAAATTACGTTTCGAATTTCAATGGAAAATAATACGTCAATCCAGTGTTAACATGTAATTTACGATCAAAATTGCCTACGTAAACAAAAAAATAACCGGGATCTTGTTGTAACTACGGGGAATGGATTCCATTTCAGATTGTTTACTTTATTGTAATAAAATTGTTATTGTTAGTGGTGCGATACTAATGCTGTCCATACTTGTATTCATGACGGGACCAAAATTAATAACTGAAAATAAAATTGTTTTGTTCGTTGATTAAACGGTAAAATAGTGAAAGTTCATCAGTCGTACAGCTTTGCCGACGGCTAAATTAGCATGTTAACTTTAGTTCCTTGTTTACGAATTTGCGTCAGTTTTTTTTACAATATTTGACTTTGCTTTAACGTAATAATATATTTAATCTGTATGTTCATTTAAATTATTTATAAAGTATTGTGTTTGGGCCGTTTGTGATCGTTGAAACTTTTAACAACACTTTTTTCTGATTTTTGTGGTTTATAAGTGAGTGATTATGTGATCGAAATTATTTGGTGTTATTTGTTTACGATGAAATAACAATAATATATACCCGATGATTGCGATTGTGCAAATAAGTTTAATATTATCCAATCACGACTGATGAGAGATGCTGCAATATTTTGGTATGTACCTACACATAAAAATAATATATTATGTAGCTGTATTCCATATAAAATATCTTCTCCGGTATTTTGATTGTTTGTATAAAATCAAAAATAAAGTTTAAAAAAAATCTAAATACCCAAAACTCTTCAAAACATTCAAAGGACCTATAAATGTAAATAACGTAGAATCCTAATAATTCATAACCAAAGTACGCGCTATTCACGCTAACGAAATACACAAACGTCAAAATGTAACCAGTAACAATTTGTATTTACATATTATAAAAGTTTCCGGCGGTATCTGGAACCGAAAGCAGTCAATTGTAATCAAAGCATTCAGTAACGAATTCATACTAGTAGTCGTTACTACCCGAAAGTAATCAAAGCATTCAGTAACGATTTGATACTTGTAGTAGTTACTAGTTACTACCCGAAAGTAATCAAAGTAACGATTACATAGTAACGATTACTTTTTGTGAGAGTAACGGATACCGACGGGTAGTAAAAGTACCGATATTGAACACTACTAGTTAATACATTAAAAGATTTAAATGATCAGGGGTGTGAGCATTTGTTTTTTAACACTTTATAGGATGACCGGCGTGGTGTAGGGGTAAGGTTCTTGACTCCCAATCCGAAGTTCGCGAGATTGAAACCCGGCCTGGGTTAATAAATTTTATTTGATTAATTTGTATTATTTCACAATTTTTTCATATAAAATAATATACATATAGTAGGTATATTTGCGGAACGTTCAAGAGTGGAAGATACTCTTAGTATCGCTCTGGTGTAAGATCACCATTCAGAATAGAAACGTTGCTTGAAATGGCTTTAGCCGTATTTTATGACCAGATCTGAATAGCCAGGTACTTCCCCACCATCCTCTTACCCATCTCCTTCTCCTCTCCACTACCTCCAGCCTCACAACATACTCCGATTGAGGATGCCGTAGTCTCACTGGCTCCAGAAGGAAGTAGCTGAAGCTCTTGTGAGGTATTCACATATAAAACAAAGGTAATAACCCAAAGAAGGGTAGTTTTGAAACCGGTAACATTAAGGTTTATATTTAGGAGGTCATGCATCTAACCAACCGCTTTGAAGTTCGCACGTATGGACACGATAGCCGTCCGTTTTCGAGAACAGTTGTTTTTAAGTTCTTGTTTTTCCAAAATTGTGACTCATTGCTGAAATCAAAGTATGTATTTTTATACTAAATGTAATTGATAATAAAAAAAAAATCGTTTTAACGAGTGTTGTATCTACAAATTGTGTAACTTGAACCATTTTCGATTTTTTTTTTTTTTTTTACAGTGAATACCGCACAAGAATCTCAACTGCTCCCGTCTGGAGCCAGTGAGACTATGGCATCCCCAAATGGGGTATGTTGTGTGGCTAAAGGTAGTGGGGAGGGGAAGGAGGTGGGGAAGAGGAAGGTTGGGAAGTACCTGGCTATTCAGTTCTGGTCACCAAACACGGCTAAAGCCATTTTCAAGCAACGTTTCAATTCTGAATGGTGGTATTACACCAGGGCGATACTGATAGTATCTTCCACTCTGGAACATGCCGCAAATATACTTTATATTATTTTAAAAGAATTAATTGTGAAATAACACAAATTAATCAAATAAAATTTATTTGCGCATGCCGGGTTCGAACCCGCGACCTCCGGATTGTGAGTCAAGAGTCTTACCCACTGGACTACGGAGGTCGATTATCTTATTATGAACACTAAAATAAGTTCTTTACCGCAAAACATCTAATTTCATTTGTACATTAACAACCACTCACTGATTGTTCTTCAAATAAAGACCTCGATATTACACAACCACCAGAAATCACTCCTCTTCCTGCTGCATGTATTATTAATGGCGGAAACAAATGCATCAAGCTCGTACATATCATCTTCTTCTTCTTCTTCTTGTGCCCTGTCCGTTCAACGGACGTTGGCTATCATGTTGGCTATGCGGACTTTGTTTACTGCAGCCCGGAACAGCTCCACGGTAGATTGGCCATACCACTGTCTCAGGTTTTTCAACCATGAGGTTCTCCTTCTTCCAGGGCCCCGTCTTCCGGCAATCTTTCCCTGCATTATGAGATGCAAGATCTCATACTTCTCTGGATGTCTCATCACATGTCCAAGATATTGAAGTTTTCGGATTTTTATAGTTTTAATTACTTCCTTTTCTTTATTCATCCGAACCATAACATCTTCGTTTGTAACCCTGTCCATCCAGATTATTTTAAGTATTCTTCTGTAGATCCACATCTCGAATGCCTCAAGTCGCCTAATAAGTTCTTCAGAAAATGTCCATGCTTCCATTCCGTAAAATAATATCGAAAACACGTAGCATCTGACCATTCACATTCGTAATCCAAGGTTGAGATCATGACTGCAGAACATTTTTTTCATGCGGATAAAGGTTGCACGAGCTTGCTCAATGCGGCATTTGATTTCAACTGAAGGATCCCATCTATCATTTACATTGCAGCCCAAGTATACAATACTCTGTACCTTCTCTAGTTTTGTTCCAGCAATATAAAGATTTTCATCCAATGCGTTATTTTTGCTTATGAGCATGTATTTTGTCTTATTTATATTCAGTTCCAGCCCAAAATTCTCACAAGTCTTCACTACTTGATTCAGCAAAAGTTGTAAATCCTCAATGTTACTTGATAGAAGTACTGTATCATCTGCATCTACATATCATCAGTTTCCCAAATACGAAGTATATTCCCGATAGCTGTGGAGGTGGATTTATCTTATTAAGATTAGTATTTTCTTCATCAAAACTTACCATAAAATAATGCACCAACAAACAGGGCAAAACTTATGATACATCTTGCCGAAAAATATATCAGACTAGACGTGGGCAGAATGATTCCCAGGAGTGAATCGATTCAGTCTGATTCCCATGGCCTTTTGAATTGATTCCTTTAATTCATTCCTTTAATTCAATTAAATCCCAAAAAAAAAAAAAAGTATTGAAAATTAAATGAATGGGGAGGCTAACACCGCACACGAGACCGGGAGGCCACGGAGTACCCGGAGTACCGCGAAAGAGGAGACTGATAGGCTACCAAGCATCGCACAAAGAGGAGACCGATTATTCTATCTGATTATCTCGCTAAAACCTATAGATTAATGTGTTTGACTCTTTTTAGTGTCGCTTTCTCGTTTCATCGGTTTTCAAATCACAATGAGTGGGGAGGCTACGAAGCACCGCACAAAGAGGAGACCAATAGGCTACGGAACACCGCACAAAGAGGAGACCGATTATTCTATCTCATTATCTCGCAGGTTAAAACCAATAGATTAATGTGTTTGACTCTTTTTAGTGTCGCTTTCTCGTTTCATCGGTTTTCAAATCACAATGAGTGGGGAGGCTACGAAGCACCGCACAAAGAGGAGACCAATAGGCTACGAAACACCACACAAAGAGGAGACCGATCATTCTATCTCATTATCTCGCAGGCTAAATCCTAGATTGTTTGTCTTTTTTTAGTGTCGTAATTTTTCGTATGTAAAATGTATTTATTGCTAGCAATTATATCTTAAAATTATACAAGTTTTCGTTTCAACCTTAAAATTTTATTGATTTTATTTTATTTATTAAACTTATAATTTTGTTCCATTTCACGTGATCTAATATAAACATACATTTTAACATTAAGATGAGTATTTTATGACAGCTAACCACAGCTAATTGGCCTTATAATATCTGCAAATTTACATATTATATCGACCCAAGATCTACGTCTAAAAGTAGGTAGGTACAATATCTTCCATACGTACCAAAAAACCGATAAGCATCATTTTAGCTTCTCACTGCTGATGTTCAGATTCAAAGTCGAAAGTTTTCGACTAACTATGTAATGAAATTGACGGCTTGGCGCGCGGGGGAATAAGTGAACCGCGCGGACGGATTAATGGCTGGCGTTGAGGAATGAATTAGTAACTTTTGACTAATGTTTTGTGTCTTACCTAGCAGTGACTTGATTTACTCGCGAGCTGCGGACCTAGGACTGGGATGCGTTTGGGACATATCGTGACATTGACGTGACGATGACGCCTGACGTCATTTCTAGTTCTGAGATTTAAAAGACCATGACGTCACAAGTGAAAAAGACTTTTGTTTTAATTCCTCTGTCTGTCGGAATCGGACAATCTCGATTTCGACAGACTAGATACCTGGGACGCGGACATTGAACACGGACCTGGGACGGCGGGGACCTTAGGACAATCTCAGGACTATTGATTAGGATAAATGATTAATTCCTTGCGTGAAAGAGATGCTCGGGCAACCCGGATGAATCGCGGCCGCGTTTTGGCCATTTTGGGATATGGACTTTGATGATGTTCGGGTGTTTTTAGAATGGCGGCGTGGCGGTAGCGGAATACAATCGTAATAGGCGAGTCGTCCACAATACCGTCCGTCGACCACTTCGCGGCGCGCGGCCCGTTTAATAATATTTAAATACCTATGAAACAGTATAATATTTAAATCGTTTACAGAAAACATTATTCATTGAAATAATTTAACAGTAAAATAAATGGAAATTAAAAATGTATGGTGTCATTAAAAATCGTAGGATGCAAGGCCAAAGATAAGGAATGAAGAATCAATTCCTTTTGAAATTGAGAATTAGATTGAGTGTGTCACAAGATTGAATTTATTCATTTAATTCGGTCATTCAATTTTGCCCACGTCTATATCAGACTATAATAAGTTTATGGGAAGAGTTGATCGCTTTGACCATCTAACATCGTCTTATAACATAACGTGGAAATCGGGTCGGTGCATTGATGGATTAAATTAGGTATTACCTCATTAAATCTTCCATCGTTAATTCATGTATTTTGTATAGAGAATCATTGAATCAAGTCGAAACATTAGGTACCTACTTACTTCCGAAACAAGTCAACAGGGTCATTTACTTCACAAAAATGGGTTGGTCAACTTCATTGCCTGACAAAGTTCAAATCAATTTCCTGATAGATGAACACTTTGTATATATGTTTTTTGCAGCATTATGCTGTACAAAGCTCAGTAGTATGCGACAATTACAAAGTAGCCATTTGCGGACCGTGTTTTATATCGTACCATATATCTGGTCAGAGGAAGAAGCCAACGGTGGCTTAAATGTATTATTTCAAGAAAGTTCTACAAAATTAATCATGTAACTATTCTTGAAACATTAAAAAAAACATATTTTACTTAAAAACAGTCTTATTATGATCAAATAAAATCCCGTATTACGTTTTATTTTTAATGGCCACCGGTCAGATGATTAATTGACCGCTGGAAAATCGATGAAAACATAAAAGATTCACATTTTTCACAAAAAATGTTTTTGTTTATCAAAATTAATATGGAATACATAAATAAACAGTTAACAACATATCTTTGAAAAATACACTTGTGCTGTTGGTTCAAACGTTACCGCGTCAAGCAACTGCTCATTTTAACAAATCTCACTTTTTTTTTTTTTTACATTAACTCCACACAGTAGGCCTTGAGGAAAATAATTTCTCTCAGGGCCTATGTCATCTGGGATGCTGTGTGGAGGGTCTTTTTGGGGAGAGGAAGGAATGAACATTGGTCTTGAAGAGACCTATGTTGTAGGAAGGAGAAAACACAGAGGCCGGCAAATCATTCCACAGCCGAGCTGTTGAACATAAGAACGAGTCGAAGAAACGACCCGTTCTCATGTGACAAATGTCAACCGTGTACAAATGTTGGGCACGCGTTTGGCGTGTTTCCCGACTATGCACCGGTGCCGAAGGGATCAATGATGCTAGTTCCTCGGAGCATCTTCCATTGCAATACCGGTAGAACAAGGATAGCATTCCCACCCGACGCCTGTGCTCTAAAGATTACAATCCGTCTGTTAAGATGGGAGAATCTATCAAGCGGACCGCCCGTTTCTGCACAGAGTCGAGGGTATTTTTCAGGTATTTTGGAGCTCCAGACCAGAGGTGATTGCCAAATTCAACCGTGGGGCGCACTTGCGATTTGTACAGGGTTAGCAGGGTCACATATTTTAGATCTGTAAAAAATGTGGTTTGTGGTCACGGTGACGCGATTTGAACGATGAAGACTTATACCTCTGATCAACCCTGCATGTACTAAAACACTATTTACCGTTTTAGTTATATTAAAATTAATCTTGACTCACGAGCAAGGACATACAATTAAGGACGGATCATTATTTTCATGAAAACAAATCAGGGTAGCTACCAGTTTCTTGCAACTTACGGTAGGTACTAACCGTTACCAATCTAAAGTACCACGGTTCTTATTCCGATCAAAATAGCACCACCAAGTAAGGAGAAGAATTGCACAAAAATGACCTGACTATTGGAGTACAGTTTTTCATGGGGTCAGCTGTTATTAGTTCCCTTTTGATGAATTTTATGTTAGAGTTGTATTTAGCTGTAGTTAGGAGCTTTCTTAGTAAGCTCCGGACTGGTGTCTGCCTGAATTATTACCGCAGCGACAATAAATAATTAGGGCAATAATATTTCGGGAGAGAGACGACACAGATCGCGCTTCGCGGGGCAAAGGGGCAAGAAGGAAGAAGATTGGGGGCAGAATTTATAGACGGGGAAGAAAGGGGGTCAGATAAATAATAGTTGCCCATTAAAAGGGCAAGCGCAAAAACTAATGACATTGAAATATGGATCATTGACATTTAGAAAATTGATTGGATCTCGAGCGGAACAATGCTCAATTGAGTATGTCTGTTCAAGTCATCATTGTTTCATTAACGATGCTTCTCAAATAAGTTAACAAGCAAAAAAGCATTTACAAATTCTATTATTTTCAACTTCTAAGCGTTCTGTATTGATTCGGACATTCCTACCAAAAGTATTTAAAAGTAGGTGAAAGTAGTATTTTTATACTACCGTTACTTTTACGCGTGAAAACGTCTTTCGTTCATCACTGGGTAGGTATATTTTGTACTTTTCAGAGCACCTCCAGATCTACAAGACAGCGAATGATTTACTCACGTAATCCTTTTTATTATAAACACATTGCAGGGTACGTGTTTTACCAAAGACTAAAGTATTGCGAAATATATTATAATTTAATTAACGACAGTTATAAATCGATATAAAAATCTTCTGAAATAAATCTCTGTCGCCCTACGTTTACGTTTTAATTTCTTATTTGTTTTAGCTACATATCTGCCTCAGAATTATCTTAATAGTTACCTACTTTAGTCATCAAGGGCACATACGCACTGAACGGCAGGTCGGATGGCGGCTGGCTGCAAAACTAACCGTAGTATACGGTCTCGAAAATCGACAAGCCGCACAACGGCTGGCCGGATAGCAGTACCGCAACATGCATTTTGAAACCATATACAAATATGGCAGGTTTTTTGCAGCATTTATTTTGCCAGTATCAAAAATCGCGTTGATAGACCAAAAAAAGGAAAACATGTCGTGGAAAATTGCAATTATTTCTTCTGGTTACCGCTGCTTTACAATTCTATGAGAGTATTCATAAGCATTTGGAATTCCAGATTGTTGGACGCTGTTGTATATTTCTGTGTCGATATCCATGGCGATCACACACGACACAACAATCAGAGGAGACTGGCCGTCGCGAGTGCGTAGAAGCAAGCGGTGCGGAAACCGGAGGGCGGGCCACATTTTCCCCCACGGGCCGCAGCGGTTGACAGCTAGTAGCAGAATAATGCTTACAGCCAGTTAATAAAAATGAATCTATCTTAAGTCCAGCTTGCCGTGTAGTTCATATCACAACATGCGGTTAGCTCTGCGGCCAACTGTCATTAGGCTTGCCGTAAAGTGCGTATGTGCCCCAAGGTGTTCGTTATAAGGTATTAGGAGAAAATAAATTATTAGATATTTATATTTATGAAACATATTATTATTATGGTGGTAGAGTTTTATTGCTTTTGTGATGTAGGTAATTATTTAAAATTTTAAACTATTTAAAATCCGGTAAGATGACGAAATAAAATATGCGTGAATTTCAGGTATCAATATTACACCTTCAGAATTACATATGGCCAAAATTAAACATGGACACAATAATATGTGGGTGAAATTACACATGGAAAGCATTACACATATTTTAATTACGCTTGCTCATAATTATACACGACTAAAAAATCTAACCCCAACTTATACTCGTTTTTTACTAATATTAAATTTATTTACCACTATTTGCACACTCTAAAATTTAAACCTATTAAGAAACAGTCTTTTTTGACGTATATAATTAATTCCGGAAGACGTAATTCTCTCCTTGCGAAATACTGACATGCTCGTATGTAATTCCGTGGGTATTTATGTATACTTAGGTCACATCATCACTGAAGACCCCTCGGATGATGGTGATATTGAACGACAGAGAAGAAGTATCAGTGTATTATCCAATATATTTGCCCACAGATTCTTCCAATGCAGTAACCATGTAAAAAAAAACATTGTTCAATGCATTTTGAACTAGTCTATACACACGTGAAACATGGTGTCACTACCGAACCACCTCGATGGAACGACTCCGGATCCAATGTAACAATGCATGCAGAATTATATTGGGATTCAGAAGATATGGCAGTACATCGACAATGTTTACAGAACTAGGATTGCACCGATTCGCCGGTCTGATGAGACAACGGGTCACTGGAGCCAGGATGCGGCTAATGGCCTCCGACAATACAGTGGTGATCGCAGGGTTCCAGAACCAAACACCACTCCTGAGTGAGCGCTGGGCCCGAGCTCACCCCAGTCCACGCCCTACATACAATTGATTATTTACTTATTTGATTTATTTATTATTTTTTTTTGTTTTAATATATTTTTTTTGTTTTTTTTTTCTCCTATTCTAAGAACTTGATTCTTTTAAAAAAAAATCTGTTGTTTAAATGTATATAATTATATGGGACGTGTGGGATTGCACTATCCTCCCCACATCCTGGAATAAAAAGTTTTTGTTATTATTAATTCTGGCAGTGTACCATTGGCACACGAATTTAACGCTTATGTTCCCGTAATTTCGTCCTGACACCGTAAAATCCTTGGATGCGTGTTTTTATTTGAATCTACAGAGTTTTAATTGCTTGCATGGAATTTTATTTTGTAAAAACAATTTAAAATTTCCAATCATAATACAAACACCACTAAAGTATTCGATTAAAATGCAATAATGGGTGATCCAGTCAAAAAAGCAATTTCGACAGTATATTTATTGACTAAGTTCGTTTTATAGTCCATGGCCCATTCAAAATGCCTTAAATAACAACAGCACGTAAATACAGACTGTACCAAAAACAATTTTCCATTAAGACAAGTACTGAATAACCAAAAAATACTGGCACAATGTTACACTTTTAAATAAAATGGCATGGAATCGCGGAAATCAATTTTTAAGGCGGGTAGGAGTATCGCCGCCCCAGGCACCATTTATTGAATGACAAGCACCCCAAGCCCTTGGTCACATTGTACGTTTGATGATTTAGTAGGGGTGCCCGGATACATGGGGTGAGATTTGTCTACTTACTGCATAGCAGGCCGGATCGTAAGAGACTGGTTGAATGAGTTTTTTTTTTACTTTTCCAGCCGGCCCATAGCCTTGCATCGCAGTGGGAGGGATGGATTTACGTGACCGTCGCTCATCTGGAAATAAGTGTCCTACCTACCCCCACCACCTACCCGTACCCACCCCTCTTACCCTTTTCCTTCCCAAAAATTCTTCTCATTCCTTTCCTTAAAAAGACTCCCTACACAGCATCCTCAAAGATGGCATAGACCCCGACGGAAATGTTTTACTCAGGACCTCCCGTGTGCAACTAATGTAAAAATAAATCACCTATATTTGTTTGCATTTTCAAATAGGTGAGATCTTGCGTCATAAAAGTTCCTTGGTTTTTTTACTGTAATTTTTGGGAAAAATCGAAATTTAGAGAAATGTACGAATCGCTTTAAGAAAAAGTGTTAATCCACACTTTTTAACCATTTACAGTAAAATTAATTTTTTGGGAAAATTGTTGAAATTTAATACCAGAGTCATAAAACTCATTAAAACCAAAAAAACCAGACACCTTATGTTAATTGCTTATTTTTTAAATGTGAATTCAGTAGGTCTATGGCATCTCCAGTTGGGTTACATTGTGAGGCTGAAGGTAAGTGGGAAGGGGTTAATGGAAAAGTATTTGACTATTCAGATGTATAATGAATGATGGTTTTACACCAGGGCGATACGAAGAGTATCTTCCACTCTTAAACATGTCACAAATATACCTTATATTATTTTAAATGATTAAATTGTGAAAACACAAATCAATAAAAAAAATTACTTGCGCCCGCTGGGATTTGAACCTGTGACCTCCAGATCACTGGTCGAGAGCCTTGCCTCTTGACCATGGATGCCCCGGGGGTTATAATCTATTATTTCCTTTGGTACTCAGTTTAATTTGGGGAAGTATAAAATAAGGCACAAAATACATACATAGATTTTCTAAACACTTAACAGTCGGGTTGAGGATAATGGTAAGTATTTATAAAAATGTTTCCACCTCGCGTAAATAATATTTAAAAAGTTATTTGATGATGACAATTACTGTAATAACATAACACCCCATATTTAAATATCTGACTGGCATGGCCCATTAATAAAATAAATAGAAATATTATTAACTTTTATTGTGACATACTGCATTCGAATAAAAAACACCCCATTTTCCGGCTACGAAAAAAGTTCACGTTGCGGCGCAAAATCAACAATTAAAAAACGTAATGTCAGCCAACTAACTAGTATAGGGAGGGTGGGTAGTGGGTGGGTCGGCAGGGGGAGCGAGTGGGGGGAGGGGGGGGGGCAGAGCGGGGAAGTTGGACAGTTGGGACACTTATTTGTAGGTACTGTGAAACAACAAAAAAAGTCACTTTAATGTCATCACTGTCCCCGGACTTTAACGGCTTTTAGTAGTGCTTGCAAAACATTTTCATCTTATAATTTAATAAAACATAAACATTATTTTCAAAGTTCATACCGTTGATTGAAAAGGGTTTTTATTTGTATAAAAAGCAATTAACAAAGGTATTATTTTTTTGTTTACATTAAATTTACACAATGAGGAAAATAATTTCCCTCAGAGCCTATGTCATCTGAGATGCTGTGTGGAGGAACTTTTTGAGGAGAGGAAGGAATGAACATTGGTCTTGAAGAGACCTATGTTTTAAGAAGGAGGAAACACAAAGGCTGGCAAATCGTTCCACAGCTGAGCTGTTGAACACAAAAACGAGTCGCAGAAGCGACCCGTTCTTACGTGATAAATGTCAACCCTGTACATATGTTGGGCACGCGTTTGACGGGTTTCCCGATTATGCACCGGTGCCGAAGGGAACAATGACGCTAGTTCCTCGGATCATCTCCATTGAAATACCGGTAGAACAAGGATAGCACTCCCACCCGACGCCTGTGCTCGAAAGATTGCAATCCGTTTGTTCAATTAGAAGAATCTATCAGACGGACCGCCCGTTTCTGCACTGAGTCGAGAGTTTTTTCAGGTATTTTGGGGCTCCAGACCAGAGGTGGCTACTAAATTCAACCTTACTTGTGATTTGTGCAGGGTTAGCAGTAGTTGTGTGCTGTTTTAAAGTATCTGCGGACCCTATACATTACGCTCAGTTTTTGAGAGGATAACTTAATTTGAAAACATTATGAAGTTAACTGACAACTTTCACACCAATGTTAAAAATGTTAACAGTCAAAATCAATTTTAAAAGGTTTGAAACAAAATTTAAAAACATTTTAAAACGGTGTTGAGGATGTTGACATTTTTTATGCTAAATGTCTGATGACTGATTCACATGTGTCTACCATTTTCTTGCACATATTAAAATACTAGCAGACCCGGCCACACGCTGCTGTAGCCAACGAAACACAACGCCATCTACTGATAACGCCATTACCCATACGTTAATTTGCATACATATCAAATCCACATCGCCCGCTTGCCAGCCCGCTCCCTTTATATATTATATATATTTCAACCAATTTACACAAAATCTTGACAAATTATATACTTTAACCTTCCTCATGAATCACTCTATTATGGTGAAAACCGCATGAAAATCCGTTGGGCCATTTAAAAGATCTAAGCGTACGGACAGCGGGAGCGACATTGCTTTATACCATGTGAAGATTCGGATGAAAAAATAAATTTGACGCTTGTATATTATCATCATTATACGGTCTTTGAGCATTCCAGCGCGAACGAATTTCTGACCCGCCAGCAATTATACAGGGTGTTAATGGACATACTTGACCATGGGCGCCCGCACTTGCCCCCCCCCCCTGGACAGAGACAAAGTGAACAGCAACAAAAAAGACTTTATGGACAAAATTGTAGATTTGTTTGGTAGCGATAACAGACGACTCCAGTTCTTGTTTAAATAATAAATTTTATTTTAAATTTATGTTGTAATATTTTTTGTATTATTGTAATATTTATTTTATTTTTTATTTTGCAGAAACAAACAGTACATTATTACATA
The DNA here is from genome assembly GCA_929108145.2 of Limnephilus rhombicus. Taxonomy (NCBI): domain Eukaryota; kingdom Metazoa; phylum Arthropoda; class Insecta; order Trichoptera; family Limnephilidae; genus Limnephilus; species Limnephilus rhombicus. Next base: position 39,345,607 of record OV815271.1, on the reverse strand, counting down.
ATGGAAAATAGTTACAAAGTTATAGAATTAATACAATAATTGGTGCCAATGACATGTCGCTGTTATCTACTTATATTTTTGTGAGATAAATAATACAATATACCTAAATTAAGTTAGTAACTTATTAAAGGAGAGGGGTGTGTGAGAGTGTTTGTATGTGTGTAAATGCGCGTGTGAGTGTGTGGATGTGTGTTCTATGTGTGCGAATTCAGTGTGCTAAAAATGTTTTTCTTAAATAGAGGGAGGGAATCAAAAAATATATCGGTATTTGTGGTTTTTTGAATTGAGTTGAAACTTTGAAGGATGCTGTAATATATATGCATATATTTTTTATTTATTTTTTTAATTTTTTAATTTTTTATTAGCGTTATAAACAGTCTGTACAAAATTCATAAATGACAGTGATAAAAATAAGTATGTCATAGACCAATAAAATAACGACAAATTTCAATTTAGAACCATAATTCAAAAATATACAATACCTACACCTGATACAAACAATTATGATAATATCTTCTTACTTAAATCTACAAAAAGTAATTAACTGAAAATTTTCAAGGGATTACAGTTAAATTTTGATGCATATCAATAATATATTTCAGGAAGTGATTTTATTTGAATTGGAACTGCTAAAAGTAGGAGAGAAAATATGGTGATACTAAAAATAAAAAAGAGAAATACAGAAATCAATGAAATATTAAGTTATTAGTTAAACATGTGGCATTCAATAGTGTTATTTTTTTATGCATGCTTTGAATTTATCAAGGTTTGTATTAAACACATCGATGTTTGGGCATAATTTGTTAAAAGTGCTACAGCTTCTTCTTACAAATACATTTTCAAGATAATTTGTCTTGCTCTTAGGGATATAAAAGGTGTCTGGAGATCGAGTAACTCTTAATGGACATCTGAAATGAATATTTTGTAGTAAGTACGGGCTATCAATGAAGTTATGAATAATCTTATAGAGCATTAATAGGTCTCTGATATCTCGGCGTTGATCAAGAGATTTAAGGTTTACGGGGACATAGTTTTCATCATTTCGCACGCGATAAGAGACATATTTCATAAACTTTTTCTGAACTCTTTCTATATTGTGTTAATAAAAAAATTGTTGCTTACAGTATGCCCTTCATTTACTAGTGTCCTGTCTGTTCGTTCACCATACAAATTAATACGCTTCAGTAAATTAAAACTACATAAAAACATTACTAAAAATATTTTGCCCCCCCCCCCCTAGAAAATTTTGTGCGGGCGCCCATGTTTTTTTTTAATTTTATTTTTTTTGTTTATTATTTTTTTAATTATTTTTTTTTTTTTTTTACAGTGAATACCGCACAAGAATCTCAACTGCTCCCGTCTGGATCCAGTGAGACTATGGCATCCCCAATTGGGGTATGTTGTGAGGCTGAAGGTAGTGGGGAGGGGAAGGAGGTGGGGAAGAGGAAGGTTGGGAAGTACCTGGCTATTCAGATCTGGGCATATTTCTACCAGTACTTGAATAGTACCAAATCCAGTAATACCAGTATCCATATTTGTACTTGACATATTTCAACCAATGATTCCTGATATTATTTGGAGTAAAAAATTTAATGAAATTGCGGTCTCCGGTGACTTTTCCGAAGTTTTTTTTTCTTCTCAAAATCAAACAAACAAAAAATCTTCGTTTGTATGTTTTATGTTTTAAGTTGAAAAAAAAATAAAAAATACCACTGGAAACCAAAATTCAGGAAACACTGGTTTAAGTATAGAAGAGAAAAATTATCTAGCTGAGCTGTTCACTTTTTTAATAAAATTAATTATAACCAAAGAAGAACAAACTTAGATTACGGATTGTTAACGTATCTGCATAAGTTTACCAACTGACTTATTATACTTATAATGAACATGTGTGTACAAAAAATAATATAATATTCGTGTTACGTATATTATATTAGGTAATATGATAATAATATTACATACAAGACCACTGAAATGCAAAATAGTTGTTCACCTCAAGTTTCATGAAAACAACCTTGGCGGTATAGCTATCAAAACTATAGCTCCCACATTAATTGGCGTAAAAATATATCAAAGCAAAGGAAAATCATTACACAATAATAATTACTACGCAGTACATGTTGTATAGCCTTGACGCAGCTAGAACAATGGGCAACCCGTTCTTTGATTCCTCTCGCGTTAAAAGAAGATCCCCACAAAGAGAAATAAGGATGGCTCACTCATCAACTGATTTCCCAATAGCCGTCACAATCAGCCAACGAACAACAAAGACAATAATAATACAACAAACAGGTTCGGGGTTGTGCTGGGGCGAATCAGGAACAAGAAGGCCAAACCAATTTCTGTTGATTATGTTATTTATTTTTTTTTTTTTTTTATTAAGGAGAAAATACAGATACAGACGTCAATTGACAAGAATATACAAAACAATTAATAGAGAATTCGCCTGCATCCAAACTGTTTCTTACGAATTAACATTAACAGCAGATAAATTTTACCTTTTAATATGGAAAAGACGTATGTATATATTATTTTACATAAGTAAATATTATTTTACAAATAGAGAGATGAAAAAAAATGCGCAATATCCTTATAAAAGTTTACAAATTGTTTTTGGAAAAATTTTGATGGTAAGACTAAAAATATATATAGATAAAAAATAATGTCATACAGAAATTAAAAAAAAAAGAAAGGCAGTTAAAATTATAAACCAAGCAATGTCTAAGTTATTACACTTTGTAGGAAAACAGCCTTCAATTTTCTACTAAATCAAAAAATAAGTCGAAATCCTTGAGGTTTTGATTTTGATTAAACGATTCGCACATTCTTCTGATTGGATCCCTGACACCAGCATTTGTACGCGTCCGGCTAATGTGGAATAAGTCGTTAAGCCTTGTTACTCTGGGTGGTATTTTGAAGTTTATTAGTTTCAGTAGGTCAGGACAGTCGATAACGTTATTGCAGATTTTATAAAGCGTCATGAGGTCAAGGTATATTCGCCGGTTAGTTAAGAGTGGAGACGATATAATTCGAGAGCATATTTACATATGTACCCCCGTTTAAATGCGCTCATTCTGTAATTGAGGTATTGCAGATATTTATTTTGAATATATTCAATGTTGTCTTTATAGACACCGTAAAGTGGTGTCCATATGGAGGTGCAGTATTCAAGTTGAGAACGGACCAGCGTGTAGTAAAGTAGAAGATAAGTTTCAGGTTTTCGAAATTCGCGACTGTTTCTGATGACAAATCCTAGCATGCGGTAAGCTTTATTCACAATATTCTCAATGTGCGCATCGAAATGGAGTTTAGAATCAAAAAGTACGCCTACATCTTTTATACAGTAAACGCGCTCGAGTAAATAGTTACCAATACAATAATTGTGTATAATAGCGTTGTGATTTTTAGTGAAGCTTATTTGTTTACATTTGTTGTAACTTAGGTAATTTTTTTTTTCATTGCAAAATGCTTCGAACCTTACTAAGTCGCTTCGGATGAGCAGACAATCGTTTAAATTCCTAACAATGGCAAATATTTTTATATCATCGGCGTACAAAATAAATAAACAATGCATGAAACATTTAGTGTTAATAAAAAGTATAAATAACAGCGAAACCAGGATTGACCCCTGTGGTACGCCAGAAGTAACTGGTTGCCACGTAGAAGTATGTCCTCGTAATGATACAGTTTGCTGTCTTTTTATCAAATATGAGACGAACCAACGTAACAAGTTTCCCCTAATTCCGTTGAACATAATTTTTTTAATAAGAATAAGGTGGTCAACCTTGTCGAAAACTTTTTTGAAATCGCAGTTTATTGCATCTACTTGGTGGCCTCGATCCATGCTAGTGAATAAGAAATTTGAGTAAATTAGTAAATTACTCATGGTAGATTTGCCTTTTACAAACCCGTGTTGTTGTTCTGTAATTTTGGTGGCAAGCTGGGGATATATATTATCATAGACAAGTCTTTCCAAGAGTTTAGGGATCGCCGAGAGAATGGATATTGGCCTATAGTTTTCGAATTTTTGACGTGAGTCACCCTTATGGACTGGTATAATATAAGCCAACTTCCACCTATACGAGAAAACCACGTTACTCAGGCATTTATTAAATATTATGGTAAGTGGAAAATACAGTGATGACGCAGCAGATCTGAGGAAATCGCCGGTATTCCATCGTGACCCGCACCTTTGTTTATATCTAACGACTTTAAACTTGATTGCACTTCTTGTTCCGTTAGTTCAATGGTGTGAATGTGCGTAAGTCCAGAGTCCCCAATGGCCTCAAGTTGGTCAATGTTAATTGAGTCATTGATAGAGCAGGGTTCAAATGTTGACTTGAAGAACTCAGAGAACATATTACAGATTTCTTGGGCATCATTAAATTTGCGCCCTTCGAAGGACATAGTAGCAAGATATCCATCAGATGATTTTAATGAGGATATGTATGACCAAAAACATTTAATATTATTTTGCAATGAACTTTCGATGTTGTCGAAAAATAATTTTCGAGATTCACTAGCCAATTTTTTGTATGTAGCACGTAAGAAGGAAAATTTACGATAGTCAGAAAGACCTTTATATGTCTTCCATTTGAGCCAAACTTTATCTTTTTTCCGTGATAAGCTAATAAGTTCGGGAGTAAACCATATGGGGAATTTATCATTTCGTCGTGCCAATACTGGAATAAACTTATCAATGACATTGTTTATTATTACATAGAATCGGTCTACTGCTTCTTCTGCTGATAAATTCGCGATTTCAGACTTCCAATCAATACAATTAATGTCATTATTAATTTGAGTATAATCAGCTTTCCTGAAATTGTGCCTACGCTCTTTGTTGTTTTTAATTTTTGGTTGAATCGCGAATGATATTTCGAATTCCAGGGCTGGATGGTGTCTGTCCTCTGAAAGGAGAGGGTCGTCGCTATGTGTAACTTTTTTTTCGCGACTGTAAAATATAAGGTCTAAGAATTTATCGTTGTGGTTAAGTATACAATTATATTGAAATAAGCTCATCAATGCCATTGTCTGAAGAAAAGTTTGCGATGCAGCTGTATTTGAGGAGGCAATACCATGATTGCAGCCTTCGGAAAATGTCCATGTAAGAGTAGGTAGATTCAGATCTCCTAGAACACAAAACGTATTATTTGGTTCTGATGAAAAGAAGGATTCCAGGTTTTTGGAGAAAATATCATAAAGCATTACTGGCGAGGCAGGAGGTATATATACAGCACATATGATGAGATTGAGAGACCTTAACGTAATTGATACGAAGATTTGTTCAATTTGATTTTTTTCCCAATCATCGAGACGGGAAGCTGCGAGTTCTTTGCGCACTGCCACTAACACACCACCTCCGTCCATCTTACCGGTAATTATATGGTCCCTATCTCGTCGGAGTACCGTGTAACGCGAATCTATGAATTCGGCCGTATTTACACTTGTTACAAGCCACGTTTCAACTAGGACTATAACATCATAGTTTACGATGAAATATTAATAAGAAGCTCCTGAGTTTTGGTCTTAATACCACCACAGTTCTGGTAATAAACAGATATAGATAATGAGGTCATTTTTAAGTGTAAGAGTGTTATTCGACTTATTCCACATTTGTGGGAGCGGTACATTAATTAGGACGTATGATGCATCAAAATTATATATAAACATTGATTACTTAGTGTAAAATATGAATGAATATGCAAGAAACATGATAGTGCTTTATGATTATGGAGGTATTGCGCTATAAACAAATATATTGAGTAATTTTGCAAGAAAAAAATTAATGACCAAGAGTACAGGATAGTGATAGAGCGCTGGCATCGATAGCAGCAGTAACGAGTTTGTTCTAGAAGTCACATATTTTGTTGATCATGAGTGCTGATTTTTTTAAGGTCTCCCTCGCAACGAATGGTGACCACTTGAGAGAGATCATTCCTCTTCGCCAGGATACTGCCATTCCTCACCCATATGTATTTATAGCCGCTTTCTTTTCCGGTGGCACGTGTTTTGGCAAAAAGGATTTTATTTTTTAATGACAGGTGCTCGTTAATATAAAAATTGGTGGTTGGAGCACCAAGTCCTAATTGTTCCGTGGTGAGGCCGTGGCGAGTCCTTGCCGCAGCGATGACATCATCCACATTCCAGAATTTTTGCGTACTGCTCCTTGCATTCATTAGACAGCGCATCTAATTTTAGCTGAATTGCATCAATTGCTTTCTTGTTTTCAGTCCGCATGGTTTCGAGTTTGATGAGCGAGTCAGTGTCAATATTTATTATTGACTTATGCGCCGACGGTGAATCCATAGGGCCGAGCGGGGTTGCAAGAGGTGAGGAAGCCGCTTTCTTTGCACTACAAATCTTGCGTGATTTAGACATTTTATTTCTTTATTTGTGGGTAGGTTTCTTGCGGTTGTTCAGAAATACCCCCCTTAGTTAAAAATGATTATAACTTAACGTATTTGTCTATGACTTCGAAACACCTTTGAACAAATTCAAGGATTTGAAAATTCAAATTCAAAACATAAATTGTCTATGGTTTACAATGACAGTAAATTGTTGTAATTTTTCAGGGCAAGATACAGAGTTATTTTTCACTACCACTATGAAATACACTGTTATTATGCTTAATGTTTCACTGGTTTAGGTGTTTCGACTATGATTAGTCTATTAAAGTGCTAAAATGTCACTACTTTGCCAAATTAAATTTGGATCTGTCAGAATCAGCTGTTGATTGATTTCAGTTGTCCATAGAAATAAATATAAATTTATTTATTTATTTATTTATTAACGCACTTTTTCGGGGCTTTTACACATGAATAGTAAGAAATATACAGTATTTATTGTACATAACTGAACTGCCTTCGTAACAATATTTTATATTTGTTTAAAGATAAATTGAATATGTCCACTGACTTGGTATAATTGTTTCCCTCCATTAGTATTCGGGGTAAAGAGGAATACATATGGTAGTTAGTTCCAGAATTAGTGCACTGAAATAAATCCTGACTTCTAGTATTACGTAGTGGAATCCGGAAGCTTATCAATTCGAGCAATACCGGACTGTCAACTAAATCATTTAGAATTTTATACAGAAATACCAAGTCAGTGAAAGTTCTTCTATCTGACAATTTAAGCATATTCATATCATTCAAAATAGTATTGTAGTTCAACATAATTGCTGGAATACCCATTTTAAAATTAAGAAAACGTAAGAATTTGTTTTGTATTCTTTCAACAGCTTGTACATGTATATTGTAATATGGGTTCCAGACGGGAGAATTGTATTCAAGTTGACTTCTAACATATGCAAAATATAACAGTTTTATACACTTAATATTGTTAAAATTTCTAGTTAGCCTAGTTATAAATCCCAACATTTTTAAGGCCTTATTAGAGATTTCTGTTATGTGGTTAACAAATGAAAGATTAGATTGAAAAGTGATGCCCAAGTCTTTAATTTGTGTTAAGGTCTCCAGAATATTGTTATCAATGTTGTAATTGAAGATCACTGGATTTTTTATTCGAGAAAATCTAACTATATGACATTTTGAGATATTTAAGTAAAGTCTATTTTCATTACACCAAATTAACAATTTGTTGATATTATCTTGAAGAATGTTGCAATGGTAAATATTTTGAATTATTCTAAAAATTTTGAGGTCATCAGCAAAAAGTAAGATAAATACATCATGAAATATTTTTGAAAGATCATTTATAAACAAGATAAATAATATTGGGCCAAGGTGTGAACCCTGTGGAACTCCACTTGTTGCATAAATTTTTTCCGACAAAGAGGATTTTATTCTAACAATTTGTTGTCTTCCAGTAAGATAGCTTTCAAACCAGGCTAATATACTGCCATATATACCAAGCTTTTCTAATTTCCAAATGAGAATTTTATGGGAAACTGAATCAAAGGCTTTACTAAAATCAGTATAGACAGAGTCTACTTGTTTTTTTTCTTTAAAAGCATTGGTTATAAAATTTTCATAAATAATCAAGTTAGAAAGTGTACTTCTACCTGGCATAAATCCAAACTGGTAAGGTGATATTACAGGTTTTATTTGGGCAAAAAGTTTGTCAAGTATTAGGCTTTCAAATAGTTTTGGTATGGTGGATTGAATGCATATTGGTCTATAATTACAAATATCACTTTTATCGCCCTTTTTGAAAATTGGAGTCAAATAACTAGTTTTCCATATATCGGGAAAAATTCCACTGGATAAAGATAAATTAAAAAGTTTGGTTAATGGAAGAGCAATTACTTTGATACATTCTTTGATAAATATTGTGGGGATATTATCCGGTCCTGCAGATTTGTTGATATCTAATGATTTAACTTTAGTTACAACATCAGAGAGACTTATGGTACACTGCGAAATATCAAGAATTTCATCTAGAGTTGTTGATGGAAGAGGAGCATTATTTGCGTCTGTTGAATAAACACTTTTAAAAAATTTTGCAAACAAGTTAACAATACCATCAGTATTATTGCTATGGCTACCATTTAGGTGCATAATGCTCGGGAATTCAGAATCATCTTCTTTAAGAGATTTCGAATATTTCCAAAAATAATTAACATTGTTTATTATGGAGTTTTGAATTTCATTTATATGGTTACGGTAGCAAGTAATGGACATCTTTTTACACAAAGTTCTTAAATATTTAAATTCACTGTAATCAGAATTTTTTTTATATAATTTATAGTCTTTATGTTTAAGTTTTTTGGTGAAAAGTAGATTTATAAGTTCTTTGGTGTACCATTTTGGATAGGTGTATAAGTTATGAAAATGTAGCACAAGGATGTAAATACATTGAAAAAAGCAGCAATCAAACACATACTTAAGTAAGGTGTAAATTACATGTAAGGTCAATTTAAAAACAGGTTCTAATTATGTAATTACTTTTCATTATTCCATAATAAACTATTATAATAGGTTATTGAAAAATGCAAATCAATGCAATGTAAAAACCCCCTGCAGGCATCTTATTTTACATCCAGAGTGGAAGATACTCTCAGTATCGCCCTGGCGTAAGACCACCATTCAGAATTGAAACGTTGCTTGAAATGGCTTTTGCCGTGTTTGGTAGCCAGGTACTTCCTCACCTCCCTCTTCTACATCTCCTTCCGCTCCACATTACTTTCAGCCGCAAATATGTTCACAAAATTTTCATACCGTTTTACTTAAAATATTTTAATGGTAAGGTTCCGTTTTTGTTAAAATAACTTATGTACATCCTGCAAACATCTATCTGAAAAAAAAGGTATCATAGTATCAAATTCGCCTCGACTATCAAATGTGAGCCTCGACTAATGTGACCCCCGTAATAGGCCATTTGCATGGATTTCATAACGACTTGTAAAAAATCATGTGGATTGATTTTTTTACTAAGATTACGAAAATGTTAATAACATTTTTAGAAATGTACAGTTTTTTTTTAAATAAATAAACCCATTATTTGGGCTCGTGATGTCACTACATGAAAATGTCCCGTCTCAGATAATGATCTATTATTTTGTAAAATTCCACACTGATTTTTTATTTTTTTATTGCAACACGCTTAATCGGTTTTAATCGCTATCAGCAAGAAAAACAAATCAAACTTTTACAACAAAACACAAACTTCTTGAACAAATCTTCGTGCAAGTGAATGTTGCCAGGAATAAAAAGATTGTTGTTGGTCGTATTTATATCCCACCAAATTCAAGCAATGAAGTATACAGGTGCCATAGTGAGGAAGTGGAAGTTATACTAAAAAAGCATGCTAATGCAACATTCTTGCTTGCTGGTGATTATAATCTTCCAAATGTGAATTGGGTGAACAGGGACAATAATATCAGTGTTAGTGAGTCTGAACGCATTATTCTAGACATGGCGTTTTTTTTAGGCCTGAATCAGGCAAATACTATATCAAATGTAAATAATCGTAGTCTAGACTTATGTTTTTCTAACTTACTAATATGAACTAATTGAATCCCTACTAATTGAAGAATGTAGTGAACCGCTAGTGCCCATTGATGGTTATCATCCTCCACTGGAGGTTATTATTTCTAATGTAGATGTTAATACCTGTAAACTGCCTTTCAGTTACCAACATTTTTTCAAAACTGATTACGAGAAAATATGTAATTATCTCCTCTCTTTTGATTGGTCATCTGTGCAATATGATGATATAAACACAGCTACCAATAAATTTTATTCTGTTTTGGGAAAGGCTATTAGCATCTATGTTCCAACCGTAATATGTAAGCCAAACACCTATCCAAAATGGTACACCAAAGAACTTATAAATCTACTTATCACCAAAAAACTTAAACATAAAGACTATAAATTATATTAAAAAAATTCTGATTACAGTGAATTTAAATATTTAAGAACTTTGTGTAAAAAGATGTCTATGACTTGCTACCGTAACCATATAAATGAAATTCAAAACTCCATAATAAACAATGTTAATTATTATTGGAAATATTCGAAATCTCTTATCTGAATTCCCGAGCATTATGCACCTAAATGGCAGCCATAGCAATAATACTGATGGTATTGTTAACTTGTTTGCAAAATTTTTTAAAAGTGTTTATTCAACAGACGCAAATAATGCTCCTCTTCCATCAACAACTCTAAATGAAATTCTTGATATTTCGCAGTGTACCATAAGTCTCTCTGATGTAGTAACTAAAGTTAAATCATTAGATATCAACAAATCTGCAGGACCGGATAATATCCCCACAATATTTATCAAAGAATGTATCAAAGTAATTGCTCTTCCATTAACCAAACTTTTAAATTTATCTTTACCCAGTGGAATTTTTCCCGATATATGGAAAAATAGTTATTTGACTCCAATTTTCAAAAAGGGCGATAAAAGTGATGTTTGTAATTATAGACCAATATGCATTCAATCCACCATACCAAAACTATTTGAAAGCCTAATACTTGACAAACTTTTTTCCCAAATAAAACCTGTAATATCACCTTACCAGTTTGGATTTATGCCAGGTAGAAGTACACTTTCTAACTTGATTATTTATGAAAATTTTATAACCAATGCTTTTAAAGAAAAAAAACAAGTAGACTCTGTCTATACCGATTTTAGTAAAGCCTTTGATTCAGTTTCCCATAAAATTCTCATTTGGAAATTAGAAAAGCTTGGTATACGTGGCAGTATATTAGCCTGGTTTGAAAGCTATCTTACTGGAAGACAACAAATTGTTAGAATAAAATCCTCTTTGTCGAAAAAAAAAATTATGCAAGAAGTGGAGTTCCACAGGGTTCACACCTTGGCCCAATATTATTTATCTTGTTTATAAATGATCTTTCAAAAATATTTCATCATGTATTTATCTTACTTTTTGCTGATGACCTCAAAATTTTTAGAATAATTCAAAATATTTACCATTGCAACATTCTTCAAGATAATATCAACAAATTGTTAATTTGGTGTAATGAAAATAGACTTTACTTAAATATCTCAAAATGTCATATAGTTAGATTTTCTCGAATAAAAAATCCAGTGATCTTCAATTTATTTATTTATTTATTTCTATTCGCAAACATACACTTAACAGATTATTACATTGGTTTAAGTACATAAATAATAAGTTTCAGTATAATAAAGAATATGAAAAATGTTATTGATCCGTAACTGTACGTAAATTGGTTAAAAGTAGTGTTTTGTGAAAAAATTACAACATTGATAACAATATTCTGGAGACATTAACACAAATTAAAGACTTGGGCATCACTTTTCAATCTAATCTTTCATTTGTTAACCACATAACAGAAATCTCTAATAAGGCCTTAAAAATGTTGGGATTTATAACTAGGCTAACTAGAAATTTAAACAATATTAAGTGTATAAAACTGTTTTATTTTGCATATGTTAGAAGTCAACTTGAATACAATTCTCCCGTCTGGAACCCATATTACAATATACATGTACAAATGATTTTCGGCTATGTAATTATCATTTTTACGCACCCATAAAATTATATCCCGTCGTTCCGGTTTATAAAAAATGGTCTGATTTTTTGGATTGAGATTTTTTAAAAAATCGCCAGGGTTTCAAGAATACGATTAAAATAAAAATCAGAAAGTCTTGGAATATTTGCCTAAACCGGAAAAAAAATGTGGTGCAAATGGCCTATTAGAGACTTATGGCGTTTTAAGTCATACATAAGTTATTTTGTATGTTTTTGTACTTTTAGTGTCTCTGTAAACGCAGTGTTTTAATGATACCGAACTAACCGAACTAATGTTACTGTGATAATATGTATCATCATTATAAAACGCTCTTTTCAAATAAGGGTCAACACTTCAGGAATAAGCTCAATCCTTCTCTGGATGGTATTGGGTGTTGTTAGGTTGGGTAGGGGAGTGTCGGGTTGTGTTGGGTTGGGTTAGGTAGATCCTGTTGGGATTGTTTGGGGTGCTACTGAACCCCTCCAGCCTTCGGGCGACATTCATCATGCCCCGTCAAAGGATGAAAACTCATTGTCATTTGTTCAAAAATATGAACAGAAGAGGGTGGTAGGCTCTAACAATAAAAATAATAATAATACTCAAAAGCCTCACAGCACTGCAATAATATAAATATATAAAGATTTACTGTTAGAGACATTTTTCAAATATCCAATTTCTCGTTTATTTGTCTATTATTGTCTATTCAATATTCGTTTATTTTCACATGGAATTTTGTTTTAACTTTTCGTATATCGTTTCATTTGTTATTTGCCCAGTAATAAAATATTCGAATACAATAATTGAAAAATTGAAATATTATTTAATTGAAGGAACACGTATTTTAAAGCCATTATAGCTCTATTCTGCACTAATTGACCATTCATTTAAATATTCTTTAAAAATGCAACAACTTTATTTATTTATTTATTTTTTCAGGTTCTCCATAAAACAGTTATACACCAAATTATTACGGAGAAGATTATAAAATATATGAGAAAAAAAAGGCCGAGGGGGCAGTTTCACTATGTTGAGACATATGTCAAAAGATAGTTACTGAACTCTCTATAGATAACATTGAAGATGTCAATGATCAATGCAGAATCGTCAAGCAGTTGAATTACTCTATTTAATGGGGCATTCTGAAAGGAAGAAAGAAGCGAAGTTCTCGCTTTCGGAGCATAAAAAAGTGTGTGGGATCTCCCACGAGTATACGCATTAGCGACATATAGGTTAATCTCCTTCAACATAGGTGGATTCAGTACAGTACCGGAGATCTGCTTAAAAAATGTTTCCCCAAAAATATTTTACGGCGGGCTTCTAAGGTATTAAGATCGAGCATTCCTGTTAAGAACAACGATGGATACAGGAATGGGTAGTATGTATATTCCCTCATATACAGGTAACGCATAAACCTTTTTTGTACTTTTTCTATTTCTAGGATATGGTTTTGTTTAGAGGGTGCCCAAATAATGGAGCTGTATTCCAGGATGCTGCGGACAAGTGCTTCATATGTTCTTCGTATTGCAATTCCATTAGTAAATGATCTCGCATTACGAAGAACAAATCCGAGAATTTTGTTCGCGCGGGAGACAATGTCTGATATGTGAGATTTGAAAGAGAGATTTGCTTTAAAAATCACGCCAAGTTTATCGCAATATAGTTATTGCAGTGTCCAATATAGATACACAACCAGGGCAATAAACCAAAATATTCTAGCTACAGCCAGTTTGAAAACATCTTTTGGACAAAGAAATATGAAATTCAATGCGAAAAAACTATATAACGCTCTACCAACTCTAACAAAAAAAAATAACAGAAAAAAATAAATTTAAAACAAAAGTAAAAATATGGTTGAGAGAACAAAGTGAAAACGAACTATCAAACATACTGAAGACCATATAAAGACAACTGGATACTAAATACAAATGTGGAAAAACTACAGGCCGCCTCAGAACAGGAAACCCTAGTGAGGAGGACTGTGAAAAAAAAACTTTATAATACCTTAATATAATATAATTTATAAATACATTATGTACAAATTTTGCTATAGATACTAATAAAAAAAAAAAATTAAAAAAAACAAAAAAAAAAATGCGGATGTAATATTTTTTAAAAGTTATTTAATATATAGAAAGCAATTCATATTATTAAATATTATGAATTGCTTTCTTAAAGCATGTTTAAAACAAAAAAAAAGAAAATTGAAATTAATTTTTAAATTGTTGAAAGAGTACATCGTAAAATTTTTTGAATGTTCAAGTCCGACGATTGTATAATATACTAAACATGTTGACCCGTTCTCAATGATAATAATTACTAGCGTAGACCAGTTATAATGTAAAAGTAGGAATTGTGATGCCGAAATTTTATGTAAAGAACACAAGTGATAAAAGCGACAACTGCTGCAGAATGACTTATAAAATTTTTCACCAAATTCGTGGGTAGGTACTTTATCGCTCGTCTGAATTCATGACGCGACAGTTCCAATTTTGAAAATAACATAAAGATAATTTTATGTTAACATGTTTTTATATTATAGGTTGGTACATTATCGATGGCCTGGATTCCTGACACAATCCGTTTCAATTTTAAAAAAATGAAGCTAAAATTTAAAACAAATACGAGTTTATTGAATCAGAGTTACAAGCACTCACACAGTGATAGACTTAACAGAAATTAGTATGTTTGATAAGCAGGCGACAGAAAGACAAAAGAATATCGAAAGTGTAGAAATATGTACCAATTATATACTCCCCTAATTGTAATATATAATTCTAATTGGCCACTAGCATGATATTTAAAAAAAAACTCCATTTTAGGCAAATATTCTAAGACACTCCGTATTTTTTTTTGAAACCTTGACAATTTTTTGAAAATTTCTATTAAAAAAATCGGACCATTTTTTATAAACCGGAAAGACGCAACATAATTTTATGGATGCGAAAAAAGCAATAATTACGTAGTCGAAAATCAATAAAAAAAAACCGTCTGTATAACATCCGTCAAAACGGCAAAACAAAATATTTCAATCTAATTTTCTGACGCTGCGTTAAGTTATTTAAAAATGGATTCATGTAACCACCGCACCGTATGAAAGTACCTGTAACGTAGTGCGTAGACAATAAAGCAAGCGAATTTTATGCTTCTCCACACCAAAGCGAACTTTCCAACTCCGAACTTCGAACTCCAAAATGGCGGACATCGAACAGCTGATTTGGCGCTGTATCTTATCAGTTGCCTACAATTGTGCAGGCGATGCTTGGTTTCCATAATATTGATTTCGATTCATAAAGCTAAAAAATTATAATTTTTATCCGCTATAATAATATTGTTTACCACTCTCCCGTAATAATATTGCGCAGACTGATGTGTTGGGACAAATCGTCCAAACGTTTGCAGTTGGATCTTGGCCCCAGTGTGGCCGTACCATTAGTGACAAATTAAAAAATTCGTCGGAAATCAAAGTGTAGCAATATGATTAAAAAAATCAGTGTGGAATTTTATAAAATTAACTGAATATTATCGGCGACTAAGCATTTTCTTTAGTGACGTAACGAGCCCAAAAAAAGGATTTATTTATTTATAAAAATAAACTATAAATATAAAAAAAAAAAATGTAAAATTTTCGTAATCTTCGTAGAAAAATCTATCCACACGTTTTCCAAGTCATTATGAAATCCATGCAAGGCCTATTGTGATACTTATACAAATTAAGAGCACGTTTCCTACAAGTTAATAAATAATGCATGAACAGAACCTTTGTTTGTTCACAAGTCCGTTATCAAACATTATCTTTTCCGCGCGCCTAAACCTAACACCTAATATTAGAATTAGGTTCGCATTTGTAACAATTATAATCTCATCATCCAACATGCCCCGAAAATGTGTTTCAATCTGCCAAGTAATTCGGGCCCGATTATACGGTGTAACCGGAAAAATATTCCCTAACCAACCGTCGGCAATGAAACAACCGACCGAGGGAAATTCAATTTATCACACTAACATCCCATCCTGTCTTGCCCTTTTTACTCAACTAGACCTCCAACCCTTTCTGCCTCCTGCTTGCTCCTGCTCACCTAGTGTCCCGTTCCAGCTTTTTGTGAATATTTATTAATTTATTACCCTGTAGTACAATATTTGGTATGTAAACACCGGGTGATGACGATGTAAAGGTAATTACGAACCAGTGACATATTGTTACATTTGTTTTCATCCGCTTTGCGATTTTAAGGTTAATAATCTCACTACTTACTATGTTAACAACTATTTAATAATGATAAAAGCCATTAAAATAATTCAACTCAGCTTTATCAGTATCACTTTTAATATGTCAAGATCAATTGATAACTTGCTTGGAAACGGAAATTTAACCATCTTTTATTGAAGTAAAACTGCTTTACGCACGCTTGACTTGGGGAATAAGCTGGTGAATGCGTGACGAGAGCGTAACAAAAAGTGTGATCGTGCGAGGCGAAAGGAAGTTGAGAGGGAGATATAAGTTAGTGAATATAGAAAGAGAGAGACTTACGTTTCGTATTTTACTGTAGGAGCAAGAGAGAGCAGTGCGCGCGCACATTTTCTTTCTCTCTTCTTTTATAAGTTAGTGAAGTTTTACTTCAGTCGTGTTGTCTAAAGCACACTCATTTTTTTGTATTAATATCCCTCAATTCAAGAATTTTTAAATTGTTTTAAAAATGCAAAAATTTTGGTCCTAGGCAATAGTTGACCATATCCATATATCATTTAGGTATCCATAATCACGTTAATTCATTAAAAATTAATCAACACTCAGTTTTATCCACTTTTATTGTTAAAAAATCCAAAATGTTTCATAAGCATCAGGGTTTACTTGAATAGATTAGTTTTAGGTTAATCCTAATTAACATAAAATGAATTTAAAAAACTGAGTTTTTTAAACGATAAAAGTAGTTGACTAATTTTTAAATGTTGTTTAACTTTTAAAATGTGCCACTAAATAAGTGTTGAAAAATTTTTGCACATATTTACTACGTATACGACATACCAATATAAGACAGATATTACCAATGAAATCAATTATTAAGTTTTTTTTATCTTAATGAGTAAAATTTCAAAATGTAATATTTTAATTAATGAAGACAATGTTAGCGAGATTGATTGAGTTACGCTAATATTATCTTCATCAAGTGTATTAAGTTTTAAAATATCACACAATACAATCAAACTGATCGATCAGTTTTGTAAGATTTGTAAGATAAAATATTGTAAAATTAAAAACAGAATAAACATACTTCTGCATATGGCAGATGGCTGCTTGGACAGGTCAAATATTATTAAAAAAAACGACCTACAAAACACCCACTTCCAAAATTTCGGCTAGAATAAACAAATACACAAATTTTCCCTTTATTTTTGTCTCCTACGCAGAAAAGGGGTATTACTTGAATGAAAATAGACAAGGGTGAATATACTGAACATACTGAAGATGTCATTTGGGTAAAAATATGGCAAAAGAAAATGTTGAGAAAAATAATATTCAATTTTGGAAACGAAATAAATTATTTTAAAAATATAATGTGATATTATCACCGAACAGAAAACCATACCTGAAAATATAAAAATGTTTTATCTTTTTTGTATTATGAATAAATATATTATAACACATAAATAATCGATATCTACCATCCAAGAGAAAGAATTAAAAAATCATGATATCTATGTATTTGAGGTTCCTGCGGTTCATATTAAATGATATGAGCTGAATCCCATTTCGTCCCAACACAACAACCTTATAAAGGTATCAGGTGGCATTGCGGTCATCTCCTTCCCTTCTCTTGCCAGGAGAGCAGGGTGGAATGAGAGGATAGAGACAGAGGTAGACACAGAGGGTAGAACAAGGGGGTTAGAAAAAGTAAAGCCCTTTGAATGAGTTTATAATCTATTTACGCGCTCTCTTGCATTTATCATAATTTAATTTCCATAATAGTACGTACCCTGCCGTGGGGTCTAATGCCGAGTCCTTTGTTCTCATCCTTTATGGAAAATTTATTTGGTACCTTTGAATTTATTATCTTTTTTCATACTTTTTGAGTTTTCGATTCGCAGGGGACTCATTTTGCTCCAAGCGGAAGGCTTTTGCCAGACGGGTCGGGGAGGGGCGGGCGGCCGAGATCTGGCCATTGTGTCATACAAGAATAAGGCTTACTTAGCCATTATTTGTGCCGGAAAAGCAACCAATTATACTACTTTCGGCGTATACATACCCTGTGGCCTGCGACCTTTGTCCCAACATTAATATATTATATTATGAGTCCTAGGTACTGAAATACTCAGAACACGTGTAGCTTTGAGTGTGTTTTTGCTGTTTTACTAAACTATAAAAAAAAATAGAAAATAAAACCAAAAGTTTCACAACACCAGATTTCAAAGTCACACATTGTTGATAGCTTAAAGTGGCCTAAGTTAATATTTATATTTATTTTTTTATTTTTTTTATTAGTAATAGAAGGTACATAAATTACAAATAAATTTTATACAGTAATTAATTACATAGTAGATATATTTGATGTACCCCCATAATTAAGCAAGGCTTGTGTGTATGGGGGGGTGTTATTGTATTGCTTTTTTTATATCATTCAGTTTATTTATATCACATTTAAATTACCATTTAAACGAAGTTTTCAGTATAATTTTTAAGGTGAGTTTTAAAATTTTTTATATTGGTATTCATGTTTCTAATTTTTTCTGGTAATGAATTAAAAAATTTTGCTCCGAGATATTTATGACTCAATTGTCCAATTTTTTTTTTTTTTTCATTTTGGAGTGGGAAGTATTGATGTTTGTCTAAGACTTCTATTATTTTTAAATGGTGCAACTTGATTTTTAATATTATCTTTATAAATTTGTAATGTTGCATGATAAAAGTATAATGCACTTAATTTTCTGACTTCAAATTGTTTGAATAAAAGTTCTGACGAATATGAGTAGGGTTTTTTTAAAATTGTTTTTATTATTAGTTTTTGTGATATGTAAATTGTTTGTGTTTGATTTGTATATGTACCGCCCCATCCTATAATGCCGTATTGTATAATTGATCGACAGAAAGCGAAGTATGTGGTTCTAAGTAATTTTTCGTTTAAAATATCTCTTAAACATCTAAATATATATGTTAGTTTCCTTATTCTGTTGTTCAGAATAAGGAAACTAACATATATACAATTTACTACAATAGAAATTTAAATTCAAAGATGCAGAAAATAAAACTAGGTTGCTATTTAATGTTACGTATACGTGTGTTACGAACTGTTATTATAAATTAACCACCTTGGTACCTGAAGATCCAAAACAATGTATTAATGTAGTATTTCCATTTCAGTATTTTATTTAAATTTTTTTTAGGCATTTTATTTTTAAGTCAGCTCGGTTTTTCAGATTTGATTTTTTTAAAAGACAATCCAAATAATATTACAGTAGAAGTCGCTTTTCTGAATTATTCTTTACATAAGCACTCCCTATTTTGAAAAATACGCTTAAATTCTAAGCGAATTAGAATTCGTTGAACGTGAATAGTTTCACGCAGGAATTTCCCACTTCACGCACCGACAACCGAAATTATTATGTTTGATGATTTGTAATCTGCAACTTTGCGATAGTTTTTTTAAAATGATATTCTATGACTTTGTTTCTTTATATTATTGTAATAAGTTTTTCTCTTCGCTTTATACATATATATATATACAACAATATTTTTTCTATCATCAAACATCTGTGTTATCTTATAATTTTTAATTTTTCTCTTTACACACGAGTAGTTACACTCTCATAAAGATTAAAATAAAATAATAATAAATAACTTTGGCTGTACAACATTATTTCAAAACAAAATGCCAACCGATTTTCATACGATCGCTGTAATAATATAACTAATGTTGTGTTAAGTTAATTGTGTCATGATGGAGGTGGAAATCGGTTAACGCGTCGTAATAAAATATAATTATGGACACAAATTTACACGGTTTCAACGGAAAGCTTGTTTTGTTAGAAAAGCAAAACAAAAAGGTTTAACGACTGTCACTCAATGTTGATAGCTTAAAGTTGTCCAGGCTCTACTAAATATTGATTATGAACTGAAATTTCAAAGTGACAAACTGATAAGTTACAAAATAAATACCGAAAATTTCCATAATAAAATGTATTATATTCGTATTAAACTTTGTAATTGCGAGGAGACAATGTGTAAAGTAGTACGGGGCAGGTGGAATATGGGGATGGGATGGAGAAGGGGAGAGAGCGGCAGGAGGGTGATGGACATCCATCATCTAATAAATTTGCCAACCAAAAGAAGAGAAAACATTCCGCAGAGGCAAACTGGAAAAGGGTTCATTCCGAGGACTGAATAATATGATTAATTACATTCCTCCCTAAGATCCTCTTTCCTCAGCCTCCCCCATCGCCGCTAGACCGACTTTGAACAAGTATAACTACATTGTGTGAAAAAGATTTCTTTAAAACATTCTCGGACATATTTATGTAAAACATTCGTGTTTTACAAGTGATTGGAGCGATACATTTATTTATTATTTTTTATGTATTGAGTCCACGCCCTGCACTGATGGCTTTTTACATGAGTTTTATTATTTACATGATTTAGTACATGAGACGAAAAAGAAAATTACGGTTTAAATTATTACAAAACATAAAACACTAAAAATAACATAAAAGGTACATGTCATATTGGTACAAAATATAAGTGCATATTGTAATGAGCTAATATCGAAAGCATTAAATAGCATCCAAATTTTAAATTACATATGTAATAATGATTACCGTTTATCCAGAATAATTTATTTCAGATACGTTTTCTTTTCTTTTTATTTCTTTTGTTTCTATTTATATTTTTTACGCACCAGATTTAAATGTCCGGGTTAAATTTTCCCCACAGGAAAAACTAAACCCTTTCACACACTTTCCCAAATGATCATCTAGTCAATCCACGCTATGCAATTGCACTATATAAGTATTATAAATACAAAACAATA
This sequence comes from Limnephilus rhombicus, assembly GCA_929108145.2. NCBI lineage: Eukaryota > Metazoa > Arthropoda > Insecta > Trichoptera > Limnephilidae > Limnephilus > Limnephilus rhombicus. The sequence continues at coordinate 39,324,621 of OV815271.1, read as the reverse complement.
CAAGGACAACATGTCAACCTACCAGAGGCCAAATGGGAAAATAATTCACCGACTCCAGATATTTTCATATCAGAGGGTTCGGCTCTGTGGAATTCCTAATTTGACCTATAAATCCTACTGATCCCTCAATATAAATATTTTAAAAATCTTTTGTAATCCTACATGCATTTAAAATTACTGATTTTTGCATTTTTATATTTAAATTCTTTGACAAATCTAACATGCCTAAATTTTGAATATGAGACCTAGGTATAATGCCAGTAGCCGAAATGACAAATGGTAATATTTTTATAGTCTGAGAATGCCAAATTCTTTTAATCTCATTTCCTAAATCTGTATATTTTCTTATTTTATTTATTTATTAACATTTAAACCTGCTAAACTACTTACGTAGTTTGTCAGCAGGTACATAATGACAACATTTTATGCCTTAACATGGTACATTTTCAAACGGTTTATACGACTATGTATATGATGATAAAATAACAATCAGATAAATTGTTTAAATTACAGAATGGTTTAAATGTAAATACATAAATAGCTGTATAAGCCGTATATAAACTAGTACTGTATTAAAATATAACTAGCCGTTGGAAACAATAGTTATATTATTTCAACGTCCAACGCTGTTGAAAATAATTAGCGCCAACAGTTGAAATATAATACCTACATGCGAATATTATTCAACGCAGTCAACGATTCAACTGCCTAATAAATAAAAAGGGTTAAGAGTTTGTACTTCGTGAACAACATTACTCGATATTTTAAATGGTCTTTTGGTTATGTACGTACCTACTGCACGCTTTTTTTTATTTTCCCATCCAATACGGCCGATACGTAGCGCCATGGAACGATCAAATTTATCAACGACAAGCAAAAAAATAACCTTTTGATAATTGTCAATGTTTTGTACCTATTGTTTTCAACGGTGTTGGAAAGATTAAGGTCAAAAGGGTCAAGAGATCACACTTCGTGAACGATATTATACCCAATTACACAAGGTCTTTTGGTAATGTACATACCTACTGCACGTTTTTTTTTGTTTTCCCATCCAATACGGCCGATACGTAGCGCCATGGAACGATCAAATTTATCAACGACAAGCAAAAAAATAACCTTTTGATAATTGTCAATGTTTTGTACCTATTGTTTTCAACGGTGTTGGAAAGATTAAGGTCAAAAGGGTCAAGAGATCACACTTCGTGAACGATATTATACCCAATTACACAAGGTCTTTTGGTAATGTACATACCTACTGCACGTTTTTTTTATTTTCCCGTCCAATACGGCCGATACGTAGCGCCAAGCAACAAGCGAATTTATCAGTGACAAGCAAAATATATCTTCAACAGGATAATATTTTCAACACCGAAACCAACGTCTTCCAACAGTTTCAATTTTCAACGTTATTATAGGATTATTATTACGTGTGAATCGCGTGGGGCATAGAGATAATAATAATTAATAATACATCAATGATTCGGGGAACCACCCGTTAAAAGGGATTCCTTAATACGATTTTGATACATTTTTTGTTAGTATCGTGTCGATCTCCTATTATAGTTGCGTCAACGTCGACGTTATTTTCAACAGCTATTTTCAACAGTTGAAAATTGCCAACGATAACGACGTTGGCGTTGGATAGAATTATCGTCAACGCCCAGTACTAATATAAACAAGTACAAACGAATTTGATGTAAGCAAATTAATATAATCAACAAGTTAAATTAATAATTTCATAATGATGAATTATTAAAAAATTATAATGATACTCCATTTCCTTCGAAAGTGAATTCAATTGGGAATACAGGGCTTCGGTAGGGCATCAATATGAATCATCAGTATCTAGGTGATAGCCATTTCCTTTCTTAGATTATATTTGATTTTAGCAGTAAAGACGTCATTATTTTTAATTGTCATTGGAAGTTTATTAAATATTTTTGGTACAATATAGTTTAGGGTTCATTTACCGTATTTATTGGTACATTTCGGATCCACCAATCCTTCATTTTGAGTGAATCTTAGATTATGTTTATGTTGTAAATTCCAAAGTTAAAATCATAAAATCACCAAGTTATGACTCCCGTACGCAAATTCCTAAAAGATTGTCAAAATTGCAAGGCTTTCCCTATACAAGGAATCAGACAATATAACATGTTGACTTATAATATTATAAAACAATAATCCTCTGACAGGTAAAACATTCAGAGACTAATTACGTTCCTCCCTAAGATCCTCTTTCCCCTGCCTCCCCCATCGCCACTAGACCGACTTTGAACGAGTATAACTAGATTGTGTGAAAGATATTTCTTTAAAACATTCTCGGACATATTTATGTAGAACATTCATGTTTTACAAGAGATTGGAGTGATAAATTTATTTATTATTTTTATTTATTGAGTCCACACACAGTGGTTTTTTACATGAGTTTTATTATTTACACGATTTAGTACATGAGACGAAAAAAAAACACGCTCTAAATTATTAAAAAAAAATAAAACAATAAAAATAACACAAAAGGTACATGGTATATTGGTACAAAATGTAGATGCATATTATAATATATAATAAATGCGCTAATAGAGAAAGAAATTAAACAGCATTCAGATTTTAAATTGCATATATATAACAATAATTACCGTTTATCCAGAATAGTTTATTTCAGATGCGTTTTATTTCATTTTTATTTCTTTCATTTCTATTTATATAATTAAATTAAAAGACATATTTTATTTTATCTTCCAGGATTAAGCTATCAAAATAAGATTGAATTCCTGCCATCTCGGAACAGGCTCGGCCAAGTGAGGTGATAAGGTAAAACACTCTATTTCTGACACGTTTAGCCAACAGTGTTTTTCATGAATTTCAATATTTTCTTCTAAAATCAACCTTGTATAATTGAAAAAAAAAAGATTTTTTGAAACATTGTTCAATTTCAAACATTAAAATCTCACTTTTTGATGAATTTATTACGGTTAAATATTTAAAAATCATTTAACACGTTACATGCTAACAAAACACCTATTTCTGACATAACAAAATCAATGTGTTTCTATTGTTTGACATGGCTGTTCATATTTCTGATATAACAAAATCAAAGTGAATACAGTAACCGACATAGATTTTGACCTACAAATTAAATGCAAAGCTATGTGAAATAACACAAGTATATTTAAAGTTATACATTTAAAAAGAGTGGCATTTTATTTTAATGTCATGAAACTTTATTTAATATTAAACATTAAATTTAAAAATAAAACTTCCAATTATATAGAGATGAAAATGATTTAGAATATGCTACAATTTAAAATATCACCCACATTACTAGTTTGGAATCATAAGCTTATTTCCACGATTACCTACGAGTATATAACATTACTAGACATTATGCATGATGTATGAGGTGTACTTGACTTATTGTACTAGACGTTTGTACATAAACTAAATATAATAGGGAGCTGGCCACAATGACACGCCAATGGAGTTTGGTACGACAGTGGATTTTGGAATGCCACTGGTCTTTTAAATGAATTTACTACTTTGACAAAAAATGCTAGGTATAATGGCAAAACTGATTTGAGTACTGGATTAAAATAAATATTTTTCACTTTGGAGACTGTGGGAGACTGGGGTTTTTAGGATTTTAGGTTCCTGGGATACTGGGAGAGGTAAACTGAATCTAAGACTGATTAAAACACTTGAAAAGAGGTTTGAACTTGGAGACTGTTGGTATCTTGAGTAGGTATTGTTTCTTCTTGGCTGATAGTTTTGAACTGACTTCCTACCGGTTTGACTTCTATTTTTATAGGGCAAACTCAGGTCGGATTTTTGGGGGACAGAACCTCCTTAATTTTTCTAAGGTACTTGTTTTAGGTAATTTCCCTGGTCGCTACGATTGGAAGTCAAGATTTTACCAACTCAGGATCCCAAAGCTTCACATCATTTTTATTGTGTTTACAAGAAAAGGTACAAGTATACATATGTGATATAAGGTACAATTTTAAACAGTAAATATTTTTCTTTTTTTTTTTTTTTTTATTAGAAGAAAAAAAGTTATAAAATATTACAGGAAATCAAAATAAAATAAGATATTACAAAAAAGAAAAGTCCCAATAAACTACTTTTAAGTAGTTTGTCAATGGGTGCTTTTACTTTGAAGTTTTTTTTTTTTTTTTTTTATAAAACTTATAATGCAGTTAGACATTTTTTGTGTTACGAGTACTACAAGAATGTTAATACAAACTTTTTCTTTCGGCGAGCCAATTTTTCAATATAATATTTGTTCTTACATTATTTGTACATTTTTTAATTTTAGCAGGTAACATATTTAAGCATGTAGGTATCATGTAGTCCAGCGTTCTTTGTCCATATTTGTTTAAGTGCTTAGGTACGATTAGTCCTTCATTTAACGTAAATCGAGTATTGTAAGTGTGGTCCAGTCTATTTATGTATATAGGGCTATTCATATGCTGAAAAATAATTTTATGCCACAGAATTGCTCTTACTGAGAGAATTTTAAGATTCTGGTAAAAGTACGGAACATTGTGTCTTTGCTCGTATAAACTTTTATGAGCTAATAATTTAACTAATGAATTTTGGACAGATTGAACATGATTAACATTTGTCTTACAGGAAAGTCCCCAAGCTGTAATTCCGTACCTTATAATAGACTCAGCTAATGATAAATAAATTATTCGAAGTGTGCATATTGGAACATAGAATTTAAGTTTATATAATCTACTAACAATAGATCTCAGACGTTCACAGACGTTTAAAGTGCAACAATCACTGATAGACGTCAGTTTTTGGGTTGTTTTTGTAGTACATACTCATTTTTAGGTGATGATGTTTATTTCTTGATCCAAATTATTCCCAATTTCTCGAAATTGAGCTCCAAATTTTTCGGAAGATGAATTCGCTTTCGTAAATATTTACGATTCAGATTTTTCCTTTGTTCAGAATTTACCAATAGTGGCTCGGCTGGTCGCATGGTGGGGGTGACGTAAATAGTCAGCCATTTCCTTGGCGTTGATCATTGCTGTCTGGATTTCATTTATGTTTTCAATTGATTAGTTAGTTAAAGGACATAATAGCGTTGTAGACAAGTCATTTGGAAGGGGCACCACATGCACATAATTCCGCTAGCCAATAGCAGCTCTCAGATTGTCGTGCTGGCGGCATGGTACTCTGTGGGAGCGTAAATTCCATTCTTGAATTTCCATGGTTGTCAAAAGCTTTCGCGCACTCGTTAGATGCACACGGATTCCTACGACACGTTCCATACACTTATTAACACTGCCTTCTTTAGGTATTATATCTAAATTAAAATAGGTACCTGGTACAGTCACAAATAAAGATCAAAATAACATTTAGGACTTTTATACCAAGTAGACACTTAACAGTGTTTTATTTAGTTTTTAGAGGACATAATGATATTATCTGCCAAACCAAAAAATGTCAGTTTATTTGATCGTATTTCTTCATTTCATGTAACTAATATTGTCCTCGTTTGTTTCTTGATATAGGATCTTCAATTGATTTAATAAAATTCTCGATATTGTACCACGTTTAATATACTATCTCAGGCCATTTCCAAAAATGTATTCCACATAATGACGTAGAATTTATTTGTGCTTTATTTCTGTTCTTTATGGCACTTATTTGTCCGGGAAAATATGCACCCTTCTATAAAAATATCACATACTTGCCAATTGACAATTTTTAAGTCTATGTGTGGCAAAAACCAATTATGGATGTGAGTTATTTAAATTATTTGTCTTTTAAATTATAAAATACAGGCCAATTAAGAACTCGATTTTTCACGATTTTAGAGACGACTTTTGCTATTATTTTAAAAATTTATTTTACAGTATTTACAATTATTTAAAAACATACTCTATCTGCTACGTAAATATGGTAAAATAAAAAAAATATAAAAGATTACAAATCCAACATTTTAATGGGTATGAATTTAAATCAAATAGGTACGATTTATATTGAATTCTTGTAGAACGAAAAATTGCTGTTCGTAGGTACAATTTAAATTTCGACAAAAAAATACTTTTTTTAGTGTGTTTTATTTTTCATTTTATGTGCTATTAAATTAAAACAATATTTCGGTAAGACTATTTATTTAATAAAATTATTATGAACTTACAAAAAATAGTAGATATTCCTTATACATTTTATCTTATACAGCCTTACTAATAACAAAACGCTTTAACGTTCGTTAAACTGTATATTTGTTGCTTGCGCGGGCAACACCATATTTACATCTTTACTAATAACAATATCACGTGTTTTATGATTTTTATGTTGGTCAACTTGAATCTCACGTAGATCTGCGCAGGCGCCGCGGCCATCTTCTTTTATAGCTTCGCGGTAAAACTTAATGTTTGACAATGTTGAATTGTACTCGCAGTTAATTTTATGTTTTTGAAGATAATTTTCGCTTAAATTATCAATTCACTGTGATATTAGTGTAATTCAACATAATTACCAATGCTGGCGTTACTTTTTTCGGTTTTGGTCATTTAAATAATGTTTTATTGATGATTTAGTTTCGTTAACGATAGGTTTAAGGTTATTTCTGAAATGTTATTTTTTAATGACTTTTCCGCGTGAATTTAATAAAACTTCCATAAAAGTAATCTTATTTAATAATGTAAAAGCCTTATGCATATGTAAATAAATACAAATTCGAGAAATCACCGTATTACTTGCGTAAAAATGAATCCAAGATGTCAGTTTTTTCAGTTATTTTTTCGGAATTATTATTAAATTTTTTTATCCTTTATAATAGTATGAATGGGATAAAAAGTGAAGTGACAGTTTTATTCCATATTCACAAAGAAAGAAAACTGTATTTGTAAATTTTGAATTTTCCTAAATTTTTCGACCATTTAATAGAATATGTTTACAGTCACCTTTTTTTTGAAATTTTTTCATGTTGAAACTTAAAATACTGCAATTTTCAAACACGATCTAATATTTCAGATACACAAATCAAAAAGGCAATTCTATCTAGTTTCTATAAAGGTATATGCTTCTACGACATCTTCAAAAATAAGAAATATACAAGACATTTAAAATACGTTGGAAAAATTCCAAACTTCGTTCAGAATTTATAAATACAACAGTCGTATATAACAGATAAACTACCCCCACAGGCTGTGTAAGCAGTGTATATATCTTTTGATGAACAATTTTTTTAATTAGTAAGGTTTTGACATCGGCGGCCGTTTGTCAATTGAATAAAATTTTCACGGGGTTTTTTAGTAAGGCTGTTATAGTTTTTTAATTATTCTATTTGGTTCGGTATTTTGGCATCAAATTCAGAATAAATTGTGCATAAAAAACGCCGCGCTTCGAATTATGATATTAGTATCAGTTTCTGACATACCGGTCCGAAATATGAACATGATTATTAAAAGGGGCATCATATTTCTGACACACATGTCAGAAATATAAACATGATTATTGAGATGGGCACCATTTTCTGACATACATTCATACTCCATTAAAAAAGGTACATATTTTGAACCGCTCAAAAACCATTGAAATACATTTTTTTCCGTCTTATATGTAGAAATATAGTAAATATTCCATTGAAAAACATAAATAAAATCATAATACTCCGGTGAAGTGTGTCATCAAATAATGTAAAATTTGGTTTACTCGCCGAAAAAGGTGAAAAAATTTGCAAAATTACAAAATCACCAAAATCATATAGTAAATAATATTTTGGTAGAAATGAGTGTCAAATAGTTCTCTAACTAGACATTGGTTAGAGGGAGGGGGGAACAACCTTCTTAATACACTAATATCTATTTATGTAGAAATGTAACTTCAGTTGTTAAAATCGTAATATGAGTTACATGTGTCAGAAATTGGTAGTGTCAGAAATATGGTGTTTTACCTTATATACCAAAAAATGTACTTGCATATATTATAACATTAGTGACCAGACAACTCAGAATCACGCAACTTCAACACCTCCTTTGAAGTGAGGAAAAATATGGTTAAATAGGTTACGTTAGGTTAGGTTATAGATTATTATATTATGTTAAATGGGTTATGTTAGTTATTTTAAAAAAAAATTATAACTTTTAATAGCTTTTCAAAGGGTGTTGAAATGCCACTTTATTGAGTTTTCGTGAAACTAACTAACTAACTAACCATCACGCCGTTTCTCCGCAGGGGTAGGCAGAGAGGACGGACCGCCAAACATCTCGATCTTGGCACACACTCCTAGCCTCGCTCATATTCATACATTGTCTCATACATGCTCTTCTATTATTCCTACTTTTCACTTGGCCCGATTCAAGTATCCGATTCACTTGGTCGTGCCATGTCTTCCTCGGGCGTCCCCGACTTCTTCTATGGAACCTATAATATTTTCTTGATTAATAAATAACATTATTATAATTTTTTAAATAAAATAGGAATATATTTCTTCAAACATAGGAATATATTTCTTCATCTTATCTTGTGGCACCATTTTAATAAAAAAATAACAAAAACTTTGTTCTATCCACTTTTATCGTTTAAAAAAAACGAATGTGCTTTAGACCACACGACTGAAATCAACTTCCGTTCGCCTCGCCCGACCGTTCGCCTCGCCGATCACACTTTTCATAACGCCTTCATCACGCAGTTACCAGCTTACTCCCCAAGTCAAGCGTGTAAAATTCCATTTACATCTTTAAGGCCCAGTTGATTCGCAGAAATTCAAAAGTAACTTTGTCATAAAATGGCAATACAGTTACATTTTGTTTGTTTGAAAATTGAAAGGACTCTGTTAATCGCCTATTCCACGTGCGTTTCAGCTTTCTAGTAAATTGTAACACGCTGAAAAGGTTAACAACATGACAGTCGTCTTCTTGTGCTACTCCCAATGTGTTCAAACGCTGAAAAGTACAGAATTTAAGGGTAACCTTTCAAGTGCCCACAAAACAAAATGACGCTGAATGGCCATTGGATGACTTTGTCACCCGAGAATTTCTGCGAAGCAACTGAACCTAAGTCTATTGTTGTAATTACTAGTAGCTTCAAGTTAACTCCTATGAACTAAGCATTGCTTAAGAAAGATGTTATCTTTTTTTTATTAAAAGCGGTGAAAGGTTAGTGGTGATCATACGAGGTACGTCATAGTGAAATAAAATACGAATATAACAAAAGCCACCGATTTAATTAATTCTAATTTTTACAGGTGAATGTATCGATCATCCAGTTGATTAGTCAGATATCTCAAAATACTTAGTACAAATCACCATACCATAAATCAAATATTATTTACATATGAGCGTGTTTTATATATATGCTATAAAATAACACCGGGAGGCATAACAGTCTGGAAAATTAGCATGAAATTTTGAAATATTCTACTAGAGATCCAGAATCATGAACATTTTGTCTAATTCACTACAAGTTTTTCTGCATTATAATATAATATTTATAATACAATAACAAACAAGTATATTATACTTGATTTGGTGGTGATTTGGGAGTAATTTGAATATTGTACCACATAAAGGGTCTACTTTTACATATTTATAACTTTATTTTTTTTACATATAAATTTAGTTAGCCTCTCAGAAACTGGGCGTATTGTACAGGGCCCACAGATACTTTAAGAGCTGTGCCGGTCATTTAAAAATATCGTCGATAGGTATTGTAACGAATGTCTTCTGTTCCACTCCGCGCTCCCTTCAGGGGAACTGAGCGAAAGGGACAACTGCATATCGGGTCGAAAATACCTAAATAAAATCGTCAAAATCGATGTTTTGTATTCCCCATTTTTCTTCTCCAAAACTGGACCGATTTCAATTTTTTTTTTCACTAACTGTATTAGAAGAAAATTTTCTATGTCGGTACGTTTTGCTTTTTTTAAAAATACATTGTTTAGTTTGTATACTGAACGTCTTTTGACGGCGTTTAAACCAGTCAATTTTATTCATTTTTGGAAGGTCCTAACTTCTATAAGAAGTAAATTATCCAAAAAAGTCCTGTCCTTGTACTACCGGTATTACAATGCAATATGCTCCGAGGTACTAGCGTCATTGATCCATTCGGGACCGGTGCATAGTCAGGAAACACGCCAAACACGCGCCCAACATTTTTACATGGTTGACATTAGTCACATGAGAACAGGTCGTTTCTATGACTCGTTCTTGAGTTCAACGGCTCGGCAACGAACGATTTGCCGGCCTCTGTGTTTCCTCCCTCCTACAACATGTTTACTCCTTCTTTTCCTCAAAAAGACCCTCCACACAACATCTTCAAAGATGACATAGGCCCTGAGGGAAATTTTTTTCCTCAGTACCTCCTGTGTGGAGATAATGTAAAAAAAAAATATAACTGCATACACTACTCAAATTTCGATTTTTCGAAGACGTTTGACTAATTAACTGGAGTAGATCGATATCTCAAAAACTGTTGAGATTTGACTTTTTTTTAACATAACGTCTTATCATTTACCCTCTTCAACCATTCACATCAATTTGTGAGGCGGGTATGGGTGCCGACCACAGATATTAAGAGAGTTTCTCTTCTCTGTGGTACCGTCGCTCCGGGGACCATTTATTGAATAATTAAATCTGTCATAGGTCACCCCCAAGTAGTTTGCTACGTTTGGTGACTTAGCAGGGGTGTCCGGGTTCACGGGGTGAGGTTTGTCTAGGTCTTGGCGGCAAATGCATTTGCCCACCGACTGCGCAGCTGGCCGGATCGGAAGAGACTGGTTGAGGATCCTAGACTTGGAGTGATGAATTCCGTCTCTCCTGAACAATTGAACCTCAGATTCCTACCACCCCACATAACGTTTTCATACCCAGAACTTTCTTTCCTTAAAAATAACCTTCACACAGCATCTCCGAAGGTGACATCGGCCCTGGGGGAATTTTTATCCCCAGGGTCTCCTGTGTGGAGCTAGTAAAAAAAATACCAACTACCCTCTGCCTATTAAATAGAGTGCAAGCGTTTATTATTATTTTTATTTTTAATAAATACCAGTTCTATTTCTGTACGTATTGCCGTCAAATAGGCATCAAATAAAAAAACCTTTCATCATGTTTGACAAATTAAAAAAAACTTCAAAATTTTTGATTTATTTTATACAAAAGAGTTGGAAACAATGATACGAATTTTGCGTTAAGTAAAGTAAAACATAAAATAAAATGCTAAGTGAAACTAAGCTAACTGTTTATAATTGCAGCAGAGTTTGCACGAGTTTATTTTACATCTTTTTCGCTCTCCCCGCATCCGGGTCAAAATCTTTTCGAGATCTTTGTTTGTTGTTTGTCCTGAAAATAAAACTCGCATTGTGATATTAAAATAAACATTTCCTTTCAGCGGTGGAGGGGAGCTATCCCGGGAAACAGAAAGGTCGACAGTGTCTGAAACAGAAACCTTCGTAGGAAAACAAATGGAAAATAAAGCGGTAGCTGTCCGCGATGGAAATCTCCGTCACAACCAAAGAACATACTAAAACCTAGACGCCAGAATGTGCTACTTCCCAACTATTTGGAAATGGGTTCATTTCAACGCAATTCTGTTATTTCTTTTATATGTATATTCAATAATGTATTCAGGCTGCTTCCCTGATACCTGAAAATACAGTTTTCTTACTCCAATTTAAAAAAAATGGGACAAAACTGACGTTACAAATTATAGACCAATATGTATTCAATCATCGTTAACTAAACTTTTTGAAAAAGTGTTTTCTATAAAATATCTACAGACATTAAAAAACTCCCTACCAACATGACTTATGTTCAAATAAATCTACATTAACTAATGTACTAATAAACGGAAACTTCAAATCTAAATCGTTAGCAAACAGGTGCCAGGTAGACTCGAAATACACTGATTTTAGCAAGGCCTTTGACAAGGTGTGTCATAAAATATTAATTAATAAATAAGCGACACTTATTACGAGTATATTGTAGTTTATTAAATTGGTTTGTTAGTTATTTGTACAAAATAAGTCTTAGTGTGAAAATAAATGGTTCGAAGTCTCACAAATTTATAGCGACAATTGGAGTGCCGCAAGGCTCTCATTTAGGGCCCATTTTATTTATTATATTTATAAATAATATTGTTGATATATTTACTACTGTTACTTTTTGCTAATGACATGAAACTTTATAAAGTGATTAATAACATTAATGATTGCATTATAATCAATATTCAATATATATTATAAAAGAAAGTCCAAAAAAACGTGCGCAACGCAAAAACTCAGAAAGGAATGCCGGTACGATCAAGGGAGTTTTATGGTATGGTAGATCTTTATCCTCCCTAGGGAATAAGGGTATTCGTTTTTACCTAAAGGGCTTGCTTTTGAAGATATAAGGGCTGAAAGTTATAAGAAGACTCTAGAAATTTCAAGAAGAGTCTAAAAGATTCCGGAAACTTCTAGAAAATTCGATAAAACTCTGATATGTTCTGGAAGAAGTGGAGGAGTAAGTAAGCGATTCTAGAAGGTTCCGGAAAGTTCAAGAAGGTTCGATAAAGCTGTAGAAAGTTCTGAATGGAATGGAGGAGTGTGTCGGTGTAGAAGGTTCCGGAAAATTCTAGAAGGTTCGATAAAGCTGTAGAAAGTTCTGAAAGGAGTGGAGGAGTGTGTCGGTATGTCTAGAAGGTCCCGGAAAATTCTAGAAGATTCCATCAAGCTGTAAGTATTTTTAAAAGGTTTGATAGGGCTGTACAAAGTTCTGAAATGAGTGACGGAGTATGTTGGTGAGTCTAGAAGGTCCGGAAACACCTAGAAGGTTCGATAAAGCTGTAGAAAGTTCTGGAAGGAGGGGCGGAGCATGTCGGTGAGTCTAGAAGGTTCCGGAAAGTTCTATAAGGTTCGATAAAGCTGTAGAAGGTTCCGGAAAGTTCTAGAAGGCTTGATTAAGCTCTAGAAAGAAAGTATGTTGGGGAGTTTAGATGGTTCCGGAAAGTTCTATAAGGTTCGATAAAGCTGTAGAAAGTTCTGAAAAGAGTGGCGGAGTATGTCGGTGAGTCTAGAAGATTCCGGAAAGTTCTATAAGGTTCGATAAATCTGTAGAAAATTCTGGAGGAAGTGGAGTATGTTGGTGAGTCGAGAAGGTTTTGAAAAGTTCTAGAAGGTTCGATAAAGCTGTACAAAGTTCTGAAAGGAGTGGCGGAGTATGTCAATGAGTCTAGAATATTCCGAAAAGTTCTAGAAGGTTCGAAAAAGCAGTTTAAAATTCTGGAAGGAGTGGCGGAGTATGTAGGTGAGTCTAGAAGGTTCCGGAAGGTTCTATAAGGTTCGATAAAGCTGTAGAAAGTTCAGAAAGGAGTAGGGGAGTATGTCTGTGAGTCTAAGAGGTTACGAAAAGTTCTAGAAGGCTTGATTAAGCTCTAGAAAGTTCTGGAAGGAGCGATGGAGTGTGTCGGTGAGTCTAGAAGGTTCTAGATAGTTCTGGAAGTTTCCCTAATGCTCTAGGATGTTTTGGAAAGCGAAAGTTCTAGAAGCTTTCAGAAATGAGTGGCGGAGAGTGTCGGTGAATCTAGAAGGCTCTGGAAAGTTCTAGAAGTTTGTATAATCTTAATCTTCAATATAAATTGTCAAAAAAAGTGTATAACGTGCATGCCGCTAAAATTCAAAGACGAGTCCCGGTACGATAACGGGAGTTATATTGTGTGGTAGCCCTCCCTATCTATGAAGAAAGTTCCCGTTTTTACCTGAATGGCCTGCTTTGAAAAATATAAGGGCTGGAAGTTTCGCCCCCTTGAAATTTCTAGATCAGGTGAAAACATTCCAGAGTATTCTTGAGCATTCCACCACATTCCAGAATATCCGGAACATTCTGGAATGTTGTGGAATGTTCGGGAATAGGATGGAATATCCCCGATCATTGCGGAACATTCCAGAACACTCCTGAATGTTGCGGAATGATCTGGAAAATTATTCTGGAACATTTGAAGACTTTTTTGTATGGGGCTACCTATATAGGGTATATAAAGCAAGATCCGTCGTGGATTAGAACGTCAATTCAATCTCACATCAAATCCCTGAGTGAAGCCGGACACCCCAGTCAGAGTATTAGAGAGCATTCCACAATGTTCCAAAACATACAGGAACATTCCGGAAAATTGTGGAATGTTCGGGAATAGGGAATCGGGAACATCAATGTGAAACTTTCCAGAACACTCTCGAATGTTGTCCCGAGCGAAGCCGGGTAACCCAGCTAGTACAAAATAATTTGAGAAACCTTTTTGAATGGTGCTCTATCATTAAACAAGCATTGAACATAAATAAATGCCAGTTCATTCATTTTTCCAGAAAAAATTTTTTTACGGAAGATTTTTATCCAATATTATTCCAATATGCATTAAATGATGAAAATTTAAGTGTTATTTATCTAGGTATAATGTTTGGTAGCAAACTAACTTTTGTTTGCCATAATAATAATAATTTTCCATAATCTTATCCTCATGCACTTCTTTTTCTCTTTTCTATTCTTTATTATAACTTTAACAATTTTCAAAATCACTACATACTAGTACCATATGTTTACAGATTTATTTTATTTACATGTTTATTTTACACACTTCATTTTCTCTTTTCTATTTTTTATTATAACTTAACAATTTACATACTAGTACCATGTGTTTACACTAGACTTCACTAAAAAGATACTATCTTTAATTGATCACCATGAAACAGGCAGCCGCCTAGTATGGTGATTTAATAAATCTAATCTACTTAATTGTCTAATATATGTAACATGTATTTTTTAAATAAATAAATAAATATCAATAATATTATTAATAAGGCCCTTAAAACTCTTGGATTTGTTTTGAGAGCTGCAAAAGAGTTCAATAAATTAGGCATATTTATCACATTATATAAAACCCTTGTCAGATGCTAACTAGAGTATAATTCTATGTTATGGTCTCCATTTTACATTATTCATTCCGAAAGCATTGAAAAGATTCAACATAAGTTGCTGAGGTTTATAAACAATAAATTGCATATTCCTGTACTAAATATTGATTATAATTACCTACTTGATAAAATTTCCCTATTAAAACTTTCAGAAAGAAGAATTACCACAGATTTGATATTATTACATAAAATACTGCATTACAAAATTGACCGTCCCGAATGACTTCTAATCAATATCCGTATTCCCGAAAGATCTTGCCGACATTTACTACCCTTATACTTTAACAGCACCAGGACACTCTCTTACCAAAATTCCCCGATTCCGAGACTTCACAATCTCGGTAATAAATATTCTGATCTAGGAGGTATAATTTCACCTTAAGAATAACCAGTATAAAAATTGTTTGTTCCAATTCTTTTATACATCTAGACGCAAATAGTCGTGAATAATTTCTGCAATTTTGTTTTTATTGCATAATCTTTTTTTTAATTTTAACCAATCTATTTTAATTCATATTACATGCTTGTGTTGTTACTTTTTTTTTCATTATACTATATTGTCATTAATTTTTTTAGTTTTAAAAAGTACAGTGTTACTTAACTTACCAACAAAGAATTTAAAAGCCCATTAGGGCGTGTAATAAATAAATAAATAAATAAATATTATTACATAATTTATAAAAAAAATTATAATAAAATACAGTCACAACTTGCCAAGCATCTCTCATAACACACTTAGTAATAAGCCAAACTCATTTGCATATATAAAATGAAGGCCGTAAAATCAATCCTTTAGAGCAGTTAGAAATTGACAAAAATTCTAGTAATTCGAAAGCTACTTTGATAAATGAACAAAAAAAATATAATTCGCTCACCTCTCATTTGGGTAAACTAGCTCACTTAACGACTAACGACCTTTAGTTAAATTTAAGCAAAGCAGTAATTGGGCAAACATTAAAAGGGCTAATAACCAAAAATAATTTCCGTCATTTTAAAAGCATTGTAGCTGGATTTGCATATCCTTGACAGAAGATAAAATTTGTTAAGCTTAATAGATTCCATTATTATTTGTTAGTTTTAGTGACTTCGTTAAAGCAAGTAATTTAAGTGCGATTCTATTAGTTTTATGCTCTATGGCTTTTGGCCTCCCGCCTCGCGACAACCAGTGAAAATATTATTATTATTGTTTGTGTCAGACCCTAACCTTTTAGGGCAACTCAAAATTTCGGTTGCAAACAAAAAAATCTTTTCAATTCACGCCTCGTAAAGCAATGCTTTAAATCATTCCACCCCTTTTAACAAGGTGGCTTCGTGAGAGCGAATAAAATGTACTAAATTGATGTTTTTCTACTTCAACTGCTCAGAATTTGGGAGACAAGGGATTTAGAAAGGGTGACTATAATCTAATATCTATGAAGAAAAAGAAACACTATCTATTATTTCTATATACGCAAGAAAATAGCCTGAATTTTTATAACGGTAGGTATAAATCTATTATAATCGGTACCAATGTATGTTGGTATTATTATCTACAGTCAAATTTTGTTACATTGTGGAACTAGAGTCATTGATCCCTTTGGCACCGGTGCATAGTCGGGAAACACGCCAAACGCGCGTTTGTACACGGTACGTATTTACACGGTTATTTATTTTTTATTTTTTATTTTTTTTTTTTTTAGTTTTTTATTCCATCATGACTGGGAGGGTAGTGCAATCCCAGTCTGCCATATTACATAAACAACTATAAACTATTAAAAAATAAAAAAAGTGATTATATATTAGGTAGGTGTAACCAATTAAAACATAAATGAAAAAAAATTGTAACATAAATACCAAAAAAATTAAGCACAAAATTAAAATTAAATTAAACAAAAATTAAGCAGAATTAAAAATTTCAAAAAATATTTTAGGATCGTCCATCAGGGAAGTGCCTCATTATCTGCATCCATCCCTCATTTAGTGGGCAACTGAGCCACTCGGATGCAGCCACGACAATGATGTAGGTTGATTTCCGGGTCCTGCTCCAGAAGCTGGCAATTCGGTGACGAAGTAAGGCTGGGAATGAGTGCACCATCCCTTCGGTGAACATCGTGGAGGCACTGCAGAACCTTGGTAGTTACATAAGTTACATTGTCTGTATGCGTTATTGTAGCACACCCTCAGTTTGTCCCATTGCGCTGTTGGGTGTTGCGTCCACAGTTCAGATGTGTAAAGGGCAGTAAATTATTTTTTCTGACATCATCGCTACAGTAGTAGAACTGCCTTGAGAGCATTCCGGCCCGTGTGTTGATTGCTGATCTTTGTCCTGGCATATCTTACATATTATCCTCATGTCTTCGGTAAAGATATATCCCTGATATTTAACCTGTGAAGCCACAAGCAGTTCGTTTCCTTCTAGATATATTGGAGGAATATTTAATGGCTCCTTGTTGTGTTTGAAAGCGACGATGATTGACTTTTTAGAAATGTACAACAAGTTATGAGAGTTTGCGTACTCATCGCATATTTTTACAAGTCGTGTCATCGCTTTATCAAAGGTGCCAGCAGCACCATGTCATCCACTTTTAAGGAATAAAAATCTTGAAGCTCCTGCCCATTGAATGTAGTTTTCCTGTTGTCTGCACCAAATAGTCAGCATATTCATAATTGCTGCTGGAACATCACGCTTAATGAGTTTTTCCCATACTAAAATATGGGATACACGATCAAGGGCCTTGCCTAGGTCAAGAAAACACCCATAAAAATGGTGTTTTTTTTAGTAGACTTTTATTTGCTTGAGTCCATAAATGGCCATATCGGTTAATGAGGCGTTCTTGAAGCCAAATTGGTTATCCAGGGTAAATAGTTTCTCTTTTCCTAGCGTCAATAGAAATATTTCAAATAGTCTCGAAAGCATTGTCACCAAGAAAATCGGTCGGTAATTTCCTAATATCGAAGCATCCAGCTGATTGGATTTCAGGATTGGTACGATAATAGTTTGGCTCAAATTCATCGGCACATGTGTGTGTCTTAAGAGGCTTGACTACAGGGCGGCGAGAATAGTATGAAGTTGATCTCCTGCGTATTTTATGTGCTCAATACCAATGGCGTCGTACCCCGGACTTTTACTGTGGGTTGTTTGCATAATCGCGCTTTCAATAATTTAATAATAACATTCACGACCAGGTCATCATTGGCCACAGGTGGATATGTCATTACCGAAGGTTTCGTGGTATCTCCTTGATCCTCGCTTAAAGAAAAAAAGTCTCTAAATTCGTTAGCTACGGTTGTACACGGTTGTGTATATGGTTGTACTCGTAATGTACACGATATGTATACGTTTGACATTTTTCAGATGAGAACCGGTCACTTTTACGGCTCGTTCTTGAGTTTAACAGCTCTGCTGTAGAATGATTTGCCGGCCTCTATGTTTCCTACCTCCAACAACATGCAACTCTTCAAGACTCATGGTCTTCCTTTCCTTAAAAAAAATCCTCCACATTGCATCAATTATTTTTCCCAGGGCCTCCTTTGTGGAGTTAATGAAAAAAACAAAAAAAAGTGCATAGTCCCTCCGATTCCAGAAAGACTATCATAAAACAGTATTAATAGCCTACGATCTGCGTGTGGTTGAATTTCAGAACCCGACTTCCATTGCATGTCCGTCGTCACGCCTTATACGCCACGCCACAAATAACATCTTTGTTCGTGAAATTTTAAACAAAGCTACCGTTGTAATTCGGGTTTTAGTTCAGGAATCTGGCAAAAGATGTCACTACTTCCGTAAGCAGCTCGCATATTGACGTATGGTATATAGTATTTATAGGCGGTTACATGCTTTATGCAATATAAGGGTATATTACATATTATGGCGTCATTGCGTGTTTTGGTTACTTTGTCTCGGTGACTAGGATCACAGTGGACCGAGGAACTGACTATTTTTGGAACCAGTTCCTACTCAAACTGGGCGAAGCCGAACTAAAAGCCGCCCGCAGGGCCTAGCGGCAAAAACCTGCGGAGCGGGTTTTTAACTGCTAGTTATAGACTATTACAAAAAGACTATTGCAGAATTCATAATTTTTTTAGATACTGCTGATCTCTGCTTACAAAGATAACAATATTGTGCTTTATGGTGCTATTCAACTCATGATTCGTGCTTCAACAAGTAACATCAATCGTAGTTCTTGAAGAAAAAAACTGTGAACAGAAAGAGTCTTAGGAAACCAAATGCTCTTTCTTCTCGTGATGCATTTGTTAGTTTATTCGATAAACTAACGTAAAATTAAGCAAGCGCCAAACCGAATCAATGTACCTAGTAGCCCCGGTATACTGATAAAGTTGGTCAACGGTTGTTTGCACCACTGTGCATTTAACATCGTACCGCATCACCGTCCTCTGCCGAGTAAACCGAAGGATAATCCCATCAACAAACCATTAGTCATTTGCTTTAATTAATATAACATTTGATGGATACATTGTGTGGCAACATAAACTTAATTAGTGATTTGTGCATCGGGTAATACAACCGACGATATATTATGTTTCATATGTCCAATTAACAAGTTGCAACGGCAGCCGGCAGCAGGTAGGTAATTTGAGGGTTATTTAGTCGTTAAATAGTTAGTTTAACTATTATGTAATGTGGCATAATCCAATGCTTTGCTTGGCAGTAGTTTTACAAAGAGCTACAATCAGGGCTGGGTAGTATTTGAATTACTTGTAATTAATTGAAATACGTATTTGAAATACAAATACGTATTTTGTATTTGTATTTCAATTACTTCCTAAAAATGTATTTTGTATTTGGTATTTCAATTACCTGCTGCTAAGGTATTTTGACATTTGTATTTCAAATACTTGTAGCTTCAAAATACATTTAGCGATCTCAATCTCTCTGTCTGGTTTCAATCCTGGGATTGGTTTGCAGCGATTTCCTCTACTCGTCTCTTCCACTCTTCCCTGTCTTGGGCGGCTCTTTTGAAATCTGCATATGATGAGCAGCGCACGTCCACCAGCAGGTCCTCCAGGTACTCTCGGCGTGGACGTCCCCTAGAGTTTGTCCCCTCGGTCATACCCTCCATTACGGCATGCAAGAGGCCTTTTTGTCGTATTACATGGCCGATCCATCTTGCACGCCTTTCGAACAAGGTCCTGAGCAGGTGCCTTCCTCCTTCGATTCTTCGGAGAACCTCCTCATTTGTAATATGGTCTCTCCAGGAAATTCCGGATAATCTTCTATAGGACCACATTTTTTTATTTTTTTTTATTTTTTTTTATTTATTTATTTATTTATTCCATTTTTACAATTTTACAAAGTAAGTATAAGTACAATTATTTTTTTAATTATGTACATGTAATGCAAATATTTTTTAATGGTGGTAATACCTCTCTAATTGAGAATTTCTCGTGTTTAGGGAGGGAGTACTAACACAATTGATATTTTGATATATGTTTAATTGATGCTACCATGAGCGTATTTATGAAAAAATAAAATAAAAACAACATGTATGTAAAATTATATACCTGTGCACTATTTAAGGAAGAAAGTTTTTTTTTTAAATTATAAAATATAAAACCTGTGTACACATTGAAAATATAAGTGGGCGTAATATAACACAAACATGAAATTACTTAGTGGTGAAATGTATTTTAATTTTTTTCTTAAAAATTTTATAATTTTTTTCGGATTGAATATCTTTAGGGAGTTCGTTAAAGCATTTTAAGGCTGAGTATGTGTAATGGTGTTGGGCCGTTGTAGTATTAAGTTTAGGGATTATTATTTGTCCTGTTGTTCTCGGCCTGGTGCTAAATGAATTTATTGTTAGTTTGTCTTTATGGATTTGAAGTAATGCATTTTTTTGATAGATTCTGTTTATTTGTAAAACTTTGAATTCATCGAATATTTTTTGAGTTGAATAGTCTAAAGGTTTTTTTAGAATAATTTTGATGAGTCTTCTATGTACTATTTCAAGTGGGGCTAAGTTGGTTTTATACGCTCCTCCCCAACCTATTATTCCGTATTGCAGAACTGATTGGGCTAATGCATAGTAAACCTTCAGTAGTATAGATTTATGAAGTATATTTTTTAGTTTGAGAAGTATATTTATACATCTCAAAAGCCTCTAGTCTCCGTTTATCTCTTTCGGATAGGCACCATGTTTCGCAGCCGTACATCAAGATACTCTATACGTAGGTCTTGATGAGGAGTATTCTCAGTTTTAGGTGTATATTATTCGATTCTATTATTTTCGACCTTTTTATTGAATGCAAGCCTAGCCTGGTGTATACGGCTGTTGACCTCGCTCTTAGACCGACCGTCCCAAGTTATTTTGCTCCCGAGGTTGACAAACTCCTTAATGTTCTTTAGTGGAACTTCTGACATCTCTACTCTCATCTGATGTTGCGTTCGGCCTACAGTCAGCAGCTTTGTTTTGTCTTTATTTATCTTCATGTTGTAATTGTTTTGAAGAATGCTTTGCATGGTTGTTAAGGCCTCTTGCAGTTCTTCTTCGCTTTCAGCAACTATAGCAATATCGTCAGCAAACCTTATCATATCCACCTTTTGCCCGTGTATCTTTACACCTTTTCTGTGACTCATTCTCTCTTTCGAGTCATCAATCGCACTCTGTATATAAGCGTTAAAAAGAACAGATGACAGAAAGCATCCTTGTCTCATTCCTTGTCTTATACTGGCTTCTTTTGTATCATTGTCACATCTTATTATAGCGGCCTCATTCTTGTATAGCGCCTGGATTATTCATCTCTTTATTTGATGTCAATTCTCTTCAGAATCTCGAAGAGTCTTTTCCATTCTACTTTGTCGAAAGCCTTCTCCAGGTCCATGAATGCGATGAATGTGTTTTGGTTTCTTTTTATTCGTTTTTCTAGTAGTATTCGTAGCGACAACATTGCTTCTCTGGTTCCTACACCCCTTCTAAAGCCATACTGGTCTCCGGAAAGGATGTTCTCTACTTTTGGTTCGATTCTTTTTAGAATGATATTAGTCAATATTTTTGAGGCATGGGATATTAGGCTAAGAGTTCTGTGTTGTTTACATTTCGTCGTGCCTGCCTTCTTTGGTAATTCGACAATTAGGCATTTCAAGAAATCCTCTGATATATTTCCATTCTTATACATTGTCTGTATCATTTTAAACAGGGCATCTGTAGTTACTTTTCCTGCTGGCTTAATTAGTTCAGCCGGAATGTCATCGATTTCGGGTGCTTTCTCGTTTTTGAGGTTTTTCAGTGCGAAGTCAAACTCTTTTCTAGTGATTGGATCTCCCAAATCATCTACGTCTACCTCATTTTCTCTTTCTATCAATGTTTCGTTGTCATTATTTCCCTTTCCATTGTACAACATTTCGAGATATCTTTTCCATCTATCTCCTATTTGGTTATTTTCGAAAAGTATTTTGCCGTCTTCTCCTTCTATTGCATTACGCTTTCCAACTCTCATCCCAAAAAAGTCTTTCACCGCAGCGAGCTCTTTCTACATTTCCTCTCTCGAGTTCGTCGTTTATCTCATCGCATTTATTCTGGTAGAATGTTTCCTGGGATACTTTTGACTCTCTTATTTATTTTGTTTCACGGTACTTTGTATTTCTCTTGTGATTCAGCTCTTTTAACATTTTTGAGCTCTCTTCTATCCTTTATCATATTTAGGATCTCATCGGTTATTCATTCCTTCCTTGCTTGGGGTTTTTCCTTGCCTATAGTTTCCTCTGCCGTTGTTATAATCTTCGTCTTTATCACTTTCCAGATCGCATTCTCGTTCTCCTCTTCCATTAGGTTGCACTCTTGCGTCTTTCCCCTAAAACTGTCGCTGATCTCTTTTATCTTTAATACTTTTTTATCCCATTTGAAATTATTTTTTAATTTTTAATTTTTTCAGTTTTAGAAGACTTTTGGCCATTACCATATTATGGTCACTATCTATATCTGGACCGGAATAGCTTCTACAGTCTTTTATTTGGTTTTTAAATCTATGTCTAACCATTATATAGTCAATTTGCAGTCTTTGTCTCTCGCCAGGGAATTTCCAGGTGCATCGCTGTCTTGGGTGGTGTTGGAAACAAGTGTTTGCTTTCACTAATTTGTGTTTTTCGCAGAATTCTGTCAATCTGTTTCCTCTGTCGTTTCTTGCACCCAGCCCAAAGGGTCCAATGCAAGTTCCTTCACGTCCTTCTCCTACAACAGCATTCCAATCTCCTAGGAGAATCAGATTTTCACCTGCTTTTATCACTAATATAAGTTTATCTAGTGAACTGTATACCTCCTCCACTTTTTCTTCGCTATGACTAGATGTTGGCGTATATACTTGGATAATTACAGTGTCTACAGGTTTAGTTTCTATTTTGACTAGAATAATTCTTCCGCTATATTGCACGCATCCCTTAACCCGTCTTCCCCACAGCACAACGCCTACTCCTCCTTGGCCTGGTTTATCTTTTATGCATCCTTATGCATCAACACAGGTATACCCTAGTGAGATCGAATAATGTAATGCAAACATACCTTATATAGAAAAATAAATAAATAAATAAATCCTGTGTGGATGATTCTGTAGTTGCCACTCCAGAAGTCTCCGTAATTGGGCCATCTCATCTCTACTATACCTAGGACATTCAAATTTACGTTTTGCATCTCAGCTTTCAGATTATCCAGTTTGCTGTTTTGCAGTAATGTGCGGACATTCCACGTTGCCCATCTCGCTATTTGGTTCTTTGTATTTGACTTTGGTTTCGCTATTGACTTTGACTTTGTGTTTCTAGCATCTTGAGCAGTCCCCACCCCGATATCCGAACGGGGGACTATTTTTCCTCCGGAGAATTTTACTTGAGATTGGGTATTCATGTTTTGATGGTTCTTGGGATGCCACTTGGACCTTTAATGTGGTAGTTTCCCGTTTCTTTCCACATCCTACGCCGTTGACCTTGAAGTTTCTTCCGCCTTTGGAGATTATTTACTTCTCTAGGACAATAACAGACGCCTAGTAGGGCGAAAGTTGGTGGTCAGCTTATTCCGGCCAACGCTCGGTCCCTGTCTATATTTGCCGATATGAGGTCATTGCTCACTAGAAGGAAATAGATCAGGGTTTTCCTTTCCTTAAACCTGAGACCAGACGGCATTTCTTAGAGTTCTCCACTATGGACTGTTAGGTTTTCTTAAAATACTATTATTATTATAAATTTGGATAATAATATGGGCACGCGATGGCGGCGAAGAGCTTTGCAGCCAGTTTCCAGTAAGTTGTTTCACGTCAGAAGGCTCTTCCGTCGATGGGTGCAATAGGAACACTCAATATTTATTTTTTATCATTACAACTTATTTTATTTAAAATCTGGCATTCTAAGTTTTTAAAACCATATTGAAATAAAAATAATAATAAAGATATTAAAAATATCTTTATTTAATTAAACAAAAATTAAAACTTTAAAAGATCGTACACAAAAAACTGCCAAGCTGCTGGTCGACAGACCAAGGAAATCATGAATAGGATGATCTAGACTACAGGTTTGCGTTAGTTTTGATCTTGTATTAGATGTAATCGATGCAGCAGGGCAAGCGAAACCGATATGAAACGGACGGGGTACGGAAATTCCCATCGTTTTACGGACGATCGCAGCTCTTACGGCGACGGTGGGTTGGTTGTTTGAACTTCTAACTACTATGGACTATTAGGCAACATTAAAAGGACTATTATTATTATTAATTTGTACATAAATATGAACACGCGACAGCGGTGAGCGGCACCGCGGCAGGTTTCGTAAGTGTAAAATATAGTGAAATAAAAATAATAATAAAGATAAACGAAAAATTAAAAATAATAAAATTTAAAAATCGTACACAAAAAGCTGCCCGGCTGCTGGTCGCTAGACCAAGAAATTCTTAAATGGAATGATCTGGACTATAGTTATTCGTTGGTTTCATTCGTGTACTCGATGACGTAAAATTTACTATTTTTTACCCTACTTTGACGCCGGCTGCCTGCCAACGTGCCAGGCTGCCGGTTGATTTGCCCACGCCTGGATTCGATTCCGCAACCTTCGGATTGCGAGTCAAGAGCCTTACCTATAAACCACGCCGGTCGTCGCTTATTCAAATATTACAATATAAATTGAAGAAAAATAAAGTAATAAACAAGGCTTATGCTCATCTGAAATGAACGCTGACGTAGGCAGATTCATATCAATTTGAGAAGAACATAGAAAAACTCCAGAAAAAGGAGTTCCCATTCCGAGGCTGTGTTGTAGTATACGCAAAACAAACCAGAGCACAAGTTGGAATCTAATGGATAGGTGATCCTCGGAGGGTGATTTATCATTTAGTTGCGGAGGGAAATGCCTCAAGGAATCAGAGATTCATGTTTTGTTCGGCTGCTGGGAAGGCTCATGCATTTTCATCCCGCCGAGGCCACCCCCTACAAGACTACAAGAGCTACAAAACAAAGGAGAATAATTGAGAAGGTTGACTCTGTTTTTTACTATCTCATGACATATTTAAAGAATACTATTGGATAAAATTCAAATAAAACCACCAATGGAATCGTCTAACGAAAATTTTTTAAATTTTGTTTTTTACCGACAAATGATGTTTTTCTATTTTTAAAGACAAAATAATTTTTCAAAACACCGCATGGTGGATATAACGCTGTGAGCTGTAAAATATGATGAATTAAAAATTCTACAGAATAAGATATGCAAATTTCAAGGGATTTATACGAAAGAAATATAGATTCCCTACTTACAATGAAAAAAAATTAAACAAAAAATCTCTACATATTTTAAATAAAAGTCCTCCGCCGCGTCTGTTTGTCTGTCTGTTCGCGATAAACGCAAAACTACTGAACGGATTTTCATGCGGTTTTCACCAAAAGATAGGTATATAATTCGTTGAAATTTATAATTAAAGGAGAATGTCTTTATGTGGTTGACGAACGGGCTTGCAAGCGGGCGGTGTGTATACGAATTGTATGCAAATTAACAGATGGCGGTGTGAGTTAAAAGGTTGGGTAACCATCCAGTAGATGGCGTTGTGTTTCTTTAGCCACAGCAATGCGTGGCCGGGTCAGCTAGTAGTGAATAAAATTCACACGAAATCGTAAAAAACTTTGAATGTCTGATGGAACAAGATACAATAAAATCGTATAAAATTTGAAGACGCCATAGCTCTCTTTTTTCGAGTTATTAATTAGCCATAGCAACGCGTGGTCGGGTTAGCTAGTAGCGAATAAAAATCACACAATACAACGAAAACGTAAACACTTTGACGCGTAAACAAACTCTGAACATCTGACGGAACAAGATAAAACAATTAAACCATATAAAATTTGAAGACGCCATAGCTCTCTATTTTCGAGTTATTAATTAACGAGTCAATTTTTTTTTTGCAATTACTATCTACGAAATTAGGACACTTTATTTATTTGTGGTCTAAATAATAAAATATAGGCCATTAAACAAATCAATTTTAATGATTTTAGAAGCAACTTGGGTAATTATTTTTGAGTGAATGTTAAATAATGATGACTAAAAAAAATATTATAGTCTATTTATTTAAAAATATTATTAAATATTAAATTTTAAAGTAAAAATTTTTAAAGACGAATTTTGATGGGCGTAAATTTAAATTAAAAATGACTGATTTACGTCGTAACACATAAATATATTTTAGTTATTTTTAATTTATAATATAATTATTATTTTAATATGTACATATTAAAATTACCAGATACCCCAAAAATAACTTTTCTGCGATGTTTTATTTTTCGTTATAATAAGCACAGTAGATAAGTCAAACTGTATTTAATAGTGCGTCACGCAGCCCTCCCTCTTAATTAATAAATAATAATTATGCAATTATACACATTCTTCTCTAACATTATTATGAGATAATATCAACGGCGAAGAGCAGAGCTTTGGCGGAACTAGTATGAATGATTTTTTTTTTTCAATATTTCTATTTTTGATACTAAAAATTCGTGGTAGAATTCCATAATAATCTTTACATAGTATAAAGCAAAATCGCTCCCGTTGTCTGTAAGCTTAGATCTTTTAAACTAAGCAACGGATTTTCATGCGGTTTTCACCAATAAATAAGAGTAATTCATGGGGAAGGTTTATGTAGGTATATACTTTGTCAAGGTTTTGTGTAAATCGGATGAAATATATATTATATAAAGGGAGCGGGCTGGCAAACGGGCGGGTGGATTTGATATGTATGCAAATTAACAGATGGCGTTGGTAATACAGGTTGGGCAATGGCGTTGTTAGTAGATGGCGTTGTGTTTTGTTAACCACATTACGTGTGGCTGGGTCTGCTAGTAACATAATAAAACATATATAAAACTTATTTCCACTTAATTTATTTTTTGACCGTAACCGGTTTCAGCTTGTTAAAGCCATCTTCATACTGGTACGAATTATTCTTAATCTAGAGTTTATATACATAACTAGCAGACTCGGCCACACGTTGCTGTGGCTAATGAAACTTTTATAACCAACATCATCTGTTAAATCAAATCCATACCACGCTGCCCGCTGCCCGCTGCCGCTTGGCCAGATATATTATGTCTTTCAACCAATTTACACAAAACCTTTGCAAATAATAAACTTTAAAACCTTTCCATGAATCACTCTATCTATTGGTGAAAACCGCATGAAAATCCGTTGCGTAGTTTAAAAGATGTAAGCGCACATACAGCGGGAGTGACTTCATTTTATACTTAGTAAAGAGTAAAGATAAAGATATATGGGGGAGAGGGAGGGGGGCAGCGTACAAGGATTGTATTAAATTTGTATGGTTAAGTGGAAATAAGTTTTGTGTTTTATTATATCATTCTAATTAATGCTTATTAAAGCTTCATTGAAACACATTTCAAGAGATAAGCCAAACAGTCGGATGGTACTTGGCGACCGGTAGATACATCCTCGAAAGCCTCATCCAAATTTCACATCTGTCCGGCAGAGCTTAAGTCTAATGGTTTGGGGCTAATTAGCCGTGAGTTTGATCAATATTACTCTGGCATTTAAGTAGGTACAGATAGGGATTGCAATTCCGGACGATTTTGGAAAATCATGATTTTCGGAGTTCTTAAAACAAAACTTTAAATCCGGGTATCCGGATTTAGAGTTTCGAAAAATCCGTATACTCTGATTTAAAGTGACATACCTAATTTAAATGGACATAATGAAGATTTTTTAATATAATAAAAATTCTGTTTTAACAACAAAAAAAACATTTTGGAAGGCGGGTATGAATGGACGGGAATCATATATATTAGATTATCAACACTTCTGCCTTACCCACCCCAAGTGGTTCGCTACGTTTGATGACTTAACAGGGGTGCCCGGGTTCATGGGATGAGGTTTTTATACTGCGTGGTGGGCCGGATCGGGAGAGACTAGTCGAGAGAGACCTAACCTAGACCTCTATAGCCGTACTCTCTCGACCCATCGCTTTGCACCACAGAAAGGGGGATGGATCCATTGATCCCCAGATTCCAACCCATCCCTCATACCTTTTTCCTTCCCAGAACTTCCTCTCCTTCCTTTCCCAAAAAAGTCCCTCCATAAAGCATTTCTAAAAAGTTAAATTTTTTTCCCCAGAGCCTAAAGTCAGACCTGTGTCGAGCAAAAAAAAAAACGTAAAAAAATACTTAGTACTGTAGAAATGAGTACCTACTGTAGAGATCCCCTATGCTTATGCGTGATAAAACCGTGTGTGACCATGTTACAAATATTGTTACAAATGTGGAGATCCGGAGAGAATGCAAGACTGAGGTAAGCGTAATGAACAAGTTTAAGAAAGAGCCGCTTATATTGATTGGAGAGCTTATATGAGATAAATGCAGATTGAGGCAAAAGCAATCGGGATCAGAAGACACGGCACGATCAAATATACCAAATATTTGAATATTTGAAGGAGCTCAGTGCATTAGTGGCCCAACCCCATGAGCAAAATAAAATTCGACTCTTTTTCATTATTTTCTTATATTTTTATTACGCATATTAATCGAAAAACAAATTGCAAACTAATAATCTTAATCATTTTTATTGTTTTTAATGCTAAAATATAGTTCCAAGATAAAGAATTACGAAAATAGCATGTGGATTGGGCCACTATGTTTCTGCAAATAATGCAGTTTTCATGAAATTATTTATGGATTGGGCCTTCGCCTATGTCTTCTATGCAATCAATTTCATCGTCTTGGCTGTTTCATTCGCCTTCAATTTCTAATAAATAAGACGAATTTCTAATAAATAGATAAAACTCGCGCAGGACAGGGGGGGCGCGGGGTACAAGGCAAGAGTTATTGTAGGTCATCTTACCTTTTTTGTCAATAGGATGTCTACCTGGATATTAAATATAAAATAACATGTTGTTTAAATTGCCAAAAAATGGGTGTTTTTAGTATAGTTGTAACAAATTTTGTACGGATTGATACAAGAAAAGCGTAACCATTGAATCCCAAGCTACTCAACCTTTGTTTTATTGAATCGGTCTTCATTGTTGTCAATTTTCCTATTTGTTATGAATTTTTACAACGTCTTCGTTCTTTTAAAGTAGTTCTAAGTTCTAAGTTCTCAATAGTTTACATTTTCAGAATATTCAATTTTAAATTTTTTTTCTTAGCGCAAGCTCTTACTTTGAAACAATCACAAAATTATTATTTTTTTCTTTGTTTTACAATTTTTTAGAGCAAAATATGATCGTACCCCGTTCTAAGGGCATCTAAGGTTATCCTCAGAAATAAAGATATTTATATGACACAAGAAATTTGTGATCAATGGTATCTAAAATAAACTGATTTGACGTCACCACAAAGTTGCAAAATATCAGCCATTTTTAAATTACTGTTTTGATCGCCGCATTGATCCCTGTACATAATTAATCGTTTAGTGTCCTTAAAAAGTCGGCGATGTGTGTATGCGGTGCGGTGCAGACCACCGAACATGTGGTCAACAAATGCCCGCTCCATTCATTCCCCGGCGGCATTGATGATGTCCATGGTGAGGTCACAGGGCAACGCCTGAGGCCCTAGACTGGCACGCAGACCTAGGTGTCCCCATATGACCCCTCCACCATACGAAAGAAGAAGTGGACACGTGATTTCTTAACAAGTGCTGTAAACTTGACTCTATTTCTGGCGAACCTTAGGATGCAATGCCTTCACGCCATTTATACATATATACACTGTATTTGGACATACGTCATGTATCCCCAAGCAATATGTTCAGAGATATATTTTGTAGTACGCCGTGCTTGTAGAATTAGAAACAGGGGGAGTGGGTAGAGTTTTCATGAGGTGGAAGGTAATAACAGTTGTATCATTTTCGGGTATTTTCCCAAAATCGGTATCTATAGTCAAGCCACGTCTTACTAATTCGGCTTTTCTCAAATTCAATTCTTTCACAACCTCAAGTATAAAGTTAAAATAAAAAAAAAAACTAATTTATTAAAGGAAGAATGATATCATATAGCGCCATCCTATGAAATCAGCAAGAACTAAAATTGGGCCACTGTGGGTACATAGATATAACAAAAATGTTTTCGCTGATTACAAATTTTTCTGGGTTGGGCCACTCGTCTGCTGAGCGCCTCAATTAGGCCATGTCAA
This sequence comes from Limnephilus rhombicus, assembly GCA_929108145.2. Taxonomy (NCBI): domain Eukaryota; kingdom Metazoa; phylum Arthropoda; class Insecta; order Trichoptera; family Limnephilidae; genus Limnephilus; species Limnephilus rhombicus. The sequence continues at coordinate 39,294,116 of OV815271.1, read as the reverse complement.
GAATAACAGAAGGGTCCTATACGTGACAACGTATACGTAGATGAAGCACGGGGTAGGTTTCGAGTTGTTTGAATTAGGATAATGACGTTGTGAATTGAACATATGTGCGTCTCCTCTTAAATCGAGAGAGAAAGGTTATTTTTTTAATTACCTCTCAGCCAGAGATTACCACCTAAAATAATGAATTCCAAATAAGATTGAATGACAGGAAATTTTTAAATATATAAAAATAATTTGCTGCCATTATTTTGTCCTGAAAAAATTTCTGATGTTTAGATGTATTTGCAGTATTATCAGTAATATGGATTGAAGTAAATACCGTTTCCAATTAACGACTTTTGTAGACCGCTCTGATAACGTCGGCAGCAAAGTGGTTCGCGTGCATAAAATGGTGTGCCTATTTACCGAGAACCCCAAAGTGTAATTTCACGAATACCTCCCCAAATTTGCGGTTAGGTCAATATAGGTAGGCTACATAAAGTGTAGGCTGTATATATATAAATGATACATTGAAATGGAGAGCTGGACTAGTTTGGTACAATAACTACGAAAAGCTTTTTAGGTTACGTGGATCATGAAATGGCAGGTTGATCAAAGATTCAGCACAATGTAACCAGTAAAAGGATATGCACATAAGGGTAAAGTGACTTCAGTGATGTTTTGCCTTTCTGGCCTGGGATCCTAGCATGGTCGGTCGATATAGGTTTTATAGAAAATGTCGGTAACTTGACATCGCTCCCAAGCACGACTGCAGGCCGCTAACGAACAACCAACAGTTCACAACGACTAAGGGTTCATAATTTATTTGACCTAAACCGTTATTTGTTCGTTAGCGGTCTGCAGTCGTGCTCGGGAGCGATGACAAGTTACCGACATTTTCGATAAAACCTATGTCGATCGACCATGCTAAGTACCCTGGTGGTCTGTTAATCTTGTACGGTGGTGAGATTAAATTGAAAAGAACGATCACAACTGATGCCTGCAGGTGTGGCCAACTGTGGAATGAAAATACATATTATAAACAACGTAAATCTAATTTAAAAAATCAGAATGATATGATTATTGTTCCTGCGCCCAGTGATCGTTGGTTCAAGCCCTAATGAGGAAACAAAAAAACTAAATTTAAAGGGTTTTCGGCATGCTTAGGAACAAATATAAGCTGACGATAGACGACATTTGTAGATATGTTTTAATTTTATTTGTCATCTGCTTTCTGCAGAGCGACGTCCCACTGCATTTCTTCGTTTTGGCACCACAAATTCAGTTGACCAATAATTGCGTTAATTTTTTCTAATTTTTATATGGTCCCATTGAAGTCAGAGTCAAGTTACCCTTTCAGAAGCTGTACAGGGCCTGCAGATACTTTAATAGTAGGTACACCAAAGCCGACCCCGTACAAATCGCAAGTACACTTCACTGTTAAATTTGGCAGTCACCTCTCGTCTGGAGACCTAAAATACCTGAAAAAACCTTCAATCTGTGCAGAAACTGGCGGTCCATTTAACAGATTCTCCTCCATAGGCGTGAGGTAGGTATACTATCCTTGTTTTACTGGTATTACAATGGAAGTTGCTCCAAGGAACTATGATCTGTATCGATGCATTATCGAGAAACCGGCGTGGTCTAGGGGTAAGACTCTTGATAAGGTAAGGCTAAGGGGTAAGGCTCTTGCAATCCGAAGGTCGCGGGATCGAACCCCGGCGTGGGCAAATACTATTTATTTGTTTAATTTGTGTTATTTCAATTTAGAAGGCGGGAATGGGTACCGCCGCCACGGAAACCTTTATTGGATAACCAACACCTCTGCCATAGGTCACCACAAGTGGTTCGCTACGTTTGGTGATTTAGCAGGGGTGCCCGGGTTCGTGGGGTGAGGTTTGTCTAGGTCTTGGAGGCGGATGACCAGGTTACACTGAACCCCAGATTCCTACCCACCCCTTAAACCCTTTTCCTTCCCAGAACTCTTCTCTCCTTCCTTTCTTTAAAAAAAGCCTCCACACAGCATCCCTAAAGATGACATAGGCCCTAAGGGAAATTAATCATTTAAATTAATATATAATATATTTGCGGCATGTTCCTGAGTGGAAGATACTCTAAGTATCGCTCTGGTGTATGATCACCATTCAGAATTGAAACGTTGCTTGAAATGGCTTAAGCTGTATTTGGTGACCTAATCTGAATAGCCAGGTACTTCCCCTCTCCTCTACCTTCACCCTCACAAATACCCCAATTGGGGATGCCATAGTCTCACTTGCTCCAAACGGAAGCAGCTGAGACTTGTGAGGTAGGCCATAAACAAAAAAAAATCTAGAGTTCAACAGAGCTTGCCTGAGAAAGGCCTCTCCGGCTATCCTCCTTCCTCTCCTCAAAAAACCCTCCACACAACATCCCCAAAGATGACATAGTTCTTAGGGGAAATTATTTACCTCACGCCCTTCCTGTGGGGAGTGAATGTAATAGACCATGATACAAAAAACCTAATTTAAATGCCTTACTTGTTTTTACTCTTTTGTTGTCACTAGAAAGCTCATAATTTATTATTTTTTAATTTAATTTATAGTATTCAAATTATTCCGATCATAAAATAATAGTTAATTTATTTACAACAATAAATTAACTCTCACTATTCACCCCAAGTGGAAACGGTCACATGCCAAGAAAGGGCGCACATCCCTAAACATACTGTATCAACAACTGTTTAACTGTGCTTCCCAAAGGTCAAAACTACATTTCCTACTACCACACCAAAAAGCATCAATATCTGAATGACAAAAAATGTATATGCTGAGTATTTGAATCAACCATTTTCACAATTTCACTTCGTAGCAAATAGTAACCAATACATCGATTTCCACCACTGAGTCATAAGGTCCGGACGATTCGTATGAACCACGTCTTTGAAGTTGGCTAATTTGGTCAATATCCCCGAGTAGCAAAGAGTGGTCAGAACATCGTTATCTACCACTGAGTCAAAAAGTCATCACCATTGAAAAATAAAGTATTTTTAAATAGGTTGTATTGATCTACCCTTTCGATTATTTCCCCGAGTAGAACCGCATCCGCCCACCAGCTGTTGTAGGTTTTACAGTAATAGAGATTGATCACCGCTGTAAAGTAAATTACGTCCAGAGTCTTGCGTGTACAGCGCCAATTGAGGTCTTGACGTTTTAATCCGATTTATTTGCTTTTTTCTCTTTCTCGGGCATTCAGACAACATTAAGCAATGATGGGGAACGTATATTGCGTTTTGTACAATATACATCGAATCCCAATAAAATAAACCCTTTTATGTTGTAAAATAATTTTATTATACGCCGTAAACCGCTGAATTATTCTGAAAATAATTTTTTTATTTAGATATAAAATCGTTTCAGCTCCTGCAAATTTGATGCAAATTTTGATAGATTGTAATTAATCAAATAATTATAAGTAAGTAAAAAATAATTTTACGATTTGTTTAAATTATAATTCCAAGACAAATATAAAATCTTTGATAAAATCTAAACCATTTTTGTGGTGCATCTATATTATTAATACCCTAACGTCTGTCGTACACACTCACTCAAAGAAGTAGATATAAACGGAAGTGCTGCCATCTGTAATATCCAAATAGAACTATTGAAGTTTTCATATTATAGTGTTCCCGCAGAAGCTAGTTAAACAAATTCATTTTGTATATTTAAAATCTTCGATAAATTACAAACTTTAATTACCTCGTTTTTATCGGTCTTTAAAAACTCTCTTTCTTTTCCTACTGCATACCTTTTACTACAATGTTTTCATATTTAACCCGTCTGCTTGGTTCAGTATATTCGCACCTCACAATCCGGAAGCCTCGGTCCCGCGTGTAAATTCTGAAACTGTCACTTTGGATAGAGATTATAAAATATCTATGCAAGATAGCTTTCATAGCTTTCACGCTACGGTTCGCTACGTTTGGTGATTTAGCAGGGGTGCCCGGGTTCATGGGGTGAGGTTTGTCTAGGTCTTGGAGGCGGATGACCAGGACATACTGAACCCCAGATTCCTACCCACCCCTTAAACCCTTTTCCTCCCCAGAACTCTCCCCTCCTTCCTTTCCTTAAAAAAACCCTCCACACAGCATCCCCAAAGATGACATAGGCCCTGAAGAAAATAATTTTCCTCAGGGCCTCCTGTGTGGAGCTCATGTAAAAAAAACATATTTTAAAGACAATAAGAAGCATTATTTCGTTCTCTTTCTGGTTAAAAGAAAAAAACTATGTTTGCATGAGAGGAAGAGAGATATATAGCTTTTAAAATGTAAGGTCGCTCGGGACGTTTTTGGTCTTATGAAAGTATAATGCGATTACATGTTTTGGTATGTATTTATTCCTAAACAAGCAGACGAGTTTTAATATGTATAAATATATATCGCCTCATACGTCATACATATGTAGGGTAATTTTATACTGTCGTGATAACAAGCTTATGGGTTCGAGTGCTTAGTGCTTAAGTCGATGTATAGGTACTCTGAATATCGCCCCTTTTCAAGAACAATATTCAGAATCGAAACGTTCCTTTAATTGGTTTTAGCTGTATTTGGTTAACAGCTCTGAATAGCCAGGTAGGTACGTCACAACTATCCATTTCCAAAATTTCCTGTCAATTTCCCTTCCCCACGTCCGTTCAGCCTCACAAAGTACCCCAATTAAGGGTGCCATAGCATCACTGGTTCCAGATGGTTGGGAGCAAGAACTCTTGAGCGGTATTCACTCAAAAAAATTAAAAATAATGTTTTTTTATTATTTTTAAATCTCAATGAAAATATTTTTACAAAACAATCGCAAGAACACCTGTTTTTTCCTTTCCCTTTTCCCTACAGACTCGAAAAGTACCCCAATTGAGTACACTACAGTCCCATTGGCTCCGGACAATTGTTAGAAGTTGTACTTCTCATTCTCACTACTCGTATTCATATAAAATATATTTTAAGACCTCAAGTTGAATGACAATTGTTGTGAATAAACTTCATATAGTTTAATTACGGACCGTAGCGAAGTCATTTTTTAACTCGACTGTTTTAAATTTCATCTGAGTGTAAATTTGAATGTTCGTTTTGTTTGCGGTTCAAGATGGTGGTTGTTTTAATGCTTCAGAAAATATTATTTTTTCAAATGTGTAACTTCACATTTACTTGGAATTTCTTGTTCGCATTTTTGAAGTAATACTTCTTTACGTACGCTTGACTTGGGGCATAAGCTGGTGAATGCGTGACGAAAGCGTTACAAAAAGTGTGATCAAGCTAGGCGAACGGAAATTGAGAGGGAGATATAAGTTAGTGAAGATAGAAAGAGAGAGAGTTACGTTTCGTATATTACTGTAGGGGCAAGAGAGAGAGGTGCGATCACATATTTTCTTTCTCTCTTCTTTTATAAGTGAGTGATGTTTGACTTCAGTCGTGTGGTCTAAGGCACACTCGTTTTTTTCAATACTACCTGCCTACTTACCTACAAATTTATGATTTCATGGGATGTATTAATTTAGTTTTTATGGATATTTGTTTGCGAGGCCTACCGTTAATTTATTCCGTTATTACTGTTCATTTGTTCAGTTATTAGTAGATATTGATATAAGTACGTGGATTGAATGTTATCATCGATAGAAGCGATCCGGGGTACGCCAACCGCGACTAATACCGCATTGCACATCGCAAGCGTGAAATCAGCATTATCTCCGATTATCCACGGCTCGCACGTTCACTCATATCATTATTGCAAATATTGCACTAAACTGCACTATTGTTTTCGATTTAGACGTGCGATCTGCAGCGCGCCGCTGTGACATTGCGGGAGAAAGCTCGAACTTATGTTATTCGTTGCTGCAAATTCGTGAGCGTGTAACGCGCATCCCATTTGGCGGCATCACTACGCGAAATATTGAAGCTCGGACAAAAGTTGTTTGTTAATATTCTGTTCAAACCAAAGATATTGAAATATAAGTAGATGTGCTATCTGCTGTTTTTACTATGTGGGTCTGCACTTCCGGGTGTCGCCGATATTGTTTACCAATTAAAAAATAAACTAAATGAACAAATAATTAACGAATAAACCAAACGAACGTTAAACTAAATGAAGGAATTCTTTCCTTATTCAAAATATATTGTTAACCAATATTAATGCACATTTTCAAAAAATCAACGAAATGAACAAATTCTTTTTGCATGAAAACTACGCTAATTAGCGCGTAGTCCGGCGACAGTTGCGCGGACACCATAGCATATCTCTTCTGTATTTGAATGTCTTTGGTTCAAACAGACAGCTTGGAGAATATTTCGATATTTCGGTAATTGGCATTTATAAATTGTTGATTTAAGGATATTTCATTAAATGATCATCAATGGTTATTTTTTTAAGATGCACTTTTATATCCTTTTTACATTATCTCCACACGGGAAGCCCTGAGAAAAAAAATTCAGGGCCCCTTCAGAGCCTATGTCTTTGGATGCTGTGTGGAAGGTGTTTTATGGAAAGGAAGGAAAATAAGTTTTGTGAAGGAAAAACGTACACCAAACAGTCCGATGCATATTGTTGATAAATTGCCTTTTACAGGTTGCATAAACCAGGGAAGTTTATACATAAAATCTTGCTAAAATTTCGCCAACTGTTAGCCCTGACGTCAAGATATTTTACACTGAAAATGTTTCCGCAAGGAAAAACATGAAATTTTCATTTTCCAATAATTTTTTTTGTATTGGGTGGATATATTAATTAGCAAAATACTAATACAATGATTAAAATTGAATAATTACAATCTTATCGATAAATATATATATATGTTATGATTAAGGTTTTCACGGGTGTAAGATGTAGAACAATTTTCTCGGTTTACCCGCGTAACGTAGTCCTTAAAAGGACTTTTTAACTCCTGACTTTTCGGACAGATCACACTGTCCATCTTCAGAGGCCTTATGTCTTGAGTTTTTGTCTCAAACTGATAGCTTTCGCATGTCTGTTCGGTCCAAAAGCTAAAACTTAAGTGAGTGCAAGTCACTTCTTATGTCTAGAACGAAGTACCCGGGTTGCAGGTGATTGATGGTCGAGGGGGTGGGGGGCGGGGCTGACAGTAGATACCTGATTGGTAAAGCTAATTGGAGACACTACTGGTAATTTTGGAAATGCCGTTTTTGGGGTATTTTCATCGATTAAGACTTTCCAGGTGTTGGGAATTCTGATTGCGTCATTTCTAGTATTCATATTATTTTTATGTTTATAAATTTCTATTGCTTCGCGGTAAATTCTTTTTGGTTCATTGTATATGCTAGCTATTGTTTTTGTATTATTAAAGTCTATTTTATGACCTTCATTAAGGACGTGTTGCACTATGGATGAAGTTAAGCGTTTATTAGTGACATCTACTTTATGTTCTGCAATTCTACATGATATTTTTCTATTGCAACGTCCAATATACACCTTTTCACATGCCCCACAAGGTATTTTATAAATACCATGTGACTCAAGTGGAATGTGGTCCTTTGGACTTCTTAATAGAGACGAGATTTTATTTTCTGATTTATAAATCAAAACTATTTATAAATCAGAAAATAAAATCTCGTCTCTATTAAGAAGTCCAAAGGACCACATTCCACTTGAGTCACATGGTATTTATAAAATACCTTGTGGGGCATGTGAAAAGGTGTATATTGGACGTTGCAATAGAAAAATATCATGTAGAATTGCAGAACATAAAGTAGATGTCACTAATAAACGCTTAACTTCATCCATAGTGCAACACGTCCTTAATGAAGGTCATAAAATAGACTTTAATAATACAAAAACAATAGCTGGCATATACAATGAACCAAAAAGAATTTACCGCGAAGCAATAGAAATTTATAAACATAAAAATAATATGAATACTAGAAATGACGCAATCAGAATTCCCAACACCTGGAAAGTCTTAATCGATGAAAATACCCCAAAAACGGCATTTCCAAAATTACCAGTAGTGTCTCCAATTAGCTTTACCAATCAGGTATCTACTGTCAGCCCCGCCCCCCACCCCCTCCACCATCAATCACCTGCAACCCGGGTACTTCGTTCTAGACATAAGAAGTGACTTGCACTCACTTAAGTTTTAGCTTTTGGACCGAACAGACATGCGAAAGCTATCAGTTTGAGACAAAAACTCAAGACATAAGGCCTCTGAAGATGGACAGTGTGATCTGTCCGAAACGTCAGGAGTTAAAAAGTCCTTTTAAGGACTACGTCACGCGGGTAAACCGAGAAAATTGTTCTACATATATATATATATATATATATATATATATATATATATATATATATATATATTAACTTTGTGTATTACAAACCAATGAAAGAGATAAAAAAATTATGTAATTTTCTATTGACACGTGTATGGGTATCGCCACGTGGAAACTGAAACTTGGTCAACCAACACCTCTGCCACGGGTCACCCCAAGTAGTTCGCTACGTTTGGTAACTTAGCAGGGGTGCCGGGGTTTAATGGGATGGGATTTAAGTTTTGTCCGAATCTTGGCGCCGGATGCGTCTGCCCACCAAACGCGTGGCAGGCCTGATTGAGGGAGATCTTTTGACCTCTCGGAACACTGCTTTGCACTGCAGTGGAAAGGATGGATTCATTCGTCCGTCACTCCTAGACATACCCAGATTCCTACCCACCCATCATTCCTTTGGCCTACACACCAATTCAAATTTAATCCCTCAGAGCTCGGAAACATTGTGTTAGAAGGATGGAATGTTTCCGCTTTGCAATAAAATCCAAACAATTGGAATATTTCTGAATGTATCCCAAAACTAAAAACTATTTTTGAAAGGTGATAGAATATGCCATCAATTTTTATCATTAGAAATAAACATATAATTTTTGAAATATAAACATTTTTAACGCAACCATAGAAAGTTTTAAAAAATGATTTTTCTAACTAAAATTACTGATAATGAAAAAAAAATTAAAGCACACTCACATTTTATTAGATAAATCGTCGCCTTAGTTCTAAATTGTCCAAACGACCGTTAGAAAATTTTACAGGATGCGAAGGTTATTTTTCATTATTAGAATGAAACATTACGCTAGGTGTATTTTTTAATTTTTAAGTTTTCTTTATTCATTGAATTTTTTTTTTACATAAATTGGGGATTTTTCGACCACCGTGTTAGGCACATGCCCGTGTTGTGGTGGTCGATAAATATATGTGGTGTTTAAGATAAAGCTATTTCCCTAAATGTAAAGCTCTCATTAGTTTGAATAATTCTTAGTTAAGTGATTAACCACATTTTTTTATATTTTATTTTTAGTTTGAAAGTAGAGATTGAACAAACACTAAAATTGCCGTTTGTACAATTAAGAACTAAGACGACGAAATGTAGTGTAAAACTTATTTTTTTGCTATTTAATGTAAAAATAATTAATTAATATAACATTGAATAAATAATCCTAATATAAAAATAACCTTCAAAGTTTATAAAAAGAGAGTTGTTGAATAAATAAATATTTCATATTTTAAATTTTTTTTAATTCAAATTGCGGTCGGACGATTTGGTTTCATAGAGGTGTACATTTTAATTATTCTGTGGTTAACTTTTAGATTTAAATACAAATAGTGGTGTTTTCTCTATACAACACTATTTAGATTATACTTCTCACCATAATAGTAAGGAAGAAACAACAATGTCTATGAGACCTACAAGAGGTGCTCCCAAAAGCGCATTAGTTTACAATTTGGGAGGCGGGAATGGGTACCGCCGCCCCGGGAACCTTTATTGGATAACCAACACCTCTGTCATAGGTCACCCCAAGTGGTTCGCTACGTTTGGTGATTTAGCAGGGGTGCCCGGGTTCATGGGGTGAGGTTTGTCTAGGTCTTGGAGGCGGATGACCAGGACATACTGAACACCAGATTCCTACCCACCCCTTAAACCCTTTTCCTTCCCAGAACTCTCCTCTCCTCCCTTTCCTTAAAAAAATCCTCCACACAGCATCCTCAAAGATGACATAGGCCCTGAGGGAAATTATTTTCCTCAGGGCCTCCTGTGTGGAGTTCATGTAAAAAAAAAAAAAAAGTCTGAGGGGCTAAGAATGAATGACGTGAAGTAAGACATAAGCCAGCCGAACCGTTGCTTTTGAATGACCTACTTTATGCCAAAAATCATTATTTTTCTCTGATATTAATAAAGGTAATTCCCAATGACCCGTTTCGGTTCGTTTTCTCGAATGACCTGCCTTATTACCTTTGAGAACGTCGGACGAGCAGTTGTCGGGTAAGCCAAATACACTACTTATTCGTGTATGATCTCTAAACTGGTTGTAATTGACATTGACGAGGGTAGCTGGCGTAAAGGGTGCAACATAAATAATATTAGCCGGGAAACTACTGCCCGCCCTCTTTTGTAAAAACACAGCCGAGCTTGAATTTATTTACTGCTACGCAGAAGAGAGGTTTAAACAAATACTGAGGACTGCGTTGTTGTGGAATCGAACGAAATATGAGCTTTGTAGGAGTATTGTGATTTTAATAACATGTTGTAGTTTGAGGTCTTAGATAACATAGACAGTATATATTTTTAATTTTATTTTTTATGTAAATCAAGTATTTAATTTTATTTTTAATTTTGTAACTACCACAAACTAAGAGTGCCATGTCCCAACTGTGCCCAAGAGTGCCTGGGAATATTACAACCCCAATTATTATTCGTGAACGTTATGAGGCTTACAGAATGGGGAGTTCGCTACGTTTGGTAACTTAGCAGGAGCACCCGGGTTCATAGGATGCATTTGTCTACCTATTGCGTGGCTTGCCGATTCGGGAGAGACTGGTTGAGGGAGACCTTTTGGATCCGTCCCCTTGCACCGCAATGGGAGGGATGGATACATACATCCGTCACTCTTGGACACATTGACCCCCAGATCCCTTCCCACTTCTTATACATTTTTCCTTCCCAAAATTTCTTCTCCTCCCTTTCCCTACAAATACCCTTCATCCCCTAAGATGACATAGGTACCGACGGAATTGTTTTTCCTCAGGCCCTCCTATGTGGAGCTTAATGTAAAAAAAAATAGGGAAAGAGAAGGAGATGGGGAAGAGGAGCTTTGGTAAGTACCTTGATATTCAATTCTGGTTATCAATCACGGCTAAAGCAAGTAATTTAAATTACTGAATGATTTCGATTCCGAATGGTGGTCTTTCGACAGGATTATACGGAGAGTGTCTGCGATTGTTGTTATTTTGAGCTGTGTGGAAACTTCAATATTTCAAAAATACTTTTCAAAAATGTATTTCAAAAATTTTTATGCGAGAAGCTGTCTCCCTAAGATATTTTTAAACAGTTCAAGTATTTCTTCTGTAGTAGGCGAAACAGCAGTTACTTATAAACATATGTAAAAAATTCGGAACTCAAAAAAATTTTGGTGATTTAATTATAGTATACGTATAACAGTAACCTAAGTATATACTTACGGCTACATAAAACATTACTACCTATTCCTACCTTACTACCATCAAATAAAAAAGAAAACTAGAAGTGCCTTCCATACAAATGTTCCATATATCCCAATCGCCCAGCGCACTCGTCAGACATTGTAGATATCGGTATTGGAAATTTAAGCCTCGATTAGGCAAATATTTGAATCACAAAATATGCCCACATGGCATTTTTTGTATTTTTATTTGTTCTACGTTTACCATCTGTTATATGGACACAGAAAGGTATATCGTAAAAGTGCATAAAATTAAATAAAAATGTAATACATTTAAAAAAAAAGAAGTAATTACAATGCTCGAAGCAAGGATCGAGATTTTTAAAAAGTTCGCCCCTTCAACCCGTGAAGCCGGCCCGATAGAATTGCATCGCATTCACTACCTAATTCTAATTACCCTAAGTGGCCGGGGCTATTTGTCTTCGGAACTTACAAACAAAAACTTCCGCCGCCTGATGCTCTCTTAATGGGGTGAACTGAGCTACGTAAAACGTGATGATCTCAGAATCTTCATTTGCGGATGCTTGGTTAATATTTAGTAGTTATTTTAATTTTATTTTTAATTTTTAACTTAATGAGTAAAACCTCAAATTGTAATATTTAAATAAATGAAGACAATATAAGCGAAACTCAATCGAAAATCTGGAAACAGAAAAATCAGAAAAACATATTGACACCTCTGGGACTCGAACCCAGGACCTCTTGCTTTCCGTTAAAGAAAATGAAGATAATGTAGGTGGTTCTTAGTCGAAGTATGGTATAGTTAAACATGACCGAATTTCATATCGACACTGTGGCGCATTGGTTAGCGCGTTTGCCCGGAAAGCAAGAGGTCCTGGGTTCGAGTCCCAGAGGTGTCAATATGTTTTTCTGATTTTTCTGTTTCCAGATTTTCGATTGAGTTTCGCTTATATTGTCTTCATTTATTTAAATATTAGTTATTTTAATCTTTCTCTGATAACAATGTTCATACACTATGTGCGAGTACTCAGCTTTTTAAACTTAATCTCTAAAGAAAGATTACCCTAAATAATTGCGATCAGGAAGTTCCAAGGGTTTCAATCAACGATGTAATCGCAAATCTTTTATCACACAATTCGAAGGTTGCAGTTTAAAAAAAATTGTTGGTGTTTGATTTTTTCGGTTTTATGGCAAATATTAATTACTAGATAATACTTAGATATTTTACAGCACCCTTTTCGTGAAATATCACCTTAAAGGCGATTCTTCGAAAAACGATGTCTTTCTCCCAACTAACTTGAGCCAGTTAAGCTAAGGCATCCCCAATTGGAATGAATATGTTATGAGGATGAAATAAAAAATGAAAAAAAAAGATATTTGCGAAAAGAAAACCACCAGGATATTTAGATTTTGTCAATAAATAATAGACTAAAATCATCTTAAAATTGAGTGTTTTAATGTCTATTTCATGTACATATGCGTTATTTCTACACATGAAAAAATATTTTCTTTTAGTTGGTACTAGTGTTAAAAAGCTTATGGAAGGGGAGCAACAATTTTTTAAAATTAGATACTTAATCTCACTTTGATTACTCATATTTGTGAGGATAGTAAGTCACAAGTTGATTTACGTAGTGTAGAGTGAGACAATAATTATTATTGAACCTTCATGTGGAGTTGAGCGATGTCACTCAGCCTCGTTAAATATTCCTTAAATCGGTGAATCAATTATTAATTTTTCGAAGAAAACTTCTTCGGAAAGGTTTTCACTTTGTGATGACATTATTTATTTTAAGAAAAGACAAACAACTTTGTTTACATCACTTTTATTTGTACACAATCTACATGTTTCGTGAACGATGTTCACATCATCAGGATCAAATGTATACTAAACTTAAAAATTAAACATAGATCACACATGGAACGAAGGGGTAGGAGGAAGGGGAAGGGGTAAGATTGAGGGGACAATTGGGATTTCAAAGTCATTAGCAGGGAAAGACCGGTTAAGTGGGAAAAGGTTCAAAACCTTTTTGAAAGTTGTTTGTCTTTTCTAAAAAAAAAAAAGAATCAATTATTACTTAAACAACATTATTATCAAAGCTTACATGTAATCATTTACAAACTATTCATTAACTAAGATATCTACCGCACACACTAATACTACAAAAAATTATTGAAAATAATTACGGTATGTAATGAAGATAATAGAATAATGGAATCTTTTCATAACCAATAATTTTATTAACTCTTTGTCCTAGTGATATAAGCTTTTTACGAAACCCGATGGGCGTCAAATAGGTATGTTTTCTTTATTTAAAGAGAAAAGAACTTTTATTAAAAATGCTATTCCATCATACTTAGTAACGACGCCGACCGATCTCTGAGAGACTAATTGAGTGCAGTTAGCTCATTTTGCTTTTCTAATTTTGGGTTCTGATTAGGGAAGAAAGCCAAATAGAAAATAATTAAAATTTCTAAAATTAAAAGGGTTCATTATCTTCCAAAAAAATTACAAGGTCTACATTGCACACATCTATCAGAGGACACAATCGAACAAGTACACACATTTAATTATCTCGGTTGAATATGAAAGATAGCATAGAGATTGGTGACATAGAAAGCTACGTAATTTATATTTTATGTTGTATTCATATTCATGCATGAATAAGCACGTAGCTGTAGCTGTAGTAAGTTGGCGAGGTAAAATATAAATCAGAAACATGTTGGCAAGAATATTCAATAAAGATGGTCGACCCCACGAACGCGAGCCAGTGAAATTAATTTAATGGGTGTCGTACATTATGAAAGAAGCAGTGAATGAATACGTCAGAGACATATGACATACGTAGACAGAGGCTAGAAGTGTGAATGGGAGTAAGCTAATCACTAAATGAGAATCCATTCAAGAACGTTGAGACGAGAGAACATGTGGACTCGTTTGCCGAAGTCATCAATGTATTTAGATTAGGAGTAACAAAAGCGTACGTCTCCAAATGGCTTTGAATTGAAGTGAAAGCAAATAACCTTGGTAAGTGAGATCATCTGATTTCGCTTAACTTTTTCCGTCTGCAAATCGAAATTGAACTAGAAGATTTACGAAATAGTGCAAATAGCATAACTTCATAAATATCCAAAAGTGTATGCAGCTGAACTATTGGATTTGTACAGAAAACTCTCGTTTAATCATCTAAAATCTAAACGATAGTACGATATTCTTATTTAGGAGCATCGAACAGGAGCTATGGTGAATATTTTTATGATCTTTTTCTGTATCATGCACTTTATTTGGTATTATGCACTTGTGTAATGTATGGCTTACATTATATTATTGAAATTTTGAAATAGGTGGCGGTTTTTTTCTCTTGTGTCTCTTTTCTAATAAATGTACCCTTATATACATCGATGCACCATGTACCCTGTTATTTTTTTTTCTAAATCCTTTTTCTTTTTTTCTCACAAATCCTTTTTTTTGTCCTCTGCACTTGATCATGTAAAAAGCAAAAATCACGTATGTCGGGGTGTTGATAATTAATTTAATTCTTGTAAATAAACGAATAGATAAGCTCTTTATTTAAATATTCTTATTATTATTATGGTTTGAAATGCTGTTATTAGATATGTGATATGAAATGTTTCGTTCCGGTGAATATTTTAAACATTATTCACTTACCTATCACTAGCAGAATCAACTTAACGGTATGGATTAACCACTTGGGTACACTCTTGCAAAACTAATTTAAACCACCTACAATCAGTACAAAATGCTTTGGTTAAATTATTAGTTCAAAAACATATTTTTTTACCTATCATTGTTGTATCGGAATTTAACAATATTACCGGTGCAGGCCTTATTATGGTGCACAATATTGATTCAGCATATGTGTGAGTCTGATTATAAGAGGAAAGTAGTACATGAACCTAATACAAGGTTCACAAAGAATGAACGAATGCTTGTTCCAAAATATATTAAAACTACGGACGGAGAACCATGGAATAGAGAATATAACATGCCAAAAATATTTAACCCTTCAAAAATTTGAAGGGTTAAATATTTTTGTTATGTTAAATGCTGTTTAAGACAACCCCCACGAGATTTTTGCTCTATTTTAAACGAGTCGTGTTTTATTAAACATTTTCCCAATTTTTGCATCGACTTCGTCGCTTTAAATACAAGCGCGCTCCTCTAGCACTCGTAATATCATGTCTCTCTATCTTCTTCTTTTTGAGCCCGGTTGCGGCTCCTTACGTGCTAACTTTTGAGTATCTGATTGTAGCCAGTCTATTTATGCCAGTTCTGAAGAATGAATTCTAAACATAAGAGTATTGAAAAACATTAAGTCCATTGATATCAGATGATAATTAAAAGGGTTAATTATTACTTCAACATTGTATCGGATGTACCATCAAGACTTGTACGGTGTACACTTAAATTTTTCAATGGTCAAAATATTTTCGCTTTACAATAAAATGCACATATTTGGATTATTTCTGAGCACATTCAAAAACCAAAAAACTGTTTTAGAAAGGTGATGAAATACGCTTTCAAAATATAGAATTCTACAAAAACATATATTTTAATTATAAAATTTTTGCATACAAACATAAAAAAGTTTTTAAAATGGCTCACCTTACTTTTTTCTAACTAAAGTTACTGATAATAAGTAAAAATAAAAACACATACACATTCCATTAGACAAATGTATAACAAACACATATTGTAACCTCACTTTTTTGTCGCTCTATGAAAAATAATTTATAAAAAATTCCCCCAGTTTCAAATTCTTTTTTCAATTTGCAATTCAAAACTTTGTGTACATTAAAGTGTACATTTTACTTTTTTGGTGGCTATTTTTTAGATTGGAATATAAAGCATGGTGTTTTTTCTTTCTAACACCGATTAGAACATATTTCTATCTATGATAGTAAGGAAGTTACGGCGTTTTATATGAGACCTATGTGTGTTGGGACAAATATGGTCTCCTAAAAAACGGGTTTTAACATGTTACCAAGTAATTTAAAAAAATGCGATACTACAAATAGACTGAGATGTATGCTGAAACAATGGTTACTAAATAGAGATGGCTTATGTTAATTCATGTGTGTTAATTGTGACAATCTGTGTCGTTATTGTAATAATATTATGTATGTATGTTTAAATTGTAATTAAAAATTATCATCCTGTTGACAAACTGCATTATTGCAGTTTAACGAGATTGTACCTTGAAAACCAATAAATAATGATTACCTTCTCGATCGAAGATTTGCATAGTTTGAAATGTGCGGGTTACGTTATGTTACGTTACGTTACGTTACGTTACGTTACGTTATGTTATCAATTAATTCATTCATTAATTTTCAATTACAATTTAAATATACATATATAATATTATTACAATAACTACACAGATTTTCACAATTGACACACATGAATTAACATAAGCCATCTCTATTTAGTAACCATTTTCACGTTACGTTACGTTACGTTACATTACGTTACATTACGTTACGTTACGTTACGTTACGTTACGTTACGTTACGTTACGTTACGTTACGTTACGTTACGTTACGTTACGTTACGTTACGTTACGTTACGTTACGTTACGTTACGTTACGTTACGTTACGTTACGTTACGTTACGTTACGTTACGTTACGTTACGTTACGTTACGTTACGTTACGTTACGTTACGTTACGTTACGTTACGTTACGTTACGTTTTGTAACGATACGTTATGTTATGTAATGCTAAGTTATGTCATGTTACGTTATGTTTTATTTATTTATAAATACATGTTACATGATTAATACATTTACTTGAGAAGATACATTAGGTCACCATACTAGGCAGCTGCCTGTATCATGGTGACCAATGGAGGATAGTTATATTTAAATGAAGTCTAGTAAGTGTAGGTATTAAACATATTTAAGTAAAATTATAAAAAAAATATGTAAAATTGGTAGAAATGTTTCCAATAACTCTCAAATTGCCAAAGTTGCCTGGAAAATAAACACAAATAAGTAAGGTAGCTGATATGTATGTACATAAATACACACACATGCATACATACATACATATATATTCTTACATAAACATGTATTTATGCATACCTACAAATACATGTATATTCATATATATACACACATACATACATATACATACACATACACACTAAAGTTTGATGGCAGAAACAAACCGTCAGCAAATAGTGGCAAAAACAAGATCATCTAATGGAGGCTGGATAATACTGCATGATATTTATGCATACACACGGATGTGTTATAAAGTTATAATATACGCATGCTATATTTGCGCGTCTCAGTTTTAAATGAAATAAAATAAAATTAAAAAGTAAAAATGTTATGATGGGTTATATTATATAATGCTATGTTATGTCATGTTACGTTATGTTATGATTGGTTATGTTATGATACGTTATGTTGAGATTTATAAGTCACTCTGGCAACATTATTAAGTAATATTACCTACATACTTTTAAATGTATTTTAATTGTAGATTCAATAAATTCCAAAAGAACAAAGACGTAATAACAAATTATTTACCTTGTACATTTACGTATCGTTACACTATTACTAGAGCGTATTTTGTATTTATTATTAGGGCGTATTTTGCAAAGCGGTGTAAATTTAAAAAAATCAAGATACATTAATAATGATCTGATTAAGACCATAGCGCGTCGATAAGCACAACTGATTTCTTGAAATAATTACTCTGTTTGCAATTAGGTTTCGGATCCGATGCCGGCATTGTCAGCGATAGTCCAATGGCCCGACACGATGATACCATAAATCGGTCGCTACTGGGGAGGGAAGTGGGGGGGTGAAGGGGAGTAAGTTAGGTAGGGTGGCCCGGGCGGGTTAGGACGGGCCTGGCGCTGCGCTAGAACCTTGCCACTCTCACTAATTAGTCTCTTTCGTTGGTAGTAAAGTTAATCTTCATTACTCCTACAGCCTGTCCCTTGTATATATTGATACGGGGACAAAACATCTGCTTACCGGATCATTTATCTTGTTTTTGCCGTCGGACATGCCATCGTTCATAATCGAAATTCCAGGGGAAAAAATCAATTTGCCACTGCTGCGAAGGCGGAAAATCCCCGATAAACAACTCAACTCGCTGCGCCCAGGATAAATCTACTAGATTTTATAGAAAATAACATTTTCACAAAGAAGAACCATTCATCTGAAACATTAATAGTGACGTGAAAATATTTCTTCATTACGAAAAATGTCATGAGAACAATTTAATTACTTTTGTTGAAAGTGTTGACAAAAATCAAAATACGTATAACGATTTTACGAATAAGTGGGAAGCATAATCTTGAAATTATTAAAAAAAATATTTGTATATCTACCTAGAAATATTATTTTTGATTATTTCTAAATTTATTAACTTTTTTTTCTTGCACCGCTTAACTGCCAAAGCAGTTTGTTATCCGGTAAATTTAACAATATTAATTATAACACTGAAGCACACATATAACAGAAATCACAATGCATATCTGAAGTCCCGGCAAAGCCTGGACTTTACACAGAGTTTTCGAAATCAAATGAGACAGTGACCTTCCTTTGCAAACAAATCAAATCCACACCGCCCACTTGACAGCCCACCACACATACAGACATTCTCCTTTATATATCAACCAATTTACCAAAAAACCTTGAAAAATTATATACCTAAACCTTTCTCATGAATCACGTTCTAGAGTTCAACATCTCGGCTGTGTAACAATTTGCCGACCTCTGCGTTTCCTCCCTCCTACAACACGTGTCTCTTTAAGACCAATATTCACTCCTTCCTTTCCACAAAAAGACCCTCCACGCAGCATCTCCAAAGATGACACACGCCCTAAGGTAAATTATTCTCCTTAGAGCCTCCTCTGTGGAGTTAATATAAAAAAATATGCGAATTTTTAAAATACGTGAATATTAAAATAATTATAAAATAGCAAAACCATGTTCATCCATCCCAAGCCGACGATGTTTATTATATTCTCGAGTCTGTATTTACGCCACATATTATGCTCCGCGGAAAACGGAAATAGAAGACCATTATGAGTCGTTTAATTACTTGCCCGGTAGCTTCACTTGTTACAACCGGAAGTTAGTTCCAGAGATTGCGATGTAGACTCGTAGCAGAGAGCTTCGTAGCAACGTAGCGCCGCGCCGCGCCGCTCCGTTGCGACGTAGAGTCGCGCCAGCAAGCTACGTAGCGTTGTAGCATGCAGCGTAGCGACGTAGAACGTCCTGCTATAGCGATGGCGTTGCTTGGGACTTGTAGAATGATTGTTGCATTTGGACGTAAAGTATTAAGGAAGCAAGAAAATTAGTCGGCAAGTACTTAGATATTATGTGGTGCCTAGCTTCTTTCCACAATCTTTCTGATTTTTAATGTGTGCATTTCAACAGATTTTATTCAAGGTTTTATGAAAATCTTCATTGAATTTCTTTTGAAGGTTTTTTTACAAATCTTAAAAGTTTGTAAAAGATTTATTTAAAATTTATTTGTGGCTTTAATAAAAGAACATAATGAAAATATAATTCTCCCTCAATTATCACATTGACAAAGTATAAGGGAACCGCTGAGAGCCCCGTTGTACTATCTTTCTCACAAAGGCGCAGAAAAAATATTTAGGACTGAGTTGTTAGTGGCTGCAAAACACAGAATATTGAAACTACGTGATTTTTTAAATTTTTAAAATTTTTATTTTTTACTGAAAATTTTTGATACAATACATATTTATAATAGATACATAAAATAATGAAAAGTACCTATATAAAAAAAAACTTAATGTAATAAATGTATGAAAAAAAAAATCCCGCAATGCCCGTACGTGGGTAAAATATTGATTTTTTACTTTTATTTTTATTTCTTTGGTTAAAGTGAAGATTTTAAGTACATATAATATTAAGGATTTAAAAAGAGTAACTGAATAAATTCAATTAAAAACTACAACATAATAACAGTCTGCACTGTTACTATCGCATTTGTGAAAGTTTTATAAGAACAAATGTTACAAGTGGAATTTAAAGACATAAAAAAACAAACCAAAAACAAACCAGCAGACAATATAATATATCTACTTTAAAAGCTGTCTAATGATAAATATACTTAATGGCTTTGTTAAAATGTACAATAAAAAAATATCCGTTTCAGTGTTTTTAGCCAAATTTTGATATATATTTTTATAAGATTGAAGATTTTGACATGTGTTCTCTTTAAAGGTTGTACACATTTTTGAAGCTATAAAACTAATATGCCTTTGGGACAACCTAGTTTTGCAGTGGAGTACAGCATACCAACTCACAGGAGCCACGTCTTTGGTTGGTACGATTTGAATTTTTTTTAAAGTTAGTTGGACGCATATATATATATAAATTTAAGACATTGAAGACCATAGGTCTGTCTACGGTCCAAAATATTAGTTTCTTTAAACAATTGTTTGGAGGGATACGATTTAGTTTTTTTGTACATTATCTTAATAATTGATTTTTGGTCAATTTCTAAAGGTTTTACATGTTTATTGAAAGTTCCACCCCAGCCAATTATTCCGTTGAAAAGAGATGAATGGATCCGTCATAAACTAGTTTTATGGTTTTTATATTTACTATGTTTCATTCGGATTCGGATTTTAAATGATTCCTGGTGTTCCCAACCAAAACTTAATTTACATCGTATACTCGTATCAACGTGCGTCAATGCTATAACGTACCGCGTCCGGCTTTGACCTTTCCGCGTACTGTCTGCTAGTAAGCTTCCACGGCTTGCCCTAAGTCCCACTAATTGTCTCACCATCACCCCCGCAGCCTCCTGGCACCCTGGTACAATCCCATCCGCAGTCACCTCCCAGCAGATACCTCCCGGTCCTTCCCACTCCCTCTCTCCACAACCCATCACCTCCCAACACCTCCCATCACCTCCCATCTGACCATCACCATTAATCCCTGAGCCATGAGTCTTACAGTATCTCACGAAACCGCGTCATCTGTCAGAAGGGATAGCAGGTGAATCTGCCGCTAAGTTATTATGGGAGTCGGATTAATAAAATCAGAGAACCATTTTGCCAGCCACATTTGAAAAGCCATTCACTGCGGTTGTAATCAGGATTAAGACTTCTCATTCCATATCAAAGATAGTTTCATTGCTCAAGGATCTAATAGGATCCGAGAAATTTCATTTTGGAATCACTTCTACCGGAGGAGAATTATAATTTAGGGGATGTATTAGACAAAACACGTTCTTTCGGTACTACTGCGTTGATGTACATTTACATATATGTAGATTTATGAAGTTTTTTAAAATATTGATTTCAATAAATAGACCAATTACACTTTTCAATAATAAAATACTTTTCTTTTCTTTAACATGATGGAATCCTACCATTGCGGTAGTTTTTCGATTCCTTGCCTGAAAAAAATAGGTTTCTTGGAGGTGTAGAAGTCGCCAAGTCAATTTGAATGAAGAGTCTTGTTATTGAAGATACAGGCAGAAGAATGTATAAATAAATATATCACATGGAGGAAAACAAAATAGCCTTTCGCCTGAGCCCATGAAAAGCTGTTTTTTCAAATTAATTTATGTATTTTTTTATATTTAAAGAAAGACAAACATTCACTGTTTACGAGTTACGAATAACTTGACAATATTTGATAATCTCCTATTAGATACTACCACAGTGAGCGGAAATCTCACTTGGTGGCTTTCTCATGCTGAGGCCCCCATTTAATAATAAAAAATCAATAAGATGAAGTAATAAATTTAAAAAAAAATCGACATAAATTATGAGATACAATGAAGTGTTTTATTATGTATAATGATAGTAATATTAGTTGTATATGCAGTATATAGTTATATACTGCCCAAAAAAATTATTTCCCTAGATTTCAAAGTGAAATTTCCCTAGAATTTCACATTTACGCAATTACCTACGTAGCCACCTGATTGTGTAACACTAATCCTGTTATATGTTAATTATTATGTGTGTTTTAAAATGGTATTGTGTGTTACGTGTGTATGTTTTATTTTTAATCCAGCGTTTAGTTTTGTGTCTGATTTTTTCCCTCATTTTTTGTATCACTGATAGTTGAATGCTTTTATGCCTGCTATTTATGGTGTATTTGTCCAAAGCTTTTATTATTTGTCATAAAAGTCCGACTGCGTTTTATTTGTTAACGGCACAGTAAAATTGGTGGAAGATATTTCTCTCAGCTTTCTCTAAAATAATAGGTATTAATATCGCAATAAAATGTTATATAAAATTACATGTTCAAAAAACATTTCTTGCACTCTTTTAGGTCCCTACCTTAGAAACCAAAAACTGTGAAACTATCCATTCCCCCTTCCAACAGAAAGCAATACAATAAAATCACCGATAATTTTTTTTATTTTTCGAATTTCTCTTAAGTGCACAATATTTTAGTATGTAACCGTATCCTATATATGTACACCTACACATATAGATGATGCAGAAGTCTCAATTGATCCTATTATATACTTAACTATTGTATAATGTTATTCTATTTTAGTTATAATTAGTGTAACTCGCTCATCAAGCACAAGAACTAGCTTCTTCTTTGGTGAGATTGCAATTTTAAATAATTTCTGTACCTATATGTAATTTATATAACTCCACTGTACACCTATATATCTATATTAAAAAATATTTACAAAGGCAACCTCCTTTCCGATAGCCTGAAACGGAGAATCGAATAAACAAATTTAAAAAAATCAATCTTAACCTCTAACTGCTGACGTGAGTGCCGTTCCGTCCTAGCGATAATAATAATATCGAAACACTCCCCGCCCCCGCGTGTGACGCATACGCCGCTTCTAGTAGCTTCGAGTTTAATGACGCCAGAGCCGGAAGTTATAAATTTTAAATTTTTTAAGTTGAATTTCTGTACATAAATTCATTTCAATTTTCTTGCGGGCCCCGCTGACCCATCGTCAGTACTAACGTGACTTTTTTAAAACAACTTTACTAAAGTTTTTTCTATATAGTTTATTTTTAAATGTTATAATAAAAGTGAGTTAATCGTTTTTTATTTAGTTCAATTGATAATAAAGACTGATTTCTGATCTTAAGCGATTTTTGCCAAGAATTATTACATAATATCCAAATTGTCAAATGTAAGCAATTAAAAAAGTATTTTATTTTATTTAAATATATTTAAGTTAAATTAATTAATAAATAATAATTTTAACCTCAAAATTTTCATGGAATCTCTAATATGTATATACAAATTTAAAGTAGCAGGACGCCCAGGCCCCCACGCCAGAGTACACGTAAAAAACACCTCAGCAGTTAAAGGTTAAAGGTTAAAATGAGTAAACAAAACTACGATGTACTGTAATTTGGATTTTTATTATAATATAAATAAATACCTTACATAACTGCGAGATAAGAATAAAATGATCCGTGTAAACATATTTATGATAATTACGCTGAACTATGTAGTAATAAATATAAAAATGTTAAATTATTTTATTAGAATACCACTCTTTTTTATAAGAGCGTTTGAAAGTTATTCCCATTAATGTATTTTTTTAAAATTATTAATTAACAAAGATATCTGATTTTTTTTTCATTATTTTTTTTATTAATGAAGAAAAAGAACAAGAAACAAGATTTAATGAATTTCTTTTTTATAACATACATTTTACTTAGAGTATACAATAAATATAAAGTATATATAAATATAATATATAAACTACAATTATTTAATTTTTATAATATACATTTTACTTAAAGTATACAATAAATATAAACTATATTGTGATGTTAATTTTTGATATGACAAATGAAGTTATAACATTTTGATTGGTGATGTTATGGTTGTTGATTTAAAAAAAATATTAATTTGACCTTTTTCTTGAATGATACGAAATCTGTTATTTTTTTAATTTCTTCGGGGAGACTATTAAACTATTTTATGCCTTTGTAAATATAATTATTGTGCATTTGTTGTTTTGAAAATAGAGGAATTTGGATGTTAAATTTATGCCTTAATGATGAGTTAACTTTAAATTTTTTAGTTACATTGTCTTTGAATATTTGTAGTGTTGAATCTTTTTTTTAGAGGTCTTCAATTTTTGATACTTCATAGAACACATACAAATACATTTTTTAGGTATATGCCATTTCACTAGGCTGGGACTGTTCCGAAGTGGCAGGAAATTAATCTTATATTGATATTTTATTAATTAGATAAAATAAAATATTTAAAAAAAAATTAAATAGATAAAATAAAAGAGACGAGAGAAATACGACGGCCGGCATAGTCCAGTGGTAAGGCCCTTGACTAGCACTCCGAAGGTCGCGGGATCGAATCCCGGCGTGGCAAATAAATTTTATTTGATTAATTTGTGTTATTTCACAATTTATTCATTTAAAATAATATATAGTATATTTGCGGCACGTTCCAGAGTGGAAGATACTCTCAGTATCGCCCTGGTGTAAGACCACCATTCAGAATTGAAACGTTGCTTGAAATGGCTTTAGCCGTGTTTGGTGACCAGATCTGAATAGTCAGGTACTTCCCCACCTTCTTCTTCCCTAGCTCCTTCTCCTCCCCACTACCTTCAGCCTCACAATATACCCCAATTGGGGATGCCATAGTCCCACTGGCTCCAGACGGGAGCAGTTGGGACTCTTGTGAGGTATTCATGTAAAAAAAAAAATAAAAAAGAAGATTACCCTAACAAATCTGAAATCCTTCTTCTTAAATGATATATTACATTGATGGGAATAATATTCAAAAGTTTTAATAAAAAAGAGAGTTATTCTTAATTAAAAAAAATAATATTCATTTAAACTTTTAGAAAAAATTGGTATCTCATATTAATTAAACCGGATAATTTTTATCCGAGATATTATACAGGTTAGTATTGTTAGTAACCAGCTCTTTAAAAATGTTTGTTTCCATTTAAAAAGGTAGCCGCCAAAAATATGAAAAAAAAAAAAAAACAGTCGAAGACAATATTGTTAGTTTTGATTTTGAAACATCAGATTGATAGAAATGACTTAAAAATAAGAGCTCTCAGTGGCCGAATTGGTTAAGGCGATTTCATGGGTTCGAGTCTCAGTTGCGACCAATAGAATTTTTTATTTTTCTGTGTCTTATTCTTTTTCATATTTCTTTCAGATTTGTTAGTATTATCTTCTTTTTCAATAAAAAAAGTGTTTTATTTTATTTTTATTGTTTTCATTTCTTGCTAGAGCAATCCCGATGAGTTACAGAACTCATTTTGGGACAGGAGGAACATACAAATCATGGGTGGGAGGAAATAGTTAAAATTTTACATAAGAATTTGGATATTAAAATATAAGATTCACATACAATATAGAAGAAAAATAAAATACAGGTTGAGTAGAATAAAACAGCATTGGAAAACAATTAAAGAAAAAGGGAACAAGGTTATACAGATATGGATGATTACAACTTAATGGAAAAGAAAAGAAGAGAAAAGAAACAAGACAATTGAATATGACAAGAAAATTACAAAGTTTCATCCTTATACATACTTAAAAAATATTCTTTTAAAGCATTACTCTGTTTTTTTTAAATTTTGCTAGATTCCCTTGTACATATCTGGTAGCGAATTATATAGTGTATAGGCAACATAGTTCAGAGATTTTATCCCATATTTTGTAGTGTTTGTTTGAGGTATGCGGATTTTATTGCTATTTCGAGTATTGTGAGTGTGGATGTCTTGATTGTAAAGTGGCTTGATGATAGTGTGAGTTGATTGTTGGGTAATTTGTAGGATGGTGCTTGTGATTTCATGTTTAGGAAGGACTGTGATTGGAAGAATACCGGAAACTAAATAGATGTCTCTGACATGGGTGTCCCATGGAAGTCCAAAAACATTTCTGAGAGCTCGGTTTTGAACCACCTTTCTTTAACTATAATAAAAGATTTTATAATAATAGATTTTCATTTTTCACCCCTTTACACCGAATTAAAGAATATGACAATAAAATTAATGAAAAAATAAATGATCTCTTACCAATAATCGTTAAGACTGCGAAAACGAAATGAAAAGACAAAGTTTGGGTAAATTAAAAGAGATTATTATTAGCGCTATCGTATAATAATTTGCTGTTCACGGATTTTTTTTACAGCTTTGACATTCTCTCCAATTTCTGGGAGATAATTGGAGAGAAAAATAATTTGAGTGTCAAGCGAATTTGAGATTGAACAGGGATAAATTTGAGATTGAACAGGGATAAAATATTCGATTACAATATTGTTACACAAATATTATGATGATTTTACTTTCATCTGAAATAAGTGAAAAAACAACCAATGTAAAAATTATTTTCATTTGTTTTTGGGGTATTACGCCGTGTTGCGCTACCATATTCTTTAGCCAACATTTCGGAAAACATTACAGTGTCCATCATCAGAGCAGATGTGTAACTAAAAATTGATCAAAAGAGCTTTGTTCTATAAGAACACATCTGAAAAGACTGATGTTTTATTACCCATATATGGTTATTTCAAAAATTGAATATATCTCACGCACCGGAAAATAAATTTCAGAAAAAACATTTCGTCATGAAAATTTCGCAATGCCAGAGCTCTCCTTTAGAGAGTTTTAGCTGGTTCAAAGTTCTAACTTATAGTTTGATTGGCATTACAAGCTCAAATCGAGATTATTTTTTTTTTTACTTGAGCTCCACACAGGAGGCCCTGAGGAACATAATTTCTCTCAGGGCCTATGTCATCTTTATGCTTACCTATGATGCTGTGTGGAGGGTTTTTTAAGGAAAGGAAGGAGAGGAGAGTTCTGGGAAGGAAAATGGTTTAAGGGGTGGGTAGGAATCTTGGGTTCAGTATGTCCTGGTCATCCGCCTCCAAGACCTAGACAAACCTCACCCCATGAACCCGGGCACCCCTGCTAAATCACCAAACGTAGCGAACCACTTGGGGTGACCTTTGGCAGAGGTGTTGGTTATCCAATAAAGGTTCCCGGGGCGGCGGTACCCATTCCCGCCTCCCAAATTTTAGATATATTATATTCAATTATTATAAGTTTTATAAGTAATAATTATTAACCTGAAACACTCATCTATATTGAAAAAATCTCCCGAGAAAAGATACATGCCGCCGACGGGACTCGAACCCGCATCCTTCTGATTTCCGGTCAACTGCTCTTATCCACTGAGCTACGTCGGTTTATCTCCTGTCCGCCAAATAATTCAAAATAAGCTAGTGTTTCATTCAACAATTACTGCTTATTACATTTTTCCACCTGCAATCAACAAACTTTATTTCACATGAGAAATGAATTGTAAGTGCTAAATCTCCCACTAGGTGGCGTTCAGACAAATTATGTCTACATTTTTTGGTGAAATACTTTTAACTCGCAAATATGAATTATTATTTTTAATTGATACACTAATGTTTAAGACAAGATTTTAATGCGTAGCACAAAGGGTAACAATTATTATAAGTAATAATTATTTATTAGCCTGAAACACTCGTCTACTTTGAAAAAATCTCCCCTTTTCGTGATCCAAAAATCATCAACATTCACTATAAATGTTTGTGCATTGTAATTGATTTGTTGACATTTTTGAGTAATCTGAGTATTGTACCAGATAGAAGGTACACTTTTACATACAGCTGCATACAGGTACACTTTTACATACAGCTGCATACAGGTACACTTTTACATACAGCTGCATACAGGTACACTTTTACATACAGCTGCATACTCAACTCGAATTTCGACTTTTCGGCGATGTCTGGATAATCAATCGTACGATCGATAAATATATATCAGAAGTGTTTAATGTTACTGGAGACCAAAATTTTATTTGCATTTTTTACTGACATGAATCATTGGTTAAAGTAAGTCAAGTGTTACCATAACACCCAGTGTATTATTTTTACCAGTCAGTGGTTGAGTGTGCATAACGCTTGGGTCCCACCCGAGCGTTGCGTGTTCGATTCCTCAGCTGGCTAAGTCCTCCATCACAACACAAGCAACATTTTCGGCTTTCTGTGGTGGTAGTAGGAGACTTTCAAACATTGTTGGGTTATTCGTAACCCGGGAATGTTTGTCTTTCTTTAAAAAAAAATAATAAATAATATCACAGGTCACGTTATATTTGATTATCTGTTAGTCACTTATTATTTACACAGACAATCGCTTGCCCCTAAATAAGTAACACCAAAACCACGCTTGTACAAACGTGTGCATATGGTGATTAATGAATTTTACAAAAACGTCACAGAATTAATTAATTACGTGAGCAGACTTATGTGGAATATGAAAGCAGGTGTGATGCAACAACTTTATTTTTCTTTTAAAAAATGATTCTTCTGACTTTTATCAATTTTAAAACACTAATGAATTTCAAATACCCACGATTTGTATTGCGCTGTTTTTGTGAAAAATCACCAGCATGGGTTACAATGCCATTTAATAAAGAAATTGTTTTTCCCGTTCTCTGCGTCCCGTTCTCTGCTCCCGTCCTTCGCCTCTCGCGTTTCCACTCCGCCTTCTCCGCCTTCCCTTTCTACAATTTCCTATCCCGCAAACTTCCCGCAACCCCCTTCTCGCGTACCCTCCCCCCACCCACGTTCCATACTTCCAGTTCCGGTACATCAGTTCCCAAACAGCTCGCGTGCCACTTATTGAACTTTTTATACATATTTCATAGTGCCAGAGCTCATTAGTATATATAGAAACCTTCGCGGGTTTTTGTTTTTTGTTTTCGAAATTTTTATTCAGATATACGTAAATTTTTCATACATCTAGTAGAAAAATATTTAAAAAAATACGTTTTACGAAGTACAGTAACATTTACAAATACATTTAAAAAAAGAATACTAAATTTAAAAAAAACTGGACAAAAATACATTATATATAATAAGATTTAAGAATAATATTGGTAAGTAATCAAAAAATAATTTTTACATAAAATGCACATAACCTTCGAAAAGTGCTGAGACTTTAGGCTTCCTTTACGGCATTTGGCAGACTATTATAAAGTTTTTGCTCTTTATAGAACGCGCTATTTTGTGTGCACGAAAGTTTAGTTTTAGGAAGCATAAAGTCTCTGCCTCTTCTCTTAGGATAATTGTGAACATTTTCTTGAAACATAATATTACGGCGCAGATTCTCACAACAACTCATGAAGAGTTTAGAAAATAATGTCATAAAGCCAGAGCTCACCACTATATATGGAAACCATCGCGGGCGTGCGTACTTGAAATCCCCAAAGTTTCATCGCAATCGGATGAATGGTTTAGCAACGTATAATTTCATGACGCCAGAGCTCAATATTATATATACGAGACCATCGCGGGCATGTGCACATCAAATCCACAAACGTTCATCGCAATTGGATTTATGGTCTAGCAACGCTAATGCAAGGAACACATTTACATACATACATAATACATACATACATACATACAAGCAAGCAAACCAGACAGACTTCTAACTACAGATTTGACATTATACAATTTGGGAGGCGGGGATTAGTACCGCCGCTCCGGGAACCTTTATTGGATAACCAACACCTCTGCCATAGGTCACCCCAAGTGGTTCGCTACGTTTGGTGATTTAGCCGGGGTGCCCGGGTTCATGGGATGAGGTGTGTTTAGGTCTGATGACCAGGACACACTGAACCCCAAATTCCTACCCAACCCTTAAACCCGTTTCCTTCCAAGAACCCTCCTCTCCTTCCTTTCCCTAAAAAAAACCCCCACACAGCATCCCCAAAGATGACACAGGCCCTCAGGGAAATTATTTTCTTCAGGGCCTCCTGTGTGGAGATCATGTAAAAAAAAAAAAACTACATATGGCTAAAAGATTACATCCACCGGTTCGTCGAACACAATTACTGTTTCATAACGCTGATGAATTTCATTCGTTTTGTGCTCCGATTGTAATACGGCATCGGAGGATTCCAGATTTTTAGAATTCCGCACAATAAGGGTGCCTAACTACATGGTAGACAGGTGTCAAGTACCGCTTTATCGTCAGTCCGTTGCTAACCACCATCGTATTGTGACATTTCGCTCTACGCCGAAGTGTTATTTATCCTATCGTTACATAAAGTGTAAATCATATAGTATTATATCGTATGCTTTGTGTGAACTTCTTATGTAAATCGACTCGTGACTCAAACTTTATCGTAGTTCTAATAATCGAATAGAACAATCTTTTCGAGCGCTTATGGACATATCTGTGACTGTCACCAAACGGAAACCAAGCCAGAAGACACAACAGCAGTGAGTACCTCTTAATTGTGAATTACCTTTCTTGTTTGGTGGTCGGGCATAATTTCACATCTTTTTGGATTTTGGATTTGTGATCGACGAACTACTACAAAACTACGTTCATATGACCAACGAACGCGATGCTGTGTAAAAATTATATTGCGTATTGTTCTATATTCACTCTCTATAGGCAGAGTAGTAACCGGAAAGCGGATGGAAAAAAACTCAATAAAGTGTGTAATCGGAAAGCAGATGCTAAAAAAACTTCTTTATTGGGGTTGGAAGCTTTTGCTAGACTTACATATTTGAATTAATAAGTAAGTTTTAGTTTGTAAACGACTTAAAATTTATTCTGAGAATTTAATCTGTCTTAGCTTGCTGTACGTACACCAAGTTTGTCCCGCAAACGAGGATGTTTTAGACGTAATGCGTCCATAACTATTTTCAACTCTATGATAATAATTGCATAATTAAATTTAATGCAAAAGTATGGCCACGCTAGGAATGAAACTACCAACGCATAACTTTATTATGGGCGATGTGGTAGCTCGATAGACTGTAAAATCCGATGAAAATGCAATTAAAATCATTTGAAATCGTGAAAGCGAACATTGCGCCGGACGGTTTAGTCCAAATGTGTAGTACCTACCTATGTTTATTTTAAGTTATTAAATTTATTACGTAATGCGATATGCAATACGAGTTTTGGTCCAGCGAGCGTGTAATGCGCATCCCTCACACATGAACCTTAAGCTTCAAACACATGTTCCATACAGCTTTAATCATTAGTCCCCCACATAAAAAAGCCTTTTCACTTACTCACTCCCAAAACATTTAGCTTTAATATTTAGCTTCTTTTGAAAATATGTTATCTCTGACTTGAGAGCTACCTGAAACACAACGTAAGTAATAAATCGTTAGACACGTAAGCAAAAAGTCCAACTGAAATAATAACGAACGGTTTTTACGATTTGTAACTTTTAGCGCGGTGCCTTTTGTCGCTTATCATGACAATATGGTTGTTAATGTGAGACACATTCACAAAAAGCTATAAACCAAATTTTGAGCTGAAAAAGTTCATGGCGTGAAAGTTTTGTTATTTTTTCTCTCGTGGCTACGTTTTCTTGTAAATTAGGGACAGTGTGGCGCCTAATTCTAGGCAGTGAGGGCAAATTAAAACTGAAATGCTCCCACCGTGGCATTAATTAGTTTCGTCAGCGAATCCGGCATAATTTGTTTAAATGACATATTTTATGATACTTCGTTAGTGAGAAAACGTTTGAATGTGGAAAGTGCTTAGCGCCATTAGTGGGAGGCTTTTATGGCATTTTTCAAAATGAGTGATTCGACCCATAATTAACGCGATGGCAGGTTAATTTGAATATATTTTTTCAAGCTTTTTAATGAAAAAATTAACACACTCCAATCGCGGTCTTGTTTTTGAAGAAATTTTATTGCATATTACTCAATACTCACCACCTACTACTGCCCAAATTTTTACTAAAATGCCACTAAGTAGTTACATAGTTATAAGGTATTAATATGTAAAATTATTTTGAATAGTAGGTATATATTATTGTTAAAACCTCTTTTGAGAAAACACGGATTTTTCGTTACTTGGTATTATTATCTAATTAATTTAAAATCTATATCGAGGTAGATATTTTTTTCAAACACAGAGCTTTCTTCGGGTGCCCTCTCCTAACAAAAATTAGTTATCATTGGAGATGATTATATCGATTGGCGCAAAAGTCATCCCTCTATCGGAAGATGCTTTAATGTTTGTAAATGGCCTCTTATGTAATCACAACTTTGATGTTTGTAAAGTACACATAAGCAGAACGTTGACAAACCATTCATCCCTATAGTTTTTAAGAAAACGGAATAATTCTTATCATTTAGAAAGTTTCATTAAGCCTTTGGAAATCGAGGAGATGAGGACTTACATATGTGCCACCTTGTGCGTGTCCTACAAAGCAAATCATCAGGTGAAGCTGTCTTGCTTTCCCATTTCTTCATAAATCTTTCCTGATAATTATTTAGGTAATTTGTGTTCTTCCAAGATCACGTCAGTAAAATATGAAAAATTATCGATTCCAAAGTCAGGTGTAATAATAAATCTTTTAGACCAACAAAAACATTAATTTGACAAGTGAGATGAGACGTTTTACCTTTAAAGCTTTTGATTGCGTGGGTATTTGAGGTTTCTCCAAGTAAATCGAAGATATTCAAAGATAACCCAGAGATAAAAAAGCGAGGATTATGAAACAACAGCCAAGTGAAAATCTAAATCGACGAAAGCGAAAAAACAAAACGCTAGCGAGCTAAATGTCAATATTCATTTGGCAAATGCCATTCACGCAGCGGTAACGCGATGTCGGTTCGGCAAATCGTACCGCCAAAAAGAGAGGGGATATATGCCGACGCCCGTGACAGGCAGGGACGCCGAACTCGGAGCGCCGGGAAATCCCAAGACATGTCTATTTGCGAAAAAATGTCAAATGGATTGAGCGACTTGCCTGATTCAATACCGCCTTGAATATTTATTATTTAATGGAAATATCTTAATCTCGCAGTGGGATGCTGCAGGGGGATTGTTCCGCCGATAATCTCCGAGACAAGTTTGGCAAACCTTTTGGTTTATTAATTGGGTGTGCGTAACGCTTGCACATCTTTCTGATTCATTGGGGTGGGGATATTTATAAAAGTCAAGATCTTACTAGTATTTCAACCCCTTTGAGCTGAGTTTATTACCAGATAATATGTACTTTTAAAAGGCACATAGCATGGCAATAGAGAACTCCAGTCGAATTTTAAATATTTTTTTTTAATGAATAATGATCTTCCAACTTAAATAACTGCATAATTATTTTTATTTTAAGAGTTAGTTTTAATTTTTCAAGATCCCCCGACCGAACACCACCGTATACATAGTGAATCGTGTGACGTCATCACTCCTGAAAAATTACTATAGGATCGGGCAATCAGCTCATCAACTGCCGCCATTTTGAATTTGGTGTTCGAAGTATTCTCCCTAGAAGTAGCATTACTATTTTTTTGTGAAGTAGTTTTTGAATATTTTCAACAATAGAGATAAACTAATAAGAGATACCTTTATTTTTAAAACATTGTTTAGGCTTAAATAATGTTTCAATAAACATAACAACGAAATCTCTATAAACAGTATGTTAATAAACGAATAAATTAATACTATAGCTTGTGTAATTCCTACATTCCCATAAATTTCCCACACAATGACTTTACGGTGACGTCACGACACGAGGGACAGTGACTTCACTACTAAACATTTCAATAATGCCAATTGGACGGCGTGTTTTTATGACCCGATTAAAAATGGACTTTTTAATAATTTTTCAAAAACTCTTCGTTTAATATTATTAAATAAAATTTATATATTCAGAATCAGCGTTTATTGGTCTAAATGAACATATTTTTTAAAGCCATAACCCTTTTTCACTGGAGTTCCTTATTGCAACCGCTAACATATGAAACAACGCATTTCCTGACATTGATTTTTAAGTTGACTTTATCCGTCAGTTGGTTTATGAAAATCAACAATAAAACTCAGTTACACTGTCCCTTAAGGAACATATGTACCAGTTTTGATGACACACATATTTCTTCTCAGAACACCACAACATTATGTGGTCTTGATTTATTACGCCCTTAGAATAATTAAAGTATGTAATTATGTGTTCGACAAATATATACGGTAGGTACTTAAATTCCATTCATTTGGTAGGAACTGAAGATTGGCCTCATGACTTGAAACAATTTTTAATAATGCTGCACATTTAAAGACAAGCAACGTAGTATATCATCTCGAAATGAAAAAAAGAAAATTTAAAACTAATATCGTTTTGTGTACATAAAAGTTTTATTTTTTCAAATATTGGATTACATAATCGAAAAACAACAGACCAATTCAAAATATTCTCGTACTTGTTTGCTAGCCGTCGTTTGATAGCCACCATCCATATTTAACAGATATTGTTTCACCGCCGAAAGCACGTTGAATCACATATGTGCGGGGGATCGGAATGAATTTTCCCGGGTGAGCCATTCACCGCCAATAATAATACACGTGTCAGAACACTGAACATTTCAGGACCGGGAACAGTATTGGAATCCAGAAAATTTCCAGAATATCTCGGTGACTGACTTATTTCGTTGGCCTCGCGCGTAGCAGGACTTACATCAAAACTTTACCCGTGTTTGGAAAGAACTCGAGAGTATGATGGTAAAGCTCTGAAAGAATGATGTCATCGTTATTCTCATGAAAAATAATACATTTTTTTAAAACCTTTTTGTGTCCTTAAAAAATACCAAAACATTTTGCCTTTGTTGTATTTGTTTTATAATTTACTAGCTGACCCGGCCACGCGTTGCTGTGGCTAATAAAACACAACGTCATCTACTGAATGGTTATCCAACCTTTATAACCATTCTCATGAAAAATAATAATTTTTTTTAAAACCTTTTTGTGTCCTTAAAAAATACCAAAACATTTTGCCTTTGTTGTATTTGTTTTATAATTTACTAGCTGACCCGGCCACGCGTTGCTGTGGCTAATAAAACACAACGTCATCTACTGAATGGTTATCCAACCTTTATAACCATTCTCATGAAAAATAATAAATTTTTTTAAAACCTTTTTGTGTCCTTAAAAAATACCAAAACATTTTGCCTTTGTTGTATTTGTTTTATAATTTACTAGCTGACCCGGCCAAGCGTTGCTGTGGCTAATAAAACACAACGTCATCTACTGGATGGTTATCCAACCTTTATAACCACCGCCGTCTTTGAGTTTATCGCGAAGAGACAGACAGATGCCGCGGAGGACTTTAATTTATAATACGTAGAGATGGTGTGAAAGATTATAATAATGTGCATGAAATGCTTGGAGTAACCAACGTATTTAAGTTAATAAGGATTAATACTGTATCCGTCTTAATAACTTTTCAATTACCGCAATGTACCTAAGTGACCATTTTTAAATAGAATGGGTATAGTAAGCTATCCGTAAAAGATAGATATATGCCTTCGCGGACTTTTTTGAGTCTGGGAAGATCCAAAACTCATAGAGCACGCCTGATTAAGGAGGCAATTGAAATTCACAAAAATCCTATAAATATTAATAGAGACGACGGAGCTAAGCTCAATAGTTTTTGGTATACGGTAATTGACGGTTACATCAAGTCTAAATGCAAAAAAATATGTTGAAGTATATTGTAGCGCCAACTAGTAGAGGAGTGGAGCTGGCGACATGGTATTGCTCCTAAGTAGATAAGTACAAACATCACCCCTAACTATTACACATCTGCCCTGATGATGGACAATGTAACGCTGTCCGAAACAATGGCTAAAGAAGGAGGTAGCGCAACACGGCGTAATATCCCAAAAACTAATAACTAAAGAAATTCTATCTACTGGTGAAAACCGCATGAAAATCTGTTCAGAGTTTATCGCAAACAGACAGACAGACGACGCGGGGAACTTTAATTTATAATATGTAGTGATATACCTTTGTTTCGTGCAAATGCGAGATAGTGTGGACACATGGAACTGTAAAAAATATCACGTATTGCGGACGGAAAAACGTAAGTAGTATTATTTATAGGAAAATTCTCGATAACTGGAGAAAATCCGTTACCGCTTGTCAGCGCACGTGGAGACAGTGGAGAATAAAAGACATCACGCGGAGTTTAAGCGAGCGCTAAATTTCAATGGATGTTTAAGATTTTAGTTTGTTTATCTGTGTGTTGTATTCTTATTTGTTTTTTTTTATAACTAAGTAACTATAGATACTAACCAAACTTGAATGTAATTGTGACTAACACCCTCTTTTACGCTAACGCCGTGTAGGGACACCAGAGGGTCTATATTCATTAATTTCCTTAACCTACAACTTTTCCGCAATTTCATTAACCTACAACTTTTGAAAAAAGTGTATTACTCACTGTGCCAATCACAAATCGAATACGGAATTTTAGATTGGGGTAGCACTTATTCTAATGCCTTCGACCCCATCATTAAAGCACAAAAATTAATAATAAAAATAATTCTTAAACTTCCTTTCACTACTGATACGATCTTCAATACTTTCAATATTATGGACATTAAACAGCTGCTACGCAAAATCCATCTTAGTTTATTTACATAAAAACAACAAAATCCTTTACAAACCAATACAAATGATACACAATACCAGAGCCAAAAATAAAGAACTTTTTTTTATTTTATTTTTTTTTATTTATTTATTTATTTATTCCATTTTTACAATTTTACAAAGTAAGGTATAAGTACAATTATTTTTTTAATTATGTACATGTAATGCAAATATTTTTTAATGGTGGTAATAATACCTCTCTAATTGAGAATTTCTCGTGTTTAGGGAGGGAGTACTAACACAATTGATATTTTGATGTATGTTTAATTGATGCTACCATGAGCGTATTTATGAAAAAATAAAATAAAAACAACATGTATGTAAAATTATATACCTGTGCACTATTTTAGGAACTTTTCCAAACTCCCTTTTCTAAAACCACCCTTGGACAAAAGCACTTTAAATACATAGCTTGCAATACACTACCAGCTACGATTAGACAAACCAAATCAGTGACCAAATTCAAACAAGATATAAAGAAATGGATTATAAGTATTGGACGTCACACTACTGCTAACATGTGTAAAATAGATTACAAATAGACAGAATTACTAATTTACGTATATCCTTACCCATATTAAAGAAATTAAAACAGTAAAATCCTATATAATATAATTCCCTAAATAGATTTGACAGGATTTACTACTTTATTCATCTCTTCCTTCATCTATATAATGCTCTCTTTATGGTATTTACCCACACTTTAAATCATCTTTCTATTTTAATTGTATTGATATCAATATGTATTTAACCTTAAATATTTTTATGTATGATATTCATTTATGTACCTCTACGCCTGTCTCAACACAGTTATACCCTAGTAAGATAGGCATCGAATAATGTAATGTAAACATACCTTATATAGATAAATAAATAAATTAATTAAAAAAAATGTAGATTCGTTTAGTTAAAAAAAAAGTGCTGACGTGTGCAGTGATTTAGGGGAAACAATCTGTTCATTGTTGCGTTTTAATTTATTTAATGTTATAAAATAAAATGTTTTCGCCGAAATTAGTTTTTGAAGAGCGTTTTCTGTAATTATTGTGTTAAGCCTTCTGGAATAACAAATCACAAGTGGGGAAAGTTTGTTATTTTCTTTGAGCTTGAAAGTTGCTTGTGCACATTTTTTTTATATTACTAGAAACAAGTAGGGTAGCAAGATTAAATGTGGCGTTAAAAAACTTATAATTATCTGCAGATATATGCAAAGGAATGACCTGATTACCGACAAATCATTCCGAGTAAAATAAACGAAATGTAATAATAAAAATCACATCTATACTAATATTATAAATGCGAAAGTGTGCGTGTTTGTTTGTTACGCAATGACGCCTAAACCACTAAACCGATTTTAAATTCTTTCACCAATAGAACGCTACATTATATGCGAGTAAGATAGGCTGTATGTAATGGTTACCTCTGGCGTTATGAAATTATAAATATTAATTTATTATATTTATTTTACGTTTATTGTCAAATAAATTTCCCGACAAAAGCGAGTTATTGTTAACGTCAAACGGATGTCGTGGAAACGATGTTAATATATTGGCGGGAAATTTAATTTCATAATTTAATTTTAATAATAATAATAATATAATTTTATTTTATTGCGTCTTAGTTAATATCTATACCTAGATAGATATTAAATAAAATTATTATATTAAATTAAATTTATAAAAAATAAATTAAAAAGACTGGCCGAAATGCATGCACGCCCATAACTTCCGAACGACTGCAGCAAAATGAAATATTATTTTTTGTGTTCGTTATTATCAGAAAAAGGTTTGTATAAAACTACTGGTGAGCATTGGCATTATGAAATTTGTATGTACAAATTGCAAAAGGTGGCACGCGAGTTGTTTGAAATCTGAATGTACCGGGAATGAATGTAAGGAATGCTGGAGGGGGGGGGGGGGATGGGGAGAGGGGAAGGGTGAGTGAGGAGAGAGCAGAGAGGAGGGGAGATTGGGGAGGGAAACTCGGGTAGGGGGTTCGCGGGAAGGGGGGAAAACCGGGAGCGGAACTTGGTAGGGGGGTTTGCGGGACGGGGGAAGGCGGAAGGGGGGAGTTGAGTGGGGAGAAGTAAGGTAGAGGAGGCGGAGTGGTAACGCGAGAAGGGGAGGGGACGCGGGAGAGGAAGGGGAGGCGGAAAGGGAACGGGAAGAATTGGAAAGGACACGCAGGTAGAAACAATTTCTTTAACAGCAACGCATGCCGGGTACCAGCTAGTAGTTCATATAAAATACAATGTACATATTTGGAAGGCGAGAATGGGTACCGTTGTCCCGGGAACCTTTTATTGGATAACCAACATCTCTGCCTTTGGTCACCCCAGGTGGTTCCGGGTTCAAGAGGTGAGTTGTGTTCAGGTTGTAGTAGAACCGCCTAAAATTGCTTCTTGGCGGCGGATGCGCTTGCCCACCAGCTGCGCGAAAGGCCAGATCGGGAGAGACCGGATTGGGGAGTCCCTTTGGCCTCTCCAGTTGGCCTCTTTCGACCCATCGTCGATAGAGATAAAAAACGATAAAAACGATATTTTTTAAAATTTATGTATTTAAAGTCATTAGAATTCAAAACCGTATAGGAACAAACGGAAAAAAAACTGTATTGGGTCATGACATCTAGCGGTTGAAATTTTAACTATTAAAAGCTTACAAATCTATTGTCTTTGCATTAGTATTTTTGATCACCAATACTATCTCATGTGTGTATGTACA
Source organism: Limnephilus rhombicus (assembly GCA_929108145.2). Classification (NCBI taxonomy): domain Eukaryota; kingdom Metazoa; phylum Arthropoda; class Insecta; order Trichoptera; family Limnephilidae; genus Limnephilus; species Limnephilus rhombicus. Next base: position 39,254,515 of record OV815271.1, on the reverse strand, counting down.
TACATAGAAATGTATGCTATTTTTCGCCATTTTTTTCTAAGCCACACTCCTATGTGTTGGTTCCTAATTGTCTATGATTATTGACTATACCTTGTTCCAAACACGAAGTCCTTTTTGACAGATTAATACGACAATAGAATGTTACTGAGACGCATACAAACTTTGTATGCATCTCAGTTTACATATAAGTTTTTTAGTTTTTGATATTTTTGTAATTATTACGTAATAAAAATGAATAGTGATAAAAATACCTTCATTTTTATTGAGATTTTTGTACATTAAAAAAAGCAAATTGTGTACCAAAATTACTGTCGATAATATTGAGCTGAATACACTATTATTTTAAAAACGCAAAATCTCTTGAAAATTTGACCGATATATCGATATTTTTTCTTATATATATTGACGTCGATATTGATATTTTAATAAATATCGATACATCGATGTATCGATATTTTTTTTTACTTTCGACATCCCTAACATAGAGTTAAAAAAAAGAAATGCATAAACACAACTCTTTAACACATCACACATCTGCCCTGATGATGGACACACATGTAACGCTGTCCGAAACGTTGGCTAAAGGAGGAGGCAGCGCAACACAAAAATAAATAACAAAAATACCGTGAAAATCTAAAATCATATCTCACAACTCTTTAATTTTATTTTTAAATATTATTTGCATTTTTCAATAAATTAAAAAAAAAACCATTCAATTTACAGTTTGAATAAAAAAAATGAGTGTGCTTTAGACAACACGACTGAAGTAAAACTTCAATAACTTATAAATAAAAGAACATATGACATTGGGATGACATATGACATTGGGGTGACATATGACCATGGGGTGACCTATGAAACTGGACTGACCTACGACCGTGGGGTGACTTATGAACTTGGGGTGACCTTTGACCTTGGGGTGAACTACGACCTTGGGGTGACCTACGACCTTGGGGTGACCTATTATCTTGGGGTGACCTACGATCTTCTGGTGACCTATGAACTTGGGGTGACCTATGACATTGGGGTGACATGTGACATTGACATTCGTTCGCATCGATCACCTTTCGCATCGATTACCGTTCGCATCACACTTTTTCGTAACGCATTCACCAGCTCAGCCCCCAAGTCGAGCGAGCGTAAAGAAGTTTTTCTTCAAAAGCGCCTTTGTTTTTAAAACTGATTAATGTAGCAGAGTCTATTTAAGCAGTAATCTTTTCCACCACTTTTTCACTAATTCCTCGATCGTTCCTGAAGCCCGGGCTGGTATATAAGCGCTGGAGCTGTAGTATAGCGAGAGTTTTACATTAAGATCACTCAGTTATGAACCGATTAGAGATTACCTTGTCGGAAAACCGAATGGCAAACTCCGGTTGGTTTAATAATAATAATAGATTTCATAATGGAGACATTGTCTCAACCGGCTTAGCTTCGGTAAGAAAGGCTTGCGACTAAGACAATAGGCAAGTCGTTATAAAGCACAGATTGAAGCATCGTAAATACCTCAGCTAGGAATATCGCTGACTTACATATATGAGTTGTTTGGTATCAAAACTGGTCAGATCCAAAATTAACAAAAAATAATGTAAGTATTGAACTGTGTTCATCATTAACAAAATAACAGTTCGTGTTTTTCAAAAACGTTGTTTTTCAAAATCGTGTTTAAAAAGCGGCTGTGGTATCAAAAATAGTCAAATCCAGCACTATTAATTTTCAAATTAAGTCAAATCCGAGCCGACCAATCAGCTTCAAGAATTTTGTATGGCGCATCGTCTATATTGTTTTTGGTGTCAATCAGTTCTTGCCACAAAAACGTGTCTGCTGTGTGTTTTTAATTAAAATTTGCTATAAAAAATGGAAGAAAACCCAAACAAAATAGTGGAAACAGCTCATAATTTATCAAGAAAACCCTTGAATGATAAAACTTCATGGAAAAACAACAGAGCAAAGGTTTCTAGGTAAGTAAACATTCAGTCTTAGAACAATGCTCTCGTAGAATCAGTAATCCTCAACCGTTAAAATTGTAAAAAATATTTTAAATGATATTTATTTTCTATTTTCGAACAAAGCCAGGGATTAAGCTATTTATTGATGTAATCAATATTAATTCAGTTTATTGTTGAATTTATTGGTGCTGAAGCTATTTTTCATATGCCTTACCTTAGGATGACGTGCGTTCAGAATAGTCCAGATCGGACAAACTCAACTAATATACCGTATGAAGACATGTTACCAAAAGCGTCGAATGAAATCGCCAGTGCTGTTTTTCATTGCCTATGCTCAAATGTTGAAAAATACAAAAAGTAACAACCATACCCCTAGTGGCAGATGGTTGCAGCGGCCAAAACAAAAATACATCGGTTTTGGGAATGCTTTGCAAGTATCTTATGGACTACGCACCAGAACGAATAAAAACTGTGGAGTTGCTGTTTCCAGTAGTGGGTCACTCTTTCCTGCCGCCAGACCGCGTATTTACCCAAATTGAGAAAATTTTTAAAAGAACGGAGATTATACCAAATCCACAAGGCTACTGCCAATTCTTTAAAGATTATGGAACAACTTTAAATTTCAAGAAGTAGAGGTTCTCGATTGGAAAAAAGCGAATACTGAAGTACTAAAAACTACAGGTGGACTGCATTTTTCAATCAAACAATGTAAGAGATTTTTCATCAAACGGAACAAACAGAAGCGCAATACTTTAGTGCGAGCAGAGGAATCCCACCAAAATAGATTAGGTTCACCTAAAAACATTTGCAAAAAAAAATAAAACCGTCAAGTCAAATAAATCCCACCACCGTACCAACAAATGTGGCAGTAAAAAAAGAAAAATAAATTATATTAAAAAGCTACTTACTACTCACTATGGCGAGCAATGGAAGCTTCTACCGGAGCTACAGTACTTTAAAAATGTTTTTGAGAGACCAGACACTGACATCCATTTTCATTCAAATGAACAATGTGAAATGGAGGATGAATTGCCAAATTTAATTGCGTAGTCTAATAACTATAAATATAGTAGTTTTGAAGAATATCTCGATGGAAAACTTGATAAGATGAATATATATTTTTTAATTACTTTGTTGTCTATTTTTCACTTTAATTTATTACCTAGTACCTTAGGTTTTCAACCCCTGATCATTATTTAAGTTATTTTCTAAATAAGCCAAATCCCCACAGTTAACATTCAAAGATAGTCAAATCCACATAACTTGCTATCAAACTCGGACAAATCCACGTTTCACTATCAAACTAAGTCAAATCCAAACTTGAAAACCCAATTTCGTAAGTTTTTTGTATAGAATATATGGTCGTTTACGGTTAATCATTTTTACAAAACATATTTAAATACGCCGCCAAATTTTTTACTTTCTACGGTTTTGCCATATAGTAAAATCTGAATTTGGAGTTTCCTGAAAATTCACCTAAAGTGGATTTGACCAGTTTTGATACCAATTGACTCATATCATGATATGATTTTAGATTTTCATGGCCAATATTATACTTACATTTATACATTTTTTAATTTATTTGCTTCTCACTTTTAATAAATAATTCGTTTACCCAGAAAACATGAACCTCACTGGGACTAGTAGCCTGTATTGAAGTTAGCATTTAAAAATTTGAGCGAAGCAGCATAATTAATCTACACGAAAAAAAACTAAATATTACATGTTATGCGGAAAGAAAAAATATATTACATGAGTGAACAGATGGGTACTTTGAAAGTGAATTTGTAACAATATTTGAACCACAAATAAATCATTGTTCCCACCAAGAATCAAAGTGAATAAAAAAAGGAACAAGGAAGAAAAAATATTACGCCAATCCTCCCATCAATACAAACTTAACAGTATTTTTTTCAAATGCATTCCATCAATCCTAATTAATAATATATTTTTTTAAATTGTTGATTATTCGACATTTCTTTGCGTTGTTAATTAATTGTTAATGTGATTCTAATTTTATTAGCTAAATTATTTAAAATATTGTTGTTTAATCTATTTTTAAATTTATTTTAGTCAGGTTCTAATCTCAGCTCTATTGGTAGTTGATTAAACCACGCCACTCCATTGTGTGTGTAGTAATGTTGTGCAAAACTGGTATGCATTTAAAATGTTTAACCAGCCAGCGGACGAAAATCCACATTTCGTCGAAAGTTGTTCTTACAACCGTGCAGGGCGGTTACAATGAGAAAGATTAATTATTCTCCTTACCAGCTTTTTAAAATTATAACTCAATATCGAATTTATTTCAATCCAAATTAGCTTTAATTTATACCTTCATCCAAAAATGCTGAAAGGCGTGATGATAAAACTATTAAAATAATGTCCTTTTTGTAATTATTTTTTGATTATAAGTATTTATCATTTTTCAATAATGTCTAAATTTAATAAGAATGTTAAAAAAATCTGAAATATATTAGTTTGTAAGCGCGCAAATAAATACACAAATGGACCAATTTTCGTCAAGAAACGCATGTACGTACATATTTTTTAATGATTTTATTGAAACTAAAATTAAAATTCTAAAACATGCTTTTGCTAGATTATGTATTGATTTATTTTACTACATGATTATATTATTTGAAATGGGTGTGGTATAATACAAAATCTTTTTTGAAAATTTAACAAATCTGCAAACGACCTATGGAATAACCTTATTATACTAAAAATTAAAAAAAAACTCTCAAAATTTATGACTTGCGAATGCTAGATAAAAGAACAATATTTTGAAATCCATTTATAATTTTTTTGTAGAAAAGAGCCAATACGTCTAAAATCTGACTTGAAAATGACATATTTCTGGTTTTCTCTGGTAATGCCCTCTTAATGGCGTACATAAGCGACCCACTGTGTTTTGCCTATTGCTCTCAACACGTACCATGGCATGGTGTGACTTCTAAGAATGATCTTTATGTATTTAAAGCAGCGTATTTTATAAATATATATATAGTGCCCCAGAAATGAATATTATGCTTATTGGCGTAACCGTTTAAGTGGAAATGCGCCTCGTCGCTCATGATGTCTTTCGACAAAAAATCGCTAAAAGCGTTAAAGCTTAAATCGAAACAATTATTCCACGCTCTTGCGGAGTATAGCGCTCCATTGCTTGTCTGTTTATATTCTGCAGCTGTCTAGTTCACAAATGTCAAATATATATATGTGTATGTGTAATTTTTAGAGGTGGGACATAAAGTCTTGAATAAGTTGAGAGTTTGAAAAATCTGATAGTTTCTTAGTTATAATTTTGATTATTAGTCTTTGAACAATTTCAACAAAAAAACATAACGCAGATTGTGTTCAAAGCAGAAGGTAGGTACCTACATTTGTTTACTTTTATAATGTTGGAATTAAGAGAATCCTGTCTAGGTAGGATCCTTACTTACATTACTATTAAGGATAGGAGGTAGGATCCTTCTACTTAAGCGTACGTTTTATTGCTTCAACTCCGCGTGTTTATAAGAAGTTGGCTTTTGTTAAAACTGTAAAGTTTTCGAGATAATCTTCTGAAAATTAACGCTCGATTACCTTACCTTCTCGACACTTACCATGGCCGGGAAAAAATATTAATTTTTACAAAATATCATCACAATGGAGTGAGCCATTGGATGAGCCAGAAGGAAATGCAATTCTTTAGTAATTCTTAACAGCGGTTTCTGAGAGCTTATGCCATCTAGTATTTTCAAGACAGATGACCAAACTACCTGCAAAATGTTTGACAATTCATGTGTATTTTGACCCTATTTTAACACAAGCTTTGTTCACAGTAGTTTTACATTTATCAATCACTAGCTGATCTGTGGCTAACGAAATACAACGCCATTACCCAACATTTGCCAGCTCGTACCCTTTATATACTATACTAGCAGACCCGGCCACACGTTGCTGTGGCTAACGAAACATAACGCCATTAACCAATCTATATAAAATCCACACCACCCGCTTGGCAGCTGCCCGCTGCTCGCTGCCTGAATTGAATATTCGAATTTCTAGGCTTTTCTCTACTATAATAAGCATTTATTACACATATAAACCTTTCTCTTGAATCACTCTATCTATTTGTGAAAACCGCATGAAAATCCGCAGATCTATGCGCACATATATTTTGAGCAACTTCATTTTATACTATGTAATGATGATGATGATATTTCAACCAATTTAAACAAAACCTTTCAAATTATGTACGTAAATCTTCCTCACGAATCACTCTATCTATTGGTGGAAACCGAATGAAAATCTGTTCGGTAGTTTTTGAGTTTATCGCAAACAGAAGGACAGACGGACGCGGCGGTCGACTTTAATTTATAATATGTATTGTTTGTTATATAATTAATTATTTATTTAACACTGGTAAAACTAAAAACTGGTTTCTGATTTTATCTTTCTCTTTATCATCCTACTATCCTACTAATCCTACTATCCTACTAATATTATAAAGGCGAAAGTTTGTATGGATGTATGTTTGTTACTCTTTCACGCAAAAACTACTGAATGGATTTTAAAAATTCTTTCACTAATAGAAAGCTTCATTATTTGCGAGTACTTTGGTAAGCTCTGGCGTTATGAAATTATTTAGCGTACGTTTTCGGTCCCTAACAAAATTGATTTATTGCAAACGTCAGAAAAAAAGCAAACCAATTGTCGCCTTGGAAACGATGTTTTTTTTTTTAAATTTTGCAATTCATCCTCAACAGAGTACTTTGTTGGCTTCGTACTTCATAACTATCTCTAAAAATGAATCACCAAAATGTATGTATGCGCATAAACCCGAACGACTGCACCAAATTGGATAATATATTTTTTTGTTGTTAGTTATTTTGTATAAAACTACCGCTGAGTTCTGGCTGAAAAAAAAACTGAATGTATCGGAAATGAATGTGTGAAATGCGAGAGGTGAAAGGGGGGAGGAGGGAGGGGGTGTTGGGAGGGTGTTGGTGGAGGGGGGAAGGTGAGGAGGAGGAGGGTGGGGGGATGGATGGGGGAAGGGAGAGGGGTTTGAGTGGAGTGGAGTGGAGGGAGGCAAGGTGGAGGAGGAGGAGTGGGGTGGGAGAGGGGGGAGGGAAGTTAAGGGAAGGGGGAGGGGTGGAGGAAGGTGGGGGGAGGTGGATTGGGGAGGGGTATGGGGTGGGGGAGGGGTGGCTGGAGAAGGAGGGGGAGGGAGAGGGGGGTTGATGGGGGGAGTGGAGTGGGGAGAAGGAAAGTGGAGGAGGCGGAGTGGGAATCCCCTAATACCATGCGGGCGAAGCCGCGGGAAAAAGCTAGTAATCTATATATTTATATAATATATAAAAATAAAAATATGCTTCTAGCGGATCTGCCGGATCTGCCCCGAAGTGGACAATGCAACGCTGTCCGAAACGTTGGCTAAAGAAGGAGGTAGCGCAACACGGCATAACACCCCAAGAACAAATAACGAAAATATGCTTGTTTAGAAGTATTTATTTGAGTTGTTTATATATTGCTATATTAAGCATATAAAATGTTCGAAACTTTCGAAATACCTTCTTTCCACACTCGCTCAGATTTCGAAATTATTACAACCACATGACAATACACCTGAAAAGTTTTTAATCGTTACAAAAACTCTTACGAAACTGTCAAAAATGTCACAATTTGAGAATGACAATTTTCGAATAAACTCTAATTAATGAATATACGTGAAGTACCAAGTAAGTAAGAATCTATCAATCTATTTTCTATCTTATTATAATGAATCGCTGAAATGTATTTAAGCGCATAACTTCCGAACGACTAATTGTATAATTCTTCTTTTTTGCTCGTTATTGCCAGGACAAGGTTTGTATGAAACTACTGGTGAGCTCTGGCATTAAGAAATTTGTATTAAAAAAATTGCAATAACGAAAACATGAAAAAATATGAAAACTGAATGTACCGGGACAGAATGCATGGAATGCGGAAGGGTGGAGGGGAACTTAGGTAAGGGGTTCACGGGAGAGGGGGAGGGGAACCTAGGAGGGGAACTCGGGGGGAGTGTGGAGAGGGAAAGTGGAGGAGGCGGAGTGGGAACGCGAGAGGGGAAGGATACGCGGAAGAGGAAGGGGAGGCGGAAGAGGAACGGGATGAATGGGAAAGGACGCGCAGGGAGAAACAATTTCTTTATTAAATGGTAACGCATGCCGGCAACCATCTAGTTATAAATATTTTAAGCAGGTACCTGTGTTTATTGCCAAATTTGTTTGAAATACAATATATTCTTCTTATAATATAGGTACAAAAATGAACGTTTGTAATGCAGAAAAATTAAAATTTGTATTAATAAAATTGTAATAGGTGGCACGCGAGCAATTTGAAAACGCGCAAGGGGATTGGCAAGATGGTGGAGCAGGAGAGGGGAGAGGGAAGGCAGGGAAGGTGGATGGTGAATGACTGAGAGGAAGGGGATATGGGAGGGAAAGGGGCGGAAGGGGAATGAGACGAATGGGAAAGGATACGCATGGAAAAACAATTTCTTTAGGCATTTACATGCACCATGCAAAATTATCATTTCTTCCTTTTTCCTTGTTTGTTGTCTTAACATTAAAAACTCTTGCTTTCTCTGTATCATGTAGTAAATCATGAAAAGTATCGACTTAGGTAAAAACCCATCAGGGCATTAATTAATAAATTAATAAATTAATAAATAAACAAATCACTTTGTTTAGTTAACTTTTAGAGATTAAAAGCCAGCGCAATCTTAATTGAATAATCAGTCTAATATTTACAAAAATTGTAGGTAAAAAAACTTAATTTGTAAAAAAATGTTATTATTTTTTTTTGTTCCTCTAACATCACAAATTTAAGTACAGCCTTGCGGTTGATACTACCTACGCCTTTATTTTTAACAACACAACTTTGCTTTTACACGATTTTTATGACGTTGAAGGGATTGATTTTTTGTTAGGTAGTTAAAAAGGCAATTGTGTAAAACAAGGATGGTAATGCTAATTTCAAATGTTGGTAATGATTTTTTTGGGCAAATCTTGTTCATGGTATTACAAAGGTCACCCGAGCTCACAGCACCAGTATTTTATTTTTATTGAAAGGATAAGGTAAATAAATTGATATAAATAATCTATTATGTTTTTTTATTCGTAATTGTAAATTATAGTCGTAAAACACTGTTTTGGAGCAGGTAGATTAGTCTGCATACTTCAGCATGTTTGCGAGATATTGAAAAGCTGACAAGAGCATTCCCGGGAGGAGAGTGTAGGTAACATAGTTATTGGAGGATAACATTCATTTATGAATAATCACAAAACAGAGGATAAGAGGTTCTTAAAATAACGTGATGATTGACGATGAGGTATTTAAATGAAAAATATGAAGGATTAGTAAGCGAAATGTGAGTTAAATAAGTTCCCCAGGGTGTACGGGTTGTACAGTCATGTGTAACCCAATTACGCATGAAGAATTTCGTAAATAATGGAAGGTCGATGTAAGCACAATTAATAAAACTAAGTCAGGGAAACATACATGCTTTAGACATGTGCAGCGATATAACTTACCACGGAGTACTTAAAAATATAAGACGCAAAAAAACTGACCATGGTGGACTCTGGTCCTGAATAAAATTGGTACGTCAAAGACTACTGAATTGAATTGCATGGCGGTTAATAATAATTGATCAAATATTTTATTTGAAATCTTCAAACACTATAAGTAAAAACGTCAATTCACTATTGCGATTTATTTTTAGCCAACGTTTTGGACGGTCCCATGCCAACTCAGAATGAAACCAACTCAGAACCACCTCGGAAAGGTCATTAAAATCTATGAAAAAATAATTTTAAAATAGCCGGTACCCTAACCTAACTTAACCTGTTTGATAATTTTTTTATATTTTTTTATCATCACTCTTAATGACCTTTCTGAGATGGTTCTGAGATGGTTTTATTCTGAGTTGGCCGGTCACCGTTTTGGACAGCGTTACGAGTTACGTACATTGTCCATCATTATTAGGGCAGATATGTAATCAGTCAAGTCATTTCGTAATTAGAGTAAAGATTCTCATAAATTTAACGTGAATGTACTGAGAGACTAATATTTTAGGTGCATTCAATAATACCGGTTTAGTTCTGGTGGCTATTGCCATAAGTTCACATCAAGATGGCGATATAAATAATATGAATAAAATGTCAATACAAAATTTCCCCAAAAAATTACCATGTCTTCAAAGTGTATCGATTGGCCCTGCCTAGTCACAAACATCCCCTTATTTCAAACCTGCCTTCTCGCCATACTGTACGCACAGGGTGGTCAAAGACATACAAACACGGTCAAAAGAGTACCTATAGATTCGGGGTGCCTCAAAAAAACTTATCTCCTTTTCTTGCTCAACAAAGTTTCCCACTCGAGTATGAAGTAACTTGTACCCTTATACCTTAAACCAGACCAAAAGTTGTTTTGTTGGTCCACCCACCAAGGTTGCGGGAGGCAGTATATGTACATTTGTACATGTACCCTGGTCCCTACCAGCAAAAATGCAGGGGGTTAAACTGATAACAAATACGTTTACTTTAATGCATTGATGGAAGAAAATATTTGTTAATCTGGATAAAGGATAATTTATTGTTTGATGAGTTGGTAGCGCGATCTTTTAATAATTTGAAAATGTTTTTTTCCACGTCCAGGTTAGTCACACCATAGTATTAATATTTTTCCCGATTACTTAAACATGCGAATAGTGATAAACTTGAACTTGAAACGGTAAGAGACGGCAAATTCAGAGGAGCCCGAGGCAAATGGTCCAGGATAGAGCGATTGTAGGTGTTGTTGAGGTGTTCTTGTGAAAAGAGACCGTTACCTTCTTGTGGCGTTTTATTTTTAGTGCCGGTTCAGTTTATTTCATCATATTTCGAGTGCGTTGAAAAACCTCATGTCAAAGAGTTGTGAATTCGATATTTCTGTGACGTGTTATTTGGATGCGTAATATGTTGTCTTCGATAAAGTTACACGTTTTGAAGAGTTTTACCGAAAGTTATGGTCTAATTTCGGTTTCTCGAAGTTTTGAAATGTTAAATTTTAAGATTTATTCATCGCGTAACAATCGAAAATGAATAATTGAAAACGCCAACTGTCGGTAAATTTTATGACATTGTTGTTGTGATATCAAGAGCCATATTTCATCTAGTATGTATAACACGTTCGATATAATATTCATACCGAAGGACATTCAAATGTATTCAAAACTAATATGAAATGTAATACCAAGGAGCGATAAATTAAGAAAAGTCGACTACCTCCACGGCTCTTGACAAGCAATCTGAAGGTCGTGTTAACAAATGCCGGCGTGCGCCAATATATTTGTTTAATTTGTGTTATTTCACAATTACACGAAATGTGAACGAACATACATGGATACATGATACAGGAATTTATGAATTTCACAGTTTCGAACCCTCTATTACGTATAATATTGTGTTATGTAGGCGACCCGTGAGCGGACCCCGCCAGCCAAGCGTGACTATTTTCGCTTTTTACACCCCCCCCCCTTCTTCGTATAATATGTATAATAGATTCCCTATTAGGTTGAAGGGCCATTTTTCATACGGCCGACATTTGCAAAACCGACATAGGATAATATAAGACGAGAGGTGTTGCGGCGAAGGCCAGTGAAGGTACTTTCGCATTAGAACTCCTCCATAGATCCATTTTCTCAATATTTTTATAGTATTCATTTGATATTCTTTCTAGTTATTTTAACAAAATGATAACAGCTAGAACCATTCTTAAGGTTTTAGAACCAACTTGGAATTGGTAGGATAAAAAAACCATTTATAAAAAAACGCCTTCGTAACAATTTCAAGAAAACAAAATCAAATTTATTGTTCAACGTAGGTACCTTTTTTTACAGTGAATGCCGAACAAGACTCTCAACTGCTCCCGTCTGGAGCCAGTGAGACTATGGCATCCCCAATTGGGGTATGTTGTGAGGCTGAAGGTAGTGGGTAGGGGAAGGAGGTGGGGAAGAGGAAGGTTGGGAAGTACCTGGCTATTCAGATCTGGTCACCAAACACGGCTAAAGCCATTTTCAAGCAACGTTTCAATTCTGAATGGTGGTCTTACACCAGGGCGATACTGATAGTATCTTCCACTCTGGAACATGCCTCAAATATACTATATATTATTTTAAATGAATTAATTGTGAAATAACACAAATTAATCAAATAAAATTTATTTGCGCATGCCGGGTTCGAACCCGCGACCTCCGGATTGTGAGTCAAGAGTCTTACTCACTGGACTACGGAGGTCGTCAAAGATAGGTCTTAAATCATGGAATACAAAACACGTAATTATTAGCTAAACAGATTTTTATTTTTTTCTAAAAAAGGTACTTATTCAAAGCGAAATATGATATTTTCGTTATCTTTATTTATTTTTTTTTTTTTTAATTCGTTTATTCCAGATCTCGGGGAGGGTGGTGCAGTCCCACGAGTTCCATATTATACATATATAATACATTAAATTAAAATATTTCAAGATGAAAGATATATTTTTTTTACATAATGAAAGGAAATAAATAAAAGAAAATAATAACAATACAAAAATTAAAATAAAATTTGAAAAAAAAAAAAAGTTAACTTTTTGTTATCTTTTTCAACAGGAAGTGGCTCCATCGCTTATAAATGGGACCCTGCCAGAAGTGGAATTATTACAGTCCTATTCTGATTTTTTATAATTTTTTTCACATTCACTTCGAAATAAAAGTTTTTCTAATTTTATTTTTTTGACGTAGGTACCTATCTTCTAATTTTTTTATCGTTTTTTTTTATCTAATTATAGTTATATAACGACTTACCTCTAAACATAAAAAACAATCAAAAAACAATCTTCGATTGATTTTGTTTTAATCTTTTCTGTGGGTACCGCACAAAATCTCTATTGCTTCAAACCGTTTGAAGCAAGTGAGACGGTGGCTCCCAAATTTGGGAAGCGGGTGTGGGTATCGCCGCCCCGGGAACCATTTTTTGGATAACCATCAATTCTGCTATAGGTCACCCCATGTGGTTCGCTACGTTCGATAACTTAGCAGGGGTGCCCGTGTTCATGGAGTTTATCTAGGTCTTGGCGGCGGATGCACTTGCCACCTACTGCGTGGCGGGCCGGATAAAGAGGGACTGGTTGAGGGAGGTCTTTTGATCTCTCCAGTCGGACTTTCAACCCATCGCCTTGTACTGCAGTTGGAGGGATGGATTCATATGTTTGTCACTACTGGACTTGCTGGCCCCCAGATTTCTACCCACCGTATCTTTTTCCTTCCCAGAACTTCCTCCCCATTCCTTTACATAAAAAGACCCCCCTACAAAGCATTAGAGCTAAGATATAAAAAAAATCCCAATTGGGTTATTTTGTAAAGGTTATGTTGTGAGGCTGAAAGAAGTGGTTACAGGAAGAAGATGGGAAGAAGTTAGAAAATAACCTGGCTATTTAGATCTAGTCACCAAACACGACTGAAAGCATTTCAAGCAATGTTTCAAATCACAATTATGATCTTTCACTTTAAATTTAACACGACAATCGGTAAATGGTAGAAGAAAAACGAGTTGAATTTATATTTTGGTAAAGGATACCATGAAGTTTAAAAAAAAATCAAATATTATTTGATAGAGTTTATTGTCCCAAAGAGAGAGAAAATCACTAAAGCCAATATTAAAAGAGATGGCAGGGCTGTAAATAATCACAAATGTGTGTTAAGACGGTAACAAAGTGGTAAGGGCAAATTCTCCATTTTCTTTAATGTTGGGGTCCGCATGAAAATACATAAAAGCCATGTATCAAAAACATTTATAAACTTCCGGGCAATAAAATACCGAAGTCTCGCGCTGGCTTTTGTTTGGGATTTAAGGTCACTCAGCAGCACTACAAGTTTGCTCGGTGTACTGTGATTTATGAAGGGCCAGTTAATTTGTAGGGCTATCTCCGTCACATCAGCGGAAGAACGAACCTCTTTCTTAAGAAAAATGTTTTATGGGGTGACGGTTAATACGACAAACTCGTTGGATTACTTCTGCCAACCACTGCTGCCTACTTTCACAGTGTAAATCTCATTTTTATTATATTGCAGAGCATAGGTTTTTGCTTTTTGGAAGGGTGCCATTTCATTTATAAAATTAATCAAATTATTTATCGGTATGAATATAAATGCGCGTTCTTCGTAAAATATCAATTATTACGAATTACGATTAAACCACATAATTATAAATAAAACAATTTTATTTAAAAATTTGGTAAAGAGTAAACTGGTAGAAATTAAATGCGTGTTAATGAAAATATTGCAGCGTCAACAGAATTTTACGACAAAATAAATAAATCATAACCAATAAATAACGAAATCGAAGATCGAAACGATATTTGCGGAGAGATGGTTTTTTGGGGTTATCTTTTCGTAAATTTAAGATATATTGATGGGATTTTTAAAATTATTATTTTTTTTTATTTCTTTATCTGTATTAAGTATGTTTACATTGGGTTTTTTGATGCCTGTCTCACTAGGATATATCTACGCTATAGAAAGATATGAAAAACTTAGCAAAAAACGTTGAGGTTTTTTTCCATAGTGCCCAAAATAAATTTTAAAAATTGTGTTTTAAAAATCGTCCGTATAAATACACCGTTATTATTATAATTTCTCCATGCTCGGTCAGTTTTTCTATTGATAAATATATATACACGTTTTTTTTGGAAAAGAAAGGGAAACGTCGCGAAACTGAGACTCCACTGTATCTTGTCGTTAAGTGCTGCAGAGCAAAGTCCCATGCAACCCCCAAAGGACCAGTCCCGAAACTACGCGATCGCTAAGTTATACGGAACAATTAAATATGCATACACTCGCAAAACCTGATGGATAGTCAGTCGATGGTTCAGATCTGGGCGTCTGGAAAATAAGATAAGCTTAGATTGGCAAAAGGGAAATTGGACTCACCGTTGCAGATGGGGCCTCACTGGTCTTCAGGTTGTGGTGTACACTTCACAATGTTGTGTATATTTAAATTTAGAAATCGTAATATTCTTACAGAAAGAGATATATGCGCCCTGTCTGAGATGTTAATTTACACTTAGCTGCAAAGTACACCGTCACCTCTCCAAAGTTGGGTACTTCTTCTTGCAACATTATTAGATAGGTGTTATAATTTCAGGATTTTGGCATTTGCTACCCACCAAGTTCTGCAAATGCAATACCCAACCAATCCCAAATAATAATGCACGAACACTAGAGAAAATCTAAATTAGTGCAAACTAAATCAAAAATACCATTATTTGATCTTTCTTCTTCTTCCTTGGGTCAGAGATTGTAAATTCGGTATTGCAGATTTTTGGAAAACAAGACCTCGAGTGACCCAATTTATCACCTTCTTGCTCTGGTCTCGCCGGTAAACTTCTCCTTACATGGTTTTGCTCCCTACTTGAATAATTACCTCACTTAGTTAGAAGGTACTCCATATCGAGGTCAAGTATGATAAAGTCAAGTAAAATATTTCGCCAAAACCGGCTAAATACTCCTCAAACATCCCTGTTTCAGATTAGCGGGCAAGTACCTCGGGTTTAGGGTTGTATCGCATAAAGCCTTGCCTTAAGGGTAAGTGTGTAATCGACCAGATTGTTAATAAGTCGTTACCGGTAAATTAGGTAAGTTTGATGCACCGTTTTATGGGGAGCGTAACGGGTTAGTTCACCCGATTTTACGATCAAAGTTTAAGCTTTACTTAAAATGCCCAAGGATGAAAATTCGAATAAAGCTAAATTATGAAAGTAATGAAATTTGGCGGAACTTTATAAATAAGGAACATTGTTAATTTATATGTTGTTGGTTAGACGTTGAACAAAATGAAAGTATGATGATGAAGTTAATATTTGAAATAGGTACCTAATTAGATACATAAATCTCAATGAAGCTCAACCTTCCTGCAGAGATGTTCTTCCTTGTCAAACAGACTGTCTTTTTCTCTGTTGCCAGTGTAATCGAACCGAATGGCCTGATCGAAGTTTCTGGAAGATAACCTGACGAAATGCTTAATTTTGATAATTTATAATATTAAATTAAGTTAAATAAATAAACAGTCATCACCTTCTGATGATTGTTTCATGAGCAATACTTACCTCATCAGGGTTTACTTAAAACTTAAAAGTAAACCCCGATAACGAAGTGAGCATTGCTCACGAAACTTGATTGCTCACGAAACTTGTCGGTTGTAACTAAACTATAAAAGTGGTTGAAACGAGGTATTTATTATTTTTAATTAAAATGATAACACAAAATTAGTTTTCCTAGTTTGGATAAGACACTTCATGTTTATTTTTATTAAGTTTAATTTGTAGAACTCCATTTTAATGTAAGTATTTTTAAATTTAGATTTAAATATTTCAATAAGTGGGAAATCTTTTCATGGTAAAAACGAAAAAATTTACTCTAAAATCAGTAAGGGGATTAGTGATAAAATTAAAAGTAAAAGCAGTAAAATCAGTTATATAAATAGTTTTTTTCTGAAAGTGGCTTCACCACAGTTGGATAATTCCTTCAGAAGGCAAAATAGTCGTCACGAGAATTAGGAATCAACATGTTTATAATTTTTTTTATAAATTGAATGATAATATTACTGAATATATAAAAGAAAAGCTTAAAAATTTGCATTCAATTTTCCGATCTAGGGATCCGAGCAAGGGATGTGTCTGAAAAAATAAAATCCGTAAAGCTCGGAAATGAAAACAAACCACTTCGTTTGGTAAAAACATTCCACTAGCAAAGTTAACAGCTGAAAATGTAAATAGAAGCTTAGCTGTCGATAAACTCAACCACAGTCGAAGTAATTTTTTACAAAGTGGAATAGAAGGGAAGAGTAGTTTAACTTTGCTTTAACCCCCATTTATATGAAACCTGTAGGTCTAACATTAACGAAACTTTAGACAACACCGGCAGTAAAAAAAATATTTTTTGATTGATAAATTAATCGATGATATCTCTTAAATTATGTTGTAAAATAAATTTAACTCTGATCAATTCAAATCGAAAAAAAACCAAAGCTGGGGGTTTTTAAAAACTTTGGATAGAGGTTCAACGAATATCAACTCACCTATACCAAAGGCATTCAGATTAATATAGTGTTGCTTTAGCAAGTAAACACGTTAAATTTTCCTATTTCGGAAAACACAAAAATTCGATTAAGGTGTTGCCACCATTTTTTTAAAAACTTTTTTTAAAAATTAGATTAATATTCAGCAGATTTCTGAGATGGAAGTAAGTTTTCAGTGTAAATCGTTGACCCCTCAGACTAATCGTTCGCTTTTCGGAAAAATTCATATAGGTCTCACTGAAATCGCCGTATGATTGATGATTGGAAATACGATCTAAACGTTGGCGTTGTTAGAAATAAAAAAAAAACCCCAACACTTATGTTCGAATCAAAAAGTTCAAATCAAATGAGAAAATAATTAAAATGTATTAAGGTGTTGCCGCCATCTTTTTATCATCTCAGAAAATTAGATTAATATTCAGCAGGTTTCTGAGATCGAAGTGAGTTTTCAGTGAAAATCTTTGACCCCTCAGACTAATTGTTCGCTTTTCGGAAAAACTCTTAAGCCGGGTACAGATTGCTGTAACGTAACATGCAATGTTACACGCAATGAAAGAATTTGCCGTCCACATTGTCGCAATGTATCATGCAATGTAACAGAATTCCCATAGTGTGAACGCCTTGCGCGCACGAACAGAGCATTTCAACTCGCGCGCGCCGCAATCACAAAGTGTCGGTTTTTCGCCGAACACAAAGGGGCGCGCAGTGTGCACGGAGCGTCAGTGTGGACGGCTTGTTTGTGTCTATACCGCAGAACGCGGGCGAACAATGGAGGACTTGTTCTCGGCAGACTGAGCTATGTTCACTGCGCGCATGCCGGAAACAGATGCGAGTAGGTACATGCTCGGTTGGTGCGCGAGCTGCGTCCACACTAATGAAATGTTCCTTTCATGTTACATTGCATGTTACGTTTCAGCAATCTGTACCTGGCTTTACAGGTCTCACAGATATCGTCGTATCATTATTTGAAATATGATCTAAACGTTGTTTGAAAGAAAAAAAACATTCTTTATATTCGAATCAAAAATTTCAAATCAAATCAGAAAATAATTGAAATGTACACCTTTATGAAACCAAAGTTTCCGACCCGACTTTGAAAAAAAAAAGAATATCTGGGAATTTTTTATGAACTTTTTTACATGAAACGACAAAAAAGTGTGTTGACGATAACGTTTATAAAACATTTGCCTAATAAAATATGTGTGTGCTTTATTTTTTTCGTTTTCAGTAATTTTCGTTAGGAAAAACTTAAGGCGAGCCATTTTTAAAACTTAAAAAGTAAATTAGAAAGCGTATTTCATCACCTTTTTTAGTTTTCGAGTGCGTTCAGAAATGTTTCGTTTATTTGGATTTTATTTTAAAGAGGAAATATTTTGACCTTCCAAAAAATAGGCCTGAGGAGTTAAATCGTCTTACCTCGTATATATATATAAAGCTATTGCTGTTCGTTTGTCTCGCTAAAACTCGAGAACGGCTGGACCGATTTAGCTGATTTTGGTTTTGAAATGTTTGACGTAGTCCAGGGAAAGTTTAAACGGTGAGAACATATGGAAAAATTACTGGGAATATAGTAAAAACAACAATTTCATTTTCCCATTAAAACTGTTCTATATACTTTCTTGTCAATTATTTGACGTTCGTCCCTTCGGTATGGTAGACTCGGGTCCACTCGAATTGAAGCACGTATTAAATTAAGGGTTTTGAATCGACAACGTATATTCACATTACTCGGATTATCGCGTATTTAAATTTTAATATTTTGATGATTGTCATTGTTGGTTCGTTCAGAATAACTAAATTGCAAACGCCGGAAGAAAATCAAACAAATTGCTGCCTTGGAAACGATGTTTTTTTTAAATTAGGCAATTCACCCTAAAAAGAGTGTTTTGTTGGCGTCGTAGTTAATATCTATATCTAAAAATGAATCGCCGAAATGTATGTATGCACCGAACGACTGCACCAAATTGGATAATTCTTTTTTTTATTCGTTATTTTGTATAAACTACTGTTGAGCTCTGGCATTATGAAATTTATATAAAATAAATTGTTATAGGTAGCACGCGAGCTGTTTGAAAACTGAATGTATCGGGAATGAATGTATGGAATGCTCGAGGGGGGAGGGGAACCCGGGAGGGCGGTGAACTCGGGAGGGGTGAAGGGAACTCGGGAGGGGGATAATCGGGACGGGGGAGGTGAATACGCAGGGGGAGGGGAACTCGGGAGGGGGGTTCGCGGGATGGGGGAAGGGGGGGATAGAATGAGAAGAGGGAAGGTGAAGGAGGAGTGCGAACGCGAGAGGGGAAGGGGACGTGGGGGAGGTAGTGGAGGAGGAAGGTGAACGGGACGAATGGGAAAGGACGCGCAGGGAGAAACAATTTCTTTATTAAATGGCACAGCAACACATGCCGGGTACCAGCTGGTCAAATATAATAATGCCGATAGTTTATCTGCGCATAGCTCTGGTTCGATAAACTCTAGAACTCAGATTTGCTTTGAATTTATGCGTTATTTTCAAAATTGGAAATGACCGTAATAAAGCGATAAAATACTTACCCATCTGTAAATTTTGATTTCTATTGCTTTTGAACTTTTTTAGCACATGAAGTACGATAAATGTTACATTCTGTATTTGAAATGTGTATTGCCTTGGTAAGTTTCTTAGTGCTAATGTGCCTAAAGTCAGTTTTCCTGATTTTTCAAATATATGTATGCATTTTTTTACTAAAACGTAATTGATCGAACACTTATAATCCATCCATATGATTTTCACAGGCCTGCGTTAGGCATTTAATATTTATTAATATATGCCGTCTTTATCATATTTCAATGTATTTTCCTACTCCAGTAAGGAAAAATAAATTTATATTTTTTACACTTAAAGCACATAATCCACGAAAAGTGCCAAGACTTGTGGCTTTCTTTAAGGCTTTTGGTAGGTTATCACAAAGTTTTTGTTCTTTATAAAACACGCTATTTGGTGTGCACATAACTGCAAAGTATGTCATCGGCCACAGTAACTCTGGGAAAACAAACACCAGCTAGATCGTAACAAGTGTAGGCGGACCATGAATCAGATCAAAAATAAACGGTATAGGAAAGCAGAACGTATTGAAACAATGGGAAGGAAAAAAAAAGTACGATTATTTACATAAAATTCGAATAAGTAGCGAGTTATTCCTTAAAATCTCATCTGTAGTTCGCCCGCCGCGCGCCGGCGGGCACAAAAGATATATATATATATATTTTTTAATGCGATTTTAACCCTTATGTTTAAAGAAATCGTATTGAGGACAAGCTCAGAATCGCTTGCACAAATATCAATCTGAGACCTACGTTCTATGTGATTATTGTAGCTAGTCAGATTGATTTTAAAAAAAAATGAAATTTACGGGAGGCTTTTGGCATCTGTCAATGGCGAAAAAATCGATATTTCACGTTTTGAAACGAGTGTAAAGGTAATTATTTTTTAGGAAATTCATTTGGATCGTATTTTTTCATGTATTCAGGTTTATGTAGAAATTATAAAATCAGTATATACATATTTGTATGAATATATTTTTTGACAATTATTTCCAAAATGGGAGAATTTTTAATTTTTTTTTTTTAGTTAGGTATTCTGGAAAAACCTCGTACGATAGTATCATGTAATATACATGAATAATAAGATATATTATCTGGTAAACAATCACTTTTTTATATAGATTTTCGACCACAACTCATCAAGGTAATTTTCGCGCAGTTTTGCGAAATACCATAGGTTAAGCCGATATCTTCAGATGTACAAGGCGTAATTGTTGTAATTAGGGTAATTGGCAGTAATTTTTATACTGATTACCTACCTTACTTAGAAAATGTATTAAGAAAATGTTAATTATTTGACCAATTAAAAATTATGTACATGTATGTAGTACCTACTAGGTACCTCCAGTAATTTAGGAACAGGACACTGAAATACAAGATATTCTACTATCGATGTAATGCTCATTTATTGTCGGGTTAACATTGCTAGTCGGGTAGGAAACACGTTGCTTCAAAAACAACCGTGGTCGAGGGGCAAGGCTCTCGACTAGCGATCCGGAGACCGCGGGTTCTTACCCCGGCATAGGCAAGTAAATTTTATTTGATTGATTTGTGTTTTATTTTATTTATGTTTATTTAGGAAGCATACAGTTGTGTATAAAGTAGTTGTACATAAAATAGTGAACATAATTTAAACCAGTGAAGTTCCGTTTACATAATAATATTTAGTTGTTAATGGTTAATGATTATGTGATTATGAATCAAGTGGTAATTAAACAATTATAGTTGGTATATGGTGTGAGCACCAAATACCTACTTATATGTAAAAAATTATCAAAAAGGTGATAATAATCAATACAGAAATAATAGTTTCCAGTAGTTGTTTAAAATAATAGTACATAGTGTTAAGTAAAAAGTTATTAAAAAGAAAATAATAAACAAGAAATAATAGTTTTCATTTAAGTACATTGTACGGTTAGTTTGATTTTAAATGATTTAAGGGTACAATGAAAAATGTCAATAACTTTTTTTTTTTTTTTTACATGAGCTCACAGGAGGTTCTGAGGAAAATAATTTTCCTCAGGGCCTATGTCATCTTTGGGGATGCTGTGTGGAGGGTTTTTTTAGGAAAGGGAAGGAAAAGGGTTTAAGGGGTGGGCAGGAATCTGGGGTTCAGTGTGTCTTGGTCATCCGCCTCCAAGACCTAGACAAACCTCACCCCATGAACCCGGGCACCCCTGCTAAATCACCAAACGTAGCGAACCACTTGGGGTGACCTATGGCAGAGGTGTTGGTTATCCAATAAAGGTTCCCAGGGCGGCGGTACCCATTCCCGCCTCCCAATTGACATCTCTAAGGGCATTATAAGTTTGGCGGATTCGCCCGAGCAAGGAGTTTTGTACGTATTTCGATTTAAAATGTTGTATATGAAATAAGGTGTTCGATCTGGTATTGCGTTCAGGGCAACGAAATGCAATTCTTTCTAACAAGGCTGGCGAGTCAATGAGGCAGTTCACAATTTTGAACAGAAACAGTACATCAAAAATTTTCCTATATAAAATCGCTATATAAAGTTCTAACATTGTTTAAAATGATGAACACACTTTAGAATAAATTCCGTGAGCTCTCAAATGTAAAAGCTTTACAAAAACATTTGAACATTTAAATAGCGTAAACTCTACAGGGATTCGAGATTGTACCAATAAAGCTTTATTTAGATTTCGATATCGGAGAAACTAAACGAAGCATAGTTTCGTTTTTGTTTCTCCAGAGGGCCCCTTTAGCTCGCATCTCGAGCACCTGCATCAACATGATTCACCTGAGCCAGACTCTCTCTAGGGGCGCTCGACCCAACTTACTGGCCGCAATTATTATTATTGGAAATATCCAAAGTTTAAAGTTATCTCCGGAGTAGAGTGGCCGTGGATGGGAGCAAAGATGCTGATTGGATGGATGCTTGAATAATTCACTTATATCCCAATACAACTATAAAGCATCCTTACTCCAATATCCGCCCCCGCCCCCAAACCCTCAACCCCTGCAGCCGCCCTTTCAGGCGGGCAAAATACGAGTCTTAAACCCTCATAAAGTAGTTCTCCCCCTCTTTAAGGATGCTCAGAATACCTGCAGGTTGCTCTACACAATATGTATCAGTTCAATATGGGAAATGGGAAAATGTTTATTTTACGGCACGAGTACGGTCAATGTATTTTTCTTTGTTTATTCAGGAAGAGATCGCGTAACTCCCAACATAAAACGAACAATGCTCAATTAGGAATGCGAGTGATACGAATGCCTACACTCTACCTGGATATACGACCGCATAAAAATAACAGTCACGATATAAATACGAAATGATTTTTTTACTGAATTTTTCGTGTCTTTAAGAATTTGTTCGAATTTATGCTCCACTTAGTTAATCCCACGCAAACAATGGCTTTTTATTCATTGTTCCTAAGAGGTCTAGATCCCGCGCTTTTAATTATCAAAGCTAATTAAAATAACTTCGGAAATTTGAAAAAGAGTTCCGCAAATTGTACCCTTTAATGGAAAGGACTAACAAAGGAAATGTACAAGTAATGTGGTCTCATTTCGAAAGTTGGTCCAAAGTTCAACCATTCGCTTCAAATAACATCCCCCGCCCGGAGAGAGGAGAGAGAAGAACTCCGCTGGTATTTCCTTGTGCATAAATATACGAAGTTTTAATAAAAAGTTGGACGAATTTATGATGTCTCATTGTCACGCTTCCATACCGCGGGGCGTCGCACCGTCCCACCCGAAGCCGCGGCTAGCTTCAGACACTGTACGAGTATACTGTTGTATTACAGCGTACCCTACTGTTTACTTACTGTGTATACCTACTCATGTTTATACAACATTCCCGTCAACATTAGATAAAAACAGAGATAAGCCTTTGTGAACTGATTGAAATATGTACATGATTTTATTAAAGTTTTGTTTCTAACAAACAGAATGTATTTACAAACGCATGGTTTGGGCTACACACAAGGGCTATTACAGTTTTATAAAAAAAATATATTTCGTATAATTATTTCAATGTCTGTGCAAGTTTGGAACTTATTTATTGAGTGATTAAAAAAAAATTTTTTTTTGCATTTTCGAGAACAGGTTTGAATCGGATCAGTATTTTATGGTTTGCATGTCATTATTTGCAACTTTTTACAATATTCCAGTCCGTCCGCGTAAGAAATAACGCCGACGACACAACAAATTTTTAAAAACTTCTCGTGGATTTTCTATCGAGATAAAAGCGTGCTTTTTTTTGTACCAGAAGTAATAACCATTTTATTACAAGATATTTGACCATTTTCATAGTTTTATCCTCTCATGCAATAACGTTATTTCAGTAATTAAGATATTTTATCATTTTCATAGTTTTCTTCTTTCATGTAATAAAATTATTTATCTATCGACACGTTAATTTGTAACTAAATCAGCCAAAATTTTTTTAAAGTATATTTTTTAAGCTATCATTTATTTTATCTTATATCTAGTTTATATGACGACCTCCGTAGTCGAGGGGTAAGACTCTCTACTCACAATCCGAAGGTCGCGGGTTCGTCCGCAAATAATTTTTATTTGATTAATTTGTGGTATTTCACATTTAATTAATTAAAAAATAATACATAGTGTATTTGCGGAACATTCCAAAGTGGAAGATACTCTCAGTATCGCCCTGGTGTAAGACCACCATTCAGAATTGAAATGTTGCTTTAAATGGCTTTAGCCGAGTTTGGTGACCAGATCTGAATAACCAAGTACTTTCCGACCTTCCTTTTCCTCATCTCCTTCCACTCCCCACTACCTTCAGCCTCACAACAAACCCCAGTTTGGGGATGCCATAGTCTAACTGGCTCCGGACGGGAGCTGTTGGGACTCTTGTGCGGTATTCATATAAAAAATCTATTTTAAAACATAGTACCTAATATTCCATTAGAAATGTAATTTAATTAATTTGTAGTATTTCACAAGTATTTAATTAAAAACACTATATATACAGTATATTTGTGGCACATTCCAGAGTGAAAGATACTCTGAGTATCGCCCTGGTGTAAGACCACCATTCAGAATTAAACGTTGCTTTAAATGGCTTTAGCCGAGTTTGCTTCCCACTACCTTCAGCTTCACAACATTCCCCAGTTTGGGGATGCCATAGTCTCACTGGCTCCAGGCAGGAGCAGTTGGGACTCTTGTGCGGTATTCATATAAAAAATCTATTTTAAAACATAGTAATATTCTATTAGATATGTAATTTAATTAATTTGTAGTATTTCACAAGTATTTAATTAAAAAACAAAATATATATATATATATATATATATATATATAGTATATTTGCGGCACATTCCAGAGTGGAAGATACTCTGAGTATCGCCCTGGTATAAGACCACCATTTAGAATTAAACGTTGCTTTAAATGGCTTTAGCCGAGTTTGGTGACCATATCTTAATAGCCAAGTACTTCTCCACCTTCCTCTTTCCCAACTCCTTCCCTTCCCACTACCTTCAGCCTCACAACATTCCCCAATTTGGGGATGCCATAGTCTCACTGGCTCCAGATGAGAGCAGTTGGGACTCTTGTGCGGTGTTCATATTTTAAAAAATATCTATTCTTAAACTAATGTGATAATATTCTATTACCTACGTAGGTACTCAAATTTGAACTTCGCAACATTGAGACATAAAACCCACGAAAAACCGCAAGACTTGTTTTTAGCTTCCTTGATATTGAAAGGATGTCAATTTTTAAACCTTTATAATAAATATTGTACATATAGTGATCCCGAAAAATTTGTCTTAGGAATCCTTAAATTGTTACAGCTTCTCGTAGGATAGCAATGAACTGAACTTTTATATTAAAACTATTCAATATATAATATGGTAATATTTTATTTTTTATAATATAAATAAATACTAGGGTATAGACTAATCGTTGCCGCATACTTAAGATATTGAGTTGGCGTCGCATTGTTTTTATCCTAGTATATGTATAGAGTGATTAATATATCACATTGTCTAAACAATTTTGTTATTATATGTAAATGACCTGTCATTATGTATAATAGCTATTTAATCACTATGACTGTAACATATATATCTCCAACAGCACAGTACGGTGCTGGCTTCTTACGGTTACCAATGTGTTGATATTTTTATGTTTTATGTAAATTTTAGTTTAATATAATCTTTTGTTTTATAAAATTTTTGGTCTCATACTTCATTATCATAAATTTCAATGTTTCAAATTTTTTATTATGCTGTTTATTTAATCAGAGGTAAAATCACAAAGAGGAAATTCATAATTTGGTTTATTTTGGCTATACAAACATGGTACAAACTGGAAAAACGTAAACTGTCAATTTCCCGAAAATAAATAAATAAATAAACATAGACCACTTGCCTCTGTTTCAAATTATTTTCATGCTTTTAAACTGCAATAAATATTATGTATTTACATAAATAATTGAAGGAATTGTTTTTGTGAAAATCTACAATTTTATTCTGACTAACCTTCACTTGAACATCAAAATAAGAGGGAGGTCACAGTCTCTACGAGATTCCAAAAAAACCACCGCCATCCCCTTTTCCCATCCACTAAATCAAAATTTTGATAAGTGATGCAATTTTGCTCACTGAACGTGTAAAATAAGAGGAAAATTACTGATTACATCCGATTTTGAAAAACTCCGTGTAAAGTACGGGCAACGCCGGAGA
The DNA here is from genome assembly GCA_929108145.2 of Limnephilus rhombicus. Lineage (NCBI taxonomy): Eukaryota > Metazoa > Arthropoda > Insecta > Trichoptera > Limnephilidae > Limnephilus > Limnephilus rhombicus. The sequence continues at coordinate 39,228,193 of OV815271.1, read as the reverse complement.
CTTCATGTAGTACTGGAATAAAACAGTAAAAAGATTGGCTCACTTTCATTCCAACAACACCTTGATAACAATCGTAGAGTTTGGGGTTGAATTCAACCAGAAGTTAGGTAGTACTTTCATTGTTATCTGTGCCCCACAGAGGTATCTGCTCGGGCTGTTAAATTATCATGGGTAGGGTCATCATCAGGGTTTTGAATAAATATTTAACGTAATTCAAAAAGGTTTTACGTTCTTTTCGATGAGATTGTATGAAGGCACGGCGCATTAAAAAATTAAAGGAACGAATTCAAAGATTGCAAAAATTTAATTTCTTTAACATACTTACTTTTTTTTAGTATGTTTATTCATTTTTTTTACTTTTAAAATATTTATGTTATAAATCTTACAAAACTGATCAATCAGTTTGATTGTAAGAAATCTCTCATTTTTCCCATTTACTATTATACTTTATCATTTTTCCCATTTACTTTTTCCCATTTACTTTACTTTTTAATTTTTCATTTTTCCCATTTACTATTTTACATTACTATTATACTTTTAGGTTTTACATAATAATTACTAAGTAGGTATAATATTTAATTTTAAAATACTACATAGTAATAAGTATATTACTAAATATTAATTTATAATTATTATAAACTACTAATTATTATGATGTTTATGAATACAGTGTATGATTGTAATTTCCAGGTATTTAAGAGGGTTATTACCAGAGAAAACCAGAAATATGTCATTTTCAAATCAGATTTTAGACGTATTGACTCTTTTCCACAAAAAAATTATAAATGGATTTCGAAAGATTGTTTTTTTATCTAGCATTCGCATGTAATAAATTTTGAGATTTTTTTTTTAAATTTTAGTATAATAAGGTTATTCCATAGGTCGTTGGCAGATTTGTTAAATTTTCAAAAAATATTTTTTATTATACCACACCCATTTCAAATAATATAATCATTCAGTAAAATAAATCAATACATTATCTAGCAAACGCATGTTTTAGAATTTCAATTTTAGTTTCAATAAAATCATTAAAAAATATGTACGTACATGTGTTTCTTGACGAAAATTGGTCCACTTGTGTATTTATTTGCGCACTTACACATTAATATATTTCCGATTTTTTTAACATTCTTATTAAATTTAGACATTATTGAAAAATGATAAATACTTAAAATCAAAAAATAATTACAAAAAGTACATTATTTTATTAGTTTTATCATCACGCCTTTCAGCATTTTTGGATGAAGGTATAAATTAAAGCTAATTTGGATTGAAATAAATTCAATATTGAGTTACAATTTTAAAAAGCTGGTACGGAGAATAATTCATCTTTCTCATTGTAACCGCCTTGCACGATTGTAAGAACAACATTCGACGAAATGTGGATTTTCGTCCGCTGGCTGGTTAAACGCTCTTAATCAATATTTGATCTAGGTATACAATATTATTTGATTGCATGTTCTACGGAGATAGAACGATTTAACTTTTTATTTTATTTTTGAATAAGATGTCTCATTTTTAATATTTTCAGCTAATGCGTTAAATATTTCCGGAATTGTATGCCTCTTTATTCTATCACCGTATACATTTTGAGATTTATCAATAATAAACATTTGTGCTTCTCTATGCCTAGTAGGGTAGTTGTGGTTTACAGGTTTTTTTTATTCTGTATTCCAGAATTCATCTAGCGTTAATTGGTATTCTAGCTTACTGTGTATAGAGAGGACATTAGTAGTAGTTATTACATAGTTTTTTAAGAGTTTCAACCATATTTTTTTTCCATCGAATAAATATGGACTAAAAAAGTGTATTTATGTCATTTAAAAGCTCCGTAGTCCGCGATAGTGTGATGACTTTATGGAATAAAAATAGTTTCGCAGAACCAGAACGTTGTTTAAAAATTTTTGCTGACTTACATTTTCACATAAAACGAGATAATTTACTTTGTGACTAAGAAAACGTTCTATAGCTCTCTGATTTGAGCGTGAAAAGAATGTGAACACGTTTAATGTAGTTTAAGCTAATTTAAAACATCAGCCACCCTTTGTTCGTAGAAATAACTAGATTTTCATCCAAATTAAAAAAGGTATTTGTTTTAAAATAAAATAAAAAAAGTTTAACCTTGCTAAGGCAGATTATTCTGACGAAGTATCTAATAATAATATCTATATAAGTGAAGTATATTTAGATACGTTGCCGTAAAACGCAGTGTCTACGAGCCGTAGTATCGAACCGACTCCGTACCGTGAATATCCCTAAAGTTGCAAGAGCTTATTTAGTATACACACCGCGGTAGTTAGATTTACAAGGAAAGTTTTGACTGGCTCCCACCGCCGTAGTACAGAACGCCGTGGAACTTGTGTTTCATTTTTTATTCCAAACTAAACCGCTCGGTCAGCGGGCGAAAGGCCATAAATTATATTAAACCAAGCAGAAAAATTACAAGGGATGTTTATTAGAATTTCTCGGGCGTACGGAACGGAATGCATTATTATGAGGACATGCAGAGTGGAGGGCGGGAAAAGAAGTGACACAGAACTGGTGGAAAAACGACTAAAATATCCGGAATATTGGGAGGCGTCTACAAATATCTACAGGAATTCCAAAAACTTAAAAAATCGAACTAATATCTATGAGAATCAAAGTGTTCACGAATATCTACAGCTCAAACTGTTGACTAATATCTATGAGAACCAATGTGTTGACGAATATCTACAGCTCAAACTGCTGACTAATATCTATGAGAACCAAAGTATTGACGAATATCTACAGCACTGGCAGAGGTTGGATTTGCAATTATGTATAGCATATTGGAATAACGTAATATTGCGTATGCAGTTTAAAAAACCTAATTTATGTAAGTATGTATGTAAAAATCCCTAATATCGAACTATTGGACACATTTAACTGATTAGCCCAACCTTCGCTCTGTAGATATTAGTTCAACCTACGCTCTGTAGATATAATTCAACACTGGCACCGTCATCGATATTCGTCCGACCTTAGCTCTGTAGATATTAGTCAACACGTAGAAGTTCGTAGATATTAGTTCAACATAATATGAGCTGTAAATATTCGTCCGACATACAGGCTGTAGGTATTAGTATCTGGAGTCGGAATATTGTATGTCGTATAATTCTATAAATCTATGACTCAGGGGTAAGCTATCGCATGATGCATGTAAAATCCCTCCGGGCCTTAAATAATAATAAAAAGGTGATTATGTGCCCCTAGACTTTTCAACTTGGCAGGCGGGTATCGGTATTGCGGCAGGGGAACCATTTATTCGATCACCAATCCCTGCCGTAGGTTACCCCAGTGGTTTACTACATTTGATGACTTAGCAGGAGTGCCCGAGTTCAAGGGGTAAGGTTTGGCTTAGCGATAAAGGCGTTTGCCTGGCGGGCTGGATCGGGAAGGACTGATTGAGGGAGACCTTATCTAGACCTCTTCAGCCGGACTCTCTCGACCAATCGCCTTGCACCGCAGTGTGAGGGTGGATTACTACATCCGTTACTCCTGGAAACATTGACCCCCAGATTCCTACCCATCCGTCATACCTTTTACGTTCCCAGAGTTCAACTCTTTCCTTTCACTAAAAAGACCCTCCACAGATCATCCCCAAAGATGATATTTTTTCTTCAGGGCTTCCTGTGTGGATTTAATGTAAAAAAAGACCCAAAGTGGACAGGCTATATATGTTGTTTCTATTCTATGAGATCTTGGGTGTTTTTTTTAAGTTTTGTATGACCGTTTTTTTAATAACACAATCGTAATTAACTAAATTAAGAATGATGAGGAACGGATGAATACAGAGAGGAAAATCAGGACAACATTATGCTATTCGCAATTGGGGTTGATCAAGTTGTTCATAAGGGGTTGATCAAGTTGTTCATGAGTCAAGTCTTGTAAACCTGTAGTGGTGAAACAAAAGTGGATATAAAAAGACACACTTGCCTATGAATGAGACAGTATTTACTGTCTTCATTATCATTACATAGTATAAAATGAAGTCGCTCAAAATGTATGTGCGCGTTAATCTTTTAAACTACGCAACGGATTTTCATACGGTTTTCACCAATAGATAGAGCGATTGAAGAGGAATGTTTATATGTATAATACATGTAAATTATATTCGAGAAAAGCCGAGAAATTCAAAGAAAACATATTTTTGTGCGATTTAAAACGGCTGGCGGGCCGTAATATAGTTACTTCTGAAATTCTTTCTACGGGAGACATTGGAAAATAGGTGTCCTAGAGTAAGTAGGTATTTGATTTTCCCTTTTCAAATATCCAGTGTTGCATTGCAAGCATTGTATAATTAGTTGCGAGTTAATTAGTTTATATGTACAATACATGCTTATTATAGTAGATAAAAGCCGATAAATTAAAATATTCAATTCAGGCAGCGGGCAGCCAGCAGCTGGCAAGGGGTGGTGTGGATTTTATAAAGATTGGGTAATGGCGTTGTGTTTCGTTAGCCACAGCAACGTGTGGCCGGGTCTGCTAGTTAATGATAAAATGCTGTTCCAGTTAGTAACGATAGCGTTGAATTCCTATTTGGATACCGTGATAATAAATGTTATATTTTCCAATTTTTAATGATGAATTATCTATTTTTTTATAAGAAAAGCTTTCCTTTTATAACTTTTGAAGGTTATTTACATCAATGTAATATATAATTGTAGAAGAAAAAAACAATAATAGGTAATCTAAACGAAAATATGAAAGAGAGTTTCTGGGTTCGAGTCCCAGTTGCAACCATTATCTTTTTCTGTTTTTCTATGTCTTGTTCTCTTTCATATTTTCGTTTAGATTATGATTGCTATCTCCTTCTTCAATGATATATTATATTGATGGGAATAAATAACCTCCAAAACTAATAAAAAGAGAGGTTTTCTTACAAAAAATTGAATATTCACTTAGACTTTTATAAAGTCAAAAGCTCAATATAAATAAAATCGGCTATATTTATTCGTGAAGCTATCTAGGTTACAAACAAATTCTTAGAATGATTGTTTTTTAAAAAAGGGTAGTTGCCTGTAACATGGAAAAAAATTATTAAAGATAATATTGTAAATTCAAAAAAAAATGTAATATGAGGTTGACTATTCTGACGGTTTGACAGTAGGTGGCAATGGTGAAATTGGTAAACCCACGACCCGAAAAGACGAGAAGTTCTGGGTTCGAGTCCCAGTTGCGACCATTATCTTTTTCTGTGTTACGTTCTGTATCATATGTTCGTTTAGATTATAATTGTTATTTTCGTCTTCAAAAATATATGGCAATGATGAATTATCTAATTAAGTATTTTATTTTTTCTTTATACTCAATTTCGATGCCATACATTACTCTGAAGATATCGAAGGCTCCCCAGATATTTTCGAAAGCTCGCAAAAATAGAGAAAAACATACGAATTCAGCATTTTTTCGACTAATATAATATAATATTTTATCCTCAAGCCCGACAGCACCATAATTCATTTTGATGAGTTTTCCTTTGTGTTACGTTTAAGTTGCCTTGTATATGAAAAACATAAACAAACACATCGGAGGGAACACCTTACCGGTGCGCGATGTTAGTATCGTACGGGGTATAATGCCTACGTACCTACTCGTATTACGGCCCGCTCGTAAGCATAGTAAGTATCACATCCAGGGTAGGATTAGCCGAGTATACACCCGAAAACAATAAAAATATCAGGTTTTACTGAATATCTCGGTGTTAATTATTGTTAGACCAATTATTTTAGTTCAAAAACTAATTCTGAGAATTATATTTAAATGTCAACCTACCCATCCCTCAAATGAACTCTTTGCCAAAATCAGGGTCTTAGATATTCGACAGCTATTTACTAAAATAAGCATTTGTTATATACGAAAAAATAATCTACTAATCGCTCCACAACACCAATAAATAGCCCAGTCAGTGGGGAGTTTTACCTTGCAAAAGGTCGTGTAGTAGCGATTTTGATAAACGTTGTCAAGATGGGGACTCTAAAGAAAAAAAAAAGTTTTCGACGTTGGGAGGGTCGAGCTTGTGCCGCCATCTTGGATTGAAGGTGTCAAAATTTGGTTTTTTCAAAATAATTGTGCAATGGTTGATTTTACGACCAAATTGCGAAACACAAACTTAAAGAAGATAAAATTTCAAATATTTTTTGTCTCAAATTTTTTTTTGTTTGTCTAATAGGTAACGAGTTACAGTGGCGGAAATATGAATATTTTTCTAAAAAATGGTGAAATTCCCAATTTTTGTTATTTTTTCGGGCTATTCATTACATAATTATAATTTTGTAAACTCGTTTCCACACCACCACCATGAGGTAGAGAAAATGGCGCATTTTTTATTGTGGTATCCCCAGCAGGTCTTCTTCCTCTTCAATGACATTACAATCCATTTCGAGTCTTAGCCTCCTTCAACATAAGCCTCCACCGCCCTCCGTCCTCGGCCGTTGTCTTCCTACTACGACATGCGAGTAGTCCTCTTGCATCCTTCCTGACATCATCCTCCCGTCTCAGCCTAGGTCTGCCCGCCTTTCGTTTACCTCCTGGGTGTTCTGTTAGAACCTTCTTCGGTACTCGTGTGCTTGACATTCGATGCGCATGTCCGGCCCATCTTAGTTTTTGGAGCCTTAGATGGATAGAGAGTCTGGGAGCTTGGTAAATAACATAGAGCTTTATTGTGGCGGATTATCCATGCCTCTCCCTCATGTTAATGTAAGTACTTGCATACTGCTTTCTCACCCCGTATGCATGGACATTGGAGGGTCTAGAGTCATTCAAATAAATGTAGCTTCGTTCAATAAAATAGATTCTTGACGTGTGCGGTGAAGAAGGAAACCATATGTTTCCCTGGGTCCCTTCCAATGCCTCTCTCTCTCACACCGCTCCTAAGATTCTTCGAAGTACCTTTCTTTCGAAGGTGTCCAGCTGTTCCCGCCACACATTCATAGGACAAGACCGTTCTAATAATTGTTTTATATAGGGTTTTCCTATGGACGTTTCGGGATTTGAAACTGATAACAACGCGAAGTAAGTGTTGTTAGTGCCTGTGATGCGCTTTCTTACTTCTACTAGGTTTTCTTTGTCATGCGTTATGATGGAGCCCAGGTATGTAAACTTTTCGACTTCTTCGAAATTAAAAGTGTCTTTAAATTTCAATTTATCTTTTGTTCTATGGTATGGGGTTCTGTTAATGATTTTAGTTTTATTCTCATTGATTTGCAAACCCACCTCTCTTGCCGAGTCTCCAAAAACCTCTCTTACAGCCTGTAGGGATCTTTCGACAATGTTAAGGTCTGTATGTCTATTCCACAGATATTCCAGCGATGGTATGGCGAGCCGCACAGAGTTCGACCAGTATTCGTAATTATGTTAAATATTCGCTATTGCGTAATTCTATTTTTTTGTTGATCCCGGTTGGTTGATATTGACATCTTAATAATAGTATTTGTCATCAATATCATGATCGAGCTCATTGCCTGTGGTACTGATATACTGGGCTTCCATTGACAAAATCTCTTCATATTCAATTGTAAGAAATACATTTTAATAAAGTCTCGGGTGCTGGTTTCTTTTTTCTGGATTTTTTTTGATTCCATACTAAAAGCAACCAGAAAGCGTTTTCCTTCATCTGCTATGTCTTCTGGTTTTGCATCATGTTGTTTTCTGGTTGAAAACGCTCTGGCAGACCAGCTTTTTTAAGGCTTTCTAAATGTTCATTATCACTACAAAGTAGTTTCATCCATGCATTCGATGACGTCGGGTTTGTCATAGTGGGATCCTAGCCTGTAGGAATATAGGTGCTGAGGTGGCAACGCTGCAGTACAGACTGCAGGCGCGCAGTATGTTGCCGTCTCTTTCTCTCCTCTATGAAACACGAAAAATTCTGTAATGTGAAATAGATTTTGCTATATGTGTTGTGGAAATACGCTAAAATAATATTGTGTAATATGTTCTTACAAAATTTATCATGAAAACTTGAGTTATACGATTTTTTTGTCAAAATTTTCTTCTTTCTACCGCTGTAAGTCATTATATATTAGATTTATAAAACAAATTCAAACAAAAAATGTATGTAAGTAATTTAGTCTTCTTCAAATTTGCCATAAACATTTTTGTTGTAAAATCAACTGTTGAGGAATTATTTTAAAAACACTAAATTTTGGCACCTTCAATCCAAGATGGCGACTCGAGCTCGACCCCCCCCCAAGGTCGAAAACTTTTTTTTCTTCTTAAGGGTACCAATCTAAACAACATATATCAAAATCGCTACTACACGACCTTTTGCAAGCTGAAGGCCTTTTTTATCCCCCACTGACTGGACTACTAGCACACACCCGCTTTTCATCAAACCTGGGTTGCGTGGTCCCAAAAACTAAAACCTCATTCGCTCAACGACAATTCGGGTTCATCGCTCCTAAAATATATAATGCTCTGAGTACTGACATAAAGTCAAGTAATTCTAATTCTCTTTTTATAGCACGTGTACAACATTGGATTTTCGAAAGGGGACGAGCGTACTTCAAAAATTACATGAGTTCTTAACACTACATTTTAATTATTAATTTTTGCATTTCAAAATTTTTACTTCCATTTTTTTTCCATTTTTCGTTTAAATGTTATTATTTTTATCTCTTAGTTTTTCACTTAATTTTATTTATGTTTTAATTTTAATTTAAATACATATATGTTTTAATTTATATATTTGTATAAAACACTTGAGTTCTTAACACATAATCTTTATTATTAGTTTATGTATTTCAAAATTTGAAGTTTCATTTTTATTTCTACCATTCTTTAAAATATGTTTTTTTTTATTTTTAATTTTTACTTACTTTTAAATATTTCTTAATTTTTATTTAGTATGTTTAATCATTTGTTTTAATAACATACTATTTATTAAATCGTATTTAAAATATTAAATGTACGACTACCACAACACGGGCATTAGCCTAGCGTGGTAGCCAAAAAAAAACAATTATCCGTAACTAATAAAATTTTTATGAAAAAAATAAAAATTTTTAAAAAATCATACGTTTAGAATTTTCCAAAAATAGTTTTTTTTAATTCATTTTCGTAATTTAGGTAAGTATATTTAAGAATATATATATAAGACTTCAGGTCAATCAGGCGATTATTTTTGATTTGTAAGGACGTGTCAGAGCGTTTGAAAGTAGGAGGCCAAACTTTAAACGCGTTTTTCTCAAAACTGTGTTTTAAAAGTCGGTGACCAAGATTTTTCGAAAACGGCTGAACCGGTCAGTCTCAATTTTTAACACAAGCTTCTTTAGTATATTTTTAGTAATTAATCGAAGGTGGGATCTCAACGACAAATATTTTTTTTGCCAAAAATTTTGGTCAAAAATCGATTTTTTTTTGGAAAAACTTGCTAATTCCTTCGATTTATAAGAAGATTATACATTCTTTGAAATCTGTTTGGTTTTTTTTTATTTTAAATGATTCAGTCTAGAGATATCGTGGTCACCGCAAGATGCCTTTTTGAGAGGAGCTCCTGGAGATCAGCTATGGCAGCCTTCAAAATTATTATTTTTATCAATACAACAATGTTAAAATGCAGTTAAAAGTTACCATAACATGTGTAAAAAAATTACATTAATAAATTTAAAAGTCTTCTTAGGAAAAATTCATGAAATATCGTTTTTTGGGCCTCCTGATTGTATACACCCCTTAAGCCACTTACAGACTAATCATAATTATAATTGCATAGATATTTGAATAATTGTATTGCAAACACAGTAATATTTTTAAAAACCGCTTACGGTACAACACTTCACCAATCTGTGATTTTTTAGTCCTTATTAATAAATGCTTATATTTTTTAATTTTTTATTTAGGAAAAAAACACAGATACAGATATAAATTAACAAGAATATATAATACAAAAACTAGATAATTCGCCTACACTCTAATTGTTTCTCACTAATTGACTTAAATAGCAGATAAAAAAACACGTACAGATATTTTTAGATGTAAATAGGGAAAAAATATAAAATAAAAAGTTATTGTACTAATTTATATTTTCGACGAGAGAATGCTCAATATCTTTAAATAAAAGTATTCAAATAATTTTCAGAATACAACAATACAAAATGTTCCTGCTAAGAGGTTTATAACTAAATATTCGGCAATCCACTTCTGTATAAATATAATGGCAACAAAAGGTATAGGTAGGTAACACTCACGGAAGATAGAAGGGAGCAATTTCATCTGGGACTTAGCTCCTTTCAAGAATCTGAAATCACCATGTGAGATGTAGTTCACTTTTTTACAGTGAATTAATGCGAATTTGAATAGTTTTCAAAGAATGCGATGCGATGCGATGCGATAAAGCGATTGTTTTAAGCGACTTATATTAACGAGGACCTCGTACTCGCGGAGCTGCGTGAACACACTGACTTTTTGGGGGGCAAGAGGGGAGACGGGAAAGGATGCATTTGTTGCCGTAAATAGAATAAATAATCCATTTCAAGAACACAAAAGTCTCTCACCGAGTTATCACTAAAAGCGGCGTGAACACAAAATAAAACAACAACAAAAAAACTAAAAATAAATAAATCTAAAGTACCTAATGTCATATAGATTTTTTTTTAAATATATTTAAAAATTATAATCGGAGTATGTCTGTAACGAAATAAGTTATTCTTTATAGGAAACTTGCCTTCAATTTTCTTCCAAAAGTACTGTACCCATCAAAAAATATGTGAGAATTCGTCAGGTTTTGATAATGATTAAACATTACGCGATTTTTTTTGATTGGATACCTTTGTTCTTATTTTTTTCCAAAGTTTAAGTAATAAAAATTTTTTTTCACATTTTTCAAGTACAAGGATGTAAATTCATGGAGTGTGTGTGTTTTTATTAATGATTTATAACAGAACTAAAGTCAATAATCTTAATATCTTATTAATATAAAAAACAAAGTCAGGTTAGTTACATCATTTATAACACAAAAACGGTTGAACAGATTTTTATGATTTTTAATTTGTTGGTTTTGTCTCCGTCCCGAATAGCAGAATAACTATTAAAAACGTCGGAAAAATTCACGAAAAAAAGTTTTGAAGAAAATTTATTTTTTCATACATTTTGTATGGACCGAACTCTGATCTTTTGAAAGAGCTGCAATATTGTGATAAGTATAATATTGAATAGTGAGTGAATTCGCAATGCGATGGTTGTTTTGCTTTTGTTCTTAAATATATAATGCTACCCCTCTTTCTTAAACACTAAACGTCAATAATAATCGAACATTAGACAAACGGTGAACGTATGTCTGCACCCCTCCAATGGAAAAATACAATAATTATAATAAATCTCCCTAACACGTATGAAGAAAATGAGATATTCCCTTAAGTAAAAAAGTAAGAAAATCACCAAAAATATAAATACGTACACAACACCATCTATGAAACTGACAAAAAACAAAACACGGACGGTTGTGCATGGATAATTGCTTCATTGTGTACCTAATTTTTAACAATAATTAATATATATATATATATATATATTTTTTTTTATTAATAATTTTTTTTGTTACATACATAAAAATTTTACAAAAAACATTTCTTTTGATAAGAAGTAAAAAAAAGGAAATATAAAATAAATATGTAGCTTAAAGATAAACATTAATACAATTTAACAAAAAAAGATATTAAAATATTATACATATATGTATGATAACAAAAAAAAAATCCCACCTAGGCATCGCCAGTTCGTGGGTATACTTAAGTATTTTTTAATGCAGTTAAGATACAACATGGCAAATTAAACATTAAATTAGTAAATTAAAACATAATTATGTTTTAACATATTTATGTTTTATAGAACAAATAATTCCGTATTTACAAAACTAAAGTTAAGAAAAGAACAAAAAAAAAAACATATGAAAAACAAAAAAGGTTAAATAAAAATTAGGGATTTGTAAAGTTATAACAGTTAAGGTGTTATAGCAGGTATGTATTTGTGTCATTTGTAGTTACCCAAGTCTTTATTAATTTTTCGTATATGCTGTAAGAGGATATGTTTTTAGATTTAATTTCTATAGTCTGATACAGTGCATTATAGATTTTTGGTGCAATTAAAAAAGCATGTCTGCGCAAGCCTAGTTTTGCATAGGGGAACCTCAAATGCATTATTTACTCTACTGCTGGAGCGATTTTCGTTTTTTGTAAAATATACATTTCGTGAAAATATATATTTCAGACATTGCATACAGTAGATTTTTCTTATATCTAAGAGTTCAGCTTCTTGGAATAATTGCAAGGAGGGGTAGGTAACATCGTTATGCAACATTATTTTTATTATTAATTTTTGAGTAATTTCTAGTTGCTTAATATGGGTATCATAAATACCCCCCCATCCAATTATTCCATAAGAGATTGATGATTGCACCAATGCATGATATATAAGTTTCATTCTTTTAATATCAACTATGTTATTTAAAAATGTAAGTCAAATTACCCAAGTTTATTTACAAGGTTTTCTACGTGATTTGTCCATTTTAGTTGGCTGTCTATAATAATTCCTAGGTATTTAACTGTGTTCTCCGAATTCATTTCTATACAGTTAGAACACAAAACAGGGTTGCAAGAATTGTTGTGAAACCTTATATTTAGGTGAGTTAAAGGTGCCGCCCTTTTGGTATTATAGAATGGAATATACATAGTTTTTTCACAGCTCAGAGTTAGAAGGTTTTGGTTTAGCCATTCTTTGACAATGGATGTGCACTTATTTGCGTTTTCAGAGACTTCTTTCCATGATTTACCATGGACTGTGATTGCAGTATCATCAGCATAAGAGAATAGTTTTCCCGGAATACTGATATAACACAGATCATTGATATAAATTAGGAACAATAAAGGACCGATAACTGTTCCTTGTGGAATCGCAAGTCTCACATATTCTGGTTTACTAATATTATCACCAATTTTTGTACATTGTCTGCGATCAAGTAAATAATTTGTTAATAGTGACAGACAATTATTTTTAATTCCAATATTATCTGGTTTTCTAATCAGTTTATTATGATTAATAAAAAAACTGAATTTAATTCAGCTAATAAGTTAACATAACAATTATTGATTCTGAGGCGGTACGAAGTTCGCCGGGTCAGCTAGTATCAAATAAACATAGCTTTCCCAAATATGACATAGACCCTGAGAGGAATTATTTTCCTCGGGTGGAGCTAATACACAAAAAACAGACAACACATATTATTTTGTATTTGAGATGACTGTCATTTTTATTGTAGTAGGTATTGCAGTTTTAGGCCCTATCAGATGGTAAACTTGATTCAATCATATTGTGATACGAAACATCAATTCGAATATTTTGGTAAAATAGGCTCGCAGCGCTACAACAGATAGTCCTCCCCTGCACGCAATCCTTACTCAGTGTAAAAAGGTATGACGCGCAGGTTTTTACGATCGGCTCCGCGGAGGCTTATGTTTAATTTAACAATCTCTACCGAATACGCGCCGATGAAATATGCAATGCCAGCGTCGGGATTATTGATCCGGAAAATTAGAAAATCCACAACCTGCAGCGCGTTGCGACGGGCCTCCTGACTCCGGGTGGTGCGGCGCGGTAGCCATGCGAAACGTCAAGCCATTTGTAAATCATTTTTCACAGTTGATTAATGATGGGGCCCAAGTGATCCGATGCGTCCCCTGGGATGGTTTTAACAAACTAATGGGCGCAGTCAATTTATTTTAAAGTTTTATATTATGTCGATGCACTCTGTCATGTGCACAAGTACGTAAAGCGCCAACCCTCATACATTTCGCACATTGGCTACTTACGTACTAATTTAAAAAAAAAATAGATTTACTAAACGATTCCCACCAAGGCGTCGATGATTCGAGTTTTCTAGCGAGTTCTGCATTATTGCATAAACCTCATTTTCTGCTTGACGAAGATGGCAGGGGGTTTTAGATATTTTTTATTTGTTTAAATTGCCGGCAACCCGAGGGTTTATTGAAATAAAATTAACATATACAAACAAGTAAGTAACCCGTCTCACTAGACAATGTCTGTTCTGAGACGGGTACATATAAATGCATACATATACACAGACATACGCATGCATGCACATAATCATAAAGACATAAGTATGTAGAATCTAGATAAAATTATTGTAAATTGTTGTTGGTTATAGTGGTATATACATAATATCATAAAACCAAAAATATAAAAGAATTATTGAAAATTGTTATAAGGTTATCATGGAATGTAAATAGTGTTATAAAACCAAAAATCTTAACATTGGAAATTATTATAGGTTTTTCATAGAATGTATATAAATAGTTTCATACAATCAAGAATTTTGTTAAAACTTTAAAAACACATAGTAATGCCAAGATCTAAATCTAAACATAGTAACAATTCAGCAAAATAATATAAATAAACCTATGAGGTAATAATAATCTAAACATGCGTAAAACATAAGCAGAAAAGGAAATAATAAATCTCTATAAATAAATTAACACATATCTGTACATAGAGAATGAAGATTAGATAAGGATGTTATCAAAAGTAGCTTGGTGATGCATGACATTTTTTATATAACCAGGTTGTTCGTTATCCAAGAGTATTTCTTTGAAAATGGTCTGAGAATGTTGAGTAGAAAGATTTAAAATTCTAGTAAGTCATTGGTTTTCAACACGCATAAAAAAGAACTCATCGGAAACATCGTAAATATTGGAGATTAAAGTAAAATAAATTACTCACACTGTACTGTTAAAATCCAAACAAAAACTGAAAAAGGCTTTCATTGTTTGATAAATAAGCTCTTAAAGTCACGTGCGTTTTTGTTTATATTATTTGTTACGTATTTTTGTGTTTATTACTCCAAATAATGCAATTTTATTTAATCTCCCCGATTCGTGCATGTATTTAAAAAAGTTCGAACAACTCGTGACTTTAAAAAACAATGCATTTTTTCACGTTTGAAATATTCCACAATTTCCATCAATTTTTCCGACTTTGCATTCGAAAACATTGATTCATATATCATTATATATATTTACGGACAATTCGCTGAAAGGAATTTTAATAATTCACGAAAATATGCCATTATAGTCAATGGGTATTATTTTATGCATTAAAATGATTTGGTTGTTAAAATAAATGTATTGCGTGATGTATGAATAAAAAGTTATGAATGCAAAGGTATTTAGATGTTTTTGTCGTATATATTATCGAGTTTCTGACTCACACGAGGTTGTCATTTTTGTCTCATCCGTTTTTAAATTATAATATAATTATGTTTTCATTATAACGTCTTAGTCCTTTATGTAAGAAATACTTTAATTGCGGTGCAAGGCGGTGGGTCGAGAAAGTCCGGCTAGAGAGTTAGAGAGGTTCTGATTATGTCTGCCTCAAGCAATCTCTCCCGATCCGGACCGCCACGCAGTAGTTGAGGAAATGCATTCGCCACCAAGACCTGGACAAACACCACTCCGAGAACCCGGGCAACCCTTATAATTCACCAAACGTAGCGATGACCTATTGCAGGAATGTTGGTTATCCAATAAATGGGTCTCGGGGCGACGGTAAACATATCCGCCTCTTAAATCTTAAGTACATGTTGCACATAAGAATGTCGTATTTTGCTATTCGTCAGTATTCATTCAGAATTGAAACGTTACTTGATATGGCTTTAGACGTATTTGGTGACTAGATCTGAATAGCCAGGAAATTTTTTCACATATCCTTCTCCTCCCCACTATCTTCAGCCTCACAACATATCAAAATTAGGAATGTCATAGTGTCACTGGCTCCAGACGGTTGGGAGCAGTTGGGAATCTTGTGTTTTGATAAAAGTTCAAAAAAATAAAAATAAAAATATAAAACAATTATATCATATGATTTTTTAAATTTGTTCACTGAGTTACAGTGTATGTAGGTTTACTCGGATAACTTAAAATGACGTGACTAGATCTGAATAGCCAGGTACGTTTTCCACGTGTCCTTTCCCTCCCCACTACCCTCAGTATCACACCATACCAAAGTTGGGGATGCCATTGGCATTCATTGGCTCGAGACGGTTGAGAGCAGTTGGGACTGTAATTTTCAGATTAAAAAAGTTACACGCAAGTAGGAATCTTTTACGGTTTTTTTTGTTAAACCGACTGCACGTATAAGTATGCCGTATTTTGTATTGCCGCATGCTTCTTCGGAGAGTCGAAATTATTGTTAGTAAAAATATTTTTACAGCGGATTTTCACTCAAGATGCCTTCAGATATAAGTACATCGACGTTGGTTGTACGGCCGTATATCCTCTTTACTTACTTGAAGAAAAAATATTCTAAAGGGTCAGGCCGGGCCAATTGTCGCCGGACCAACTGTCCGCCGGATCAACTGTCCGCCGGATCAAGTGTCAGCCGGATCAACTGTCCGCCGGATTAAGTGTCGGCCGGATCAAATGTCGGGTCAGCGTTTTAGATGTACGTCATTTGGCATTATTTCTTGATCAATTTAAGACGAAGTTAATTTTTCTGAAGTTGTTTAAGGCTGAAGTTAAAGTGCACGAAGGAACAGTTTCATTTAGTTTGTTTTTGCACTCAATCTCATTTTTTGTGGTTTCAATATGTTTGATCAAAATTGAAAGCGGTTTTGCTTGTACTAACTATTAATAAATATTTTTATTTGAAACTAGCTGGTCCCGGCATGCGTTGCTATGCCATTTGATAAAGAAATTGTTTCTCCCTGAGTGTCCTTTCCCATTCGTCCCGTTCCCCTTCCGCCTCCCCTTCTTCTCCTGCGTCCTCTTCCCCTCTCGCGTTCCCACTCCGTCACCCCCACCTTCCCTCTCCCCACTCCACTCCCCCCCCTTCCCCGTCCCGCGAAACCCCCTCTCGAGTTCCCCTCCCCCCTCCCAGGTCCCCCTCCCCTTTCCCGCGTTCCCCTTCCACCTTCACCGCCTTCCCTCTTCCCTTTCCCGCTCCCTCGTCCCGCCAACCCTCCTCCCGCGTTCCATATATTCAATCCCAGTAGGTATATTCAGTTTTTAAACAGCCCGCGTGCCACCTTTTACAATTTTTTTTTCAAATTTACATTTTTCATGTACCTATATTAAATTTGGTACCTAACATAGGTACCTATTTAAAATATATAAAATTCTTGATTCGATTCAAACTATTAGGGGAGTACCTACTTTAAATAAATTTATCAACAAAAAAGATTTTCAAAAATAGAATCCTGATTGAACAATAATTTTTTTGCTAAATGTCATTTTCAAACACGCGAACTGTCGAACGTGCGATGTTTTCTGAAATTATCCAATTTTCTACTTAATTTTTCTCTCCGTAAGAACCATCCTTGTACTTCAAGGAATATTCTAAAAAAAGAATTAGCGAAATCGGTTCAGCTGATCTCGAGATTTGCGCTTACCAACACATTTAGCGATTCATTTTTATATATAAGATAATACATGACATCATCATTCCCGCGAACGCCAATTTCGATGTTAGGAAAAAAATTCTCCATGTTCTACTCCACTCTAATAAATATTTATATAAAAAAAATGCTGATTAGAATCTGAATAAAAGACTTAAAAAATGCAGAAGGATGTATTTTAAAAATATTGCGAAATATCTCAGTCCTATATCCAACGTTAATATTTTAATATAAACGGGTTTATTATCGACATATTATTAAGCTAAGTAGTGTGCCTGATACGATTTAGTTCGATCTGACCTAATGAAGCATGTAACGATTACTGAATTTGGCTACCTACATATTAATATAATGTGTGTTCATACAAAACATAATTTCTGTTTGCCCTGATTACCATGAGCCTAATTATTGCAATCAGCCGTTTTACCAATCGTGGACAGCTGATTTAATTGGATGAAGAGATATTTTTTTTTTTTTTTTTTTTTTTTTTTTTTTTTTTTTATTAGAAGAAAAAAGTTATAAAATATTACAGGAAATCAAATAAAAATAAGATATTACAAAAAAGAAAAGTCCCAATAAACTACTTTTAAGTAGTTTGTCAATGGGGTTAGTTGCGATATTGGATTATCGACTTCGATATTCTTCATTTTAGATCCGTCGTAGTTGGTTATCCTACTAATCCTACTATCCTACTAATATTATAAAGGTGAAAGTTTGTATGGATGTATGTTTGTTACTCTTTCACGCAAAAACTACAGAATGGATTTTAAAAATTCTTTCACTAATAGAAAGCTACCTTATTTGCGAGATCTATCCTACTAATATTATAAAGGTGAAAGTTTGTATGGATGTATGTTTGTTACTCTTTTACGCAAAAACTACAGAATGGATTTTAAAAATTCTTTCACTAATAGAAAGCTACATTATTTGCGAGATCTATAGGCTATATATATTGGTTAGCTCTGGCGTCATGAATAATCTCTGGCATTATGAAATTATTTATCATGCGTTTTCTGTCCCTAACAAAATCGATTTATTGCAAACGTCAGAAAAAAAACAAACCAATTGTTGCCCTGGAAACGATTTTTTTATGTTTTTTTTTTAATTAGGCAATTCACCCTAAAAAATGCTTTGTTGGCGTCGTACTTAATAATTATCTCTAAAAATGAATCACCGAAATGTATGTATGCGCATAAACCCGAATGACTGCACCAAATTGGATATTTCTTTTTTTGTTATTTTGTAAAAAACTACCGTTGAGTTATGGAATTATGAAATTTGTATAATCGGGAATGAATGAGTGGAATGCGAGAGGTGAGAGGGGGGAAGGGGTGTTGGGAGGGTGTTGTTGGAGGAGGAAAGGGGTGGGGGGAAGAGGGTGAGGAAGGGGGTTAGGGGTGGGAAAGGGGGAGGGAAGGAAGGGGAAAGGGGAAGTATGGAGAAGGGTGTGGGGAGGGGTAGAGGGTGGGGGGAAGGGGGTTGATGGGGGGAGTGGTGTGGGGAGAGGGAAGGTGGAGGAGGTGGAGTGGGGTGGGAGAGGTGGGAGGGAAGTAAGGGATAGGGGGTGAGGGGATGGGTGGGTGTAGGGATAGGAGGAGGGGGTTGATGGGGGGAGTGGAGTGGAGAGAGAGAAGGTGGAGGAGGCGGAGTGGGGTGGGAGAGGTGGGAGGGAAGAAAGGGGAAGGGGGGGTGGAGGAAGGTGGAGGGAGGTGGAGTGGGAGGGGTATGGGGTGGGGGATGGGTCGGTGGAGAAGAAGGGGGAGGGAGAGGGGGGTTGATGGATGAGTGGAGTGGTGAGAGGGAAGGTGGAGGGGGGAGGAGTAGGAAGAGGGGTAGGTGGAGGGAAGGGGGAGGGAGGTTGATGGGAGAAGTGGAGTAGGGAGAGGGAAGGTGGAGGAGGCGTAGTAACCCCTAATACCATGCGAGCAAAGCCGCGGGAAAAAGCTAGTAGTCTATATAATCTGTGGCATATCGACGTATCGACGTTTTTTTCAGATTTCGTCACAGTTCTCAATACGAAGTAAACGTCGAGTACTTTTACTGTCGAATTTTAGTGCTAGTATCTAGAATCTTGTCCACACACTTCCTACTTTAAAAGAGATCATTGTCAAAAAAATTAGTCTTAGTAGGTCCCACAAAAGTCATCCGGTGACCGGACAACTAAGAATGAAACCAACTCAGAATGAAACCACCTCAAAAGCGTCATTAAGAGTGATGAAAAAAATATAAAAAACTGGTTTAATAGCTTACGTTAGTTTAGTGTTATGGGCTATTTTAAAATGATTTTTTTCATAGCTTTTAGTGACTTTTCAAAGAGGTGTTGAGTTGACTTTATTCTCAGTTGGCATGGAGCCAAGTCACCCTACTAGTAAAAACCTAAGTTATTGGTCAATATTAAATTGATCAACTTCCTCGTAGTACCTAAATAGTTTTCAAGAAATGTAGTCTTAAATATTTTTAATATACGTAACAAAAACTATATTAATTTTATTTTAAGTAATAATTATTCTAATAATATATTTAATCGTGTAGTTTAACCTCTCGAGGCAAGACAATAATATAGTATCATGTCAGTTACAAAATCAGATTAGAGACTAATTTAGAAATATACCCGCTCGACATTCAATTAAATACGCGAGTGCGTCTAAGGTTAACTTTTAAATGCAAAGATAAATTTTGGTATTCTCTCTTTCTAAAACTCTTTTATCATAATATATCCGACAATAATTATAAAAACACATGGAACGAGTTTTATGCGGACGGGTCAATTGGTGGCACAAAGCGAAACAACATTCTTTTGATGTTTCGTAGCGAAAACGCCACTACGTAACCCGGTGGGTTAACAATTAATTCTAAAACCTACAAAGTTAAATATTTTACATAAACTTTTGGCAGGCATTTGTAAAATCGCTTACGCAGTGTTATTATCCTCATACCATCGCCTTAATCTGATTTTCCCAGTTTGGGATAAATATTATTCGAAATTCGGGGATTAATACTGTTTTAGGCATATTTATGTACAGGAGTTGAGTTTGCCATAAGGGATTGTTTCCGTAACGAGAATATAATGCAGACGTAACACGTGAGGGGATTTTAAACTTTGAGAAATTCGAAGGCTCAATCTTCAACAGAAATATTGGGCAAGGGAATATAACGATAACGCAAAAATAAAAATGCCACAAAAGTCTATTCGAAAATCATTGCTATCACGCTTGTTTTTTTTTTGCGTGAGGGGAGCGTTTCACTTTTCTTTCTATTTCTTTAGTTAAAGGCAGATTTCAATTGGCCATCATCAGGAGGGTTGAGAAAAAAAAATCACACTTACCGAGATAGAAGCCAATCATTTGTAGTTATTTTGTATGATACGTAGTTCAATTTTGTTCTAGGTGGACATGTGAGCACATATTTAATCCTAATAGTGCATAGTCCCATGGTTCGTTTCTGGAGGCCTGAAGTCGTTTGTAAGGCGAGCTCCTTGGATGACTTCTTTTGATTCAAAACAAGTGTTTCTTCGCAAAGTAATTTGGAGGTTAGATTCGAAATGAAACAGTTATGTTCTTGAAGAAGAAAATAACACGAATAATCTAAACGAACATATGAAAGATAACAAGGTACAGAAAAATAGAAAAAGACAATGGTTGCAACTGGGACTGAGTTCGTCTTCAATGATATATTACATTGATGAGAAAAACCTTCAAAAATTTTAGAAAGAGAGTTGTTCTTATAAAAGATTGAACGCTTATGTTCATTTTATGGTACATTGTTGATTGCGTATAAAGGTTCAGATAAACTAGCAATAACTTGAAAGGCTTTAAAAAATGAAATGACCGAGTTTTACACATTGATTGCTAACAAAAGTTTCAGAACTAATTGACATTTTTGCTTCAAGAAAATCAAAGGCAAAATCATACAAAGACAAAACTATCGTTCAAGATTGAGATAAAGTGCGACATAGACGTTAAATTTAATGTAAAGGGTCCATAGATGGAAATAAATCAAGATGAATTTAATTATAAAAACAAAATATTAAAAAAGTTAAATAGGATCACACAACACTCTACAGATATATAGATAGAAACATATATTATGACAAACTGTGAAGATTTTCACGAAGGCGCTTGCTTTATGAATGTTTTTTTTATTATTGTATAAAAATTGCATACGATTGGAATTTATTACCCGCTAAGCTACCGCAAGTAGCTTGTCAGCAGGAGATTAGTTCCACAGATTAGTTACAAGCACAAATTAAATAATCATAAACGCATTAGCGTAGCAACAACATACACAAATACACATACACATATAAAATACACACATAAAATACCTACTACCATTGTGATGTGGAATAGGAAAAAAAAAATATTTCAAATATCATGAAAAAGTTGAGCAACATAAAAACAGCAATACGTTAGTAGTTAAGGGCCCGCAACCCGAATTTCTACCGATTTCTTACATATCTCCCTTAAACATTTGAAGTTTTTAAGCTCCTAAAAAAATATACGTTATTTTTTAAGATAATGTCTAGATGCCGGCCATGACGAAAAGCAAATTATATGAAATTCCCTCGATAGAAAAAAAAACGCAAAGTATGCTCAAAAAATGATTAAAAACAAGTCTGTTTCTATTATCTTATAAATTATATTTGTGAAAAAATTCACAATGTTTCTTTAAATGATATTTAAGATGCTACCCGCGAGATTTTTGCTGTATTTTAAACGAGTCGTGTTTTATTAAACATTTTCGCAATTTTTTGCATCGATTTTGTCGCTGTAAATGTTAGCGCTCTACTCTAACATTCGTAATTTCGTATCTCTCCATCTTCTTCTTTTCGAGCCCGATTTTTTTTACATTAGCTCCACACACGAGGCCGTGAGGAAAATAATTTCCCTCAGGGCCTACGTCATCTTTGAAGATGCTGTGTGGAGGGTCTTTTTGAGGAAAGGAAGGAGTGAACATGGGTTTTGAAGAGACCCATGTTGTAGGAGGGAGGAAACACAAAGGCTGCGGAGCCTTAATCACATACTTGAAATTTAATCCATGATAAGAAAGAGCAAAATATAATCTTAATACATAAGGTTACTCCCTAAGGGCTAAGATTTTAACATCGATGAGGATTTTGTTATGCAGCAATTTTCTTTAAATTCGTACGGCAATTTGTTAAATATTAATGGTATGATATATTCAAGGGTTCTTTGATCGTATTTATTTTGAAACACAGGTACTTTCATTCCTTTATTTTGTATGCGATCAAAGATATTCAAATACAGAAGAGATATGCTATGGTGTCCGCGCAACTGTCGCCAGACTACGCGCTAATTAGCGTAGTTTTGATACAAAAAGAATTTGTTAATTTCGTTGATTTTTTGAAAATGTGCATTAATATTGGTTAACAATATATTTTGAATAAGGAAAGAATTCTCCCTCCTTCTTTAGCCAACGTTTCGTACATCGTTGCAGTGTCCATCATCAGGGCAGATCTGGCAGATCCGGTAGATGTAGAAGGAGGAAGAACACCCCAAAAACAAATAACGAAAATGCTTTTGGCCGTGAAAATCTTAAAACTTATCCAAGAAAAGAATTCGTTCATTTAGTTTAACGTTCGTTTGGTTTATTCGTTAATTATTTGTTCATTTAGTTTATTTGTTAATTGGTAAACAATATCGGCGCAACCCGGAAGCGCAGACCCTCATAGTAAAAACAGCAGATAGCACATCTACTTATATTTCAATATCTTTGTATGAGATGCTTATTGATTGCAAGATCCACCATTGTTTTATATGGACTGCCGGATATATGCTGCAAAACAATTTTTTGACACATAATAGCACGCACCCATTGATTGATTTATATATGACACTAATATCTCGCCTTTCGTTAAAAACGGTTTTGCTTACTAGTGACTTTACCATGGCGTTTTGAATCATTTATATATGTTTTATGTTGGTTTTACATGATTGACCCCAAGAAGTTATCCCATATCTCACTGCTAATTCTGCAAGAGGCAAATAGATCAGTTTCATAGTTTTTATGTACTAATTATAATATTTTAACGTAATTTTTATAAATGCAATGTGATGTTATTCGCATGTGATGCGAAATATGATACGTGAATCTAACTGAAGAATGTTTTTTTTTTTACTGATTATGTACCTATTACTAATTTTTTTTCACGACCTCCTTGGTCTAGGGATAAGTCTCTCGACTAGCAATCTGAAAGTCATGGGTTCAAATTCCGGTGTGCGTTAGTAAATTTTATTTGATTGAATTGTGTTATTTCACAATTTAATCCTTTAAAATAATTCAAGAAAAAATTGCACGTTCCAGAGTGTTAGATACTCTCAGTATCGCCCTGGCTAAGACCACCATTCAGAACTAAAACGTTACTTGAAATGGCTTTGGCTGTATTTGGTGATCAGATCTGAATAGCCAGGTACTTTACTACCATCCTCTTCCCCAACTCATTCCCCTCTCCACTATCTTCAGCCGCACAACTTACCCCAATTGGATATGCCGTAGCCTCAAGCAATACGTAATTTCATCTGCCTCTCAATGTACCTAATTGAGATGCGCTTTATTAAATTTATTTTGTTAAGGCTATGCGATAATGATGTGCCTAGTTATGAGGTCCTCTTACCATAATGTTGTTTGCTGGAGCCGAGATAATAGACGAAACAAGAGCATGACATAAAATTACTGAGAAAATTGATATTCTGCAGAATAGAATAGAAACTTGGAAAGAAAAACATGATGAACAAAACAAAAACAAGGATGTACTACCTAAACATTTGCCTCTAGTGCCGTGGTCGTTAAACTGCGGCCCGCACAAATCTGCCGCTTTTTTTAAATATATGTATTTTTTAAATACAATTATATTAACCATTTCACAAATATTTTGTGTGTGTATGCTCTTATGATTTTAATTGATTGACATTTGATTTTAAAACGCCGAGTTCGTTTCCAAACACATTTTAAGTCGATTTTGAACGCGCGCATAGTGTACGTTAGGGTGGTCACAAGAAATCAATGTTGGAATTTTTTTGGGGGGACCCCCCTAAAAGTTGCCAATTGGCTGAGAAATGAGATTGGTGAAGTTTCAGCTCAATTGGATAAGGTTAACCCGTGCTTCATCAAGGTTGAATTTTTAACTTTCTATAAAAATGTTTTTTTTTTTTTATTTTTATAAAATACCTAACAATATTGCAAGATTTAATTACATATGCTGTCAAGATTTTGATTTATTTATTTACTCATTTAGTACATAAAAAAGGGTGTAGTTAAAACTGTTTTCAAAGTAAATACAGCACAATCCAAATTGAAAATGATGGATTTAGGAGAAAAGAAAAGCAAAAAGGTATAAAAACTTGAGAAATAATGTTCAAAATTTTATTATTTAAAATATAAAAAAGAAAGCAATATAAAAAAATAAGTTATTATTATTATCATTTACATTTAATTATCAGATTAAGGTGGTAATGGCTTAGATAACGTGGCTTTTGAAGAGTCAGGAAATTTTTTTCGACATTCCGATACAACTTGTAACAGAAACTATCATTGTTCTTTTGTCAAACAGGAATTGAAGTCTTGGATTAATTTTACCCCTCTTTCAGCTGTGTCATTGACAACCTTGAAACCTTTTTTGCTTTTAAATGATGTGCATTTTCACACCATATATCAGGATCCGTATTTAAAAATTCTGTATCAATTTCAAATCTTTTGAAAAAATTTAGAGAGAAACAAAAAAATCCAATATCTTTGTGCAATAAATTATCCACTTGATGGAGACTGAATTTTGCTTTCACATCCCTATCATCACATGTTTATTTTTGTTATTGTACGTATTGTAATCATTTTTACCACATATGTGAAAATTCACATATTTCGGAAGTTCGGGAAGTGGGTGAAAATTGAACCGAAGGATTCCATTGAAGTGGATGAAAATTGAATCGAAAGATTCCATATCTACATTAAATTGGATGATATGAAATTATGAAAATTATGACATAAATTATGAAAATTAAAATTTTCTTAATTTATGTACGGGTTAAATCTTCCCCACAGGAAAAACTAAACCCTTTCCCACACTTTTACACAAATGATCATCTAGATCATCTAGTCACGCTATGCAATTGCACTGTGTAAGTGTAATAAATGCTGTATAATTATTTCAATTTGGGAGGCGGGAATGGATACCGCTGCCTCGGGAACCTTTATTGGATAATCAACACCTCTGCCATAAGTCACCCCAAGTGGTTCGCTACGTTTGGTGATTTAGCAGGGGTGCCCGGGTTCATGGGGTGAGGTTTGTCTAGGTCTTGGAGGTGGATGATCAGGACACACTGAACCCCTGATTCCTACCCACCTCTTAAACCCTTTTCCTTCCCATAACACTCCTCTCCTTCCTTTCCTTAAATAACCCTCCACACAGCATCGCCAAAGATGACATAGGCCCTGAGGGAAATTATTTTCCTCAGGGCCTCCTGTGTGGAGCTCATGTAAAAAAAAATAATAATATAAGAACAACATGTCAACCTACCAGAGACCAAATGGGAAAATAATTCACCGACTCCGGATATTTTCATATCAGAGGGTTCGGCTCAGTGGAACTCCTAATTGGACCTATAAATCCTACTGATCCCTCATTATAAATATTTAAAAAATCTTAAAACAATATTATCATCTTACGTGTATCATTATTATTATTATTATTAAGAATTAACATTACATCATGAATAGGTACAAGAAGGAAGAAGGTAGTAACGCGGTACTTAAAATATAAAAGAATTGCCTTTTTCTTGTTAAAAAAGGTATACCTAACAATAATTTTTAATCGAATTATTGATTTCATGACAGTTCCTCCCCCCAGCAGCGTATTTACAAAACCTATACCGATTCATTCGCGGTAACGACACTTTACATTTTAAATATACCTCTATATTGGTTATTTTTTATCACATTGCAAAACAAAATTTTTTCTAAAATCTAGATAAAATTATCTTTCTGTATATTAGAAATTAATAATTTTATTTCTAAATATTTAAATTTTAATATTATTCCCATATATTGTAAATACACCTCTATTTTGATAATTTTTTATCACTTTGCAAAAACAAAAATTGTTCTAAAATCTAGATAAAATAATCTTTCCAATGTGTTTATTAGAAATTAATAATTTTATTTCTAAATATTTAAATTTTGATATTGAAAATTTAAAGCGAATGAAACGCGGTAGGGATTGTAAATACGCCCTCCGGCAATTCATAAGCGTGCGGCCCGCGGTGATGCCTCACATTGTCCTATGTGGCCCTTGACCGGAAAAGTGTGACGACCGCTGCTCTAATGGGCATGAAGTACATTTCGATTTCTTATGGTTTTTGCTGATTTTCAAAGTGGCCTGTGGCCACGCGGCACCTCGAAAAAAAATTTATCATAAAATAGATAGATGCATCTTTTCTCCTAATTAGTTAGAATCAAACATTAAAGAAAAACTTACTTTATAACTGCTTATAAAAGAGCTGTTTTGAATAAATCGTCAATCTACCACCACTTGACGACCTCCGTAGTTCAGTGGGTAAGACTCTTGAATCACAACCCGGCATGCGCAAATAAATTTTATTTGATTAATTTGTGTTATTTCACAATTAATTCATTTAAAATAATATATAGTATATTTGCGGCATGTTCCAGAGTGGAAGATACAATCAGTATCGCCCTGGTGTAAGACCACCATTCAGAGTTGAAACGTTGCTTGAAAATGGCTTTAGCCGTGTTTGGTGACCAGATCTGAATAGCCAGGTACTTCCCAACCTTCCTCTTCCCCACCTCCTTCCCCTCCCCACTACCTTCAGCCTCACAACATACCCCAATTGGGGATGGCATAGTCTCACTGGCTCCAGACGGGAGCAGTTGAGATTCTTGTGCGGTTTTCACTGTAAAAAAAAAAAAACTATGTTTTTCATCAAATGTGATCATATATATGAAAAGAAAAAAAAAACAATTAGATCGCACCTCAATCTATTTCACCATGTTTATATTTTTTGTAACATATATACCTATGTATTATTGTTTTTAAAAACTACTTAATTAATATAAATTTAAACTAAAAAAAACAGGTAATTATCTGATTTTTAATATTTCCTTTTATTTCAATGCAGTCATTATCATCTGACTATAATCAGATAAATTAACACATAAAATGTAAGCAATTACAACAATTTAGTCATATTTATTTTTGGGGTCCTCAGCGACCCCGCGTGACACCTCGCGTTAAAAAAAAGACGTGACGGGAGGAGGTGATAGGTACACGACTTTTGCGACGTATTGAAATTCTGATTCCTTTTAGAACTATTTCTCAAACTAATTCCAGATTTTCATAACGCACCACTCGTGTTTTGAGTCCTGTATTATCTGGTCCAATTATTATTGAGAAGGTGTGTTCTAACCGTTAATTTGGAGATCAGTCGATCCGTCGCGAAGGAAACCGACTCCGACGGTAGCAAACTTATTCTCCAATTCCCAATGCGGACCGCAGGGATGTGTACCGGCTTTAGCGACCATTTGGGACAGCGGCGTTACCGGAGCCACTGATCCGAGCCGGTTTAATAGCATTAACTAGGGCTCTCGCCCACCTTCAGTGGCGGCTTACACGCAGGTAACGCTAACACACTTTATGCGCTAAACCAGCGGGTTAATCGGATCTAGTCCATCTTCAGAATCACTTTAAATGTACGTAGATTTGAATGGAAACCAATGTCGCCACTAATACCTTTAGGTTGTAGCAGGTCTAGATCGACATCGTATATCACAATTTCTTTAAAGTGATGAAACATAGTTTTGAATTGAAAATTTAAGGCCCAGAATTTTGGAATTCGAAACATCTCATCGCATTTCTAGAGTTCTTCTTTGTTTAATGTTTATCACGTACTGTGGTGAATTAAAAAATTCTCAAAATGAATGTATCTTAGGGATGTCGAAGGTGAAAAAAAATATCGATATATCGATGTATGGATATTTGTTAAAATATCAATATCGACGTCGATATATCGAGGAAAAATATCGATATATCGGTCAAATTTTCAAGAGATTTTGCGTTTTTAAAATAATAGTGTATTCAGCTAAATATTATCAGTAGTTATTTTTGTACACAATTTGCTTTTTTTAATATACAAAAATCTAAATAAAAATGAAGGTATTTTTATCACTATTCATTTTTATTACGTAATAATTACAAAAATATCAAAAACTAAAAAGTTGTCTTCTAACTTATATGTAAACTGAGACGCGTAGAAAGTTTGTATGCGTCTCAGTAACATTCTATTGGCGTATTAATCTGTCAAAAAGGACTTCGTGTTTGGAATAAGGTATAGTCAATAATCATAGACAATTGGGAACCAACACATAGGAGTGGCTCAGAAAAAAATGGCGAAAAATAGCATACATTTCTATGTATTCTTTTTTTAATGCCGGCAACCCGGGCGTTTATTGTAATAATAATATCTTATACAAACAAGTTAGTAACCCGCCTCACTAGAATAAGTCTGTTCCGAGGCGGGTACATGTATATATACATAAACTTACATACGCATACATTTGCATATACGTACATTTTTTTTATTTTTATTTTATTTATTTATTTTTTTTTTTCTTTTTTTTTTTTAATTATTTATTACAAATAGGTATATTACAGAGTTATAAAAAGTATAAAAACAAATTGATACAAATTTACAACATAATATACAACAACATTTCAATCACTCTCCTAATAAAGCAGCTGCTTGTGTTTAGGAGAGGACAACTAAAAAAAAAAAAAATTTCATTTGTTTAAATGAAAACAAAAAATATTAGTTATTCAACAAATAACATTAGTGATTTTATGAGAAGATACCTTAGAATCATAGTTCCATGGGAGATACAGATAAAAGTAATAAATTACAGGTTAGTTAATAAATGATTTGAAGTATTGATAAGGCAAAAAATATTTCTACATATTCAATACTTATTTCTAAATACAATATACAATAAGTTAAGTTATGAGGTGGTACTAGAATATTTTAATTTAATTTTTTTTTTATATTTTTCGTAGCTTTCTTCCGATCTTATATCAAGGGGTAATTTATTAAATAATTTTATACCCTTGAATGTATAGTGATGCTGTGCTGTTGTGGTTCGCACAAGTGGCACGGAAAATCCTCCAACAGATATTATTCTTTTGCTTATATTTAATTGTGGTAAATTATTTTTACTAAAGAAATCTTTATGTATTTGTAATAGTGCAATTTTGTCATAAATTTTTGCAAGTGGGGGAACCGGGAAATCTTGAAAAACATTTATAGTTGGATAGTAATAGGGCTTTTTTAGGATGATTTTTATTAATATCTTTTGAATTGTTTCCAATGGGAGAAGGGTTGCTTTGTATGCACCCCCCCAAGCCACGATTCCATATTGTAGTACAGAGTGCGCAAGTGCATAATAAATATCTTTTAGTATTTTTAATGATACAGTATTTCTTAATCTAAAAAATATATAGATCAGTTTTCTCATTCTGTCTACTGTGGAATTTATTTGACTTTTCCATTTGATGTTATTATCAATAATTATTCCAAGATATTTTATTTCTTCTTTACTACTAATGAATATACAGTTTGAGTTACAGGGTGTGATTCTAAAGAGGCAATTTTTTTCGTGAATTTTTATGTTAAGATTTTTATTTGCGATATTCCCTGTTAGACTATAAGGTATAAAATGGGTTTTCTCGACATTTAGTGTCAATAAATTTTCGTCAAACCATACTTTTACGATATTTATTGCATTATTAGCTAATATTTCGACCTCATTCCAAGAGTTACCATTAATAGTTATCACTGTATCATCTGCGTATGATATAATGTTTCCAGTGATTGGGAGTTTAAAAAGTTCATTTACATATAATATGAATAGTAATGGTCCCAAAACAGTTCCTTGTGGAATTCCAAAATCTATATTTTCTATTTCACTTAGTTCGTTGTTTACTTTTACCTGTTGAGTTCTTTGATAGAGATAGCTTTTTAACCAAGATTTAGTTTTGCCAGTTATTCCTATATTATTTAGTTTATTAATTAATTTTGAATGTGAGACACTATCAAAAGCTTTACGGAGGTCAATGAATATACTTAAGCATTTTTTACCTCTATCTAATGTTTTGTAAATAAGCTTAGTTAATTCTGCAATTGCGTCTTGTGTGCTAAGTTTATCTCTGAAACCATATTGACTAGGGTTAATACATTTTTGGTTATCAGTATAATCAGTAATTTGTTTTTTTATTACTTTTTCGTGTATCTTTGCAATGTTGGATAATAAGGATATTGGGCGGTAATTATTTACTTCTTTTGAATCTCCGGATTTATATACTGGGATTATTATGGTTTTTTTGTAGTTTGACGGGAATATTCCATATTTAGTGCTTACGTTAATTATATGTGTTATCGGTTTGGTTAGGAAATTGCAGTATTTTTTCAAGATTTCTGTAGTTATACCGTCGTATCCTGGCGCACTACCATTTTTAAGTGATTGTATTATGTTTTCAATATTTTTTTCTGTAGTCGGTTTAAAAATTGAAAGATTGTTATTTGTTATTTTATCTTCATGAATATCACCAGGTTGATAATTTTGATCAATTTTATATGCAAGTTTTTGACCGACGGTAGCGAAAAATTTGTTGAAAATATTTGCGCACTTTTTTGGTTCACGGATAGCATTTATATTAGTTCCATTTTTTTATTACGCACCAGATTTAAATGTCCGGGTTTAATTTTCCCCACAGGAAAAACTAAACCCTTTCACACACTTCCCAAATGATCATCTGGTCAATCCACGTTATGCAATTGCACTATATGTATTATAATTACAAAACAATACAAGAACAACATGTCAACCTACCAGAGACCAGATGGGAAAATAATTCACCGACTCCAGATATTTTCATATCAGAGGGTTCGGCTCTGTGGAATTCCTAATTGAACCTATAAATCCTACTGATCCCTCAATATAAATATTTAAAAAATCTTTTGTAATCCTACATGTATTTAAAATTACCGATTTTTGCATTTTTATGTATAAATTCTTTGACAAATCTAATACGCCTAAATTTTGAATCAGAGACCTAGGTATAATGCCAGTAGCCGAAATAACAAATGGTAATATTTTTATATTCCGAGAATGCCAAATTCTTTTAATCTCATTTCCTAAATCTGTGTATTTTCTAATTTTTTCAGAAACAGTTTTTTGAATATTACAGGAATTTGGAATAGCTACATCAATGATATAAGTTATTTTTTTAATTTTGTCATGTAAAACTATATCAGGTCTATTATGACTAATTGTTCTGTCTGTTAGTATAGTTTTATCATAATATATTTTATAAAATTCATTTTCTAAAAATGAATTTGGTTCATATTCATAATATGGTACTATATTACGGCAGTCAATCAAGTTATGTTTAATTACCAAACTTTGGTGGATTATTTTTAAAACCTGATTGTGCCTAAATGTATACTCGGACGGCGCTAATATAGAACATATAACATATATATTGTAATATAATATAATATATTATATTACAATATATATGTTATAATATATATTATATTATAACATATATAACATATATAACAATATATATTGTAATATAATATAATATATTGTTTATGACATTTATTGTAGACTTATTTTTATTATTTTTATTCATTATTTCGTTTATAGTGTTCCATGTTTTTTTAGGGTTATCCTTTGTGAGGGTTATTTTCTCCCTGTAATATTTCTCCTTTGTGTCTTTGATAATTTTAATGAGCTTGTTCCGGAATATTTTGTATTCGTTTTTTACTTGACTATTGGTAGGGTTTTTTTTTGTATGTATGAATAGTTTTTCTTTTTTCCGGATAGATATGAGTAATCCTTGCGTAATCCATGGTTTGATTTTCCTTAATTTAGAACTACGTTGATTATTTATAAAGGTTGTACAGTCTGCGATATGAGCTTTTAAAGTTTCTTCAAAGAAGTTTGCGCACATGTCTGGGTTTTGGCAATTTAGTATTGAAGACCAAGATTCGTTACTTAATTTATTATTTAATTTTAAGTTGTTTAGTTTGGAAATTATGTTAATATTTTTTCTAGAGTCATTTAATCCTGAGTTTTTATTTAGATCATAAATAAAAATATTTGTATGGTGATCTGTTATATCATTTTTCCATATAATAGATTTAATTTTTTCTGTGTGTTTAATATTGCTCCATATGTGGTCCAGGCATGATGGCGATTGGTTTGCAAATTCTCTTGTGAAATTATTTACACATGATATAAAGTTCATTTCATTCATAGCATTTATATAATCTATTTTATTTTTACCGTGGTTATTTGGACCAATATTAATATTTAAATCACCTATTACGATACAATTTAGATGGTTTTTGTTACATAGTATTTTTTTTAATTCTTCTATAAATATAGGTACATCAGAGCTGTGTGTTCGATATATTGCGATTATATTGAGTGGCATGTTATTTAAAACAAAATTAAATGACAAACAGTTTGCATTGCATATGTGTATTTCGGTAATATTGATATCAGTAAATTTATCTTTAGCGTATACTACAATTCCACTATTTTTATTAATCTGATAATTTGTATTGTAATTTTTGTAGTTTGGGATGATTGGTATATTTATGTTTGCATGTATATGCGCCTCGGATAGTATTATAAAATCTGGTTGTGAACATAATGTATTTAGAGATACCAGAAGTTCATCCATGTTTCTATTTATACTTCTTATGTTTAGGTGTAAGATTGTTAGTCTATTTATTGTATTGTTATAGATCTTATTGCATTCACTGGCTGATTCACATACGTATTCTTCTATATTTAGATTAATATCAATTTCACTTAAGTTAAAATTTTCCATTACATTTATTTAGGTGAGATAAAATATGTGTATATATAATTCTAAATAATTTGATTCGTTCTTCTTTTGATAATGTTTTCAATATAAAATAGCGTATGTATTAATATATCAATATTACAAGTGAACATATACTGTAGAGATTTATTGCATATAGAATATTGGCAGCGTGATACATATATCAATAGTACATACATACATACATACACTCATATGCAAATAATAGTACATACATACATACATACACTCATATGCACACATACATACACACAGGTATTCGCATACGTGTACATAATCGAACACATAGAAACATAAATACAAATAATCAAATAAGAATTATTGGGAGTTGAAATACAGTTATCATGGAGTTAACATATTTCCATAAAACCAAAAATTCATCAGATAAACATAGTAATGCTGGCATCTAAATCTAGAACTATTAAATATCAACAAAATGATTACACATGAGATAGTATTGGTGATCACAAATACTAATGCAAAGAGAATAGATTTGTAAGCTATTAAAAGTTAAAATTTCAACCGCCAGATGTCATGACCCAATACAGTTACTTTTTTTCCGTTCGTTCCTATACGGTTTAGGATTCTAGTGACTTTAAATAAATGAATTTAAAAAAATATTGCTTTTGATACAATTTTCGATATTGAATATTTTGTATCCATATATCGATATATCGGATCAAAATATATCGGCTAAAAATATCGATATATTGAATTAAAAATATCGATATATGGATATTTTTTCAACAAGCCTAATGTATCTTAAGTGAGTGAATAAAATATCTACCTGACATACTAATACGTAGCAGAAAATCTATCAACGTCTCACGAAAACCTTCCAATTGATGATCTTTGGAACTTGAACTCATCACAGCTTTTTATCGCCAAAGGAAAAATTAATTTTGAAAATATCCAAATTGCCCGAGATACTAAAACCAAAGGGTATAATCTCTTACTTATTCCTTTCGCTAAATCAACTTTTGGACAAAGTAATTTTAGATACTTTTCAAAAAAGCTAGACAATTCACTTCCACTGGTCATTAGACAGAACACAAATTACTCTAGATATAAATCAGACACCAAGAACAATCAGACAGGATAGATATAACGTCAAAGATTTTATCAAAACCAGTTTATAAGTACGCAGTTCCAATGGTACGATGCTGATTTATTTTATTAAAAGTAAGATTTTGTTGTTATTTATAATTTTATATTAAACTAGTTGGTTCCCGGTATGCGTTGCAATCCCATATTCAAAGAAATAAATATTTTCTCCCTGCATGTCCTTTCCCGTGTGTCTCCGTACTTCTCTCGCGTCCCCTTCCCCTACCGCGTTCCCCTTCCACCTTCCCCGCCTTCCCACCCACCTCTGCCACTCCCCGTCCTGCCAACCCCCCTTCCGCGTTCCATATATTCGGTCCCAGTGCCTTCAGTTTTCAAACACCTCGCGTGCCACATATTACAATTTTTTTTAAATTTTTTTTTTTCATGTAAGTATTACAAATATTCATTTTTGTATATTATAAGAACAATCAATCAATTTTGGTACCTAACATAGGTAACTATTTAAAATATCTATAATTCTTGATTCGATTCAAATTATTATGTACTGAGTATTTCAAGTTAATTAATTAATTTAAAGGGTTTTGAAAATTGAATTTTTATTGAATAATGATTGTTTTACAAAATGTTATTCTCATTTTTTTATAGTTTCGCAAGAATTTTTGTAATGATTAAAAACGTTTTCATATGTATTGTCCTGTGGTTAATAATCCAGAAACCTTCGCGGAAGTCTGAAGAAGGTATTTTGAAAGTTTGAAACATTTCCTATGCTTAATATAGAAATACATAGACATCATCCCCAAGCATATTTTGATTTTTACAAATATAGATGCACTTGCTTATGGCCATGGTTATTCAATCTATTCACTATACATGGATAATTGTAAGCAAGAATTGATGGTGAGATGAGATGGGATTCGGCGCGAAATTGAATAATCTGAAAGTATGTTGCCCGTTGTATGCTGATGATGCGGTGCTGATATCTTACAGTATTTATTTATTTATTTATTTATTTACGGACTTACGTCCAATTTAAAACAAGGTACCACGAAGTATAGAAATTAACAATGTAAGGATTCGGATGGTACATGAAAGCAAAGACAAACAGTGAAAATAGAAGAAAAATAAGTGTCAAGTCACGTTAAGACCTTGCAAAAATCAGGGTGAATATTACATATCTTCATTTGTTTAAAGAGCGACAGAAATCATTTAAGCTAATACCAAAAAAATCAAGGTCTTGACGTGAGTTGACCAGTCTACACATTCTGGACAGTGGTGAGTTATAACCATAGTTAGTCGAGTGCTGATTGAGGAAAAGCAGGTCTTTATTTCTGAGTCTACGAGAAGGTATATTAAATGTGATGAGTTGTAGTAATGTAGGCGAGTCGATTAAACAGTTAACAATTTTGAAGAAACAAATGAGATCAGATTTTATCCGACGGTCTTCTAAAGGAGAAAGGTTTAGAGTTTGTTCAATTTCAGCATACGAGTAATTGCCTCGCTCTAATCCTAGCCTCCAAGCAATTCCCTTTAGGAACCGATGTTGAACGGATTCAATATGACGAATATGGACAGCATAAAAAGGAGACCATATAATACAAGCATATTCAAGATGGGGGCGAACCAAGGAGCAGTAAAGAGTACTTAGGGTATTTATGTTTTTGAAGTCAGAAGTGGTTCTAGTGATAAAACCAAGTAGTTTGAGAGATTTATTAACAATCGTATTTATATGTTCCCGGAAAGAAAGCTTGCTATCAAGAGAGACACCAAGATCTTTAATAGATTGAACAGTTGTTAGGCAATTATTATTTAATTTGTATTCGAAAACAATCGGATTTTTAGATCTGAAGAAGGACAAAATTTTGCACTTATCGACATTTAGTTCCAAGCAATTAATTTTACACCAGTCATTGAAAGAGTCAATATCTGATTGGAAAAGAAGGCAGTCATGGTAGTTTTTGATTATTTTTAGGATCTTATTGTCATCAGCAAAAAGCCAAAAGCGTGTGTGAGAGAAAATACGAATAATGTCATTTATAAACAAGTTGAAGAGAAGCGGGGCTAAATGTGCTCCTTGCGGTACGCCGGATGTTACTTCAATAATAATAGACTCAAGGTTATTTATTTTAACTCTTTGTTTTCTATTGCTTAAATAAGAATTAAAGAAAGATAGCAATGGGTTTCGTATACCTATAGCATATAGCTTGGCCATGAGGATAGCGTGTTTTACTTTGTCAAAAGCTTTAGAAAAGTCGGTATATAGAACATCTACTTGTGATTTATCTTCTAGGCCATTGACTACAGTGTTGGTGAAGGAGAGTAAGTTTGTAGTGGTAGATTTAGCAGATCTAAAGCCATGCTGTTCCTCAATCAGCACATTTTTGAAAATAGGTGTTATTTTTTTTGTGATTATAGATTCAAAGATTTTAGGAATATGAGATAACATCGATATAGGTCTATAGTTTTCTACGTTCGACCTATTACCCGATTTAAAAATAGGTCGTATATAGGAAACCTTCCAGGAATCCGGAAAAGTGGCAGATGATAATGATAAGTTATATAATAAACAAATTGGCTTAGATACAACAGATTTACATTCTTTCAATAATATTTCAGGTATACCATCAGGACCAGTGCTTGTTTTGCTGGGAAGATTTTTTAAGTAATTGAAAACATCTACAAGTGTGATTTCGCAATTATTAAGGTCAATAGTATTAGCATATTTAAGTGGAGGGATGGTGCATATGTTATCAGTATAGACAGAGGAGAAATGTTCAGCAAAAAGGTTGGCAATATCGAAATCGTTGGTGGCGTGAGTATCATTAAAAAATAAACTTGAAGGGAGATCGTTATCAATACGTTTTTGTTTAATAAATTTCCAAAATTGTTTAGGGTTAAGATTTAATTTTGTCTCAGTGAGTTCAATATAAGATTTGTAACACAAGTTAGATTCAATTTTGGATAATTCTCTTAACTGAGAAAATTTTTGATAAAGCGCTAAGTTGTTCGTTGATTTGAATAACTTGTGTGTTTTCTTTTTTTCGATAATCAAATGCTTTAGTTTCATACTGAACCAAATAGGAAATTTAGGCTGGGAAAAAGTTCCCCTTGGAACGAACAAATCTATAGCATGAGTTATACATTCGTTGAATTTAAATACAGCATCGTTAATATTGTTGTTTGATAACATACCTGCCCAGTCATATTGGGCAAGGTACCTATTCATGCCAGTATAATCACCTTTGTTAAATTTGTAGTGGAATGTAACTGCTGATTTCAGAGTGTCACTTTTGAAAGGATTAGTGAAGTTAATATCGAGTGGTGGATGATATTTATCTATTGGTAATATTGAGTCAGTAGCTTCACATACACAAACGCTAGGCATATTGGTAAATATTAGATCAAGACAGTAACCTCCACAGTTATTGATCGAGTTTAATTGGTACATATTCAGGAAGGCAAAGAAATTTACTATTATGGAAGCATGAAGGGAAACATTATTAGGAGTTTTCACACCATGACTGTCATTAAGCCACACTATTTTAGGAAGATTATTATCACCACAAATAAATAAGGAATCGGCCTTTATGGAAACACGCTCAACTGCTTCAGTATGTGACTTATAGATTTCTATTGAAGAGGAGGGGGGAATGTATACACAACCAATGACAAGTTTCTTGGAACCAAGTAGAACACAAATAAATAATTGTTCAGATACATTATTAGACGATTCAAGAATGTGGCAAGAGTATTTTTTTTAATACATATCATTACCCCACCTCCTCTACACTTGTTAGAAGAGGAAGAGCGGTCACAGCGAAAAATAATGTAGTCATGTAGTCCAAGTTCTGTTGAAGCAATATTGTCTGATAGCCATGTTTCAGTAAAACATAAAAAATCATAAGGGCATAAATTTATGGAGCATCTAAAGGAGTTTAGCTTAGTATTGAGACCACGAATATTTTGATAATAGGTGGAAAAGTTAGTATTAATGAGGTGTCGATTCTGATTCAGCCTAAAAAATTGACTCGAGATAATTCGCGTCTTTCAGCGGCTTGGCGGGCAGGACAGTCAGGGGAGCCAGTGTTGTGTGTGGACGGTTTTCTGAAGAACTTGCAGGTAGCACATGCTGGTGGCTTTTCAGGAGTCGGGCAAGCATCTCGATTGTGTCCAGGTTTTCCACAGTGAGAACATGTAGGCATGTCTGCGTTACATTTCGACGCCGTATGGCCGTAAAGTTGACAGTGTCCACATTTTAGACTGTCGATCCAATCCCTTACGGTGTGTATTTGCCAGTCCATAGCCAGTTTAGAGAAGCGAATGAGGGAGTGACGAACAGAAGGAGGAACTCTGAAGACATGAGTGCACGATCCGGTACGAGGTCCTACTTTGTGAGAGAACTGCAATTTATCTTTCAATTCATTAATTTGTAGACCGGTTTCTTCGTGTGTTTGCTGGTGGATTGCCAAGATGATATTCTCGAGGGGCACAACTTGAGGTAGACCATGGATAGCTATCCGAGGAAGTTTATGTGAAGAAACTGCTGCTTTCAGACCAGCATCGGATAGGGTCGGTGCATTGGCAAGTTTTATGGCCTCCGCATCGGTACTTGGATGCACGACTACACCTCCGTTCCTTATTTCTCGTACCCCCGTGATTGTAATTCCCAAAGATGATGGGTTAGTTGAGGTTTTGAGAGTTTCAAGAGTACTGCTGGAAGGAAGTGACTTGTCATCTTTGGGGAAGATAAGTACGGCTAGTCTCGCAGGAAGTATAGGGGCATTGTTTCTTGTGTTCGGTGGATATTTCGGGAGGACTTGGTTGGACGTAATCGAACTATACGTTCTGTTCCCATTTTCGGGTGTTTGATTAGAAGACATATATTTGTAGGTCTTCAATTCTCCTTCAAGGCTCCCTAACTTTACACCCATTTGACCGACATTACCCAATAGATCGGTGAATTTAGGGGCGAGTTTCGCTATTTGTTCCTTGGTGAATTTGTTAGATGTGTCCATTATGATGATATTAAATAGGTTTAAAATAGAGGTTGCCTTTGCCAGGAATTGTTGGGCAGAGTTTTCTTGTTCCATTATAATATTATGGATTATTATTAGATGTAGGTAGATGTTAGAATGGTAGAATATTCTGTTAACTTTTTTGTCTATGGCTTCAAATGTCACTTGACTTCAAACTTCAAATTCAAATTCAAATGGTTTCAAATTCAAATATCACTTGTCATGTTAATTTCAAGATTTTGTTTTTAAGTTCATTCTTATAGTATAACTGTTATCACTGTGATTATTTATTAATAGGAAAACGATCCACTATTTTAATGTGACACACTTAGTTTTGTGTGAAAAACACAATCTAGATATCGATTTTTGAAACTTTTTGTAGGACAAAAATATTTGGTTACTTATGAGAAACTCCATAGATTATAACTGTGAAATAATAAGTATGAAAGATCTACAGTCTCTCGTACCTAGGATGAACGAAATATGTATGAAGAATGAGTTAATGGTGAATGTAAGTAAGTCTAAAGTCATGGTGTTTGAAAGAGAGAGTACGAAAACAGTATGCAATATAGTTATGAATGATAAATACTTGGAGCAGGTAGATGAGTTTGTTTATTTGGGAAGTATACATGTAAGAATATATGACGCAGATGTGAATGGTAGAAGAAATCGGGGACGCCCGAGACATGACACGACCAAGTGAATCAGATACTTGAGTCGGGCCAGAATAATAGAAGAGCATGTATGAGACGATGTATGAATGTGAACGAGGCAAGAAGTGTGTGCCAAGACCGGGTTGTTTGGCGGTCCGTCCTCTCTGCCTACCCCTGCGGGGAAACGGCGTGATGGTTAGTTAGTCAGTTAGTGAGACACACCTGCTCTCAAGAAGTTCCTAGGAAACAGATATAGCACATCACCAATCATAATAGAATTAAATACAAATAATCGAAATAAACAAATATATATTTGGATAGTTAACAAAATATCAAAGATAAAGTGAAAAATCACATTTTTGAGGAGTGCATGTATAGAAAACTGTGAACCCCTCCGCAACGTAAGCAGATATAAGCGTTAAAAATAGGACAGCAGTCAAGTGCAATAAGCGTGTTTATACGTCAGCGCGTGTGTTTCCATAGAAATCGTTATAACTCCGTTATTGTTTTAGTTACATCCCTAAAACAAAAAGTCAAGTCAAAACAAAAGGTCGATAGTAGATCAAGCTGCACATTTCTATCAAGTTGTCTATGGAAATACATAACAGGAATCAGCTGTCAATCGTGTAGTTGACAAAAATATTTAGCCGCGCAAATTTGCTACCGGCAGATCCACCGCGCTCCACATTTTAAATTTTTATTAAATATTTTTATATGAAACCAGCTGGTCCCGGCATGCGTTGCCATGCCATTTAATAAAGAAATTGTTTCTCCCTGAGTGTCCTTTCCCATTCGTCCCGTTCCCCTTCCGCCTCCCCTTCTTCTCCTGCGTCCTCTTTCCCTCTCGCGTTCCCACTCCGTAACCTCCACCTTCCTTCTCCCCACTCCACTCCCCCCCCCCTTCCCCCGTCCCGCTAACCACCCTTTCGAGTTCCCCTCCCCCCTCACACGCCCCCTTCCCCTCCCGCAATCCCCTTCCACCTTCCCCGCCTTCCTTCTTCCCTTTCCCGCTCCCTCGTCCCGCCAACCCTCCTCCAGCGTTCCATATATTCAATCCCAGTACATTCAGTTTTTAAACAGTCCGCGTGCCACCTTTTACAATTTTTATTCAAATTTCCATTTTTCATGGAGGTATATTAAATTTGGTACCTAACAAAGATACCTATTTAAAATATCTAAAATTCTTGATTCCATTCAAACTATTAGGGGAGTACCTACTTTAAATAAATTTATCAACTTGATTTTCAAAAATACATTCAACAATTTTATTGTTTTGCAAAATGTCATTCTCCAACACGCGAACTGTCAAACGTGCGGGTTTTCTGAAATTATTTAATTTTCTGCCCAATTTTCTTAATTTTATTCTCCGTGAGAACCATCCTCGCACTTCAAGGAATATTCTAAAAAAAGAATTAGCGAAATCGGTTCAGCCGATCTCGAGATTTGCGCTTACCAACACATTTAGCGATTCATTTTTATATTATAGATTTTAAAAAAGTGAGGTGACAAAAGTGTTTATTATACATATATACAATAGAATAAGTATTGTTGTTTGCATAATCTGTGATTTTAGTACTGTTTTCACGTAAAAATATCACTTGAGTCATTTTTACCTATTTTTAATGTTTGCATTCTAAATTTTAATATTTACAAATGCAAATATTTATTTGTAATATAATAATTTGAAAGCCTATTTTGTAACCCTTTTAAAACAGTTTTTACTATTCGGCTACGTTCAGAAATGTTTCATTTATAGAGCTTTGATTGTGAAGCGGTTATAACTAAAAGTTTTCGTAAAATGTCATTTCGTTTAAGACACCAAAAGCTAATATTCTCGAAAGTTAAAAAAGTTTCATGTCGAAATTCGGAAACAGAATATTTTGAAATATAAATGAATTTAATCTTCGTTTGCAATAAATCTTATTTACAAAGCTGAAAACCTAAAATTATGGCAACTATTTTTAGCTCAAAACGTTATTAATATACCAAGTAATGAAGCTTTGAAATACTTACAAAACGTTAGAAGGAACTCCACGGCCCAAAGGGGTTTTTGGTTTAAAAAGAAAATGCTTGTCTTAGTATTAGTGTAATGGTAACTCGGTTCTGTTTACCAATAGTAAGGCACTTTAATGCTTTCTAAAAAAATTATTACATTATTTGAGACCGAAATAAAACATGGCGGACGTTCCAAAACAAACAAAAAAACATCATTTAGTTTTTATTGGTTTATAAGTTTTGATATTTAACGTCACGTTCACTATTTTATACCATGACGTTTAATGCGTAGTTATTATTTATTTATTGTCCCCTTAGCGATACCCCGACGCATTAATTATTTATTTACCTACCTGCCAATCCAATCAATAAGCGAATACAGCCCAAACCTTCGGCGTTTCGAAACTTTGGAAGGTATTCTGTTCTCTGTTTTCCATTTCGATATTCAGCATCTCCCGGGGGAGGTGAGAGATGGGGTGGAGGTGGAAGGTATCCTGAGATCCGTTCATCCGTCGGCTTTCCCAAAAGACCGTTTACCCAAAATATGCTATCTCACTGTAAAATTATATAAATGGCCTCCGATATATCGGTGGGATTGCGCTATCGAGACTCCGCTTCCGTCGTTTTGGTAAATGAACGATCACATTCCGGCCGAACGACAATACGTTCCTCTGCGTCAAAATACACTTTTATATAAGATAAAACTAAAAAATATACACAGAAGAGAAAATCATTTTTTTTCTTAATGGTATGTACTTTATGTAGTTATGTATTTAATTAGTTTAGTTAGGTACAAACATTAAGTAATTCTGAATATATTATCTTTAGTTAGCATTATTTAAGTTTCTTACGGTCAATACTTTTCGTCGATAGATTTTCGAGATATTAAGTCGTGTTGAATTTTTTTCATCTATAGCCCATATTGCAAATTAAGTATTGCAAATAAGGAAAAATATTTTATAACAAGTAATATTATTTTGAATAATACACTCATTAATTTTGCGAATATTGCACTCATTAATTTATTATAATACATTATTTAAAAAATTGAAGTCCTGTAAAAGTGGTACAAAAACTAATTATTAAAGTAATTTTAAAAAAACAACCAACGGAATCATTGTTCAAAATTTCCGAAGTACCAAAAATTGAAGACCTCCATAAAAAAGATTCAACTTTACAAATATTCAATGAAAATGTAATCAGAATTTAAACTTAAATCATCATTAAGGCATAAATTTAACATCCAAATTCCTCTATTTTCAACACAATAAATGCACAATTATTATATTTGTAAAGACATAAAATATTTTAATAGTCTTCCCGAAGAAGTTACAAAAACAACAGATTTCATATCATTCAAAAAAAGGTCAAATTAATCTTAAAAAAAAATTATATCACCAATCAAAATCTTATAACTTCAATTCATGCCATATTAAAAATTAACGTCACAACATCCTAGTATGTTTATATTTATTGTACACTCTATGTAAAATTATGTTATAATAATGAAATAAGTCCTACGCCAAGATCAAGATTTTTTTAACTATTTTGTTTTTGCCTAATATTATGTTCAATGCTGTAACAATGTTGTAAATTAAACAATAAAAATAAAATATATAAGGAAAAGATGGGTTTTTTTGCTGTTTGATGGGTTATGTTTAAAATCGTATATACACAGTTGCAACATGTAAGAAGTAAGTCACAAGTTAAGTTATGAGTAGTTGTAATTAGGGCTAATAATATTCTAGTAATCAAGTTGCAGGTTTACAATGATTCTAAATAGATAAGATAATAAATAGATTTTATTTTCGTGTTAAGTTTACTTTCATTGTGTGCCCTTAACGTGAAGGCGAAATGATCAAAATAATACTCTTGTTTTTATTATTGTTTTTAGATACAATAATCTTTGGCACGTGCCGGGGATCAGATGGATAAATTCCGTGGCATTTTTGATAGTGGCCGGCCCGGAAAAAATAACAAAAGCAAACATTCCCAGAATACCATGACACCTGACCACAGAAGATTATCCTCCTCAGCTTCAAAACAATCAGGTTTGGCAAACAGCGCCTGATCTGCAGGATTTAAAGTTTCAGATAAAAAACGTGTTTTTAACGGGGCGCGGCGAGAATCACAGCTTAAGCAGGTGACGAGTGTTTTCTGTTTGTTCTACGTGAGAGCGGGATCAATGGGTGGTTTATGGGACTACCCCCCGTTGGATGCAATCAGCCCACCCCTCCAATATCCCCCAACATCCCTACATCCCAGCAGCCCATCCCTATAATGGCGGGGGAGGAAAAAATAACGTCGGTTAAGACGGGAATATGAATTACCTGCCAGCACATGTGATAAGCAGAATCTGCCAGATTTAATATTTATATACGAATTTGTGTGGAGGACGTGGCACCCTCCTTTGTTGTATCTAGATTAACCGGATTCAATTTGATTTGGTTAACGGTGACATTTCCCTCTTCAAAGACAGCTTTATAAACCATTTCCTTCTGAATGAAATTGATTTTATTAAAATTGATGTGATAACGAAGACTCCAGGCAAAAAAGCAATAGAAACGTGAACCCTTTGAATATCATGGATAATACAGACGACTTTAGTCATATTTTATTATTACCAGCTGTTTTTAAAACTATGCAAGTACACCATTTCAATTTCAATTCAGCAATTGGAAAATGTTTCACAGATTTATTA
Organism: Limnephilus rhombicus; assembly: GCA_929108145.2. Lineage (NCBI taxonomy): Eukaryota > Metazoa > Arthropoda > Insecta > Trichoptera > Limnephilidae > Limnephilus > Limnephilus rhombicus. The sequence continues at coordinate 39,183,402 of OV815271.1, read as the reverse complement.
TTATTATAACCTTACTAAAAATATTATTGTATTTGTTTTAAGTTGGTGATTTTTAATTCATAAAATTAATGTTTTGTAAAGTTAATTACCCAAAAATCCCTGAAATAAAATTGATTTATAAATAAATAAACATTATTCAAAATTTGATTCCATAATTATTATTTAAATTCAATATTCAATTATGCAGAACTGAGTATTTAGTTTATAGTGCTTAGTAAGCTTGGTGAGTTGATTTATAAAAAAAAACAAGTATTTGTATGTACTAAAATATTCTTATGGTTAATTAATAATTGAAAAAAAAGTTTCCAAATAGTTTTGTGTAATTAAACCACTGGAGTGTTTCGAAATATGATCAATTTCAGCCGTGAGCGTTAGGAATTTTGTAAGCGTCTGGTTTTAAAATTTCCCGCCTTTAAAAAATATACCTATATATATATACATGGAATTTTAATTTAGTGCCGTGTAAACTGCTTACAGTGTTAAAAGGGTATTGAATACACCTATATAATTTGATTGTTTATCTCTAAATTTTGGGATTCATAAAAAATAATTAAGTTTCTAACATGTGAATTTTGTGTAAAATTTAATTTAAAATTGCCGAACATGGTGAATTTGGGGGGAGTATTAAATATAATAATTTCGGTGTGTTCTCTATGGCCTGGTGAAAAATCACAGATATGAATTTAAATTTGAATATGTATTTTTTAATATGTTAACACGTTATCAATGATTTGTAAGTTTTTTTTTTATAATTTCGGTTCGCGAAATGTCAATAAAAAATAATTGTGAGACATATTTTGTTAAACTGTAAAACTACTAGGTTAGCCTTGAGATTGTCGAAATATGGAAACAAATTTGAAAAAATCCAAAAATGTTTTAAAAAATTCTTTAAGGCGCCGCATCCGCGCTCAAAAAGAAGATGGAGAGATATGTAATTACGAATGTAGGAGGAGCGCGCTAATATTTAAAGCGATAAAATCGGTGCGAAAATTGTGAAAATGTTTAATAAAACACGACTCGTTTAAAATAGAGCGAAAATCTCGCGGAAGGCGTCTTAAGTATCATTTAAAGAAACGATGTGAATTTTTTCATAACTATAACTTGTAAAATAACTGAAACAAAAGTGTTTACAACCGTTTTCGGAGCATCCTTCGCGAATTTTTTCTTTCGAGGGAATTTTATATAATTTGCGTTTCGGCGTGGAACGCGTCTAGATATTATCTTAAAAAACTAAAATATATTTTTTTAAGAGCTTAAATTTTTTCATATTACAACTCCACACAGGAGGCACCTAGGAAAACAATTTCCCTAGGGGCCTTTGTCATCTTTGAGGATGCTGTGTGGAGGGTTTTTTAAGGGAAAGAAAGGAGAAGAAGATTATGAGAAGGAAAAAGGTGTGAGGGGTGTGGTGGAGGTAAGTGTGGCCAGGAGTGACGGACGTATGAATCTATTCCTCACACTGCGGTGCAAGGCGAAGGGTCGGGAGAATCCGGCTGGAGAGGTCAAAAGGCCTCCCTCAATCAGTCTCCTCCGATCCAATTAGAATTTTCAAATCAAATTTTCCCCAATTAGACCCGAGAATATTTCTCTACTGATTGGGTAACCATAAAAACTGATAATGTACCATAAAACTGATAATGTAACATTATTATAGTTAAAAAAAAAAAAAATCCAGCCCGCCACGCAGTGGTTGGGCAAACATATCCGCCACCAAGACTTAGACAAAACTCATCCCATGAACCCGGGCACCCCTGCTAAGTCACCAAACGTAGCGAACCACTTGGGGTGACCAGTGGCAGGAGTGTTGGTTGTCCAATAAATGGTTCCCGGGGCGGCGGTACCCGTACCCGCCTCCCAAATTGAAATTAATTTTTTAGAATAATTTTACACGATTTCTTTCATAACTCGTAGTTTATGACACGCGCACTGCCCATAATAAAACAGTTACCAATAATAAATACTTCGAATAATGTTCCATCAAACCGTCAAAAACTCAGTCTCGAGGGAGCTATAAAAATATGTATTGAATAAACCAAAACTAGTTTGAATAAAATATTCACAAAGACAACATTTCGGGCAAAGGAAGGATGGCGGTACTGGTAACTTTGTAGGTTCTGGCTATGAAGCAAATCATCAATATTGAAAATAAGGGATCGTGTTTACAAATAAGATATTCACCCCCGCGGCATCTCATAAAATCGTTTGGATTTAATGAGCCCCAAGGATACTGGGAGTGGGTGGGTACAAGGAACAGGGCACCAGGGGTGCACAAGGGGGTGGGTTAACTGGGGGGTGGGAGTTGCAAGGGGTGAAGCTTAATCCTGGTCCTGACGACGCATATCTCGCTAATGATGTATATTTCAACCTCGCCGATTGGTGAAATTGAATCCAGAAAGTTTTTATTTATGTCAGCCATCCTCAAATTATCATGTTCATTTTCAAAAAGGGAGGATCGTGTTTCTTGATACCGCAAATAATGACATTGTATAGATTTCGTTTAGAAATTTATAAAATTAAATGGTTGGCAAACTCCGAGAAACTATTATTATTTAAAGCTTTCATATGCTCTTTAATCCTTATTTCAAAGCTTCTTCAAGTTTTACCTATTTAAAAGAAATCACAATCATTACATTTCAATTTATTTATTTTCTCGGAGTTTGCCAACCATTTAATAGAAACTAGTCATACCTTTAATTTTAACAGTGGAATAGAATTAATTCATTGTAATGTCAATGGCGTTCAGTTGGATAAATTAGAAATTTTAGAGATTAGAAAGAGTGTTAATGCAAATTTAAATACTATTAATAATCAAATATTGTTTTTAAATGACCCATTATTAAATCTATTTCCCTTTTAAATTTTTAATTGTTCTATATTGCCCCTTGTCTCCTACACATTATTGTCTTTCAAATTTTATTATTGTTTATGTCTATTATTTTTCTCTATTACCTGTGTATGGCTATTTTTAAAATTAGTTCTGTCAAAACCCTGAAGAAGTCAGCTTTGCTGACGCAACATGTCGGTTTTTGTAAATAATTAAGTGGTTAATACAAAGTTATCTATTAATTTGAATTTAAAATGTTACCACAAAATTATTTTGCACTATTAGAAGAAGTGACTATATTTTTTAGTTCAGAATACTATTCGGTCAATATACGCAGAGGGACACATTCGAAAATAAAAATAATTATTAGAATTCGAAATCATTATTCGGACGTTCAAAGGTTCGGCGGATAAAAAAATCACGAGGGGTTTAACTGGGTGAACGCGAATCGAGGCGAGCTCTGACGCCGGATTTCATCCTATCACCAGCCGAGGAACAGTCCAATTACACGGGCGGGCTGCCGGCGTACGGGTGTTGCGATGCGAGTGTGCGCCGTCCAATTAACGCCGTTCGGCGGGATGCTTAATTTGGCCCCCGATTGACGAAACTTTTGCTGATCTGCGCTTTAGGCTTTATTACGTGGCACAAATCAGACTCGACAGATTTTAAATCATTATCTTTCGGACGCGGGGCGGGAGTTTGTGATGATAAAGGTTCATCTGATTGAACTAAACGTGGATTATGGAAAGATTTGCTTAAGAGAGGGTTTCTATTTTCTCGCCAGTGATAAGTATTACCTGAATAATACCAACGAACTTACTTTTTTTTATTAATGGTTGAGGGGCAAGGCTATCGACTAGCAATCCGGTGGATGCGGGTTCAAATCCCTGCACGATAAAAATTTTATTTCATTAATTTGTGTTATTTCAAAATTTTATTAATTAAAAATAACTTTTTTTTTACATGAGCTCCACACAGGAGGCCCTGAGGAAAATAATTTCTCACCGGGCCTATGTCATCTTTGGGGATGCATGTGTGGAGGGTTTTTTAAAGAAAGGAACGAGAGGAGAGTTCTGGGAAGGAAAAGGGTTTAAGGAGTGGGTAGGAATATGGGGTTCAGTGTGTCATGGTCATCCGCCTTCAAGATCTAGACAAACCTCACCTCATGAAAACGGGCACCCCTGCACACATATATATTCTCAGGATCGCCCTGGTGTAAGACCACCATTCAGAATTGAAACGTTGCTTGAAATGGCCTTAGCCGTGTATGGTGACCAGCTCTGAATAGTCAGGCACTTCCCCATCTTTCTCTTCACCATCTCCTTTCCCTGCCTACTACCTTAAGCCTCACAATATACCCCGATTGCTGATGCCACAGTCTCACTGGCTCCAGATAGGAGCAGTTGGAACGATTGTGAGGCAATCACATGAAAAAAGACACAATCACAAAAGAAGCAGTTGGGACTCTTGTGAATCAATCACATTCCCAGGTTACAAATAACCTGACTATTAAAAAAAACCTCATATCTACTGCCATTAAATAGCGGTGAATGTTGATTATGCAACAATACAGGACATAGCTAGCCGAGAATTGTACCCACGACGCGCATCGCCATTTGATAACTCAGCCGCTAATCGTACCAACAAAAATATATTATGAAGTCTCATCATCATTGCATATTGTGTCTTTCTTTAAAAGAAATCTTTATCCGTTTTGTAAACGCTTTGATGTAAGCTGTTGGTACTGGCAAGGGTTTTGCATTGAAAATGCACTTAATTATATATTTATACGTATATATATTGTTTAGTATTTATTCAGAGTAGAGACAGCCTGCATCGTTCTCATAAGGACTTTATCCACTGGTTTATAATTTAATCTATAGCCGATGTTTAAACTAACTCCCTAACAGTATTCCAGTCCCATTATTTAAGAGGAACGGCTGTGCGGCCTTTTTCATGCAAAACTAAAATTTGGATTTGGGTCAAAATTACTAAACCAAACTGATAAATTATTTTCACTCAAAATGTCTAGCAAATATCAACTACGATTCTGAACAACTTTATTTATTTTTTTGTTTTGATTTATAATATATAGGTCATTAAATATTTCAAGTTTTCATGATTTTAGGGGCAACGTGGCCATTTTTGGTGAATTACTTAATAGTTTTTTATATAAAAAGTAATCTTACCAAATCGACTATATTAACACGATGTAATAAAAATCAAAACATCGTAAAACACCATTTTTCTATCAAAATTTAAAATTTATCTTTGGCAAATTTGTGTCCCTTCGTAAATCGAAGTTAAATTTAAGCCCCATCATTTACACCCCACCATTATATTTAAAAAGAAGGTAAAATAAAATTATTATATAAAAATTGTATAAGTTGCCTCAAAAATCATGGAAAATCGATATCATTATTGCCCTAATTTGAAACACAAATAAATATAATAGAAAATTCGTTCGCATACCAGTACAAGATATCTATATACTTAGCATGTTCAGAAAGTAAGTGTACTATGACCATAACGGGCAGTGGTTTTTAGTTTTTTGAGGGTTGGAAATAGTGAGTGGTGGAGGGAAATCTTCTGACTAGAGCGAGCATCTAGAAGAAAATTGTAGTACGTAAACTCACGTTGTAGTGTCCAGTTGCATGAAAGATGTCAGCAAAAAATCCCGCCAAGTGCCTGGATCCACTTTACTCACGAAAGGAATAACACCTACAAGAAAAAAGGTAAGGATTTCAGAGCCATATTGTGACTGGAGATAATAATGGGTGACGCATTACACGCCTGGGAAAAAACAGTCGTCAAAGTGGCATCTACCAAAAAACAAAAATATGAAAACCACAATTTCGGGCAAAAAAATAACATGGCCTCAGTGTTTTGGGACCGAAAAGGCATCATTTAAATTGAATTTCTGCCTCCGGTTAACACAATCAATGCACAAATAAATTGTGATAAAAGGAACATTAAAAAAAGGAGGGATGAAAGAATACTGACCGGAGAAGTGTGCTTGTTTCACGAAAACGTCCGTCCTCACTCAGCCTTAGCCAGCAATATGCTCTTAGACTCGTTTGGTTGGGATGTTTTGAACTACTCCTCCCGGTTCCACTTCCCCTGAATTGGCGTTCTCAAATTATCACCTTTTTTCATCTTCCTGATGGCTTGGATGAAAATAACTCAACCGACCTCTAATTTTCAACCGACGAGCAGGTGCAGAAAGTGTTTCTGAAGTTGGGGAAGGAGCTGGTGGGAGAATTCTTCGAGGAGGTCATAAAGAAACTTGTGCCACGCCTTACCACGTACATTGAACGGAATGGCGATTATTTGTAAAAACAGTCAACAAGTGTATCAACAATATCCTGTAATTATTTTCTAATTAAAAAAAAAATATTCAGTACAATTACTTTCTGAACATGCCTCGCGTATAAAAATTAATACATATATTTTGTTATATGTATGTGAGTTGCCTATGCATTGCTATATTAAGCTTAGGAAATGTTTGAAACTTTCAAAATACCCCCTAATCACCCCAAATGTTCAGATGTATTAACATTTTTTTTTATCATTTCAAAAACTCTTACGAAACTGTCAAAAATGTCACAATTTGAGAATGACATTTTGCAAACCATCGATTGTTAAATCAAAGTTCAATTTTCGAGTAAACTCTTTAAATTAATGAATTTAATCGAAGTACTCAACTAAGGTACTTACTAACCAAAATCGAATAATTTGAATCTTATCAAAAATTATATATTTAATTTTAATAGGTATCCATGTTAGGTACCAAATTTGATTGATTGTTCTTATAATATACACAATGTTTGTAATATATGAGAATGTTTGTAATATATGAGAATTGAAAAATTAAAAACAATAATTACTGGGTTGCACGCGAGCTGTTTGAAATTCTGAATGTACCGGGACCGAATATATTGAAAGCGGGAGAGGGGAGGGGATCGAGGGAGGGGGGTTCACGGGAGAGAGGAAAGGGAAGGCGGGGAAGGTAGAGTGGGAATGCGTGAGGAAAAGGGAACATGGGAGGGGAAGGAGAGACCGAAGAGGGACGGTACGAATGGGAAAAGCACGCAGGGAGAATACCCAAGCTCGGAACTCGCTAGCTTGCTATAATGATTATGTTTCTATTTTTCAGTTTTTTTTAGTATTTTGGCCTCAAATCCATAAGTGACCAGCTCAGGTATGGGGGCTCCATCGAAGCCAAAGTAAAGTTAGCCTCCCAAAAACTGGGCGTACTGTACAGGGCCCGCAGATACTTTAATAGTACACAACTTCTAACCCTGTACAAATCGCAAGTGCGCCCCACGGTTGAATCTGGCAGTCACCTCTGGTCTGGAGCTCCAAAATACCTGAAAAATACCCTCGACTCTGTGCAGAAACGGGCGGTCCGTTTGATAGATTCTCCCATCTTAACAGACGGATTGCAATCTTTAGAGCACAGGCGTCGGGTGGCAATGCTATCCTTGTTCTACCGGTATTACAATGGAAGATGCTCCGAGGAACTAGCATCATTGATCCCTTCGGCACCGGTGCATAGTCGGGAAACACGCAAAACGCGTGCCCAACATTTGTACACGGTTGACATTTGTCACATGAGAACGGGTCGATTCTTCGACTCGTTCTTGTGTTCAACAGCTCGGCTGTCGAATGATTTGCCGGCCTCTGTGTTTCCTCCTTCCTACAACATGGGTCTCTTCAAGACCAATGTTCATTCCTTCCTCTCCTCAAAAAGACCCTCCACACAGCATCCCAGATGACATAGGCCCTGAGGGAAATTATTTTCCTCAGGGCTTCCTGTGTGGAGTTAATGTAAAAAAAAAAATAATAATAATTTAAGTTTCGTAAGAAAAAGGCCGCCCAGCCGTTCTCCTTAAGTTCAAGAAGGGAATCGACGAATATTGACCATATAATAATTCCTATGGCGCTATGTTATGGTAATATATTACAGTACCATAACTTAGCTCCATAGGAATTCTTTTCATAGAGCTCGGACCCTCGGCGTCCTAGATGAATCGGTATTTTTCATCATCATAACACTCCTATTGGTGCTCTCATGTTTAATAGCTGCAAGTCCTATTAATCTGAACTGTCTTATTAATACCATTACCGGCTCCATCAGTGAATTCCATACTGACTAAAAAATCATAAAACTTTAAGAAACTATAATATGAAAGGCATTGTAAAGTAACGATTCAATTATCGTTTTCAAAAGTTGACACAGTGATTCATAATTATCACTAGGTAAACGAAATTACAGTAACAACATTTAAATGATATTTTTCTCTTGAAAATCCCCTCTTCTGTTTGAAAAATTATTCCAATTATGTGATTTTCACAAAAAACAAGGCATTTATCCAGAGTATTAAAAATTCTTGTTAATACTCAGATAATTTTATATTACCTACGCAAAATACCAAATTATCGAAAGCCGATAGCATAATTAAAAACTCCGAAGATATTTCAATAATTTAGTTAATTATTTGGACATTTTGGATTTGACAAGGGTAAAAAGGTAATTTAATATCGTTTCACGTCATATTGACTGATTCAACTAAATAACGGTTTATTAAAAATTCCTGCAGAATATTTAGTTTAGTTATCAAATATGCAGAGGTTTGAGGTACATTTTTCGCAAATTCAATTTACCGCTGTTAAAACGTGCTTGTGTTCCGATATTACATATAATATACTAGCAGTTAAAAAGCCGCTCCGCAGATTTTTACGCTGGGCCCTGCGGGCGGCTTTTACTTCGAATTTGCCCATTTTTAGTGTTGGTGACCATTTTATAAATCCGATAGAAACTGGTTCCAAAAATAGCCAGTTCCTCGGATCCACTGTAATCCAGTGACAGCTATTCCCCCGTCCCGCGAACCTCCCTCCCGAGTTCCCCTCCCCCCTCCCGGGTTCTCCTCTCCCCTTTCTGGTTCCCCTCCTCCCTCCCCACTCCCGCGAACACATCAAATCCCAAAAGTTTCATCGCAATCGGATGAACGGTTAGCAAAGCATAATTTCATGATTCCAGAACTCACTATTGTATATGGAAACCATCGCGGGCATGCACACATCAAATCCCCAAAGTTTCATCGTAATCGGATGAATGGTTTAACAACGCATAGCATGTATACATATATATCTATATATTTATATACAAACCAAGAAATAAACATTTTTTTTTTTTTATATATATAGATAATATCGGAAATCTATAATATAAAAATGAATCGCTGAATGTGTTGCTAAGCGCAAATCTCGAGAGCAGCTGAACCGATTTCGCTTCAGCTGCTTCAGCGCACGTTTGACAGTTCGCGTGTTTGAGAATGACATTTTGCAAAACAATGATTGTTTAATCAGGATTCTATTATTGAAATTCTTTAAGTTGATAAATTTATTTAAAGTAGGTACTCCCCTAATAGTTTGAATCGAATCAAGAATTTTAGATATTTTAAATAGGTACTTATGTTAGGTACCAAATTTAATGTACATGAAAAATGGAAATTTGAATAATAATTGTAAAAGGTGGCACGCAGGCTGTTTAAAAACTGAATGTACTGGAATTGAATATATGGAACGCGGGAGGAAGGTTGGCGGGACGAGGGAGCGGGAAAGGGAAGAGGGAAGACGGGGAAGGTGGAAGGGGCGCGCAGGAGGGGAAGGGGACGTGTGATGGGGGAGGGGAACTCGGGAGGGGGGTTCGCGGGACGGGGGGAAGGGGGGGGGAGTGGAGTGGGGAGAGGGAAGATGGAGGTGACGGAGTGGGAACGCGAGAGGGGAAGAGGACGCAGAAGAAGAAGGGGTGGCGGAAGGGGAACGGGACGAATGGGAAAGGGCACTTAGGGAGAAACAATTTCTTTATTAAATGCCATAGCAACGCATGCCGGGATCAGCTAGTAGATAATATAAAAAAAATTATGGTGTTACTTTCGAAAAGGTATCATGCTCTTCATTTATATGTACTCACCTTTCACTGTCATCTGCTTTTCTTATTTGTGTCATTGTTATATTTATGGTCAATGGACTATTTGTCCGTAAATAATTAAATAATGTTTGGAATTTGGATCGGGGGAGGCTGGTTGGGTTTATCACTACAGCCGGACTCTCTTGACTTATCGCAACGCACCGCTGGCGCTGCCCAGTGGTTGCAAATGCTCATTATCTTCTCATAAATCTATATCTTTTTTATTTCTTATCAGAAATTAAATTAAATGTGATTAAAAACTAAACAATATTTCACATTTTTTATCAAATGAATTATTATTATTTTGACATGTCATTTCAAAAACAATTTATCCTTTTTTAGTATTGCTACAAGTTAATTTTCTGATAAAAAAAGAGCAGCGTAAAAACCGTTTTTTGACCCTGCGCTGTTGCGCAAAAAATCCGCAGACTTTATTCAATGTACACATTAAAAAATGTTTCTATTATAAAATGATGATTTAATATCCACAGGGGCAAACTCTGCGACTAGTTGAAAGTTTACCAACTTTGTCAAAATCTGGTTTAGGTATCATTTGCTAAAGAAAGCTTATAAATCACTATTATTTAAAACTAAAATATTAAAAATACGTACATATTATTAAGGCGTCAAAAACAAACTTTGCGGTGGTATATTTAAAATAAAAGCTCTATAACACCCCAAAGAATTGACTTTGTGATCTAAAACAATTGCACTGATCTGTACAATACTATATATCGATCTACAAAAGTTCTTTGCAGACAACCCTGTTTTTTTCAGATGCTGAAAATTTTATGAGTATCAATCTTTCTGCTTGTTGTGGGAATCCTTTTAGGTAAATAAGTTGAGATTTCTGATGTAAAGTTAAAATAAAAGTAGAAGCCATCTAAACCCTTGATGTCCACAATTTTCTTTGCGAAAGAAATTTTGTAAAGTGTGAAACATTCGTTCGTGATAGGATTGTCAATATATTCACCCGTGATGTGTCTGTCTTTTCAGACTAAACAGGTTGATGGCTCAACCCAAGGTTAGTTAGCAATGACTCATTATACCTACAAACTTTCAGCAAATGGCTAATAATGTAGCTCGAAAGTTTGTTCATCAATACGCGCATCCGTGCTCGCCTGTTTAACTCGGTGCTCGTGAGATCGATCGAGTGAACAATGCCGAGGCCATTGACACAAGAACGCGAGACTGGTTTCAGAAATAATTTCATAGTTCAGTGATGCCAACAACTTGTAAAATGACATGTAAAATCCCAGTAGGGCGTGCAAATAATAATTTAAAAAATTAACTCAGGCTAGATTTAGTAGTCCATTTACACTCGCAGGCGTGGAATATTTTCTGTTGCGGGCAATTGTGAGGTAATTAGACATATTTGGATTCGATTAGAAGTTTTTTGTAAACGTGAATTATTAGTCACCATGACAATTTAAATAACCAAAGACAAATTTGTTTTGTCCATGGGCAATATATAGATACTTATTTGCTTACTTTAGCACTCCTTGTCATTCTCATCATCATTTTATTGATTTTTTGATAATTTTTGCATGTTTTCATATTTCATGCCCATCACTATTTTATTGATGGTTTGATAATTTTTGCACGCCTTGTCATGCCCATCACCATTTTATTGATTGTTTGGTGATTTTTACACGCCTTGTCATGCCCATCATTAATTTATTGATTGTTTGGTAATTTTTGCACGCCTTGTCATCTTGTCATCGTCCAGTCATGCCCATCACTATTTTATTGATTGTTTGGTTATTTTTGCACCCCTTGTCATCTTGTCATCGTTCAGTCATGCCCATCACCATTTTGTTGATTGTTTGGTAATTTTTGCACGCCTTGTCAAGCCCATCACCATTTTATTGATTGTTTGGTAATTTTTGCACGCCTTGTCATCTTGTCGTCGTCCAGTCATGACCATCACCATTTTATTGATTTTTTGCTAATTTTTACACCCTTTGCTAATTTTATTTATAGTTTGAAATTTTTACATGCCTTGTCATCTACATTTTGACACATTGAAATTCCTGTTTGAGTATTTATAACATCAAATGGTTGTATCATACGTATTTATTCGGAGACTATTTGTTGATGTTTTGACAAATTCTAAGAGGAAGCTGCGGTTCTGAAGAGGGCTTCAGGAACCGTTTCCACATGTGTCGGTCTTCTATTGTCTCCTTTCAGCTCCTTATTCCCAAAGAAGCAGTGTTGTGGTTCAGCTGAGACAACCCAAAAAAATCTTCTTCAAAAAGCTCTTTGCTAAGGAGCCTCTTTGATACATTGCCAATAGAAGTGATTTCCTGAAAAATTACATTAGTCATTGCTGCCTTTGAATGTTATACAAGAAATAAAAAATTTCTCGCTCGGTTGGGGTCTTTTTTGGAAAGTTATTGAATTGATTAAACAAATTGCATAATATTATAAATACTTCCGAATCTCATCAGCTGATAATATTTTGTTGGTGCTGACGTAAATTTGTATCACTATCTGTGCTTTCTGTATCAATGACATCCAGCCCACTCTATACGGGCACACTGCATTCTAATGAGTCATTTGTATGCCCGTGCTCGCGTATTTACGCTCTGCAAATAGCGCGATGAACCATTTTCGCGGTCGGCGCGAAGGCTTTTGTGCGAGCTGTCGTAAAGGAGAAATGCGTGTTTCGGCAGGACATAGCCGCCACCCGCTGTCACCCACCGTTCACTACCCACCTCCCATTACCACCCACCGTCACCCACTGTCGCCCGCCGCTTGTTGACTCAGATCATAATGACTGGCAAACGTTGAATCAATATTAACATATCGATATGGACGATGCACGCGATGATGTGGTTTGAGTGAAGAGTGACTGTGTCGGGATCGTGACGTGTGTCATTGTATCCTCGTTGTCGATTTTTTTTATTTGAACATGGATTGAGGTTGTGTTTGTATGGGTTAGAAAATGTTTGTTACATATATTATTATAGTAAAAAAATGACTACAGCTCCTTCATTCATGGTGTTTAGCCACGAGAGGTCCTGAGGAAAAAAAATCCTTAGGATCTATGTCATATTTGGGGATGCTGTGTGGAGGGTTTTTTAGGGAAAGGAAAGATACGAAGTTCTGGGATGGAAAAAGTCATGAGGGATGGGTAGGAATCTGGGGTCAATATGTTCAGGAGGGAAGAAGTGATGGATCCATCCATCCCTACCACTGCGGTACAAGCCGGGTAGTGAAGAGAGTTCAGCTGGAGAGGTCTAGGTTAGGTCTTCCTCAACCGGGTCTCTCTCAATCCGGTCTGCCACGTAGTAGGTGGGAAAAAGTATCCGCCGTAAGACCTAGACAATCTTCACCCCATGAACCCGGGCTCCCCTGCTAAGCCACCAAACGTAGTGAAACACTTGCATCCCGAGTTCACGGAGAAAGGTTTGTCTAGGTCTTGGTGGCCAAAGCATTTGTCCACCTGCTGCGTGGCGGGCCGGATCGGAAGAGTTTGGTCGAGGGAGACCTAACCATGACATCTCTAGCCGATCTCTCTCGACCCATCGCCTTACACTGCAGTGGGAGGGATGGATTTATACGTTCTCACTCCTATACAGTGACCCCTCAAATTTTTACCGACCACTCAAACCTTTTCCGTCCTAGAAATTCCTCTCCTTTCTTTCCCTAATAAGACCCCCATACAGCATCCCCTAAGATGACATAGGACCTGAGGGAATTTTTGTCTTCTGGGCCTCCCCTATGGATCTAATGTAAAAAAACAAATCCAAGTAAATAACCGGACGCATTTTTTTTTGTCAAAAATATTTTTTCTTGATTTATAATTTATCACTTTGTTTCATTTACCTAAGACTGTTTTTAACAAATTCTTATCACTCCACTATAAATACGAATTTAAATAGGGATTATTTTATATTAAAAAAGAAGCATAATAGGCTTCTCAAAAGTTAACAATTTAAAATGATTTAAAATTTCAATGCATGATTTTTTTTTAAATAATCTTTAGAATGTTAAAAAGCACTTTACTTCGTTCCATGATAAACCTTTTTTTGGTTCGCCTTCATTATGTTGCGTAGAGTTAAAAATTCATAAAGAAAATTTCAATTGAAAAATGTTCGAAGGGAAGATAAAAGTTTCTCGTTGCCCTCGGTAGAGCCTAATTAGATGCATAAACAGTAACAGGCCATTAAACCAGCCCGCGGAGAGAAGTCAAGTGCTTACTAAGCTTAGGTACACCCTACATAAAAGCTTCGATAAATAAACCGTTATCCCTTCATTTGGCTTCGAGTGTCCTGCATAAATTAATAATAAGGCTTGTCAAAAACATCCGATAATAATCTTCCTGTATAGATTTTGCCAGTTTGACGGAACATTAATTTTCATTTGGAAATAATCACAGCGAAAATTTCATGAACCATATTGAAAAATTTAATTCAATCTAAACATTTTTACAAACCGTTTGGCATATTGTCATTTTTTTCTAATTCAATTATTAATCTTAATGGTACAATTGCGTATATACATTGCATACAGTTTTTTTTTTTTAAATAATTAACGTAAATTGTGTTACACCATTCTTAAGAGCAATGCTCGTGTTAAACAGACAGAGAAATTTTGTAAATAACATTTTAACGTACATTTTTGAGGAAAAGTAAAGAACGAATAAAAATATATATAGATATATGAGACAAATAACTGTTATGAAAGAGAACAGAAAAAGAAGTGGCATGCCCGTCGAAGGGTGAAGTGTGAAATATGTAAACGTAAATATTTTTATATTTCAGGTTTTTACTAAGTTATCGCAATTTTTTCATGATGTTATTACGCTAAAAAATTATATAATTCCTACTAATATTATAAAGGCGAAAGTTTGTATGGATGTATGTTTTATTACATCTAGGACACATCTACCGGATCTGCCAAATCTACCCTGATGATGGACACTGTAACGATGTCCGAAATGTTGGCTAAAGAAGGAGGTAGCGCATCACGGCATAACACCCCAAAACAAATAACGAAAATGCTTTTGGCCGTGAAAATCTTAAAACGTATCCGGATGTATGTTTGTTACTCTTTCACGCAAAAACTACTGAATGGATTTTACAAATTCTTTAACTAATAGAAAGGTACATTATTTGCGAGATCTATAGGTTATATATATTGGTAAGCTCTGGCGTTATGAAATTATTTATCACACGTTTTCTGTCCCTAACAAAATCGATTTATTTTAAACGTCAGAAAAAAAGGAAACTAATTGTCGCCTTGGAAACGATTTTTTTTAAAACTAGGCAATTCACCCTAAAAAGAGTGCTTTGTTGGCGTCGTACTTAATAACTATCTCTAAAAATGAATCACCGAAATGTATGTATGCGCATTACGGTGGTCCAGGCCTATATAGTAATTTTTTTTTCAAATACAGATGTAGCCACCCATTTAATTTGTTACATCTACCTTTCCTATTATGTGTAAAAAAGTTCTGCCCCCTATCTCTTAAACAAAGGGGTGCTCATCGAATTAGAAGTTTCTGTCAAAAGTTCTGGATTTTAAGTAAAAATTTTAAAGTTATATTTTTGTAATTTTAAGTAAAAATTTTTTCTGTCAAAAGTTCTGGATTTTAAGTTAAACACTTAATATAAGTTTTATTAATATTACAAGTATTTTAGTCAAATAAGTATAAAAAATATTTAAATTTGAACAAAAATTTGGTAACAAAGCAATAATTAACATAATAATAGTCGCAATATTTCAAAACGATGTTTGTTAAGTGCTTTTTGAATGTTTCAGTAGAAACGATTTTTCTGTTTTGTTCAACGATGTGAAGTAAAAATAGCTTTTCTTTCTCATTCTTAGTGAGTTTCGTGTTGTAATCTTCAAATAATTTAAAACCTTTCTCCGCTGTATGTGTCATTAACAACAAGCAAATTTTTGACTCAGCTTTTGCCTTGAAGGTAATCAACATTGTTATTCCAAGTCTCAGGAGGTAATTGCAAGAAAGAGTCCTTGATATCAAGAACTAAGAGCGTTTTCAACGTTCTTTGTGTTGCAAAAGCTTCTAATGTAACCTCTAAGGAAAGCTTAGCAGAATCACCTCGTATTGAACGATTACCGCCATCTGAATTTATTTTTTGAGCAAAGGCTTGTTTCTCAGCATCAGACAGCTTCTCAGAAAACAAGGTAAATGCGACTAATTCTTCTGACAAATACCATAATTGACGCTCTAAGACACCCCCTAGCTGCTATTCTGATTTCGGAATCAATGGCTTCATACAATTTTAAGTTATTCCAAAGTATTAAGTCATTTACTGGTGCATCTGCTGCCAAAGACGCTTCGATTCAAACTTTGGTGTAGATGATAAGTAACAAATCGAACAATTTGTTTTTCTTCTCTCTTGATTAGTTTAAATCTTGTTACGATCAAGCGTACTGGTAACGTATTGTGTAAATATGTCACTTGTAGACAGCTCAACGCACTACAAACTCATCTTTGGACTTATCCTCTAATATGCTAGCATTACTAGAAGTGCTACTGAAGCTGCACTCAAGTTCTAACTCTTGTCTCGACACCACCGAAGATGAAGCATTACTTTTAGCAGTCATTTCTTTCAATTCTCCAGATCCTTGTTTCCGTTTTAGAGAACTTTCTTTGATCTTTTCTAGTTTCTTGTCGATTGAGGTCATAATCATCTTACATTTTCATCTTTGATCGATGAGAAACGCTCTGTCTTCCCCAACTTTTATCAAATTCAAAGCGCTTGCATAAGCAGTATCAAAAAGTTTGTCTAGTTCTTTTTTAAACAAATACTCTCCTTTTCTTTGTGCTTCAGAATTTTTTCCTCTATTTTTCATCAATAGCAGCCAGTTCTTAAGAAACTTAATCAGTTTTTCAATGCAGTGATTTTGTTGTCTGGTCGGAATACTAGATTTACTCCATACTTTTATAAGTTCTTGAATAATTATATGCACAGAATCTTTCACATTTTTGGAATCATTTAATATGTAGTGATAACGGAGTAAAACTGCCGAAGAGTAGGATGTTGGTTAAGCCTAATCAATGGCTCAATATCTCGAACCCCAAGTAGAAAAATTTCATATTTTTTTCGAGTAGATGAACACGTTTTACTTCACTGATTCACTTCATAGTCTACTAAATAAGTATCAAGTACTGTTCAAATTTGTCTATAAAACTCTTCAGTACTTTATTTTAATATTTATTTAATAGTCAGACAAACTGGCTTGTAGCAAAAAGTAAAAATTAAGCATTTTACACAAAAAATTCAAAAACAACACACGATTGAGCACCCCTTTCTACTTGAGTTATCTCGCTAAAATTTTACTGTGTTATTTTTATGAATACGTGTAACAAATTCACGGGGTGGCCAAATAAAAATAATAAAAAAAAAATTTTGGACCACCTTAATGCGCATAAACCCGAACGACTGCACCAAAATGGATAATTCTTTCTTTTTGTTCGTTATTTTGTATAAAACTACCGTTGAGTTCTGGCATTATGAAATGTGTATAAAAAAATATAATAGGTGGCACGCGAGCAGTTTGAAAACTGAATGTATCGGGAATGAATGTGTGGAATGCGAGAGGTGAGAGGGGGGAGTGGGGAGGGAGGGAGGGGGTGTTGGGAGGGTGTTGGCGGAGGGGGGAAAGGGGAGGGAAAAGAGGTAGGGGGAGGGGGTTAGGGGAGGGAGAGAGGGGATGGAAGGAAGGGGAAAGGGGAAGGATGGAGGAGGGTTGTGGGGAGGGGTAGGGGGTGGGGGAAGGGGGTTGATGGGGGGAGTGGTGTGGTGAGAGGGAATGTGAAGGAGTAGGGGGTGTGGGGAGGGGTGGGTGGAGGGATAGAGGGAGGGGGTTGATGGGGGGGAGTGGAGTGGAGAGAGGGAAGGTGGAGGAGGCGGAGTGAGAAACCCCTAATACCATGCGAGCGAAGCTGCGGAAAAAAGCTAGTATTCCATATTTTTGGTTAAGCAGTTAAATTGGTCGGTCTCCATAGTTGAGTGGTTACGATCCTTGCTTCAAATCCGGAGGTTGCGGGTTAAAATTCCGGCGTGCGATAACTTAACGTAAATGCAAGTATTATGAATAATTTTGTGTTATTTCGCAATATATGTAATAAAAATTACTAAAAATATATTTGTGGCATGTTCAAGAGTGGTAGACACTTTCAGTATCGCACTGGTGAAATACCACCATTCAGAATAGAACGTTGCTTGAAACAGCTTTAGCCGTTTTTGGTGACCAGGTACTTCCCCACCTTTCTATTATTTCCCATCGCCTTTCAGCAGTTGGGACGTTACGATTTTGAATTGGAGTTTTTCACATGGGCAATATCGAGATTATAATATTTATATTAAAATCATTTAAACTCATAAGTTTCAATGATTTTAACAGTTCATGGGGATCACAATGAAAATAAATGCTAAAATAGGTATCAAAGTCAGTTGTACCTACCACAAAATAGAAATAATGTACATTACTATACTCTTTTTCCGTGACAAATGAATACCAAGAACTTTGTTTACTTATACACAAAACAAACAAAAAACTGCTCACCTCCCGCACACAATCAAAGAAACATTTCTTTCACCAAAGTGGTTGACGCCATTTTGGACGAGTACTTTGGGTCGTAGTACTAGTCAAAGCCCGGGCCTACTTAGCGACGATGGTAAGCGATTCACGTGCCTCGCAAATTGCGCGAAATGCTCGCGCCAAAACGTGACACTGGCGCCTGAAAGGGGTAGCTCTGTTTGTGGCCGATTATGGACGGGGCCGGAATCGAATCTGCGCCACGGTACCGGATTGACACGCTGAATAGTGATTGACACAGAATCTTTTTGAATGAATTCATCCAATAAATTTAGTTTTTTTTGTTGGGTAGGTAAGTGTAGTCCCACTAATAAATAATAAATTTATAATGCAGTAATAATAATACATTCAAGGTCCGCACTTTGTATTATATGTGGGTTTTTACATTAAGTTCTTATTGTGATGTTGGTATGACGGAATGATAGTCAAGAGACTGCAGTTTATTATCTAGGATGACAGGTGATGTCGAAGAGAGAATGGCTCACCTCGAACGCTGTTAAGTACCAACACTATTGTAGTTCCACTCTTGTCAGTCGCGGTCGCACTTTCATTACAATAAACTTTTTCATCGCAAATACTGTATTCACGTTCGTTACAATAAACTTTTACCTTAGCAAATATTGTATTCACGTTCGTTACAATAAACTTTTACTATAGCAAATACTACATTCACGTTCGTTACAATAAACATTTCCATAGCAAATATTGCATTCACGTTCGTTACAATAAACATTTTGGTTTCATGACAACTCAACAACGTGACATGAATTTCAACACCCCTTTAAAAGTTATTAAAAGTGATGAAAATTTAAAGAAATAGCCCATAACTAGTGTCCGACCGAATCACGACTTTCCACCGAAACCGAAACCGATCCTCGGTGTCTGTCTCAGTTTCGGCCGAAACCGAAACTTTTTTAGACATATTAAAAATCGATTTTTTTACTGTTATTTGACTTATTTTTTACACTTATGCAGACAGTTAACGCATGTTAAATTAAATAAATAATAAAAAAAATAATTGAGGTATGTGAAAAAAATAAATTATTTTACTTCTCCAAAACAAACAAAATTTATAACAAATAACAAAACATGTTAACAAAATAAACCTTCCGTTGGTCACTACCCATAACCTAACCTAAAGTAACCCATGTATCCAAATTTTTTCATCACTTTTATTAACTTTTTAAAGGAGTGATAAAGTTGCCTGTTTGTTGAAGAAATTGAGGAGTTGAAAAAAATATTTGAGTGAAGTAATTGTTGAGCTTACCGGTCACCAAATTTTCTGTAGCAAATGCTGCATTCGCTTTCATCATAATAAACTTTTCTGTAGCAAATAATGCTGCATTCGCGTTCGCATAAATTTTTCTATAATAAATCATTGCAGATGACATCGAATTTCCACGATATTAATGGGGAAAAGGGCTCCCTCAAATTTGCAGTTTCACCAATTCATTGTGACTTTGAGGTGGTTCTATTCAAGTCGACAGTTGTTTATATCACCTGTGATATTTTCATATGAATATTATTGGTGAACAGTGGAAGATTTTCGCGGTAGATAGATACTAGTGGTGAGAGGTCACCGTTTAGAAGAGCATACTTTTTTGGCGATAAATTGTCACGATAATAATTATTACTTCATAATAATTATTAGCCTGACTTAGTAAACCTTCACCTGGCCGCTTACTTTAATTGTTGAATCGCCGTATTTTGGATTTTTTCGATTGGCAACATTATTGTTAAACTTCCGGCGGTACTTTTTGGATTCGCACCGTACAGGAAGCCGGTGCAAATTCGACTAGTCACTTAAGTGATAGTTCTGGATTTAAAAATGGGATAATCCCTTTGTTACAAATTGTTTGTTTAAAACGATTTTAATCGCGATGCACATCGATGCACTTTTTGCGAACGCTCCTTTCTGATGTGATCGGAACGCTGTTTTCTAATGTGTTTGGTCGCCGCCATTGTGACCGATATTTGTCCGCGGCATAACGATGTTGTAAATTACCTATATAATCGCGACCGGCATATTGAAGAGCGTCGCGAGGGAGAGTTCTTATGACCTGGTACGGTCACTGCTGCTCATATTTGTGACGGATGGTTACTTGGCGTTCATTTCCTGATGAGGCGTGCTGACGGAAATCGTGGTTATCCGAGGGGCTCAACCAGAGCACTGGTGCTGATCTTGACCCTACTCCCTGGCGGGGAGTCCTCAAACTCTGGCCTTCCTGGGGAGTCTTTCCTGGTTCCCATCCTGGAGATTGCGTGAGATTATGGCCCGCGGTTCATCAACGCGCTATCTTCAAGTAAATTAAGAGTTCGCGTCATTGTAGAAGTATTTAGATAAAGATCCATGGTCCACAGGTACGACATTTCTTTCTGCTTAATTATGTTCCTGTTAAATTGTCAGAATCTGTTATGTTTTTGGGGATGTGATACCCGGCCCCTCAAAAGGGCAACATTGTTATGTTCTTTATAAAAATATATTGGGATTTGGTTGTTTTGGAAATGAACTCTTTTATTGCTTAAACCAATGAAACCTCACAAGTTGGAACCTGTATTCGTTTATTCCCACAATCCTGAAGAGAATCTCTCACTCTACCATTAAATAGAATAATCAGAAGGTCCATACTGATGATTACTGTTACAAAATATCTGAATGACGGCCAAGCCACCGAACAGCACCTACAGGGTATCGACAATGAACTACTTTCCTTACAGAGTGAAAGATACCATTGATATCATCCCTGTTTGTTATTGCCTTTGGGAATACGATGTCTGTTGAAACGGGTAAAACTGTTTTTAGTGACCAGATCTAAATCGGTGATTCTATTACCCCATTTTCAGAACTTTTTGGTAGCTTTAAAACATTTCCCCATACCTAGTCTCACATGTAAGCATTACATGTGAGACTAGGTGAGACTAGTGGCCTATATCGCCATATCGCACGCCATAAACTCCAATATAGTCGCATCAGACGAGGAAGATAACATATTCTAGCGATGGGTTTGGCCTAGACTAGATGGTACACCTTGATCAACTTGCCAGGTGATATTTGAAAATTATCTTATTATATTACAAGGCGCTGCCATTAAGCTTTCAAGGTGACAGATCTCGATTATACCTTCCGTGTGAGACTAGAACATAAACATAATATATATAAGCCACGCCCAAATATAGAATGAGAGTTCAGCTTACGGGTGAGACTAGATTAATGGGAACACCATAGTTCCACTCAGTTACTCCTGGCAGCGGGAGCGCATGTTCAATGTCATATTTATAACAAAAAAAAATATTTCAGCAAAACTCTGCTAAAATTAAGTTACAACACTATAAAAGCGCTTGAACCTTAAAACACGTATTTTTAAAAATTAAAATATCGGTACCTAACCTTCTAAATCTTTATGAAACAGAATAATCCGTGCGCCCAGAATACCAGAGGCCATAAAACAAGATTACGTCTAGCATTTTGTTATTTAAAACAACACCCTTTCACATTTCACATTTAAAATTAACACTAAAAAACGCATCATAATTCGGTTGGCTCAAGACTAAGCTTGTACAATTATTCAAATTGTTTTAATAGGATTAAGAATGACAGCAATATAATAGCGAAAGCACGCGGCCGCGGCGCCTGTGGCAAAATCAGTGTTTCTTGAGGGCTGTAAAAACAAACCCGGGGCTGGCCGCTGAGAAAAATCTCTTCTTTGCTTTCGTGTGTAAATCCGTCCCTTTCCGCGGCAATAATCCTGACTCCTTCCCAACAATCAAAGGCAGCGTCTCCGCTTTGGAATGACGGAACATTTATTCCCCGTCCGTGTTTCTTTTTAATCCCATACAAAAATGTTTTCTTTGTTTAGAAGGAAGCGGCCCGTGTTCCGTGCCCCCGGAGCTTTTTTAACAATCGTAAAACGTAAAAGCTTTGCGGAAGTTTGTTCCAAAGCTTCGGGTCCCCTCTCCTTATTCCGACGCCTCGCGTGGGAACGGGATTAAATACTTAGCACGAGGAGGTGAAAACTTTTAATGCCTTTCCTATATCCGCTAGGAAAATAAAATTCGTACGTGCGAAGCCCTCGGTTATATCCATTTCAGTCAAAATTCTCCGCTTGGAACTCATTTGCACCGGGAATCAATGAACTGCGTAACTACAATGACGTTGGACAGACTTTAATGGCATCAGAGTTTCCTGATCTCTTCCTGAGCCCCGCCACATTGCACTGCGCGGCGCATGTTCTGAAGTCATTGGATTTCTGACATTTACTTAAATCAATTTTTCTCAGTATTTCCGTATAGATGAAATGTAAAAGAATAACACATGAGATTTAAACTATGTAATGCCGAAAATATGCAATGCAGAGTCAGTTGAACAACTTCCTTATACGAAAATTACGATACTGTGGTACATTACAAGGTTGATACTAAGTTTATTGGATTCTGGAACGAGGGATACGTACGCCTATTCCATTAAATTTTGTAAATCAAACATATATTTACAAAATTATTTTTGATTTTTATTGTTTCTCTTTTTTACATACTGTAACTAAGTCCACTGTTTGTTTTAATATTCAAAATTTACAATTGAAAAATATCCTCTAGAATACAAGCGAACTCCTACCGTGGAGGACAATATTTATTAATTTATGTATTTACGCCTATTTAGGCTTTTACATACATATATAAAATTATACTAGTAAATAGTGCAGGAAACTACTGTTTAAAACACTTGCACAAAAATAAATACAAAGTTAAAATATTAGGTATTGAATTTAAACCACACAATATGTAGTTATAAAATATAAAAAAAATTAATACCATACCTTTGTAATAGAAATGTATTCAGAATAAATTTATTATGTTCCTTTTTTGTGATAAGTAGAGATAATGGTATCCTCACTGGAATCTCAAGTGCTGAGGATTTCATCCACATTTAAAAACTTAAAAGTATGAATAATATGAAGTATTTAATTAATAATTATAATTAATATTAATAACTTAAGTACGTAATCTTAATATAAAACAAAGTCGGGTTAGTTACACTATTTATAACTCGAGAATGGCTGGACCGATTTTGATGATCTTTGATTTGTTGGATTTGTCTCCGCCCCGGATAACAGAATAACTATTAAAACATCGCAAAAATTCACGAAAAAGAAAGTTATGAATAAAATTCATTTCCTCATACATTTTGTATGGAACGAATTTTCATCTTTTGAAAGAGCTGTAGCAATGCTGTGTTACTTGAAGTTTGCGTGAATTCCAAAAATTCAAAAACGTCAAACGTCAATGCGCTGATTGTTTCGCTTTTGTTCTAAAACATATAATGCTGCCTCTCTTTCTTACACACTAAATGTCAACAGTCGAAAATGAGACAAACGGTTAACGTGTGTCTTCACCCCTTCCAAAGGAAAAATAAAATAATTATAATAAATTTCCCTCACACGTATAAAGAAAATGAAATGCAATTCCCGTAAGGGCCATCCATAAATTACGTCACACATTAAGGGGGGGGGGGGAGTAGAAAGTGTGACTAGGGGTACGGGGTGGTCATCAGTTCTGTGACGTCACATGTAAAAAAAATTTGAAATACTGTTTTGATTATTTTTAGATGTAGGGGGGAGGGGTCTCATAAATGTGACGATGTGTGACAGGGACGGAGGGGGGGGGGGGGGGGGGGTTAAAAAATCATGAAATTCGTGTAATGTAATTTATGGATGGCCCCTAAGTAAGTGAAAAAGTAAGAAAATCTAAATCCGTACACAAGGTCATCTCTGATACTGACAAAAACAAAACACGGACAGTTGCGGATCGATATTTGCTTCATTGTGTAAATTTTAAGTTAATAAAAAACTGAATTCAATGCAGCTAATAAATTAACACAACAGTTATTGATTCTGAGGAGGTACGAAGTTCTCCGGGTCAGCTAGTAAACAATATAACAAAAACCACAAAAATTTATACCTATACAAAAAATTGGGATTTTTCATAACCCAATAAGTTTTGACTGGTGGGATTCTCTTGTTAAATCCTCTCTTTCAATAATATATGTATCTTGATTTACCTGCGTCCATTGTGATGAATATGTATTTTTATTTTAGGTATGGGTCGCTTGCAACCAGTATTTTGCGACTTTATTTTTGTTAAGTTAGATGGAACAGCGGTTGCATAGAAAATATTTTGTAGACAGACGATAAACTCCATTGATGCAGCCACTAGTAGAAGTACTCCATTAATAAAGCTACTAGTAGAAGTAATCAAAACCGCTGGGCGGTCAATATTTTCGTTAATTACTGATCGATACAAAGTGATTGTTCTATTTTTCGTATCAGTAAATATTTGTTCATGCTTCATGATAAAATATTAAAATTATCAACAATTTCACAAAAAAATATAAAATACGTTAGAGGAAGTTTGCTCATTTGCCAAACTGAGCGAATAAAACGAAAAAAAACTGTTATCATTAAATTAAAATTGTTTGCGATGTGGTTATAAAAACTGTGCGCTACACACATGGGTAAAAAAAATCACGCAATATTTGGTCATTTTAAAATCTGAAAACACGTTTAAAATAGATTTTCACCTTCTGAGCTAATATTTGCGTTCAATATTTGAATCGCCGCTTTCCGCGGAGTCTCTAACCTCCCACTTTCGGGCAAAAAAGGGACCAAAATCGGGAAACACGAATTTGTTGCGAGATTGCAATAAAAAAGTGGTTGTTTCTGTTTTTTCAACCCTTTCAAATAACATCCCAGAGACGTATGCCAACTCCCAGCTTGTTAACTCCTGACCAAATAGCCCGCAGCTATGCCGCCTTGTGCCGTGTACCGCAGTTCATATTTTAGCATTACACACGATGAAACGCTTTATTCTATAAATCTCATACGGCGCGGCGCCACGTGTTGAGTTGTATCTGTTCACACCACGTTTAAACCGGTGTTTTTAAACAATTTAAATCGGTACATTTAGGAGGAATTTGTGCTGAAATTTTTGTCTCAAAAGTTTAAAAGTCAATTCTTTCATGAGAATATAAGCATAAGCCTTTTTCTGTAAAGTAACTAACTATTTCTCTCTTTCTCATGTCGGAGGTTTGCTGTCATCAGGGTAATCTACAACCTGCAGGAAAAAGCTCGAAAAAATAAGCGTAAACGATTGTTCTTCTTGGCAAGGTTATTATCATTTATTATCAACTAGCTGACCCGACGAACTTCGTACCGCCTCAGAATAAATAACTGTTGAATTAAATTCAGTTTTTTTATTAAGTTAAAAATTACGCAATGAAGCAGTTATCAATGCGCAACTGTCCGTGTTTTGTTTTTGTCATTATCAGATATGGCGTTGGGTACGGATTTATATTTTTGTGATTTTCTTACTTTTACAATTACTTACGGGAATTCGGGAGGCGGATACGGGTGCCGCCGCCCCGCGAACCATTTATTGAATAACCAACACCTCTGCCATAGATCACCCCAAGTGGTTCGCTACGTTTGGTTATTTAGCAGGGGTGCCCGGGTTCATGAGGTGACTTATGTCCGGGTCTTGGCAGTTGATGCGCCTGCCCACCTGCTGCGTGGCGGGCCGGATCGAGAGAGACTGGTTGAGGGAGGCCTTTTGACCTTTCCAGCCTGACTCTCTCGACTCATTGCCTTGCACCACAGTTGAAGGGATGGATTCATACGTCCGTCACTCCCGGACACACTGACCCCCAGATTCCTACCCACCCCTCATACCTTTTTCCTTCCCAGAACTTTCTATCCTCCCCATTCCTTAAAAAGATCCTCCACACAGCATCCCCTAAGATGACATAGGTCCTGAGAGAAATTATTTTCCTCCGGGCCTCCTGTGTGGAGCTTATGTAAAAAAAATGCGTTTCATTTCAGAGATTTATTATAATTATTGTATTTTTTCTTTGGAGGTGTGCAGACATACGTTCACCATTTGTCTCATTTTCGACTATTGACATTGAGTGTGTAAGAAAGAAGGGCAGCATTATATGATTAAAAACAAATGCACAACAATCAACGCATTGGCATTTGACGTTTTTGAATGTTTGGAATTCATGCACAGTTCAATATTATACCCCTCACAATATTGCTGCAGATCTTTCAAAATAGGAGAATTCGTTCCATACAAAATGTTCGGGGAAAATAATTTAATTTATAACTATTTATTTCGTTAACTTTTGTGATGTTTTAATAGTTATTATCCTATCCGGGGCGGAGACAAATCCAACAAATCAAAGATCATCAAAATCAGCCCAGCCGTTCTCGAGTTCTAAATAGTGTAACTAACGCGACTTTGTTTTATATATTAAGATTACACAAGTCTACAAAAAAATAAAAATTGAGAGCTGTTTTGGTTTTTTTGCGTAATTCTTATGTTTTTGGGTGTGCTGAATCCGAAAATGACTTACATTTTGTCACAGAACGTCACGTTTTCTGACTATGTAGGTATCTTTGTTAAACAAGTTATCATCTTAAAATAAAAGATAAAAGACTAAAAAAATTTTTTTTATTTATAACTGCTTAACAAAACTTATTTTTTATCTAAAATACATTGATGAGTAAGCACTAAACACATTTCTTTTTCCCAGTGAGACTGCTTTTGGTATATTTTCGCTTGAAGGAAGCAACTGGAAGGCCTCTCTGACGCGTCCAACAGTAGTCTGCAATCATTGAGATGCTACATCCTCCCTAGTATCTTTTTTCCATCTTCTTAATATCTTTTTGAAATCGTTCATTTTACTCTTCACTCACATATCCTAAATTTTCTGGAAAGTAGTCGAGGTGGGAATAAAGAAAATGTTCTTTTAAACTCATTAGGCAACCTAAAGCTTGAAATGCTTTTAACGATTTGTTGTAGTTAGGATCTTTGTTATTGCCTAAAAATTCAGGATAAACCTCCCCGATCCCTAGTTCCCCTCCCCCCTCCCTCGAACCCCAAACCCGAGTTCCCCTCTCCCCTCCCGCATTCCATACATTAAGTCCCAGTACATTCAGTCTTCACAGCTCGTGTGCCACCTATTGTAATTTTTTTATACAAATTTCATAATGCCAGAGCTCACCAGTAGTTTTATACAAACATTGTCTTGACAATAACGAACACAAAAAAAAATAATAATCCAATTTGGTGCAGTCGTTCAAAAGTTATGCGCATACATACATTTCTGCGATTCATTTTTATTTAATCAATTAATTTTTCGTAATTTCATGATGCCAGAGCTCACTTTTTTATACAGAAACCATCGCGGCATGCACACATCAAATCCCGAAAGTTTCATCGCAATCGGATGAACGGTTTAGGAATGAAATTTGCATTGCCAGAGCTCACTATTGTATATACTATCTATATCTGTATACCGTTTTGCAAAATAACCTGACGTTCTGGAATTTTTTGAGTGTTTTTCTAGTTTTCAGAATACCTAAATACATAGAAATCAGTTGAAAACATCCAGACAGCATTTTTGTTGTAGACCTGTGTTATCATTTAAAATATATAGATTAGTTAAAGTTTTTTACATGGCACCTACAATTTAGGCTCGTGATATTAGTAACATTTTAAAAAGTCCAATTTCTTTTTATGTTATTTACAATAATACACTATGTAAGTCTTTAATACGTATCACGCTAGGTAGTTCAAGAAGAAAAATTGTGTCATGGTTTCAATCCCTCGAATAAAATTATTTTGTGGTATCAGGATAACAATTTTGAAAAAAATATTATTGACTTGTTTACAACAAGCAAATTAACAATAGATATTATAACAACTGAAATTTCACTTCACTTTATTGATATTTTCAGTAGAAGTTACTTACTCGTCTTTATTAGCTACAAAATTGCTGTTTTTGGCTTGTATGTACAATTATTTGCACGCACATTTTTTTACCTTATTTTATGACATTGAAAACCTGCTCTTTGCATCAAAAGTTATTATTTGTCTAGTGATTAAAATTAACTTTTACCACCGATTGTGATCCAATGTGGATTGATTTTTACATGTATCTCTTTTTGAACAATTTATAAAATGTATAATTCAATTATTGGACTCTGAGGTACAAAAAAGAAGGAAATGTTTAATCCAGCTTGAAGGATTGTGTTGAATCGTTCTTGGATATAAAATTTATTTCAACAAGTCGTGGAGCAGTGATTTAAAGGACGCGATCAAGTGGGTGTTAGTTTAGGTGTGGGTAGGTTGAAGAATACGCCTTCCTTTCAATGAATAGGTCTTTATTCGGGAATAAGACCCTTGGGGATACTCATGGGCACTTCCTGGGTGGTTGAGATCGTTGGACGTGAACTTGGTGAAGGATACGCGTCGACGAAGGGCGAAAAGAAAGCTTTTGCTGCATTGAAATACCACAGAGGAAATATGTTTATTGAGCGATGGCTTTGTAAAACGGAAGTTTTAAAAATGGCAAAGATAAATTACATCAATGAAATTTATTTATTTATTTATTTACGGACTTACGTCCAATTTAAAACAAAGTATCACGAAGTATAGAAATAAACAATGTAAGGATTCGGATGGTACATGAAAGCAAAGACAAACAGTGAAAATAGAAGAAAAAATAAGTGTCAAGTCACGTCAAGACCTTGCAAAAATTAGGATGAATATGACATATCTTCATTTGTTTAAAGAGCGACAGAAATCATTTAAGCTAATACCAAAAAAATCAAGGTCTTGACGTGAGTTGACCAGTCTACACATTCTGGACAGTGGTGAGTTATAACCATAGTTAGTCGAGTGCTGATTGAGGAAAAGCAGGTCTTTATTTCTGAGTCTACGAGAAGGTATATTAAATGTGATGAGTTGTAGTAATGTAGGCGAGTCGATTAAACAGTTAATAATTTTGAAGAAACAAATGAGATCAGATTTTATCCGACGGTCTTCTAAAGGAGAAAGGTTTAGAGTTTGTTCAATTTCAGCATACGAGTAATTGCCTCGCTCTAATCCTAGCCTCCAAGCAATTCCCTTTAGGAACCGATGTTGAACGGATTCAATATGAAGAATATGGACAGCATAAAAAGGAGACCATATAATACAAGCATATTCAAGATGGGGGCGAAATGAAATATAATATAGTGTGTGACTCAATTCCTACTCCCTACTTAATGTGTTCAGTAACATTTTTAATGATACTTTTTAAACAAAACTCTCCGAAAGAATTTCTAAAATTGATGTTCATTAGAGGATTTCCAAATATACTTCTTGTGAAAAGAATTTAGTGCCTAACTAAAACTGTTGCTGACTTATTTCAGCAAAATTAATTCATAATCGAGGACTTTGAGGGTAGGACACGATATCAGGGTGAGTTTTTATGAGGTACTCAAATGTTGAGGTCTGTGGTGTCCCACCTTATTTGAGGTAAGATGTGACAATATGTTCGCATCAGTGAGGGAGGGGGGGGGGGGGATACAAGAGAATTTCAAAGAAAAATTCAGCCGTCTATGTCTCCAGGTCGTAAGTAGGATTTACAAGTTTGTATATTTATTATTTTTGTGATACAAAGAAATTGATGTAAGATTCTTAAAGCCAATGGTTTATGGATTTGTATTGTTCAGACAAAATGATTTAGGTACCTAAATGATTTAGGACTACAGTCACCTCATACATACAGTATGTATTACTGTTGTATGAGTAAAGTCAGGAACTGGCTCCAGACGGTTGGGAGCAGTTGGGACTCCTGTGTAGTATTCACATAATGAAAAATAAATTAAAAAAAACCTGACCTACTCCCTTACTCCAGTGCACCTCATACATCTTGTATGAGGTACTCAACACAACCCTGATTAAAAGGTATAAAATTTCAATTTTATAACATTATATCAGGTTTTAAAAAAATGTACAGCTTTTGCAGTCTTCTATTTCTTGAGCAACGCAATAACATTCAGCGTAATTTCCGTCATGCGCTATAAGCCTGAAAATATCATTTTAACTGTACCTAAAAAATATTTTAAAATGCTACATCTTTTCTTGCACATTTTTCAGGTTTCAACAAATAAAAAAAGTAGTAAAACTGGTTCCTCACACATTTTTAAATGTTATTAGAAAAACACGGGAAAAAAATTACGAGTTACCAACCGACAAAAATAACATTGTCAGAACTTTGAATCCCCCGGAGTGGGGGGAGGGGTGTTAGCCGTTGTTTCCGTATCTCTTCCCGATTACGCCCCCCTACCCTCCCCCGGGGGACATCTTATTAACTTTTTTCCATCCGCTCGTTAATGCACGTTTTATTTTGTTTCAAAACAAACTCTCGGGGAGTGTCATAATTCCGGTGGTATCACCCTAACTGCAATATTAGTCCTCAACCTTCCCGATACGATGCTTTAAAATTTCCTTCCTCTTCTAAGATGACAAGACAGCGTTATCGTAATTATCGATGGCTTAATAACAAAATACCGTATTTCTACTATTTGTTTCAAGAAGCAGGCACAGGCAGAGGTCGTATGCACGCCATCGACGGTCGTCCTAAGAGCCGCTCATAAAAATTTTCCTTCTCACGTGTCTTATACTCGTATAAAAACGAAAAGATAGAAGACACTGGAATGTCGAAAGACTTTAACAATATTCTAATGAATATTTTGATGCTGCCATGAACTTTAATTATACCCTTATTTATCGTGAACATAATATGATATTATTGTTATAATCATTAATATGCAGGTACCAAGCTCTTGTTTGAGAACTTTCGAATTATTTCTTAACTTGAATCAGAACAGTAAGCGCGCAACAGAAAAATGATAAGATAAATACTTTAGACTGGACACGTAAATATATACACATAAAAAAATAATTACAGATTTCACGTATTTAATATATGAACACAAATAAATTCTAACGTATCTTAATCATAAATGTAGGATCTTGTGCTACGTCTTATATTATATCCTATTGTAAAGGTATCGTTATTTCTAGAAGAATGGTTACTGTCACCCACAAAATCATGACAAGCAACTTACGACGTACGATCCATTGAAATGCTCCGTAATTGCGTGTATACGAGATTTTCCTGGGAATATAATACTTACTTTTTGTTTAAGGAGAGCCCAAATTTGTTTATGTAAAAATACGGCATCTCTAAATAAGACCAATTTCTAGAAATTTGCATAATATTTCAAAGCGATAACATATTTATTTACACTCTGCTCTCTCGAAAACTAGGTTCATTTAAGGTGTATGTAGAAAATACAACATATTTGCATTTTAGTTATCGATAAACGAGTTCACAATTTCTGTGTGGAAAAAATATAAAATGTAACAAAGCATATTTTAACAATTTTAACCAATCTAACCTCAAATTTTGAAAAAAAAATGCTTCTTGTTGATAATATTTGGCCTCCATTAGGTATTTTTCTTAGCTTTCTTAGAATTGATTAGTTAAGTTTAAAAAAATTATAAAGTTTATATTGAATTAGTTGTAAAATTACCAACATATTTTAGTAATGGCTAAAACTTGCAGGTATTGTGTTAGCATGTTGTAGAAGCTAGGTAACTTCGATTGCCACCGTGGTTGCGGTAAGGTTAACGCCTCATCCCCTATGCAAGGGCGGGCGGTGAGACAATGACCGATTGCCACCCCCGAAGAACAGTGCGCGAAATTATTCATCTCGGGTTCTTTTTATGTGACGCCGCCACAGTGATTCGAGAGGATTATAAAGAAGGCTGTTGATATAAATTTTCGTCAAGACAGATAGAAAAAAAGAAGTTTTATGCCGCTTTTAGTTTTATAAGGTTGTTTTCACGGAATTATGACCCGAACTCAAATAACGAGAATGTTATTCACGTACAACTTTTTTACGGAATATAATATTGACAGTTAGTACTATATTACCCGGCTTCCCTCGAGACATGGGTCGAAAATATGGTAAGAAAAAAATGTAATGTCTTATTTTAAACAGTTGTGCCAAAGTTGTTTATAATTTAATATTTATTGATGGAGAAGTTGTTATGAATTTGAATTGGTTTAGAAAACATAGAGAGTAATAGTTTTTTGCTTAAATTAAGAAATTGTTTAGTTTAAATGAAAGAAAACACTAAACATTCAAATTTATACTATAAACCCCATCATTCGCCATTAAAGTGTTTTGAGTTTTTACCATCTGGGAGGTAGTATGGGTACCGCCGCCTTGTGACCCATTTATTGGACAACCAACACCTCTGCCATAGGTCATCCCAAGTGGTTCGCTATGTTTGGTGACTTAGCAGGGATACCTGAGTGCATCGGATCAGGTGTGTTCAGGCGTGGGGGGCTGGATCGGGAGAGGCCGGTGTGGGGAGACCCTTTGATCTCTCCAGTTTGTCTCTCACGAATTATCGTCTTGCACCGCAGCAGGAGGGAAGCGCACACCGACCCACCCCTCATATCCTTTTCTTTCCCAGAACTTCTTTTCTTCTTTTTTTCTTAAAATACCCTCCACACATCATCACCTAAAATGACATTGATACTAAGAGAAATTATTTTCCACAGGGCCTCCTGTGTGGGGTTACGTTAAAAATGAGGTTACCTTAGAAAAAAAAATGTATTGAAAGTGGCTATAACTTTGTGGTTATCCATTGGGCAAAATATATTTTGCCCTAAGGAAGGAACGTTTGTTCCGAAACCGGTCGGCGTAAAAGTAATATTTAAAAATAATTAATTAATTAAACAACGATTATGATAAGTGTAACAATTTGAGTTTGAAACATGCTGATAATTAAAAAATAGTTTACCGATTAGTTTCACTTTAACGTTTTTACATGAAAAGCTCGAGTTTAATATGTTATACGAGTAGGTATATCCTGTTGAAAATGCCTTTTAAATTTGATAATAAAATATTACGTAATAAGAATTTTTTATGAATACTTTCCTTCAAAATGTACTGAAATACGAAATGAAATGTTAATCTATACTTTTGCATTTTTTTTAATAATCGACGAAGTCAGTTCAAAATGTCATTTTTTTATCATTACCACCCTTATTAAGTAGGCATCGTAACGGAAGAAATCTAGGAGGGTTGAGGGATGGGGGGATTACGCAGTATAGGGATGTGAGGGGGAGGGGGGCTTTATCTACAGCCGTGTAGACGAGACTGCGTACACACTTTTTCTCCGGTCCGAAAAGGACTTCCGGTCCCGGAGACTGTATCCGGCGAACTCTGGGGCGGTAGTTATTCGCTTCCGGTGCGCAACTCAATTCGATTTTTGTATTGGTTAATTTACACGAGATAAAACTATTTTCCCTTGGTATTTAAGCTCATTAAAAATGTTAAATTAACAATCTACGCCGAACAACTTAACTGGCTGATGATAATATTATTAAAAAAATGCTTCTTTTAGATCAATTCTGTCTAAAAATTATACCCAGGATGGTTCACAACCTTACCCTAACTTATAACTAACTGCAGTTAAAAATGAATTTATAAAACGTATATTTCCACACAACTTGGGAGACGGAAATAGGTACCGCCGCCCAGGGAACCATTAATTGGATAACCAACACCCGTGCAATTGGTCACCCTAAGCGGTTAAACCATGTTTGGTTACTTAGCAGGAGTGCTCGGGTTCAGAGGGTGAGGATTTGTTTGCGGGCCAGATTGATAGAGGCTTGTTGAGAGAGACCTTATGACCTCTCTAACCGGACTCTCTCGACCCATCGCTTTGCACCGCAGTGGGAAGGATGAAATTATTTGTCCGTCACTCCTGACTCCCCGCCTGATCCACCCCTCATGCGTTTTTCTTCCTATAACTTTTCTTCCTTAGAGATTTTTTCTATATGGAGCTAATGCAAAAAAATGTAAACATCATGCACCAAAAGTAGAAGCCAGATGGGACCAAAAAAAGTAAAATATATACTTAAAGTAATAAAATCGAGCTCTTATTTAAGTCGTTAGTTAATTCTTTTCTATATTCTTCAGTAATATGGAGTTCATATTTGGTCACAGCAAGAACTTATACAGAAGCTATTAAGTAATGTGGATAATATTTTACCTATATCTTCTTCACACCGTTTTCATATAGTGTGGCTATATTGTCAGTATTGGCATTCTATAAAATAATCATTAATTATTATAAGCAATAATTATTATTAGCCTGAAACACTCATCTACATTTAAAAAATCTCCCGAGAACAGATACATGCCGCCGACGGGACTTGAACGCGCGTCTTTCTGATATCCGGTCAACTGCTCTTTTATCCACTGAGTTACGGCAGAGCTAATAGAGCAGTTGACCGGATATCAGAAGGACACGGGTTCAAGTCCCGTCGGCGGCATGTATCTTTTCTAGGGAGATTTTTTTCAATGTAGACGTAGATGATTATTTCAGGCTAATAATTATTGCTTATAATAATTGTTACCCTTTGTGCTATGCATAAAAATCTTGTCTTAAACATTAGTATACCAATTTAAAAAAAAAATAATCAAATGATATGAAGTTACAGTAGATACCAAATATGTAATATTGACACCAGTCGCTCAGATCAGGGACTAAGGTGTTATATTTGATGAAAAGTTAACATTTACTCTACACGTAAATGAAATAACAAATAGAGCTACAAAAGTGCTTGGTTTTATATGCAGAACAGCAAGTGATTTTAAGTCACTAGAGTGTTTGAAAATATTATACACTTCTTTAGTAAGAAGCCAGGTAGAGTATAATTCCCCCATTTGGTCCCCATTGTATAAAATACATTCCGACAATATAGAAAGGGTACAGCACAAATTCCTAAGATTTATTAACTTTAAGCTGAATATTCCAATTAAAAATATTAACTATGTCCTTTTGATGAAACAACTCAACTTAATTACGCTGTCCGATAGGCGAATCATCTCTGATCTTGTACTATTAATAAAATCATTAATAATTGCATTGACAATCCTGAAATTTTCGCCAAAATAAAATTTTACGTACCGACCAAAAATACGAGGCAAAGTGCTACCTTCTTCTGTGACAATTTTAAAACAAACTATGAAGCTCATACACTTATAAATAGATTACATTATTTTGGCAATAAATTTGGGAATATTGTAGACATGTTTGCAGATTCCATATTAGTTATAAAACGAAATCTTTATAATTACTTTAATGAAATGTATGATTTTAATTTTAATTAATTTTATTTTTCATTATTATTTTAATCATTGTATATTGTGTACTACATACCTGCCTAACTGTTATTATCTATCTTTGTAAAAGCCCACTAGGGCGTAAATAAATAAATAAATAAATAAATACTCGTATAAGAAGTCATCTCAAATATCTGGTTGACATCATAAGGGAGCGATAAATCGATGTACATAAATTGCACAACTAACTGTTTATCCAAGGAAATATTTTTAAGAAAACAGGTAGAAGGAGAGACTCTTCACCCTATCCAGCTTTTCAATAATGAGACAACCTCCGGTGAGAGAGGGCTAGAAGTGGAAACTGAATGGAGATAAAAAATACATATAAATTCTGACCTGCTAAGAAAGAAGAAATGCGCAGGAATTTAAATCAAACACTTTCTTACTTTACAAATTTAAACTCGCTTATTTTCTTACCCATCTTAATAAACCTACTTTTGAATTCATTTGAATGAAATTAAAAGTCATTAATTTACTTTTAGGGAATAAAACCGTAAATTTGATTTAACTGAATTATCCGTGGTAAGGTAAATTTACTTGAGAAGCCATTAATATTTTATTAATAGATAAGCTGTTCGAACATGATGAAGTAATTATTAAAACTGATTTAATTATTAATTAAGGAAATCATATTTTTTAATGGATTTACCTAGGTTAAGTTAAAATGTTTTCCCTCAAGTGATGCTGTGTGAACGGTCTTTATAAGGAAAGAAGGAGCGGGAGTTCTGGGAAGTAAGAAACCTGGGGTCTGAGCGTCCAGGAGTGACGTATGAATCATTCCTGCCATTGCGATGCACGGCGGCGATGGGTCGTGAGAGTTCGGTTGGAGAGGTCAAAAGGACTTCCTCAATCGGCCTCTCCCGATCCGGTCCGCCACGCGGATGGACTCATCCGCGCCAAAACTTGAACAATTCTCACCACATTAACCAGAGCACCCCTGCTAAGACACCAAACATATCAAAACACTTGGTATGACCTAGGTAGAGCTGATAGTTATCCAATTAGTAGTTCCCGTGGCTGCGGTACCCAACTTAATGTATTATTACTTGTATGTGGGCATAGATCTTTTAAACTACGCAACGGATTTTCATGCGGTTTTCACCAATAGATAGAGAGATTCAAGAGGAAGGTTTATATGTATAAAACATGCTTATTATAGTGGAGAAAAGCTGAGAAATTAAAATATTCAATTCAGGCAGCGGGCAGCGGGCCTCTGGCAAGCGGGTGGTGTGGATTTTATAATGGTTGGGTAATGGCGTTGTGTTTCGTTAGCCACAGCAACGTGTGTCCGGGTCTGCTAGTTTAAAATAAATTATACGTTATTTATCGATTTAAAATACGTTGTATATCAATTTATAATGCGTTTATCAGCAAGGCTGTTAAAGTTTGACTTGGATTATTTATAGTAATCAGAATTCACCAACCCAAATGTACAAAAAACTTCACTGTTTCAAATTAATTAAATCCGGATAACGTATGAATAATATAATATGAATGGCAGGAATTAAACCACTATCTAGAGTGTATAAAAACAATAATCCCCCTTATCTCTCCGGATCCGGAAATAAATTGCAATAATCCGTTATATTGTAGGGATAATAACAGAGTAGATATCGCAACCCGGAGAATCCATTATGGGGATGGCAACGGGAGAGTTTTCCAGTTTCCACCCTTATACCGTGGTATCATCCCTTAATGCTTCATAGAATTGCTATCCATTTGCTGATCATCTACAATTTAATGAAGTATTTTCTGCTTTCCTTTCACATTTTTAAATGAAAAACATCTCTCAAAATGATTTTCCTACCGAAATTATTATTATTAGGTTAACGAAATTTCTAGGGAAAACTTGTTTTCCTTTGTGTTGAGGGTATATTTTTTCTAGTTAAGCATGAGTGTATTATGTTTGGAGAAAGATTTTTTATAATACGTTGACAAATAATAATATAATATTAGAATAAACGAAAATATTCAATGGAAATATAATAATATTATTTGAAGAAGTCAGAACCTTGTAGCGTAGGTAGATGATAATATATTAAAGGGAAAGATATATTAAAGACCTTTTCAAAACCTGCCAGTCCTTACATAATTGAAAAAACCTGAATGTGGTAAAAATATCTGTAGTTTTAAGTTTCTACTATTATTTTTGTAATTTCAAATATTACCCCCACCCCTGTTTTACCAAGTATTTTAGCAAATACCGTAATAAAAAGCATAACACGTTTAAAAATCAACTTTTTAAATTTTTATTAATTTACATTACTAGCTGACCCGACAAACGTTGTTCAGCCATGTAAATTATTTCTAGTGAATATTTTGGTTGTTAAATAAAAAATAACGAATTTATTGTAAGTGTGTGAAGATGGGCTCTATGACAGAAAGAAGAATGGAGCGATGTAGACGATGACCGCCGATAAATGCAAAAAAAACCCAACTAAAGTAGGAAAATGAAAAAAAGAAAATCAATATAAATTTCGAAGAGCAAGTGAGTGTACGATATTTTTTGTCAGTCCGTCTTTAGCCAACACAAATAAGCACGATGGTTTGCCCACGCGAGAACATGATGCCGAATGAAATATCATAATGCCGCGACGTTTCTGAATGTCTTGGGCATGTGTGGATGAAATGAGGCGGACGTAGCGCCACCTGTCATTCAACAACATAAATAATTTCGTTCTGTTTTAAATACGAAAGACGGTTAAACTCGTACATACAAAAATATTAAAATCGCGATTAAAAAATGGGAGTAGGAGAGTTAAAATTTGGCGTTATAGGTATTTTTTGATGCCAAATAAAAATAAATATTTTTTAAAAAATTGTCAAAAATTTTTTTTTTTTTCTGGATAGGGATACCCAAATTACCTAGCGGTATGAAATATACTTTAAAACCAATTCTCATACATACCAAATATACATAAAAAAATCATAAAAGTCGGTCTTGCCGTTTCGGAGGAGTGTGGCCATAAACACCATGACACGAGATTTTAGTATAAAAGATTTTCAATTTTGCCATCTCTTCGGCAGGCTATTAGCCAATTTCAAAGATTAAAAAAAAAAATTCAACTTTCTTCCCAGGGACTGATCTTACCTTTTAAAAATTAAAAAAAAAATTGGTTTGTCTGAGGATTGAACATTCCTACATAGTAACTCGAGTCAACATCAATACCTATTGAGCCAAAACCCAATCGAATAAGACCGAGGTTTATTTATCATACTGCTGTAATGTAATGTTATCGAATTTCAGAGAAAGCGTTAATTTTCAAGTAGTGAATAGGCCCTTACTAATATATTAAATATATTGTAATTTTGGAATCCCGACAAAAGATCTACGGAACAGTTCCTATCTGAGTCTGTTCCTCCTAGAATCGCAGCACCCACCTATCTGCCCAATTTCACCTGTCCCCCTTATTCGCGTCATGCTTTAACAAGTCACTGTCATTCCTGGCTGGTACATATTTAGCTGAGACACGCACTTTTCACAATATGCCGGATGTGTCCTGAGGAAAGGGATTTATTATTTACGTCAGGGTTGGAGAAACATTTAACTTGAAACCAAAATGTCTCTTTCCAACTTTACAACCTAAAAAAAAACTTTATAACTTGATAGTTAGTAGGTTGTCATTATTTTTATAATTTCATATGGGTCTTGATCATTTAAAGCATTTATAATATACTAAATTGTTTGTCCCTGCGTGTCCTTTTCCATTCATCCTGTTCCCCTTCCGCCTTTCCTTCCTCTCCCGCGTCCCCTTCCCCTCACGCGTTCTCTCTCCGCCTTCCCACTCCCCACTCCCCACTCCTGCTTCCTACGACCCGCGAACCCCCCTCCCCAATTCTTCTCGCGCATTCCATATATTCAATTCCGGTACATTCAGTTCTCAAACATTTTTATACAAATTTCATAATGCCAGTGCTCACCAGTATACACAGAAACCATCGCGGACATGTACACATCAAATCTCCAACGTTTCATCGCAATCAGATGAACGGTTAGCAACACATACTTTCATTACAATAGAGCTCACTTTTGTATATAGAAACAATCGCGGGCATGCGCTCATCAAATCCCCAAAGTTTCATCGCAATCGGATGAATGATTTAGCGACGCGTAACATACATATATAGACAGAAGCAAACATATTTCGATTTTTATATATGTACACTAGCTGACCCGACAAACGTTGTTCTGCCATATAAATTATTTGTAGTGAATATTTTGGTTGTTAAATAAAAAATAACGAATGTATTGTAAGTGTGTGGGGATGGGGTCTATGACAGAAAGAGGAATGGAGCGCTGTAGATGATGACCACCGATAAAAACAAAAAAAAACATCAACTAAAGTAGGAAGATGAAATAAAAAAAATCAATATGAATTTCGAAGAGCAATTGAGTGTACGATATTTTTCGCCAGTCCGTCTTTAGCCAACCCAAATAAGCTCGATGGTTTGCCCACGCGAGAACATGATGCTGAATGAAATATCATAATGACGCCACGCTTCTTTGATTTGATGATTTGCGCACGTGTGGATGAAAGTTCGATGAGGCGGACGTAGCGCCATCTGTCATTCAACAACATAGGTAAATAATTTCGTTCCGTTAAAAATACGAAAGACGGTTAAATTTGTTCATACAAAAATACTGAAATCGCGATAAAAATATGGGAGGGTGGGGGTAGGAGGGTTAAAATTTGGGGTTATAGGTATTTTTAAATGCCAAATAAAAAAATACAAAAAAAAAATGTCAAAATAATAGAATTTTTTTCTAGATAGGGAGACTCTCATTACCTAGCGGTATGAAATATACTTTAAAATCTATTCTCATACCTACCAAATATACATAAAAAAATTCATAAAAATCGGCCAAGCCGTTTCGGAGGAGTGCGACCACAAACACCGTGATACGAGATTTTTATATATAAGATAGAAGATAGATTTTTGATGACTTAATGAAACTCCCTAAAATTTAATTACCACAACCTTTTCCGGGTGACTGTGAGCTATGGGTTACTTTGTGCAATAATTTCTGTTATGCCAAAATTTCTTCAAGTAGTTTGTAGGTGTCCTGATTTTTGCTGTCATTGTTGGCAAGGATTTGTAAAATGATTTGAATACTTTTCCCGAAGTCAAATAACTGAATAATGAAAATGTTTAGAAATGTGAAAAAAATAATAAATGATTTCGTGAGTTGAAATTTATAACTAACAACGTTGATATTTTATAATTATTTTATTTGCAAATGCAACAAATGAAGTTCGGAGGTTCATTTTGAGATAATATTTCGACGGGAAATAGGTATGAGATATTTTCAAAATTAGTGTTTGACGAATTTTTTTTTTAATGCTCCCATTTACATCTCTGTGCACAGATAAAACAAATCGATTGGGAAAATAAAGGAAGGCAAAAAACGTACGCTTAAATTTTCCATTTTTTTAAAGTAATTTATGGAATAATGCAATGTTTGCGGGGCAGTGCATATTAATATTGTATTTGGCAAGGACGTTACAATATTCGGAACAGACTTTGTCTAGTGAGGTAAAAGAAAACTACGCACATAAATGAAAATAAAATTAACACCCGGGTTGGCTGCACTGAAACATTGCACTGAATATAATATAGAAATCTCAAAGTCGCAAGCCAAAGTATTTTTATTTCATTTGTTTATTTATTTATCATTTAATTTTATTTTACTTTTATTATTTCTTTATAATACCTATTTTTTTGGATTAGCCCCCCGTGCGTAAAATAAAATAAGTCAAAATATACATTTGGTTTTGAAGACTTTTTCTTTCCATATCCAATTGCTTCAAGTCTATTTGTTTCGTTTTCGGAACAACTCATACAGGTCTCAAAGAAATCGTTGTGTCTCCCTTGCTATCACGATAAGAAATATTATTTGAACGGTGTGAGAAAGAGCAAACGAAGAGCTAAGAGCAACAAATTGTTTGAATATAAAGCAAACGCTTTACAAAGAGCAACAAATTATTGAATATAAAGCAAACGCTTTACAAAGAGCAACAAATTATTTGAATATAAAGCAAACGCTTTACAAAGAGCAATAAATTATTTGAATATAAAGCAAACGCTTTACAAAGAGCAACAAATTATTTGAATATAAAGCAAACGCTTTACAAAGAGCAACAAATTATTTGAATATAAAGCAAACGCTTTACATAAAAATCTTAAAGTTAACAGCAAAAAAATTAAAATGTACACCTTTATGACTGCAATTTGAAAAAAAAAGAAACATTGATAAATTTTTATTCATCACTTTTAACATGAAACGACAAAAAAGGTGAGTATAACGGTTACTGATATTGCCCAACTACCTTAATGCTGACAAAATATTGATTTTCTGTTCAAGTCTCTTCATCAATAATTTAGGTAACCTTTCCAAAGTCAATACTGTCGAGTATTTAAAGTACCACAGCAGAAAAGCAGGCACAGCGAAGCTCAAATGTTTATTACTGATCAATCCCAAATTTATACGGATATATGTAGAACAGATAAATAGACATTAAATTCCCGAAATGTTTAAAAGAGACATCCATTTACAGAATCAAAACTAAAGTCAAGTCATCTATTGCCGTGGAATATGAAAAGAAATATCTACATTATACTATAAACAAACACCTAGGTTTGTAATCCATACCTACATATCGTAAAAAATGTTAAAAATGATATTTTTATATCGTATAGTAGTACACATTTTAATGTTATGTTTTGTAACATTACGTTAATCACTCGAGCGCTTTTTGCCACAATCTGGCACGATTTAAAAAACCACGGATTGCTCTCCTGCCAAATTTGGCAAATTTTCCCTGGATACATTTTTTTTGTAATATTTTTAAATGCCCCCGCGGTCTGCGACCTTTAATAATGTAACCGATAATAAAGTAGCTTATAAAATTCTTTCACGGTTAATTGATACATGTCTCAATTCTCTAAAAAAATATTTCATCACGTCGTTTTCCAAAATTTTCAGCTCAACTTTCAACCGCGTATTTGGTTAAAATGTTATAAGTGTTTGTTTTAATTGATTTTTATTACGTATTTATATACGAGAGTTATTGCAATTCAATTATCCATCTATTTAACATGTTTTCAAGTCAAATTAATTTCAACTTTCTTCCCGTTATTGTTTTAATTTTTACGATTATCGATCTAATTACTTGACGTGTGTATTTGAACTATAGTTTTCCAATAAAAGTGATTCACAACGAAGATAAACATGTAAATTTAATTTATTTGGGTTAAATTTTAACCCAGTAAATCACAATTCAACAAAAACGTCGAAACGCGAAAAGATTTACGCAAATAGAAAAGTATTTTTTGAAAGATTAGTAATGTGTATTGTTATACTAGAACCTTGTTTGTTGTTTTACCACGTAATATAAAAAATATGGTAATAAATATCGGCATTAAGTGGCACTCTGATTTTGACATTGTGATTTAAGGTGTCTATTTAAAACGATTAAATTAGTTTAGACAATGAAAATATTTTTTCTAATATCTAACAAATTCTTTGTAGTAAATGTACTAAATATGGTAAAAAGTACATTTCATGTTGACACTTCGCGATCTCAAAAATCTATAAAAGATTTTTTGGCGTACAATTTCCAATCAGTTGTTTGCAGTTTAAAAAAATAGAGTTTTTTTAGGACACATATTTTCTCCTGTGGTTATCAAGTACATGCAACAGGCAATGTGAAGAAATCGAAAAATCCAATGTTGACTCGAATAAGTATCATTTCCGGCAATTTACAAGAAAGTATTCGCAGGATTCGCACAATTTTAAAGTTTACGATTTTATAATACTTTTTTTAAAAATCCTATGAATACGTGA
This sequence comes from Limnephilus rhombicus, assembly GCA_929108145.2. Classification (NCBI taxonomy): domain Eukaryota; kingdom Metazoa; phylum Arthropoda; class Insecta; order Trichoptera; family Limnephilidae; genus Limnephilus; species Limnephilus rhombicus. The sequence goes on along the minus strand of OV815271.1, from coordinate 39,140,080 downwards.
TAATAGAAAAAAATACGTGAGTTCATTTGCTATATAGAACTATAATCAATTTGAATATCTCCATATTCAAATTCGGAGGTTTGGTTTTTTTAATGTGGACGGAAAAATTTGAAAATGATGACAAAAAAATCTTGAGCAATCCAGGAAAAAAGTTTGAAAGCCCCGGTGGCTCTATAAAATATAATATTTAAAGTATTATAATATACAAAGTATTATAATATTAGGATAAGTGTCATAGTATTCAGCATAATACAATTTTTTTAAAAATATTAACTATAATTTTAAGTATAAAAATATTAAATATTACGTATTAAGTATCATATCATAATACTAAGTAATTAATAATATTAAGTACTGTGTAATAAGTATTATAATATTAAATATTACGTATTAAGTATCATATCATAATACTAAGTAATTAATAATATTAAGTACTGTGTAATAAGTATTATAATATTAAATATTACGTATTAAGTATCATAATATTAAGTAATTTTTACTAAGTATTTTACTGTAAACAAATAAATATGAAAAGTGAGAGAATTCTTACAATCAGCCTTATCGCTCAGATTTGCATGATTTACGTAAAATACAATATTTGACAAAACAAAACGGTTTTATTTTTTAAATTTAAATAAAGCTTCACTTTACTTTCTTTTGGTAAATGGGACGAATTAACATTTAGATAATAAATAATTTAAAAAATATATCGAGCAGGCCTAAGTTTATGTACTGCCCCTGAATTAGACGTCGCGCCTTAAGTCTCCGCCGGGGGTTGTTCTGCAGGCCAGGGTTGCGTCATCCGTATGATAGGTACTCGTATATGGCTTGCGTCGCGCACAAATCTCAAAGAATTTTCAAATAATAATTCCGCGCTCCCTGTCAAAAATAATCAGCGATATTGCGTCATAAGGAGGAGGGTGGATGTCCCCTCTTCGTTCGTTTTATATCATTAAGGACGTTCCCGGGGTGTGTGGCCCTGTTATGGCGTACCTTGTCACGGTTGTCAGGTGACGTTCACTAGCTCACTGCAGCGGCATAATAAAGCGACGCCGGTATTTTACTGAGTGGGGTGAGAGCGGCATTATGGCATAGAGGCGTGTTATAGGTTCTCTTATAATACTTATACTAACTCGATAGTAGCATTTTTATTTATTATAAATATTCAGTTAAAAATAAAGCATCATGGATCATCGACTCAAAGATCCTATATCTCGCTTAGGACAAATTAATTTTATTGATGACATTAAAATGGTCCTAACTCGAGAATTCCGAGACGAATCTAAGATCTGGGTAGAGATTTATAAATAACAATAATACACCACGTTCACGACACTATTTTAATAAAAAAAATTCTAAATATTTCATAACCAGAGGTTGCTTTATCAGGATACAGCTTATGACCGAAGGATTTTAACCAGCGATTCCACAGCATATTTGGAGTAAACAACATTGATGTCGTTTTGTTGTTGAGGGTATTACCAGAGAAAACCAGAAATATGTCATTTTTAAATCAGATTTTCGACGTATTAACTCTTTTTCACAAACAATTATAAATGGATTTCGACAGATTGTTTTTATCTAGCATTCGCATGTTTTAAATTTTGAGAAAAAATGTTTATTTTTAGTATAATAAGGTTATACCATAGGTCGTTGGCAGAGTTGGTAAATTTTTAAAATTATACCACATCCATTTCAAATCGCATGTTTTAGAATTTTAATTTTAGTTTAAATAAAATCATTAAAAAATATACACGTACATGTGTTTCTTGACAAAGATTGGTCCGTTTGTGTATTTATTTGCGCACTTACAAACTAATATATTTCAGAATTTTGAACTTTCTTATTTAACTTAGACATTATTGAAAAAAGATAAATACGTATAATAAAAAAATAATAACAAAAAGTTTATTATTTTAATAGTTTTATCATCACGCCTTTCAGCATTTTTGGATGTAGGTATAAATTAAAACAAATTTGGAATGAAATAAAATCGATATTGAGTTATAATTTTAAAAAGCTGGTACGGAGAATAATTATTTTTTCTCATTGTAAACATCCTGCACGATCGTAAAAACATCTTTCGACGAAATGTGGATTTTCGGCCGCCGGCTGGTTAAACGCTCTTAAAGACTAAAAATCAGAATGTGCAATTCATACGCGGTAGAAGTGAAACCTTCAGACAACTAAGTAAACAATAGTGGGAAGGCTACGAAGCACCGTACAAAGAGAAGACCGATTATACTATCTTATTCTCTCGTAGGCTAAATCCAATAAGTGGATGAATGTGTTTGTCTCTTTTTAGTGTCGCTATTTTTCGTTTCATCGAGTTTCAAATCACAACGGTGCTAAAAAAGTTTTCACTTCAAAAATATGTTTCTATCACACGTCATCACTGATCAAACTGCTACGCGTGGCGACGGGATCACTTTATGACGTGATATAATATGCTCTCTTGGCTGCAGTTGCAATGTGCGATGGAATTTTATTTGTTTTTAATTTTTAAAAAAATCATCGGAAAGCATAATAATATCTCTATTTTTTATTCGAAATATGCTCTCAGAAGAATCTTTGGTTAAAATTCCTCGGGGACGTGCCGTTACACCCTGCACACTTCGTATAATCTTTAGTTTCAAAACCTGTAGTAAAATTTGTAGTCACGCCCCAAATGAAACAATAATTTTACATATTTGTATCAGCATTATTAATATGTTCACCAATATTACTGATATAATTCGACCACCACAACACGGGCATGTGCCTAGCATGATGGTCGAAAAATCCCCAATTCATGTCATAAAAATTCAATGAAGAAAGAAAACTGAAAAAAAAAATTCAAAGATTAAAAACCGACAAAAGAAGACTCTAATACTCTTTTCTAAGAACGTTCACAAATACTTTAATGGGGTATTTCCACAAACGAGGAATTCTGTTAAAAATGTACGGAATATTTAAATATTATTTTTCTGATTTTAATAATCCTACTAAAAATGTTTGATTTTTATGTTTTCATTCAATATTATTGATTTAAAAAAAAAATCTAAAACTGATCAAATCAAAACGGCCCATGGTTGGGAAATGGGTTTGTGACGTCACAAGTGTCGCTAAGCTGAACTAGCATAAATAAACACTGTCAGTGAGCGTCCTCACTCATGACGTCACACGATAGCCACGCCCCAAAATATCGTTTTTGCGGTAATTTCAAAATGGGAAACTTTAACTCGCTGTAGAAAATTTATTCGTCAACATAAAAATAAAATAAAAATGCTGTAATCATCGTAATTTTTTGCTTAATTTTTTTAAATAATAAAAAAACACGTGGAAATACCCCATTGTCTAAGTGTCTGATGACTGACGATAAAAAATCACTTCACCCGGCTGCATTATTACACAAAGGCATTATTTTCAGCTCCTATTTCCTATATTTTCAAAAAAAACGTTATTTTTATCACTACGTGCACTGTTTGCTCAATTTCAGATCTAACTGTTCTTAATTATCTGCTTTACTTATAATCTTTCTTATCACTTGTGTATGGAGCTTTGTGTTTATTGAACTAAAGTTATCAAATTAAATTACAAAACTGGCCTATTTTCATAGTGATTTGTCAAAACCACTTGATTTTTTTTTTACATGAATACCGCACAATAGTCCCAACTGCTCCCGTCTGGAGCCAGTGGGACTATGGCATCCCCAATTAGGGTATGCTGTGAGGCTAAAGGTAGTGGGGAGGGAAAGGAGATAGGAAAGAGGAAGTTGGGGAAGTACCTGGCTATTAAGATCTGGTTACCAACCACGGCGGAAGCCATTTCCAGCAATGTTTCAATTCTGAATGGTGGTCTTACACCAGGGCGATTATGCGAGTATCTTCCACTCTGGAGCGTGCCGCAAATATACTATATATTATTTTAAATTAATAAACTGTGAAATAACACAAATCAATCAAATAAAATTTATTTGCCAGGCTGGAATTCGATCTCGCGACCTTCGGAGTGCGAGTCAAGAGCCTTACTACTAAATTACGCCGGCTAAATAAAAGTTAAATAAGAAAACATCAACGGAAAAAAAAAATCACAAAAAAAATTAAATAATTATCTAAGATGTTATCATTGAACTTGGATGATTTAACATATAATAAAATTAAAGTACATTCCTGGAAAAACGCGTTTATAATTCACAAGTTTTTCCCCTCCAAAATGTCCCAACTGCTCCAAACCATCTAGGGCCAGTCAGACTATGGCATCCCCAATTTGGTCATGTTGTGAGGCTGAAAGTATTTTGGAGGCGAAGGAGAAGGGGAAGAAGCTAATAATTAAATAAAACTTTCTTGCCCACCCCGGGATTTGAACCGGCGCGCCACGGCCTCAGGTTTGAGTCAAGAGCTATACCCCTCGACCATGGAGCCAAGGAATTATCACAAGTAATTTACTCTAACTGTATATAATCACGGTAAGGTACTACTTACATGGCAACTAATCGCTCGGAGAAGGATACAATCACAAACTTCTAGCAGCACTAGCGGGATCTGGGGTGACGATATCGATAAAGATTTATTGGAACTTATGTAAGCAGGTATTCTGTATATTTTTTTGAAAAAAATAATTCATTTCTTAAACATAAAATTTTATAATTAAGAGGGAATTACTATACAAAACCGGAAATATGTAATTTCTAAATCAAATTTTAGTCTATTGACCCCTTTCCACAAAAAAATATAAATTGATTCGAAAGACTGTTCTCTTATCTAGTAAAGCTGTGTTTTAAAATTTGAGAAAATTTGTTTATTTTTAGTACAATAAGGTTTTACCGTTGGTCGTCGGCAGATTTGTTAAATTATCAAAAAGAAAAATGTATTATGCAATACACATTTCAAATCATGTAATTATGCAGTAAAATAAATAAATAAATAATTTTGGAAAGCTGCTTTTCTGAATTTTAATTTTAGTTCAAATAAAATCTTTAAAAAATATCCGCACCCTTGTTTTGCGACGAAAATACTTCAGTTTGTACATTTATTTACGGTCTTACAAACTAATATATTTAAAAAAAATGATTCTTATTTTGCTTAGACAATATCGAAAAATTATAAATACCTATGATAAAAAAATAATTAATAAAGGTAGGTTCATAATTTTAATCGATTTATCATCACGAGTTTGAGCATTTCTGAATGTAGGTATTTACTAAAGCAAATTTTGAATTAAATAAAATCGATATTGAGTTATTTTGTTAAAATTCTGGTATGGAGAATAATTAATCTTTCTCATCAGAACCGTCCTGTACAGTTGCAAGGGTACGATCGCAAGATCATCGTTCGACGAAATTTAAATTCTCGGCCGCTGGTTAATGGAACTTAAATGCAGATGGTTTTCTTGCGGAGGTCAGTGCTGCGAACTTTAACAATACGAAGTTTGTCCTTACCATACACATCCAAATTTAATAGACCAGAAGATACAGATGAGGGGTAAAACCAAACTATGGAGGGTGAAGAGGGGAAGATGACTGTGATTCGTTAAAAAATCAATCTGACAGTATACAGGCATCTCGCATTATAATATCACCATTTAGTTCTTAAAAGCCAAACTGTTTTTTAATGAATAGACCTTTTTACAAGGGAGCGCGAATTGCCCGCCACGTTATTATCATATTTGCGTAGTCGAAATCGGCAAGGGACCCTTTTTCACACGGGAATATTTTGTTGCCGTGTTTAGTTGAGACACTTTTTACAAATGTTTCATAATTTACTTACCCCTGTAACCATCGACGAGCTCACCGGAGAAACGCCCACATTCGCTACGTTCACATATACTAGGGTATAATGTATAGCACAAGCTCTCACTTTTGTTCGTAAAATGTGCGATGTGACCAGCGCGCTGGTCAGAACAAGAATGATGACGTCACATTTTTTAGATTCAAGCGACGCTCTCGTAAGTCCAGCTGGCTCCAAGGCGGAGCTAAAGCCGGCTCCATGGGGAGGGGGAAATAATACGTTTTTATCACTTAGGGCAGGTCCAGATATATTCATATGTCCATGGTCCTTACCCTTTTACTTAGATTTAATAATGGGTGCAAAATTGTATCATTCTTTAAAAGTTGAGATTTAGTTTAAGGAATAATCAATGGTCTAAGAAATTTTAAATTGAACCATGTCAATGTAATACGTAAAACATAATACTTTTGTGTTTACACATTCTAAAAAAACTTTTTTCTTTGAGTTGTTTAGTGCATAATAAATGTGTGATTTATTTATTTTCAACTTTGGCAGATTAAAATTCATTTGATATCACTTGATGATTAAAAGTTAATTATGCAATGTTATTTTTTCAAAGCTTATTACCATTGCAAGTTCATTTTCCACCCAATTTAGCAACAACCAAATATCACATATTTAAAAATATTTTATCGGAACACATTTCAAAAGTTGCAAGAATAATTTAGTATGACATTTTCAAAATATATTTAAGCTGGGTAGTCATGGTGGCCCAAAGGAAAATCACCCAAAAATGACGTCTAAATCTTTCCAGTCAAAGGATCCTTAAAAGCAGTCTTAGCAAGCACGTTGCCTAAAATATTTTATCATCTGAGAAATGATGAAAGACCCACAATAGTTCCATCTATGGGAGAGGGGACAAACTGTTTGAAGTCTCTTGCTGTAAATAATACATCCCTGCATAACGTCGTTGAAGTTATCTCTTCTTAGTCGTTTAAAAGTCGTTTACAGTAAATCGCTTTTGTTACTGAAAAAGCTTTTAATGCGACAGGGGACACTTTAAGCTCTCCTTTTTCAAGTGAAGTTTTTCAGTTAGCATTCTGCAGGGGAGATTCTTCCTTAAATCATACAAAATGTCGTTTAACCAACAATGCCAGGTTGAGCGCAAAGCGACGGTGAAGCGGAGCACGGAAAAATGCTCTTGTGTGGCTTTTTGTTTGCGCCTTAATTAAAACATTACTGGAAACATTAAGCAGAATTTAATGAAGTGGTCCATGCATTTGAATACCTAGCTTTCATGGGGAAAGTAAGGACTCTTTCATTTTTTTGTTGTTGATAATATCATCAACTTCTGGTATTTTTATTGCAGTTCTGCATTTAAGATGAAGCCATGCAAATTAATGCAAAATCATTCAAAATCATGTGAATGTTATCATTTGAAAATTTGAGCGCTTCGAAATTTTATTATAGATGCTTCAATTAAATACTGCGAGTAGAACACATTTTGCCTTAGATCGAATCGAATATTTTTTAAATATGTTTTTTTGTAAATTGGAAAAAACACAGAATCAGGCCTATAAAAAATACTTTCAGGTGCATAAACTTTCTCCGAATCCATTTTCGGATGAAGTTTTTTTTATATTATGAGGAAAATTAAGTTATTTAGTAAATAATCGAAAAACATTTTAATATTTGTGCCCAAATATACAAAACAAAACCAAACAATGGAATTTCGCTCTGTTTTTTCGGCATGAATCAAAATGGGCGGTTAAAATCGAATTTGGAATTGAGAATTAAACCTTACGCCGTCGTCCGCACAAAGACTATGTGTATTTTGAGGAGATTTTTTACAAAAACGGCGCTCTACTAATTATCCAATTAGTATTATTATTATTTTGTATCAGTTAACAATGCGGTAAAACCATGTATGATCGTGTTAGAAATGTGGATATCCGCAAAGAATGTAAGGCAGATGTAAGCATAATGATTAAGATTAAGAAAGTGACCCTCAGATGGTTTGGGCACGTAGAGCGAATGAACGAAGAAAGTAGTGTAAAAAGAATATATGACGCAAATGTGAATGGTAGAAGAAATCGGGGACGCCCGAGGAAGACATGGCACGATCAAGAGAATCAGATACTTGAGGCGGGCCATGTCAAAAGTCAGAATAATAGAAGAGTATGTATGAGACGTATGAATGTGAGTGAGGCAAATAGTATGTGCCAAGACCGAGTTGTTTAGCGGTCCATCCTCTCTGCCTACCCCTGCGGAGAAACGGCGCGATGGTTAGTTTAACTCCCCGCTACGGTCCCTAGAGTCTGCGTCACTTGGTTCGGTGAAATCAATTTTAAATTTCCTAATAATAAACAATGCGTAAGAAATGAGTTTATGTTTTTTACAGGCATTTACGAAATCAATCTGTAAAAAACAACTCTCAAATACTTTCCCCAACCTTTCCAAAAAAGTCTTCACAAGTCTTTTCAAGTATTTTTGAATCACTTCCAAAATTAGGCGGGGCCCTTCCGATTTTTTTAAGGACTAAATACATTTTTTTTAAACGACTATGAAATACCGATCTAATGTACCTTTCCCTCTATTTAGGGGAATAGGGGATTTAGGGGACAACGTATTCAATTCAATCTTTGTATTGGCGGAAGTATTTGAAAGCAATATAGCACTTATAAATATATCATACTAGCTGGTACACGGCATGCGTTGCTGTGCCATTGAATAAAGAAATTGTTTCTCCCCGCGTGTCCTTTCCCATTCGTCCCGTTCCTCTTCTGCCTTCCCTTCCACTCCCACGTCCCCTTCCCTTCTCGCGTTCCCACTCCACCTTTACCGCCTTCCCTCTCCCCACTCCCCTCGCCCGCTTCCCCCGTACCGTGAACCACCCTCCCGTGTTCAATTCAATCCCGGTACATTCAGTTTTCAAACGGTTCACGTGGCACCAATTGCAATTTTTTATACAAGTTTCGTAATGCCAGAACTCACCAGTATTAACAGAAACCTTCTCGGGCGTGCTCACAACAACTCACCAAATTTTCATCGCAATTCGATAAACGGTTAGCAAACACCTCAAATCCCCAATGTTTGAATAAAATAAGTAAAGTCGTTCTGAATTAATGGCATGATCAAGCGAAAAAGGCAAATTTGGTACCTAACAAAGGTACATATTTAAAATAACAATAATTGACAATTCTTAACTAAACTAACTAACTAACTAACCATCACGCCGTTTCTCCGCAGGGGTAGGCAGAGAGGACGGACCGCCAAACAACTCGATCTTGGCACACACTCCTTGCTCGTTCACATTCATTCATCGTCTCATTTCAATTCTTCAATTCATCGACAATTCTTTTAAGTACAAAAAAAAACGGCTGCGTGCTAAATTTATTTCGTCCAACTCGCGAACTGTCAAACGTACGAAGTTTTCTGAAAAATTTCAATTTTCTGCGCAATTTTCTTAATTTTTCTTTCCGTAAGAACCTTCTACAAAGTATTAGAAAACTTATAGGTATTATTATTATTTTATTTGCTTCAATTCGAGTGGACGCGCGTCTACCGTACCGAAGGGACGAACGTCAAATGTTTGACAGGAAAGTAGGTAGAACAGTTTATATGGGGAAATGAAATTGTTGTTTTTATTATCTTCCTCGCAATTTTTCCACATTTTCTCACCATTTAAACCGTCCTTCCCTGGACTACGACTAACATTTCAAAACCAAAATCAGCTAAATCGGCCCAGCCGTTCTCGAGTTTTAGCGAGACAAACGAACAGCAATCGATTTTTATAAATAAAGATTGCAAGTATATAGATATATTATGTTCAAGGCACAGAACTCAGAGGTACCCAAGAGGTTTAGATAATTGGGCGTTAAATTCAAAATACGCGTTTCATCATGAAAATGAAATTCAAATGGAATTGCGATTTACGATGTCAGGGGAGTGTAAGATACACTGGGCGCTTGCTAAATGGTCTAGAGTAGAGCCAAAAAGCCAGTCAGTCAGTGCTAAGTAAGCCACATTTGTTTCCATCCAAATCTGTATGGAAGGTACTTATTTTTTTGTTCAGTTATTTATGTTCTCCATAAAACGATAGTGCACCAACATATTATGGAGAAGATTACAAATTTTAGGCACATGTAAGTAAAGGTCATAGGGGCACCTATACTGTTTTGTGACACGTCAAAAGAAAGAAAGCTGAACTGTCTCTAAGTGACATTGAAAATTTCGATGGTCAATGCAGAATCGTTAAGCAATTGAGTCGCTCTGTCGATTGACGCGTTCGGAGAAAAAGCAGAAGTTCTGCAGAAGTTCTCGTTTTTGTAGCTTAAAAAAGTGCACGGAATATTCCACAAGTTTACTTGTTAGGCACATACAAGTTAACCTCTTTTAACGAAGGTGGATAAAGTACAGTTCCACATATTAAAAAAAATGTTTAGATAAAATATTTTTCAGCGGGCTTTCAAAGTGTTGGAGTCGAGCATTCCTGTAAAAAAACAAGGATGGATGCAGACATGGATAGTATGTATATTTTCTCATATACAAGTAACGCATAAACCTCTTTTGTACTTTTTATATTTCTAGGATTTGTTTCGAGGGTTTGTTCAGAAGTGGCCCAAATAATGGAGCAAGATTCCAGGATGTTTCTAATGTTCTGCATTCTACGGTTCAAGGGCGTGAATCAAAAAGCTTTATGTGAAGACCAGTTGGATGATTTTAAATTCACTTTTTTTCTAGTGATGTCATATTCACAAACCAATAATGTGCTAAATCGATATTTTTAAAGTAAAAAAAAATTAATAATCAAATTGAGAAATTCGTCTTGCTCTCCTATAGATGAATTTATAAGATAAATAATATTACACACCAGATTTAAATGTCCGGGTTTAATTTTCCCCATAGAAAAAACTAAACCCTTTCACACACTTCCCAAATGATCATCTGGTCAATCCACGTTATGCAATTGCACTTTATAAGTATTATGATTTCTACGTATTTTATTCGTACGTAAGTATGAGTTGTGTTTTCTTGTAATGTTTGCAAGTGGTGGGTAGTGTATTTTGTTAGTTAATGGAAGTTTGAATCAATATTAAACATGTTTACCGATGATTTTATTGGAAATACGAATAAACCATAAATATAATTGTAAATTAACATTTCTTCTGAGTAATTAATAACAAAAGTACGTGGTGCAGGAAATATTTTGCATCGAAATCATTGTTTAAATTTATTGAAGCAGCCTCTGTCGGCTCCCGGAACACCTAGTGATGTGCAGGCAGAATCGAAATGGGTGACGGTTCCCGGTATTCATTTATCAACGTTATTAAATCACCGTGTGTCTATACACCGTACTTTACATAGTCTATACCTAGTCCATATGGCTCTCGCGGTATGGGAACCATGGCCCGCAGTAACCGGTGACGGGGAGCGGGTAGCGGGCAGCGGCTCAAAGAGCGCCCACTAATGTCGACGAGAATTCAAACCATTTCATCGGGAAATTCTATATTTAAAAGGCTCGATTTTAATTGACTGGTGACAAAGACGAATGAAAATATGAAGCCTTCTGTAATATTGCACGGTGGGATTGAAAATTCAAACTTTTGTTGAATTATTTTTTTCTTCAAACGCAGCAAACTTATTTTGTGGCACCATTTTAATTCGAAATCAATAGAATACTTATTTAATTAAATGAAGACAATTTATATTTATTTATCGCTTATGCGAAACTCAATCGAAAATCTGGAAACAAAAAATCAGAAAAAGATATACCTCTGGTACTCGAACCCAGGACCTCTTGCTTTCCGGGCAAACGCGCTAACCACTGCGCCACAAAATCGTTCACTTTTAACTGTATCATTGATTCATATCATTCGACTAAGAATCACCCACATTATCTTCATTTTCTAACGCATATATTATTGGCTACTATCTCCATGTATGATTGCGAGATTCAAACCCGAACTAAGTGCTCTCTAGATAATGTCTGGGTAAATTTTTATCCATTTTTATTTAATTTGCGACATCTATTGACTTTTCTGCAAGTCTAGGAGGAATATTTTATTTTTATTTTAACTTTATGAGTAAAACCTCAAATTGTAATATTTAATTAAATGAAGACAATATAAGCGAAACTCAATCGAAAATCTGGAAACAGAAAAATCAGAAAAAGATATTGACACCTCTGGGACTCGAACCCAGGACCTCTTGCTTTCCAGGCAAATGCGCTAAAAGTGAAAACAATATAAGCGAAATTCAATCGAAGATCTAGAAACCAAAAAATCAGAAAAAGATATTGACACCTCTGGGACTCGAACCCAGGGCCTCTTGCTTTCCGGGCAAACACGCTAACCTGGTTCGAGTCCCAGATGTGTCAATATTTTTTTTTTAATTTTTCTGTTTCCAGATTTTCGATTGAGTTTCGCTTATATTGTCTTCATTTACTTAAATATTACAATTTGAGGTTTTACTCATTTAAAATAAAAATAGAATACTTATTACTTGAGTATTAAGTGAACCCTGAACAAGTGAGCGTTGGTCATGAAACATGTCGGTTTTTATAAACAACTAGCTGGTCCCGGCATGCGTTGCTATGCCATTTAATAAAGAAATTGTTTCTCCCTGAGTGTCCTTTCCCATTCGTCCCGTTCCCCTTCCGCCTCCCCTTCTTCTCCTGCGTCCTCTTCCCCTCTCGCGCTCCCACTCCGTCACCTTCACCTTCCCTCTCCCCACTCCACTCCCCCCCCCTTCCCCCGTCCCGCTAACCACCCTTTCGAGTTCCCCTCCCCCCTCATACGTCCCCTTCCCCTCCCGCAATCCCCTTCCACCTTCCCCGCCTTCCTTCTTCCCTTTACCGCTCCCTCGTCCCGCCAACCCTCCTCCCGCGTTCCATATATTCAATCCCATTACATTCAGTTTTTAAACAGCCCGCGTGCCACCTTTTACAATTTTTATTCAAATTTCCATTTTTCATGTATAATAAATTTGGTACCTAACATAGGTACCAATTCAAAATATCTAAAATTCTTGATTCGATTCAAACTATTAGAGGAGTACCTACTTTAAATAAATTTATTAAAGATTTTCAAAAATAGAATCCTGATTGAACAATCAATGTTTTGTAAAATGTCATTCTCAAATACGCGAACTGTCAAACGTGCTCATGTTTTCTGAAATTATCCAATTTTCTGCGCAATTTTCTTAATTTTTCTCTCCGTAAGAACCATCCTCGTACTTCAAAGAATATTCTAAAAAAAGAATTAGCGAAATCGGTTCAGATGATCTCGAGATTTGCGCTTACCAACACATTTAACGATTCATTTTTATGTTATAGATGAAAGTGGTACAAACTAAGTATTCTAATAATTTCGAATTATTTTTTTCCTAAATTGAAAAATAATTTGAGTGACATTTAGCTCTATGACTAAATCCTGTGACACCGCAGGCGCAGTTGTTAATAACATCCATTTTGTTGGAAAAATTTAATGCTTGAAAGATAACTTTACTTTTTATTTTCGAAATCACTTATAAAACCTCACTTTTTTCTCATGATGTATTCTACCAAAAGCGTGTTTTTATTATATTTTCGATTACTGTTTATCCATTCCATCTTTTTTATCATAGGCAGATACATCAATTTAATAAGCGAAACGGCTACGGAATGATTTTCCGATGCCGTGTTTCCTCCCTTATACACGAGTCTCTTCAAGACTCACGTTCATTCCTTCCTTTTCTCACAAGGACCCTACAAACAGCATCCTAAAAGATATCATAGACTTTGAGTGAAATTATTTTCCATAGGGTCTCCTGTGTGGATCTAGTTAAAAAAATTAAACCTGTTTCAAATTATAACTAATATTATTGAAATATTTAATAACCATGTATTGCATTCTGTCAAGTAAATAATTAAATTTTCTATTTCGCCAACCATTTATTGGATAACCAACACCTCTGAAGTAGGTCACTCCAAGTGGTTCGCTATGTTTGGAGATTTAGCAGGGGTTTCCGGATTTATGAAATGAGGTTTGTCTAGGTCAGGCGGGACATGCATTTTGCGTGGCGGGAAGGATTGGGAAAGACTGGTTGAAGGATACTTTTTTACCTGTCCAGCCGGAGTTTCCTTTCCTTTCTTTACCTAAAAAGACCCTCAACACAGCATTCCTAAAGATGACAGGTCCTGCGGGACTTTTTTTCTCAGGGCCTCCAGTGTGGAGCGAATGTAAAAAAAGTGCTACAACGGAATGAATCAACGGTCAGACATAACTTGAATCTAAGTCCAATGAATGAATCGACAGCCAAACTTTACTGTTTACAGAGCGCCAAAACTTGACTCGGAGTTATATTATGTATGACCGTTGATGCATTCACTCAGGATATTTATGAAAAGCAGAGAAGAGTTTCCTTCTCTCAATGGTGGGCACTAGTGTTACAAATTTGAATAATATATGTGGGGGTAGGTAGGGTTTTTTTTTTTTTAATGCGTGCTTTTTTTTAAATTTTTATACATTAATTACGTTAGTAGTTTTTCTTCCAATCTAGACCCCCCACCCTTGGTGAGATAAATTTGGGCCTCTTCGTAGGTAGGTATATTCTTTTAAAGTAACGTGAGATTTTGCTAGACCCCCCCCCCCCCCTTTTGAGCTCACCTAATTAATATATGCCCCCTTAGCTCCACACAGGAGGCCCTGAGGAAAATAATTCCCCTCAGGGCCTGTGTCATCTTTGAGGATGCTGTGTGGTGGGTCTTTTTAGGAAAGGAAGAAGAGGAAGATCTGGGAAGGAAAGGGGTATGAGGGGTGGGTAGGAATCCGGGGGTCAGTGTGTCCAGGAGTGACGAACGCATGAATCCATCCCTCCCACTGCAGTGCAAGGCGATGTTACGAGAGAATACGGCTGGAGAAGTCAAAGGGACTCCCTCAAGCTCAAGCCCTCTCTCCGATCCGGCCCGCCACCGTGGTGGGCAGATGCATCCGCCGCAAATACCCGAACAAACCTCACCTCATGAACCTGGTTACCCCTGCTTAGTTACCAAACGTAGCGAACCACTTGGGGTGACCTATCGCAGAGGTGTTAGTTATCCAATAAATAGTTCCGGGGTGGCGGTACCCGTACCCGACTCCTAAATTAAAAGGGTGTAAAAGAAAAGAGTGTTATGTTTGTAATAAACTTCACAATGTAGTGCAGTGCAGTAATGATGACGTAATAAAATTTACATAATTGAGTCAAATGACATTACATGTAGTGATAATCACTTATCGAGATTTTCCTGTTCACGCCCTAACTAAATTATCTAAATAATTCTTCGAAGGACGAGTCGGCGAAGATCTTCCGTGAGGTTAGTGCGTATCAGACGGGTAGTGTGAAGGGGAACGGTCCAAGATCCCATCCATCAACAATTCCTGAGAATTGGATAACATCGATAGCAGCGGTTTCAAAAATGGTGTGGCAAACACTGGCGTGGGCGTACAAGGCCGCAAAATGTACGATGGCGATCTGCGGCCAAAATATAGGAAACGAGCCAACAGAATTGGATTTTCTGGAGAAATTTCATAACAAAGTGCGACCTATTTGATTTGCTTTATATGTAAGTAAACAATTTTATTCACTAATTATTTTTTCATATTACGGGCAACCACCCTTTTTATTTGAAACAATAATTCTAAGAATTGTAACCTGGATAGCGTCTCGGAAAAATATATCCGAATTTATTCATATGGAACTATTTACGTTTTATAAAAGTCCAAATGAATATTCAATTTTTTAGGTATAAGAAAAACTATCGTTTTATAACTTTTGAAGGTTATTACCATCAATTTAATATATCATTGAAGAAGAAGATAACAATAATAATCTAACGAAAATATGAAAGAGAACAAGACACATAAAAGTAGAAAAAAACAATGGTCGCAACTGGGATTCGAACCCAGACCTCTACTAAATATATATTTATATTATCATACATATTTATGGATATATTTATTCGAGACGCTATTTAGGTTACAAACCAATATTCTTAGAATGATTGTTTCCAATAAAAAGGTTAGTAGTCCGTAATATGGAGAAAAAATAATTAGTTAAAGATAATATTGTTAATTCTAAAATTTGAAATATGAGATTGACAAATATGCCGATTTGAATAGAGAAATTGGTTAACGTGCACGTCCCGGTTAGACGAAAGGTCTAGGTTCGAGTCCCTGTTGCGACCATTGTATTTTTCTGTTTTTCGGTGACTTGTTCTCTTTCATATTTTCGTTTAGATTATTATTATTATCTTCTTCTCCAAAGATATATTACATTGATGGTAATAAATAACCTTCAAAAGTTATAAAAAGCTAGTTTTTATTATACAAAATAGAATTTTATTCACGATAAGTTCATATATATTTTCGACTGTCGTGTTTTATCTACATTATAAAGAAATACTATACATTAACGGTAAATGTAAAATAAAAGTCAGGACTTTAAATTAAACCACGAGTGAGAATTTTCCTACGAACACAATAAAACTAAAAGGATCAATGAAAGCATACCCAGTCCGAGTCTGAGTCTTCGCTTGTACTCGTAGTACTATACAGTTACACAGCTGTGTGTTGGTTGGAAATATTTAAACCTTTGGGCCCTGGGCCATGAATAAGGCGGCCGGATTAGGAGGATTAGTGCCGAGCGTTATGGCCACAAGTGACCCTGGGGGGATTGGCCCACGTATATCTGTGTACTCTCTCTGGACGTTTGAATTATGGTTCCATTACGATTACACCAGTAAAATGAGGGATCTTTTTAGTTAAAGAGTTGACTTAACGAATATTCAGCAGATTTTTTAAGGGGATAAAGAAATACATAGAAAATCGTTTTAATGACACGCAATATCAATGTTACGAATTTAAGTAATCAAGTTAAGTTAATCAGACTCGCCTTGAAAATTATCGTGCCTTGTTATTTTCTAAAAAAATGTCATTTTGTCTCCTTCAAACCTTGTAAATATTAATTAATAATAGCAATGCACAGTGCATAATAATTGTAATAATAGCACCTATAAGTTGCTTGTGGCGTAAACATTAACAACTAACGTTATATCATTCTTATATTTTAATCTGACAACTGCCCTTACCTAATGTCATAGACCATACTGCCCTCCTTTTCGCTAACTTATGCTTGTACACTATATATACCGCCCGGGTACAGAAGATTTGTAAAATTTCCCTGTCTGTGTACTGTATGTAATAAGGTTTGCAAAAATGTTGTGAATTTACATCCTGTCTTTGTTGACCATATTCAAGAGGTGATCATTATTTATTATTACAGGTATACAGAAGCCTTAAACTTTTTATTTCTTTCAGATTTTTATCACAACACGTTTTAGTTAGTTAGCCAGACATCTTCGAAAAATCGAAATTTGAGTTGAGTATGCTTTGTATGTAAATATGTACGCTCTTTCTGATTACTCATAACACCACCAAATTAGTATAATGGAGAAAATAAAATGGAGTTTTTTTCCTTGGTCACTAGCAATGTACCGGACCATTATGCCTACCGGTAATATTTTATAGCATATTTAATACGTAAAACACAGACACGTGTATTTAATATTTTTATTTATGGTGAGTTTTCGAATATTTTTTTCCTAAATATTCCATAAATTTGCACCTATTTGAAGACGTCTGACTAATCAATTGGACGATCACAACAATATATATCTAGCTACCTCATTGACGCCAAAAATGTAAGTACGTAAATAATTATTGTAAGTTATACATGTCTCATAAATAATGCCAGTAAGAAGGTTTTGCAGCATTAAAAAAAAAATCGTTGTAAAACAAATTACCCAAGCGAAACGTTTTTTCCCGTCAAACAATTCGTGCACAAAAAAAAATTATACGTTTTTCGGCTGTGATCTTTGACGCGCCCTAATATGTAAAAAAAATATCGCTAAATAAAAAGTAAAACCAATATATCAATTCTGTTTCTTGGCGTTTTATGGCACGGCTGTAAAACAACCCTTTGTTTTCATTTCCTATTTATGTCCGCCGGAGCATTTGATTCTTCCCAGTCGATATATTCATTTTGTCATCATATAAGTTGGTGCTTCTGCTCTGGCTCCGTTCATAACAAAAAATATTATTGGACGGTCCAAAATTCACACGATTTGGAAAGATTTTGTTTTATTTTCGTTCATTTTATATAAAGATGGAATATCACAATCTCGTTTTATGGTTTGATGTCTTTACTCAAACAAAAAAATTTAATCAAAATAAATAAATAAAATTTTTCATTATTGCTCGTTGGATTTGAGAAATAATTTTAATATAAAATGCACTTGAAAATTTGATCGCAATTGGAGTAAAAAACAAGGCAAATTAAGAGCGTTTAACCAGCCAGCGGCCGAAAATCCACATTTCGTCAAAAGTTGTTCTTACGATCGTGCAGGGCGGTTACAATGATTATATACAAATATTATATTACAATATCGACAGAATGCCGGTGCCAAAAGTAGAATCCTTCAAATACCTTGGTTCAGTAATAACAAAAGATGCAAATGTAGAGGCCGATGTATCTCACAGAGTAAATGTTGCGTGGCAGAAGTGGCGATCACTCACTGGAGTACTGTGCGATTCAAGCATGCCCATTCGCACAAAAGGCAAAATATACAAAACTGCAGTGAGACCAGCAATGCTGTATGGGGCTGAGTGTTGGACAGTGAAGGAAAATCACGTCCAAAATATCTAATATAATCTATTCTAAAACTAATATAATATGAAAATTTGGACTTCACAACATTGAGACATAGTGTACAAAAAACTGCAAGACTTTTAGCCTCCTTAACATTTACAGGGAGTGCATTGATCATTTTAAAACCTTTATAATTAAAATAGTTTTCTGTTCCCGATAAATTTATTTAAGGAAGTCTAACATCGTTGCAGTTTCTCGTAGGATAACAATTCTTACATTATTATACATATAATCTGGTAACATTTTATTTTTTTAAATTTATAAATAAATACTAGTGTATTGTAGACCAATCGTTGCCTCACACTTGGGATATTGAGTTGGCGTTGCATGGTTTTTATCCTAGTATATCTGCTACAGCACAATAAAGACGTCATGCTAAGAGTATGGATATTATAGTTCCATGACCTCATGCCTCTGTTCTGAATTGTTCCCATTCTTTTAACTTGTGTTTTATTGCACCTTCCTTGTTGCAATAAAATTTCCTTGTTTTAATGTCTAGTTTTCCCTTTATCGAACTTTTGTAATAAGTTCGTTTAGTTTTTTACCTAGTATCTACTATCAATTTACTTTTAGTTACACTTAATTTCAGTTTGTTTATGTTTAACCATTTTAGATATTTCATGATATTCATTTTGTATTTTTGACAATGCATCTTCAATATTTAAGCTATAATATATAAAAGTGGGTCAACTGCATACAGTTTGATGGAACTGTTATTTAGGCACTTCACTATATCACAAAAGTATAAAATATAAAAATAGCGGTCCTAAAACAGATCCTTGAGGAACTCCAAGACTTACTTGTTGCTCTTCAGCATCTCCAACCTTTGTTTTCTATTTTTTATGAAATTAATAAACCACTGCAATTCATCATGAATTTCCTTGTCTTTCAATTTCATTATTAGTCTTTTTCTCTGTCAATCGTTTCAAAAGCACGTCTAAAGTCCAAGAACATTGCTATTGTGATTTTCATCTGATCCATACTTGTATTCCATTCATTTATCGCGTAATTTATTGCTGTTTCACATGACTATTTGTTTCTAAAGCTAGATTGCTGTTTTACAAGAATATTGTTTTTTTTCAATAAATTTACTTATCTGTTTCTTAACCATGTATTCTAATAACTGCTCATATTTAGGTAATCCATTTATTGGTCTGAAGTCTTCGAAATTAGTTACATGGCATTAAGAATTTTCATTAAATAAATATGGAGGCTAATGTGTCGAGGAGTGACAGACATATAATTCCATCGCGCCAACCGCGGTGCAAGGCGATTTGTCGTGAGATTCCGGCTGGAGAGGATAAAAGATCTCTCTCAATCAGTCTCTCGATCCATCCCACCACACGGCGGGTTGACTGACACATCGGCCCCCAAAACCTGGACAAACTTCACTCCATGAACCCGGGCACCCCTGCTTAGTAACCAAACGTAGCTAATCACTGGAGGTGACCTATGGCAGAGGTGTTGGTTATCCAATAAATGTTTCCCAGGGCTGCGGTACCCATACTCGCCCCCCAAATTGAAAATATTTATGGAAAACTTTGGAATTGTGGCAGGGGGCCTTGACGTGTTTGAATGTTCCAACACCATTTGGAAACCATGGTTGTCATATAAAAAAATATATAGGTATATATAATATTGTCATTATTAAATAAAAACAATTAGATAAACAAATTATAAAACAGGTGTACCAAGAATTACCTCCTAAGATGAAAAATATGTGAATTTATGTTAGAGTCTAATAATCTGTACACATCTGTAGTAATGCATCAAGAGCGTGGAACTACAACATCATCCAGAATTAAAATAAAATTGTTAATTAGTTTATAAAATCTACAAAAATTTTTTTTTTTATTAGAAACTTATTACCGCATGTAAGAGACAACTTCTTGAAAACATAATTATCTGTGACAGTTTCCATTGATCAATTTTTTACTTTCCTTTAAAATTTTTCACACAATTAATAATAATAAATTACTTTTGCACTTGAAATCGTGACCTATTCCATTCTCCAAGCGATTTTTATGACTATCTTTATCTTTATCTTCTTTACTAAGTATAAAATGAAGTCGCTCACGCGTATGTGCGCTTAGATCTATTAAACTACGCAACGGATTTTAATGCGGTTTTCACCAATAGATAGAGTGATTTACGAGGAAGGTTTTTAGGTATATAATTTGTCAAGGTTTTGTGTAAATTGGTTGAAATACACAATATGTCTGTCCAAGCAGCAGCGGGCAGTGGGCTGACAAACGGGCGGTGTGGATTTGATTTAACAGATGGCGTTGGTTATAAAGGTTTCGTTAGCCACAACAACGTGTGGCCGGGTCTGCTAGTTATCTATAATTGTGGAGAAAAAAGGCACACTAAGAATACATACATTTTTGGCTTGTTCTTCCTCTTAAGCCTATTATAATGAATTCAACGGCTTTTCTTCGAATAATTAAGCCTCTAATACGACTATACTCGTACTTCTCGGTCTCAGAGTCCAGTGTGTGAAGAGCAGATAAAGTAGTATATAATAGGGGTATAATAGTATGGCACAGAGTATGGAAAGCAAGCCAGTCTTGCGGGGAATAATTGATCCCCAGTTTACCCCGAACTGCTCATCTGGGAGGGCCTGTAAGATTAATGAAGCCGCATTATGGAGTGGGTGTGAGGTAGATATTACTATGTATAATTTACCTATGCGATATGTACTAAGTGGTCAACAGTAAGCCGCTTACAGGTATTACGTGGATGAACAGTGAGGCATTCCGTGGTAAAATATTAAACAATGGATTCGACTGCATTACAAACAGATGTATAATTCAAAATATGTATATCTACACCGCATATACAATGGGACTCGTCGGGACCTATTGTCAGCCATTGGTAAGCAGCGGGTAGATATAAGAACATACTTTTATGCATTTTAATAATCTGTTAGAGTAAGGTACAGCTCAGTGAAGAGTTTAATTTGTGCATAATAAGGTTAACATCATATGAATAATCGCCATTTTCGAAAAGATACATAGGTGGAATAAGTAGATGTATTTCAAATACGATGGTGGGGTTTAGGGTAAGAAGTGAGTTGTCAGGAAGAAATAATTTTGTCTATTCTGATGCGTTAAGAGTTTTACCCCGGGAAAAGGTTTATTTACGTGTAGTGTTTATTATGTTTCATTTTTAGTAAAATTAAGTAGTAAGACGTCGAATTTTAAATACGAATCTCGGTAAAGGATCGAGACATGCGTTATACTAACCATACATCAATTTTTGAAAAAAATTAATCTGTATGCTTAAAAATAAAATAGCAACTTCTGAACATAATATTTTTTTTGGTTACTTGGTGGAACCCTTCATTCATGAAATTTTTCATGACATTACGTCTAACGTGACGCAAAGTAACCAGGTGTATCCGGATAACAGAAACGTAGGGGGTTTACGTCAGTTGCATCATTTTGGTTGTTAGAGGAAGTGCGTGTAAGCTTTTAGGTTTATTTTACAGAGATTTGCCTAATCTGTGGAATCCTCATATTAAGGTCATGTCGAGGTAAAGATTTTGACCTTGAACTTGGACCATACTTCAATAAAATAATAGAAAACTCATTAGTTACTTACCCCATCAATATTAACTAGGCTTTGAGAGATATGGCTAGGTCGATTTTCCAAATAAAATAAAATACTGAACTCCTTGAGCCGGACGGCTGGAGTGGCTCAGTAGCTGGTGTACTAAATTGAGCGATAAGCTACCTGGACCGTTTTAAAAGTGTCGGCGACCAAATGGTAGGAGTCTTCATTGGAACCGGAAAGTGGGCAATGTGGGTATCAAACTACGCGTATACAACCCGAATGGTACAGTGAAAACTTGAGCAGTAAGCTGCTTGGAACCTTTTTACGATAAAAGGTCCATACTGAATTGGAAGGCTTTGACCCGGGCGTCGACGGAAGAAGCAGGTGTACAAAATAGATTGGTTAATTTCCTGGGCCTTTTTGTAGGCGCACACTCCTTACTTCATCCACACAAACATCAAATCGCTTAGTACTTTTACCAATTAGTTGCCTGCATCGGGTAAAAGCTAGTGAATATTAATGTTTGAGTATTTTATTATAAAAATAAAGTTGAAAGTTGGTTGCCTGCTTTATACAGCCAGCAAAACGTCTGAAATAGATATTGAAAGAGACTTTTCTGGCTTGAATACCTCTTCTTTCTCATTTCCTGCAGTTCGAATGAATGAGCCTGTAGACGCCTCCTATCTGGACTGCCCGGGATTCACCCTCGCAAGCAAGTTCAGACCTAAAGGAGGTGTCTGAACTGTGATGAATTGCATTGATCAACAGTGAAAATTAGGAAATATCGTAGCTTCCCAATTTAATTTAAAAAGAAAATATCAATTACTTATAAAACGGACACGTCTACGACATCTATCGGATTAGAGTAAAGTGAATTCATATTTACGGTAGGGATCTATAATTAGACAAAGTGAGACGAGTATTGATAAAAAAATCACAGATGGTATCAACAAATAATCAAAGACAGGGACTCCCCAGTATGCTTTAGGCCGTGATATATTGACAGCCAATTGAATTGCAGCAAAAGCGATTAAAAACCAATTCAGCCTATCAACGGGAAGAGGGCCGAGCCCATTTTTAGAACAAAGGAACGACCTTTGGACTTGGCAATTAGTACTGTGATTAATGAGTTTGACGTTCCCACCAAACCGAGAGGTGAATAAACTCCATGGGAAGAAATAATCTGTTCAGGGATAAAAGAACGATGACCCCAAGAAATGTTATGATTAACCGGTACGTTCCAGGGATCAGAAACCCTAGTTCCCGAACGCATTAAAGCATATCAGGTGCGGAAAAAAGGATACACGTAAACAACGTTTGAAAATTTTAAGTGAAAAATTGCATAGCAAGTGACGAAAACGTGTTGTAAGGTGTTAGGGAGATTTCATCTATAATACGATTGTTTGTGACGACCGGAGATGATCGATTCGAGGGAAAACGTGCTAAAGGAAATGGAAATGTTGAAAAAACAATGGAAAATTATTGTTATCAATTCTAGACGGAGCTAGGATATTACGATGAAAGATTTAGGGAGGAAACGTCAAAAAAAAAATGAGAGTTTTAAAGAATAGGCGAGGGTATATTTCAGATGTCTAGAGCAGTAACAAGTGTTAGAGAAGAAATAGAGTGCAGTACGGAGGGGAGTGGAAAATGCTGAAAACATTGCGATAGAAAAACTCAGGAAAAGGAGTCATTTTACGTAATTAAAATGGAGTTTATAGAGTAACATAGTACGCGATTGCAGAAAAAAAATGAGGCATTACAATGGTTGTCGATTTCAGATGTATTTTGTTGTGATAAACAAGGAATATTCGAACATGAAAATTGTTTAGATAAGGACGATTAACCGTTAAAAAGGTAATAAAAATTATCATGGGTCTTATGAAATATTTACATTAAAGAATTCTCGTAAAAGTTAACGACACTGAAATAAAAAAGGATTTATTGCCAGGTGGGTACAGGAACTAATGTATACAACTGTCAAGGCATATGGTTTATGGGATTTTGCGTAAGAACGGGACAAAATTTGGGAGGCGATCTCTATGAAGCAATAAAAATGACAGGAATTTAAGGGCCGAAGTGGGGGTATCTCCTATAAAGATGTTAAAAAATGATATATTTATTAATAACAAATAGAAAATGAAATTTTCCAAGAGGCAGCAAACATCAAAAAACGATATGGTTATATCAGGGAAGTACGGGGAAGTGAGGGGAAAGGAGATACGACAGAGAAAAACAAAGGAAATCTTAGATTAACAGTGAATAAAATAAATACGGCTTGAAATATAAAAATCTATAGAGATATGAACAAAAGCGTAAGGATAAATAAGGAAATTCATGGAAAGAGTGTCGTGAATAAAAGAAAATTCGAGAAAAAATGGAAAATTCAAATATACGACGTAAATAGAGAAAATTCGGTTTTAAATGGAAAGGTTCATATAGAATACAGAAAAACTCGAGGAAAAATAATAAAATAAAAATGAACAATTTGCGAGAAAGGCTTCGACATGAAGATATCTCTGATAGGCGAATTTGGGGACAGATTTGGAACATATGGTAGATGCCGTACGCACGGACATGTTACGGAATAGATGAAAATAGAACTTTAAAATTATTAAATTCAAGCTAATTTTGTATGAACACCAGGACAAAGGAAGTTGGGCCATTAAACATGGATCTTACTAAATCCGGATCTTGTAAGTATGGGAGTACGAGACAGAATTGAAAGTATCAGACACGGAAGGTACTAAGAGACCGCATTCGACAATAATGGAGAGGTTTCAAGAAATTACGAGTTGATAGTAATTAGATTGGTTTATTATAGGAGATTCAGATACGATCTTTTGGACCTGAGAGGGGTATAAAAGTCTAGACAAATGCCAGTTGAGGAGTCTACGTCGTGGTCGAAAAGGTAGTAAGTTCGCGGAACGTGACGAAACGGTGGGTGACTTAAAGTGGAAAAATTCTAAGTGATAATTATTTTGATACTTAGAAAAATTTCACATTCTAGTCAGTGATATACAAAAAAAAAATACTTTGCAGTTAGAGTCAGTGAAAAATAAAAATAAAGCCAACGCATTAATTACTTGTGAAAAATAAAAGTGCTCGTGATAAATACAATTTGTTTTAGTGGAAAATTCGGATTTTATAATCACTTAATATCGTGTTTTTAAACTTAGAAATTTCGCGTTCAATATTAGTGCAATAAATAACTGAAGTGATGTGATAATTTAGCGTGAAGAAGTTATAATTAAATACGTGTGTTCAATCTAAGTGAAAGTGTTCTAACAAATAATAAATATTTAAATTAATTATCTTAAATAATAATAATAAAACAAAATAATATTTTATTAATACATAAAAGTTCGGAGGGATAAAAATTTAATTTAACAACAATTTACCATCTCTAAATTAATCGTGAAGTAACTATCATTTAAAGTGTTATCTAACCAACGAGTTTTGAGATAAAATACAGTTTAGAACGATAGAGTTCATACATCATTTTAATTAATTAGATTAAATGAAAAAAAAAAATTGAAGTCAAAAAGATTTAATTAAATTTAGGAAAATAAAAATTTAATTTAGGAAAATCGCAGCAAGGTTGCCGTGTATTTCCCGGTCGAAAAAAACCTTGGTAGGGGTAAGTCTTTTCCGTTATAAAATTTTACAGATTCCAAGGAGATAGCGGAATGCAGCAAACATTGGTATTTGGATTAATTATTTGACCAAGATATTACTCGCTTAATATGTGATATGTAACTATATTAAAATATTATAAATATAATAAGTATATTTTATATATATTTATATATGTATGTATATAAACACATATATTTGTAATTTTATTGTTCCCAAGAAAAATTTTAATCAAAAAAAAAAAAAAGAAAAACACTTATATAAAAAGAGGAAAAGGGTATCGATTCCTACCTCTGAATTCATCAATAACTATTAAAAGTAGTTATGTGTGATAAATTTACAAATCAATATTTTATATTTAATGTTATGTATGTATTAATATAATTTCAGAAAATCCAGAGCATTTGAAATAAGTTATGATATTAGACATTATTTCAATCATAAAATTTATGTATATACATATCAATATTATAAATTATTTATTGAGACAAAGTATATATAAATGAATAAATATGTATACGTAATCGGGTATCAGACTAGACAATTGCGCTAAGTACATCATTATCAAACAAAGAAAAATTTTTAGAGTCATCTCACACGTCTCCGGAATGTCTAAAGTAAACATACCTCATACGCTTGAATCTAGGTCACGAGGCCGTCGAGAATGTTTACAAAGCTCAAATTGTTTAAAAAATAAGTCGGTCACTGGGGCACTAGTTCGAATACAGTAAAAAGAAAAAAAAAAAAAATGACCTTGATTAGTGGATATCGTACTTAGGTATTAACTTCTAGGAACGGGATAAAATTATTATATTGCGCAATTATTAGGAACAAAAAGAAAAAAAATTTAAACACTATTTTTAATTTGAACGTAAAGAGGTATCCACAGACCTAAGCAATCGAAAATTAACAGATTTATTATAGCAGTTCGAAAGGGTGTATTGAAGATTTACATGAAACAGTCGATAAATCACGGGATAGTAAAAAGGGGTGTATTGAAGATTTACATGAAACATTTGATAAATCACGGGATAGTTCAAAAAGGTGTATTGAAGGCTTAGATGAAACATTTGATAAATCACGGGATAGCTTAATAAGGGGTAATGAAGGCTTAGATGAAGCAGTTGAAAAATCACGGGATAGCTTAATAAGGGGTAATGAAGGCTTAGATGAAGCAGTTGAAAAATCACGGGATAGCTTAATAAGGGGTAATGAGGATTTACATGATTCAATTGAGAATCACGGGATAGCAAGAGTTTATCAAAAGTTGAACATTGGAGGGGAGGGAAAGAAAAAAAAAAAATACAGTTCAACCAATAGAAGGCAGTGGTCGCTTCTATAACAAAATCAAACCATAGAGATGGCGGATCTCTCAAACAAAACCGTCAACAAAACCAAACAAAAGCTTGGAGTTATGGCGAATCTCCAGAACACATCGCCAGATAAGATCTTAATGTACGAATATATATTTATATCACCCACTATTCTTATGTATCTATTCGGTATCAATCTGAAAATTTCGCAGAATTTGATGGGCGAGATCCGAGCTCGGGATGCGTTGCAAGTAGTTTCGTATTGCGAGTTATAAACCTTCCCAAAACGTATGTTTACATATATATCTTTTTATGTACTGTTCATTGAATGAAACGAACTCACTTACAATTAGTGCTTTAGGCCTGTCGGGTCACTCTCGTCTCATTTCTTGAACGTGGAGGGAGGATTCACGACCCGTAACTCCACACAAACCCGTGAGTATATGATTGCATATAGGACGAAACCGGTTCGCCCTAAGTAAATAGTAAACTTTGGAGGAGTAGGAATTTGGAGGTATCTGGGCTTGGGGGAAGACCTGAAGGCAGTGCATGATGGCGAAGGAAGGTCAATTGGGACGCGATAACTTAGGTATCAATCAATTGAACCGTGCCAAAAGACTGTGCGAATTTTGGGTTGACTTCTGATCACCCTGCTTACTTGATGGAGGCAGGAGCCAAATTTTGCCAGAAAAAGGGTTATTCTGAGTTCGTCAAATATGCAATTAACAAATTACATTAACCTACTAAATCCATCTTTATATGTACCTTATAGCAGCTGAATCTAAACGGAGGGGCGCCCAGCAGATACGAGATACAATCATAATCAAATTTACTAACATTTAACCATTTGAGTTATATTTAATTATCTGTTCAATTAGTCATGTGTAGTTTCGATTAGTATTGTTTATTCATGAATTCATTAGGATGTAGGGAATCATAATAAACGTCAAAGGGAAGTTAGTTCATTTAGAGAAATACTTAAGGTTAAATTTGCAAGAGAGAGACCAATACAGTTTTGAAATTCAACACTCTGTTTAGAATCAAGAGGGTTACCACAAAATTTAAAGTAATTAAAGTCCTATATCATAAATCAAAAAATTACACAACGTTTGATGGAGTTTAATTACAACCTAAATACGAAAATATCTACGTTCAAAGTCGTAAATAACGTATTTATTAGTTAAGTACATATATCGCTAGAGGTATGTAGTACAAGGGAGCTTTAAGTAGCTTTCTGTAGTTATCAGATGAAATAAGGGTCCAAATTTATAAGGGCTTGTGTGACGTAGGGGAGGAATTTTCCATCCCCACCACACATATGCAAAGCCTTAAGAATTTAAATATCGATCAGAGCCAAGAGAAAAGAAGAATATTACGACTGGTGCCAAGTGCCCAGGAGTAAATAAAATACAGACAAATATAAGAGAGTAGAAAAGAGATACATCACAACTGCACAGCCGTGACAGGAGATCAGAGTTTTACAAGTTGTTTTAGAAAAAAAAAAAAAAACTTTTATTGGTCAATCTATTGCAAAAAAAAAAAAAAAGTGAAGAAAAAAAAAAATAATAATAATAATAAGTAGGACGTTATGTTAAATGAAGTGATAATAAAAATAAAATAAAAATCAGAACAGTGCGCCGTTAAATAAACACGAAAAAAATATATAAATAAATAAATAAATATACGAAAATAAATATATAAACAATACATTTAAATATAAAAAAAAGTGTTAACGAATAAACTCTACAGGTTTTAAAATAATTTATAAAAGTGTCGATATAAAGTTAAATCAAGTGACCATGAATTTGTTGATTGCTTATGAGATTATAAATATCATAACAAAGAATGTAGGTCAGATACAAGCGTAAACAGTTTATTCAAGGCGGGCCATAAATTGACAGAATAATGGTATTGACATTCCTGAATCCAGAATGTTAATGATCGTAATGTAAACAATCTGATACGAGATACCGCGGTGTTTGTAAGCATCGAAAGATTGATAACCTAAGCATCGAAAGTGATAACAAAACATCGAAAAATTTTGAAGTAGGCGACATCGGGGGTAACGCGCATCGCTTTAAGAGATTGTAGAATAAACAAACTCGAAAATGACATCAACACTCGGTTACGGAAAAAATAAACAGACTTTACAGATAAAAACGGGGGAACTTACCTACATAAAGTGACCCTTTGTTTATAGTTAATGTTGTGGGTTTGTATGTGAGGATTATCACATAAAAAGTCATAACATAAAAGATAAGGAACATAAAATAAAAATAACATAAAATATTTGATTGGGGATAGTGTCGAGTTGAGAACTTTAATATCACAGGCGAATGTTTTATAGGTATATACCTATTTAAGGGAACATTTGATCATTCGGACCAAAAAAGGAGGGGATTTGACGAAATAACATCAAGATAGGTATTGCGAACTCTAAATAGATTTTGCGAAAATATCGTAGGTATTGCGGAACTTGAAGGAATGGTTGGCATTCTAAACAATGAGTAATTATTGGTTGAACGAAAATCACGGGATATTCATTAACATTGGAGTAACAATATTCATTCCGTTTTTTTTGCAATTACCTACATTCATTTGAAATGAAGAGTGATGGTAGAGTTGATCTAATTTGGGTTACAATCATCATGCAAACAAATATAAATAATTAAAAATATTGTGTTTTATAGGGGGACAGGTTCCAAAAAAAAAAAAAAAATAAATAAATAAAAATAAAAATAAAATAAAATAAAATAAATTATAAATATATATAGGTATATTTATAATAAATAGTTGGTATTGAGTTAAATTCATTAAAAATTTTAAACAGAAAATGGCGGAAAAAAGGAAAGTGGATGCGACGGAATTAGAAGCTAAAGAAATACCGTCGGGAGATGAATTACGGGAGATATTTAGACGTTCAAAGAGGTCTAAGTTACGAGTCGAGGATATGATAGAAGTCGTTCAGCCAGAGGGGGAGACCGACACAAAATCGGAGGAACAGGGCGAAAATAAGCGAGAGTGTGAAGAGAGACTCACACATGATATGTTACAGGAAAAACCCGAGGAAAAGGAACAAGAAAAGTTAACGAAGTAAAAGGAAAAATAAAAAAATAAAATAAAAAATATAGAAAAACGAGAAAATTGAAAAAAAAAAAAAAAAAAAAAATAATAAAATAAATAGAATAAGGAAGGCAACATAATTTACATAAGGTAATTTAGGAAACTAAAATAGAGATTATAAGGTTGTCGCTTAATAAGATAAAATATAAACATTAACCGGGCGACA
The DNA here is from genome assembly GCA_929108145.2 of Limnephilus rhombicus. Classification (NCBI taxonomy): domain Eukaryota; kingdom Metazoa; phylum Arthropoda; class Insecta; order Trichoptera; family Limnephilidae; genus Limnephilus; species Limnephilus rhombicus. The sequence continues at coordinate 39,109,850 of OV815271.1, read as the reverse complement.
CTCGGAAAATAAAGAAAATGGTTGGGAAACGTGGAACAAGTAGGCGAGCCCAGGCTTTAGTGACAGCAATCGGGGAAAATGTCACAACCGAGACTTCAACAATAAACATAGGAGATATAACTACAATAATTCAGGCAGCTTTGGCACCGCTCGTCAATAAGATGCAAGAACTCGAGAAACAATTGGAAAGCCCAGCAACAGTGGCGGTGATAGGAGAGGATAGTGCGCCGAAAAGCGTTCTCCAAGTAGTGGAAATGTTACCACAGCAGGAACGACCATCATTCTCCGGTGGAAATCAAAATCCCATTAGTTTCCTGGAAGATTTAAAAGAATACACTAGAAAAGTGAAACGAACGGATCCATTAGTCGTCGTACGGGAAAATTTGAAAGGGGAAGCTAAATCGTGGGCAAAATTGTACAATAAACGATGGGAGACTATGTTAGATTTCGAACGAGATTTTTTAGCTACCTATTGGGGAGACATAAAGAAAAATGAAGTTCGCCGTCGTCTTGCAGAAGGGGTATATGATGCCAAGAAAAATATATCCATGCTTACTCATTTCGCAAACTATTGGGAGCTAGCGAAGGCTTTAAAGATTACTGACACACCGTTGGGCATAGTTGACGAGATTATGAGACATTATCCGAAGGAAATTCAATCGCTATGGTTTTCGGGGCAATCAGGAGATGAGATTGTCGCCGCTGAGTTTCTACGAAAACTAGATACAATGGTATGTACACCAGAAGAACGGAACATGAAGAAGAGGAGTGGGGAGGAATCCAGCAAGAAGGACAAATACCGTGACCGTTACCGCGCCATAAAAAGGAGGATACGCGCAATTGAAAGTGTGGGCGAAAACGCTAGTTGCAGCAAGTGCACCGATGTTAACAGTTCACCAAAAGAAAATTCTACAATAACTACAGCCGGGAAGGAGCTAGTGGTCGCAGCCAACTCGGGAGATAAAAGGAGATTATAGCGCTTTACATTTAGCTAGATATTACACAAGTAATAAGAAACAAAAATCAGGTTTACAATTAGTGGAAGTCAACGAATAGAGTGCGAAGTTTACAAATATTTGTAAATGTTAATAAATAAATAAACGATTGAGAAATATAAATAAAATTATGTTAGGGTACATGATAATTGGGGAGGGGGAAGAAAGAAAATTACTAAAATATTAGATTATCAGATTGCTTGCGAGGGGCGGATCGTCGTTAAGTCTTTGAGGGTGAGTGGACAAGTTCTTAATAAGCGACAATCATATTCAATTATTGAAATAGGGTAAGGCAAATAAATTCGTTAATTTTGATTTTCTAGTTGAAAAAAAAAAAAATTGACTTTTTTTTTATGTGTTAGTGAGAGAAAAGAAAAAAAAAATGTTAGATAAGTAAGAACACTCAAAAGGAGAGAATTAGAGATATTATATGGCACACAAAAGGGACATTTTGAAAAAAAATAAACAATGCTTAGGGATTTTTTTTTTGAAATATTGAAATAAGAAAGTTTATCTATAGATATAGGGTAGACATTAAGTATAGAGATAAAAAGGTAACATTTGAATTAAGGTATAAATAGTTTAGATTTCAAAAAAAAAAAAAAAGGAAAAAAAAGGGAACGCTGAACCAATTTGAGGATAATAAAGAACATTTATAAAAATTTAAATATTAGAGTGGACAACACTTAGGCTAGAACAACTTTGGATGAATTAAGAAATTACAATTAGAAATTAAGAATTATAAAATAAAGTTTAAATAAATAAAGAAAAAAAAAAAAAAAAATGCTGGAAAATTTATATGAAACATGTATACCACTGATTGTCGGATTGGGTGAGGTCGTGCGAAAACACACATTTCACAAAAATTATTCATACTTACAAAACAAAAAAAACAATTAATTGCACACCAAGAGACCACCCGCTTTTCAGTTGTTCGAAAGGCCGCGAGATTGTAAACAATCTTTACTTAAATCATTGTAAGGGAGGTCTTAGTCCAATTTGGTTGGGGACCACCAAAACACGCGAGTCGAGGGGCGTGTTCCAGCAAAAAGAAATTAATTTTGAATCTATCAAAATTAAAGAAAATTTCATAAAGTAAAATCTACGCGAAAAGAAAATAAAGAATACAATGAGATTCAAATTCAAGATTGTTAACAATCCGAGCAAAAGAGAAGAGGGAGATAGGAAGTAATAGGATACGGAAAAGAGATAGGGGATAACAGAATGAGGAGGGGGAGATAGGAAGTAATAGGATACGGAAAAAAGATAGGGGATAACAAAATGAGGAGGGGGAGATAGGAAGTAATAGGATACGAAAAAAAGATAGGGGATAACAAAATGAGGAGGGGGAGATAGGAATTAATATGACACGGAGTAGAGATAGGGGATAACCAAATGAGGAGGGGAAGATAGCTAGTCTAAATTTGAACACAATTTCGGTGTCTAACGAAAAAAAAAAAAAAAAAAAAAAAAAAAAAAAAAAAAAAAAAAAAAAAAAAAGAAGAGGACATTAAAATAAAATACAACGTTAGCCACAGCAAATTGAGTTCAGAGGAGGGAACTGTGATGAATTGCATTGATCAACAGTGAAAATTAGGAAATATCGTAGCTTCCCAATTTAATTTAAAAAGAAAATATCAATTACTTATAAAACGGACACGTCTACGACATCTATCGGATTAGAGTAAAGTGAATTCATATTTACGGTAGGGATCTATAATTAGACAAAGTGAGACGAGTATTGATAAAAAAATCACAGATGGTATCAACAAATAATCAAAGACAGGGACTCCCCAGTATGCTTTAGGCCGTGATATATTGACAGCCAATTGAATTGCAGCAAAAGCGATTAAAAACCAATTCAGCCTATCAACGGGAAGAGGGCCGAGCCCATTTTTAGAACAAAGGAACGACCTTTGGACTTGGCAATTAGTACTGTGATTAATGAGTTTGACGTTCCCACCAAACCGAGAGGTGAATAAACTCCATGGGAAGAAATAATCTGTTCAGGGATAAAAGAACGATGACCCCAAGAAATGTTATGATTAACCGGTACGTTCCAGGGATCAGAAACCCTAGTTCCCGAACGCATTAAAGCATATCAGGTGCGGAAAAAAGGATACACGTAAACAACGTTTGAAAATTTTAAGTGAAAAATTGCATAGCAAGTGACGAAAACGTGTTGTAAGGTGTTAGGGAGATTTCATCTATAATACGATTGTTTGTGACGACCGGAGATGATCGATTCGAGGGAAAACGTGCTAAAGGAAATGGAAATGTTGAAAAAACAATGGAAAATTATTGTTATCAATTCTAGACGGAGCTAGGATATTACGATGAAAGATTTAGGGAGGAAACGTCAAAAAAAAAATGAGAGTTTTAAAGAATAGGCGAGGGTATATTTCAGATGTCTAGAGCAGTAACAAGTGTTAGAGAAGAAATAGAGTGCAGTACGGAGGGGAGTGGAAAATGCTGAAAACATTGCGATAGAAAAACTCAGGAAAAGGAGTCATTTTACGTAATTAAAATGGAGTTTATAGAGTAACATAGTACGCGATTGCAGAAAAAAAATGAGGCATTACAATGGTTGTCGATTTCAGATGTATTTTGTTGTGATAAACAAGGAATATTCGAACATGAAAATTGTTTAGATAAGGACGATTAACCGTTAAAAAGGTAATAAAAATTATCATGGGTCTTATGAAATATTTACATTAAAGAATTCTCGTAAAAGTTAACGACACTGAAATAAAAAAGGATTTATTGCCAGGTGGGTACAGGAACTAATGTATACAACTGTCAAGGCATATGGTTTATGGGATTTTGCGTAAGAACGGGACAAAATTTGGGAGGCGATCTCTATGAAGCAATAAAAATGACAGGAATTTAAGGGCCGAAGTGGGGGTATCTCCTATAAAGATGTTAAAAAATGATATATTTATTAATAACAAATAGAAAATGAAATTTTCCAAGAGGCAGCAAACATCAAAAAACGATATGGTTATATCAGGGAAGTACGGGGAAGTGAGGGGAAAGGAGATACGACAGAGAAAAACAAAGGAAATCTTAGATTAACAGTGAATAAAATAAATACGGCTTGAAATATAAAAATCTATAGAGATATGAACAATAGCGTAAGGATAAATAAGGAAATTCATGGAAAGAGTGTCGTGAATAAAAGAAAATTCGAGAAAAAATGGAAAATTCAAATATACGACGTAAATAGAGAAAATTCGGTTTTAAATGGAAAGGTTCATATAGAATACAGAAAAACTCGAGGAAAAATAATAAAATAAAAATGAACAATTTGCGAGAAAGGCTTCGACATGAAGATATCTCTGATAGGCGAATTTGGGGACAGATTTGGAACATATGGTAGATGCCGTACGCACGGACATGTTACGGAATAGATGAAAATAGAACTTTAAAATTATTAAATTCAAGCTAATTTTGTATGAACACCAGGACAAAGGAAGTTGGGCCATTAAACATGGATCTTACTAAATCCGGATCTTGTAAGTATGGGAGTACGAGACAGAATTGAAAGTATCAGACACGGAAGGTACTAAGAGACCGCATTCGACAATAATGGAGAGGTTTCAAGAAATTACGAGTTGATAGTAATTAGATTGGTTTATTATAGGAGATTCAGATACGATCTTTTGGACCTGAGAGGGGTATAAAAGTCTAGACAAATGCCAGTTGAGGAGTCTACGTCGTGGTCGAAAAGGTAGTAAGTTCGCGGAACGTGACGAAACGGTGGGTGACTTAAAGTGGAAAAATTCTAAGTGATAATTATTTTGATACTTAGAAAAATTTCACATACTAGTCAGTGATATACAAAAAAAAAATACTTTGCAGTTAGAGTCAGTGAAAAATAAAAATAAAGCCAACGCATTAATTACTTGTGAAAAATAAAAGTGCTCGTGATAAATACAATTTGTTTTAGTGGAAAATTCGGATTTTATAATCACTTAATATCGTGTTTTTAAACTTAGAAATTTCGCGTTCAATATTAGTGCAATAAATAACTGAAGTGATGTGATAATTTAGCGTGAAGAAGTTATAATTAAATACGTGTGTTCAATCTAAGTGAAAGTGTTCTAACAAATAATAAATATTTAAATTAATTATCTTAAATAATAATAATAAAACAAAATAATATTTTATTAATACATAAAAGTTCGGAGGGATAAAAATTTAATTTAACAACAATTTACCATCTCTAAATTAATCGTGAAGTAACTATCATTTAAAGTGTTATCTAACCAACGAGTTTTGAGATAAAATACAGTTTAGAACGATAGAGTTCATACATCATTTTAATTAATTAGATTAAATGAAAAAAAAAAATTGAAGTCAAAAAGATTTAATTAAATTTAGGAAAATAAAAATTTAATTTAGGAAAATCGCAGCAAGGTTGCCGTGTATTTCCCGGTCGAAAAAAACCTTGGTAGGGGTAAGTCTTTTCCGTTATAAAATTTTACAGATTCCAAGGAGATAGCGGAATGCAGCAAACATTGGTATTTGGATTAATTATTTGACCAAGATATTACTCGCTTAATATGTGATATGTAACTATATTAAAATATTATAAATATAATAAGTATATTTTATATATATTTATATATGTATGTATATAAACACATATATTTGTAATTTTATTGTTCCCAAGAAAAATTTTAATCAAAAAAAAAAAAAAGAAAAACACTTATATAAAAAGAGGAAAAGGGTATCGATTCCTACCTCTGAATTCATCAATAACTATTAAAAGTAGTTATGTGTGATAAATTTACAAATCAATATTTTATATTTAATGTTATGTATGTATTAATATAATTTCAGAAAATCCAGAGCATTTGAAATAAGTTATGATATTAGACATTATTTCAATCATAAAATTTATGTATATACATATCAATATTATAAATTATTTATTGAGACAAAGTATATATAAATGAATAAATATGTATACGTAATCGGGTATCAGACTAGACAATTGCGCTAAGTACATCATTATCAAACAAAGAAAAATTTTTAGAGTCATCTCACACGTCTCCGGAATGTCTAAAGTAAACATACCTCATACGCTTGAATCTAGGTCACGAGGCCGTCGAGAATGTTTACAAAGCTCAAATTGTTTACAAAATAAGTCGGTCACTGGGGCACTAGTTCGAATACAGTAAAAAGAAAAAAAAAAAAAATGACCTTGATTAGTGGATATCGTACTTAGGTATTAACTTCTAGGAACGGGATAAAATTATTATATTGCGCAATTATTAGGAACAAAAAGAAAAAAAATTTAAACACTATTTTTAATTTGAACGTAAAGAGGTATCCACAGACCTAAGCAATCGAAAATTAACAGATTTATTATAGCAGTTCGAAAGGGTGTATTGAAGATTTACATGAAACAGTCGATAAATCACGGGATAGTAAAAAGGGGTGTATTGAAGATTTACATGAAACATTTGATAAATCACGGGATAGTTCAAAAAGGTGTATTGAAGGCTTAGATGAAACATTTGATAAATCACGGGATAGCTTAATAAGGGGTAATGAAGGCTTAGATGAAGCAGTTGAAAAATCACGGGATAGCTTAATAAGGGGTAATGAAGGCTTAGATGAAGCAGTTGAAAAATCACGGGATAGCTTAATAAGGGGTAATGAGGATTTACATGATTCAATTGAGAATCACGGGATAGCAAGAGTTTATCAAAAGTTGAACATTGGAGGGGAGGGAAAGAAAAAAAAAAAATACAGTTCAACCAATAGAAGGCAGTGGTCGCTTCTATAACAAAATCAAACCATAGAGATGGCGGATCTCTCAAACAAAACCGTCAACAAAACCAAACAAAAGCTTGGAGTTATGGCGAATCTCCAGAACACATCGCCAGATAAGATCTTAATGTACGAATATATATTTATATCACCCACTATTCTTATGTATCTATTCGGTATCAATCTGAAAATTTCGCAGAATTTGATGGGCGAGATCCGAGCTCGGGATGCGTTGCAAGTAGTTTCGTATTGCGAGTTATAAACCTTCCCAAAACGTATGTTTACATATATATCTTTTTATGTACTGTTCATTGAATGAAACGAACTCACTTACAATTAGTGCTTTAGGCCTGTCGGGTCACTCTCGTCTCATTTCTTGAACGTGGAGGGAGGATTCACGACCCGTAACTCCACACAAACCCGTGAGTATATGATTGCATATAGGACGAAACCGGTTCGCCCTAAGTAAATAGTAAACTTTGGAGGAGTAGGAATTTGGAGGTATCTGGGCTTGGGGGAAGACCTGAAGGCAGTGCATGATGGCGAAGGAAGGTCAATTGGGACGCGATAACTTAGGTATCAATCAATTGAACCGTGCCAAAAGACTGTGCGAATTTTGGGTTGACTTCTGATCACCCTGCTTACTTGATGGAGGCAGGAGCCAAATTTTGCCAGAAAAAGGGTTATTCTGAGTTCGTCAAATATGCAATTAACAAATTACATTAACCTACTAAATCCATCTTTATATGTACCTTATAGCAGCTGAATCTAAACGGAGGGGCGCCCAGCAGATACGAGATACAATCATAATCAAATTTACTAACATTTAACCATTTGAGTTATATTTAATTATCTGTTCAATTAGTCATGTGTAGTTTCGATTAGTATTGTTTATTCATGAATTCATTAGGATGTAGGGAATCATAATAAACGTCAAAGGGAAGTTAGTTCATTTAGAGAAATACTTAAGGTTAAATTTGCAAGAGAGAGACCAATACAGTTTTGAAATTCAACACTCTGTTTAGAATCAAGAGGGTTACCACAAAATTTAAAGTAATTAAAGTCCTATATCATAAATCAAAAAATTACACAACGTTTGATGGAGTTTAATTACAACCTAAATACGAAAATATCTACGTTCAAAGTCGTAAATAACGTATTTATTAGTTAAGTACATATATCGCTAGAGGTATGTAGTACAAGGGAGCTTTAAGTAGCTTTCTGTAGTTATCAGATGAAATAAGGGTCCAAATTTATAAGGGCTTGTGTGACGTAGGGGAGGAATTTTCCATCCCCACCACACATATGCAAAGCCTTAAGAATTTAAATATCGATCAGAGCCAAGAGAAAAGAAGAATATTACGACTGGTGCCAAGTGCCCAGGAGTAAATAAAATACAGACAAATATAAGAGAGTAGAAAAGAGATACATCACAACTGCACAGCCGTGACAGGAGATCAGAGTTTTACAAGTTGTTTTAGAAAAAAAAAAAAAAACTTTTATTGGTCAATCTATTGCAAAAAAAAAAAAAAAGTGAAGAAAAAAAAAAATAATAATAATAATAAGTAGGACGTTATGTTAAATGAAGTGATAATAAAAATAAAATAAAAATCAGAACAGTGCGCCGTTAAATAAACACGAAAAAAATATATAAATAAATAAATAAATATACGAAAATAAATATATAAACAATACATTTAAATATAAAAAAAAGTGTTAACGAATAAACTCTACAGGTTTTAAAATAATTTATAAAAGTGTCGATATAAAGTTAAATCAAGTGACCATGAATTTGTTGATTGCTTATGAGATTATAAATATCATAACAAAGAATGTAGGTCAGATACAAGCGTAAACAGTTTATTCAAGGCGGGCCATAAATTGACAGAATAATGGTATTGACATTCCTGAATCCAGAATGTTAATGATCGTAATGTAAACAATCTGATACGAGATACCGCGGTGTTTGTAAGCATCGAAAGATTGATAACCTAAGCATCGAAAGTGATAACAAAACATCGAAAAATTTTGAAGTAGGCGACATCGGGGGTAACGCGCATCGCTTTAAGAGATTGTAGAATAAACAAACTCGAAAATGATATCAACACTCGGTTACGGAAAAAATAAACAGACTTTACAGATAAAAACGGGGGAACTTACCTACATAAAGTGACCCTTTGTTTATAGTTAATGTTGTGGGTTTGTATGTGAGGATTATCACATAAAAAGTCATAACATAAAAGATAAGGAACATAAAATAAAAATAACATAAAATATTTGATTGGGGATAGTGTCGAGTTGAGAACTTTAATATCACAGGCGAATGTTTTATAGGTATATACCTATTTAAGGGAACATTTGATCATTCGGACCAAAAAAGGAGGGGATTTGACGAAATAACATCAAGATAGGTATTGCGAACTCTAAATAGATTTTGCGAAAATATCGTAGGTATTGCGGAACTTGAAGGAATGGTTGGCATTCTAAACAATGAGTAATTATTGGTTGAACGAAAATCACGGGATATTCATTAACATTGGAGTAACAATATTCATTCCGTTTTTTTTGCAATTACCTACATTCATTTGAAATGAAGAGTGATGGTAGAGTTGATCTAATTTGGGTTACAATCATCATGCAAACAAATATAAATAATTAAAAATATTGTGTTTTATAGGGGGACAGGTTCCAAAAAAAAAAAAAAAATAAATAAATAAAAATAAAAATAAAATAAAATAAAATAAATTATAAATATATATAGGTATATTTATAATAAATAGTTGGTATTGAGTTAAATTCATTAAAAATTTTAAACAGAAAATGGCGGAAAAAAGGAAAGTGGATGCGACGGAATTAGAAGCTAAAGAAATACCGTCGGGAGATGAATTACGGGAGATATTTAGACGTTCAAAGAGGTCTAAGTTACGAGTCGAGGATATGATAGAAGTCGTTCAGCCAGAGGGGGAGACCGACACAAAATCGGAGGAACAGGGCGAAAATAAGCGAGAGTGTGAAGAGAGACTCACACATGATATGTTACAGGAAAAACCCGAGGAAAAGGAACAAGAAAAGTTAACGAAGTAAAAGGAAAAATAAAAAAATAAAATAAAAAATATAGAAAAACGAGAAAATTGAAAAAAAAAAAAAAAAAAAAAATAAGTAAAAAAAAAGAATAAGGAAGGCAACATAATTTACATAAGGTAATTTAGGAAACTAAAATAGAGATTATAAGGTTGTCGCTTAATAAGATAAAATATAAACATTAACCGGGCGACACTCGGAAAATAAAGAAAATGGTTGGGAAACGTGGAACAAGTAGGCGAGCCCAGGCTTTAGTGACAGCAATCGGGGAAAATGTCACAACCGAGACTTCAACAATAAACATAGGAGATATAACTACAATAATTCAGGCAGCTTTGGCACCGCTCGTCAATAAGATGCAAGAACTCGAGAAACAATTGGAAAGCCCAGCAACAGTGGCGGTGATAGGAGAGGATAGTGCGCCGAAAAGCGTTCTCCAAGTAGTGGAAATGTTACCACAGCAGGAACGACCATCATTCTCCGGTGGAAATCAAAATCCCATTAGTTTCCTGGAAGATTTAAAAGAATACACTAGAAAAGTGAAACGAACGGATCCATTAGTCGTCGTACGGGAAAATTTGAAAGGGGAAGCTAAATCGTGGGCAAAATTGTACAATAAACGATGGGAGACTATGTTAGATTTCGAACGAGATTTTTTAGCTACCTATTGGGGAGACATAAAGAAAAATGAAGTTCGCCGTCGTCTTGCAGAAGGGGTATATGATGCCAAGAAAAATATATCCATGCTTACTCATTTCGCAAACTATTGGGAGCTAGCGAAGGCTTTAAAGATTACTGACACACCGTTGGGCATAGTTGACGAGATTATGAGACATTATCCGAAGGAAATTCAATCGCTATGGTTTTCGGGGCAATCAGGAGATGAGATTGTCGCCGCTGAGTTTCTACGAAAACTAGATACAATGGTATGTACACCAGAAGAACGGAACATGAAGAAGAGGAGTGGGGAGGAATCCAGCAAGAAGGACAAATACCGTGACCGTTACCGCGCCATAAAAAGGAGGATACGCGCAATTGAAAGTGTGGGCGAAAACGCTAGTTGCAGCAAGTGCACCGATGTTAACAGTTCACCAAAAGAAAATTCTACAATAACTACAGCCGGGAAGGAGCTAGTGGTCGCAGCCAACTCGGGAGATAAAAGGAGATTATAGCGCTTTACATTTAGCTAGATATTACACAAGTAATAAGAAACAAAAATCAGGTTTACAATTAGTGGAAGTCAACGAATAGAGTGCGAAGTTTACAAATATTTGTAAATGTTAATAAATAAATAAACGATTGAGAAATATAAATAAAATTATGTTAGGGTACATGATAATTGGGGAGGGGGAAGAAAGAAAATTACTAAAATATTAGATTATCAGATTGCTTGCGAGGGGCGGATCGTCGTTAAGTCTTTGAGGGTGAGTGGACAAGTTCTTAATAAGCGACAATCATATTCAATTATTGAAATAGGGTAAGGCAAATAAATTCGTTAATTTTGATTTTCTAGTTGAAAAAAAAAAAAATTGACTTTTTTTTTATGTGTTAGTGAGAGAAAAGAAAAAAAAAATGTTAGATAAGTAAGAACACTCAAAAGGAGAGAATTAGAGATATTATATGGCACACAAAAGGGACATTTTGAAAAAAAATAAACAATGCTTAGGGATTTTTTTTTTGAAATATTGAAATAAGAAAGTTTATCTATAGATATAGGGTAGACATTAAGTATAGAGATAAAAAGGTAACATTTGAATTAAGGTATAAATAGTTTAGATTTCAAAAAAAAAAAAAAAGGAAAAAAAAGGGAACGCTGAACCAATTTGAGGATAATAAAGAACATTTATAAAAATTTAAATATTAGAGTGGACAACACTTAGGCTAGAACAACTTTGGATGAATTAAGAAATTACAATTAGAAATTAAGAATTATAAAATAAAGTTTAAATAAATAAAGAAAAAAAAAAAAAAAAATGCTGGAAAATTTATATGAAACATGTATACCACTGATTGTCGGATTGGGTGAGGTCGTGCGAAAACACACATTTCACAAAAATTATTCATACTTACAAAACAAAAAAAACAATTAATTGCACACCAAGAGACCACCCGCTTTTCAGTTGTTCGAAAGGCCGCGAGATTGTAAACAATCTTTACTTAAATCATTGTAAGGGAGGTCTTAGTCCAATTTGGTTGGGGACCACCAAAACACGCGAGTCGAGGGGCGTGTTCCAGCAAAAAGAAATTAATTTTGAATCTATCAAAATTAAAGAAAATTTCATAAAGTAAAATCTACGCGAAAAGAAAATAAAGAATACAATGAGATTCAAATTCAAGATTGTTAACAATCCGAGCAAAAGAGAAGAGGGAGATAGGAAGTAATAGGATACGGAAAAGAGATAGGGGATAACAGAATGAGGAGGGGGAGATAGGAAGTAATAGGATACGGAAAAAAGATAGGGGATAACAAAATGAGGAGGGGGAGATAGGAAGTAATAGGATACGAAAAAAAGATAGGGGATAACAAAATGAGGAGGGGGAGATAGGAATTAATATGACACGGAGTAGAGATAGGGGATAACCAAATGAGGAGGGGAAGATAGCTAGTCTAAATTTGAACACAATTTCGGTGTCTAACGAAAAAAAAAAAAAAAAAAAAAAAAAAAAAAAAAAAAAAAAAAAAAAAAAAAGAAGAGGACATTAAAATAAAATACAACGTTAGCCACAGCAAATTGAGTTCAGAGGAGGGAACTGTGATGAATTGCATTGATCAACAGTGAAAATTAGGAAATATCGTAGCTTCCCAATTTAATTTAAAAAGAAAATATCAATTACTTATAAAACGGACACGTCTACGACATCTATCGGATTAGAGTAAAGTGAATTCATATTTACGGTAGGGATCTATAATTAGACAAAGTGAGACGAGTATTGATAAAAAAATCACAGATGGTATCAACAAATAATCAAAGACAGGGACTCCCCAGTATGCTTTAGGCCGTGATATATTGACAGCCAATTGAATTGCAGCAAAAGCGATTAAAAACCAATTCAGCCTATCAACGGGAAGAGGGCCGAGCCCATTTTTAGAACAAAGGAACGACCTTTGGACTTGGCAATTAGTACTGTGATTAATGAGTTTGACGTTCCCACCAAACCGAGAGGTGAATAAACTCCATGGGAAGAAATAATCTGTTCAGGGATAAAAGAACGATGACCCCAAGAAATGTTATGATTAACCGGTACGTTCCAGGGATCAGAAACCCTAGTTCCCGAACGCATTAAAGCATATCAGGTGCGGAAAAAAGGATACACGTAAACAACGTTTGAAAATTTTAAGTGAAAAATTGCATAGCAAGTGACGAAAACGTGTTGTAAGGTGTTAGGGAGATTTCATCTATAATACGATTGTTTGTGACGACCGGAGATGATCGATTCGAGGGAAAACGTGCTAAAGGAAATGGAAATGTTGAAAAAACAATGGAAAATTATTGTTATCAATTCTAGACGGAGCTAGGATATTACGATGAAAGATTTAGGGAGGAAACGTCAAAAAAAAAATGAGAGTTTTAAAGAATAGGCGAGGGTATATTTCAGATGTCTAGAGCAGTAACAAGTGTTAGAGAAGAAATAGAGTGCAGTACGGAGGGGAGTGGAAAATGCTGAAAACATTGCGATAGAAAAACTCAGGAAAAGGAGTCATTTTACGTAATTAAAATGGAGTTTATAGAGTAACATAGTACGCGATTGCAGAAAAAAAATGAGGCATTACAATGGTTGTCGATTTCAGATGTATTTTGTTGTGATAAACAAGGAATATTCGAACATGAAAATTGTTTAGATAAGGACGATTAACCGTTAAAAAGGTAATAAAAATTATCATGGGTCTTATGAAATATTTACATTAAAGAATTCTCGTAAAAGTTAACGACACTGAAATAAAAAAGGATTTATTGCCAGGTGGGTACAGGAACTAATGTATACAACTGTCAAGGCATATGGTTTATGGGATTTTGCGTAAGAACGGGACAAAATTTGGGAGGCGATCTCTATGAAGCAATAAAAATGACAGGAATTTAAGGGCCGAAGTGGGGGTATCTCCTATAAAGATGTTAAAAAATGATATATTTATTAATAACAAATAGAAAATGAAATTTTCCAAGAGGCAGCAAACATCAAAAAACGATATGGTTATATCAGGGAAGTACGGGGAAGTGAGGGGAAAGGAGATACGACAGAGAAAAACAAAGGAAATCTTAGATTAACAGTGAATAAAATAAATACGGCTTGAAATATAAAAATCTATAGAGATATGAACAATAGCGTAAGGATAAATAAGGAAATTCATGGAAAGAGTGTCGTGAATAAAAGAAAATTCGAGAAAAAATGGAAAATTCAAATATACGACGTAAATAGAGAAAATTCGGTTTTAAATGGAAAGGTTCATATAGAATACAGAAAAACTCGAGGAAAAATAATAAAATAAAAATGAACAATTTGCGAGAAAGGCTTCGACATGAAGATATCTCTGATAGGCGAATTTGGGGACAGATTTGGAACATATGGTAGATGCCGTACGCACGGACATGTTACGGAATAGATGAAAATAGAACTTTAAAATTATTAAATTCAAGCTAATTTTGTATGAACACCAGGACAAAGGAAGTTGGGCCATTAAACATGGATCTTACTAAATCCGGATCTTGTAAGTATGGGAGTACGAGACAGAATTGAAAGTATCAGACACGGAAGGTACTAAGAGACCGCATTCGACAATAATGGAGAGGTTTCAAGAAATTACGAGTTGATAGTAATTAGATTGGTTTATTATAGGAGATTCAGATACGATCTTTTGGACCTGAGAGGGGTATAAAAGTCTAGACAAATGCCAGTTGAGGAGTCTACGTCGTGGTCGAAAAGGTAGTAAGTTCGCGGAACGTGACGAAACGGTGGGTGACTTAAAGTGGAAAAATTCTAAGTGATAATTATTTTGATACTTAGAAAAATTTCACATTCTAGTCAGTGATATACAAAAAAAAAATACTTTGCAGTTAGAGTCAGTGAAAAATAAAAATAAAGCCAACGCATTAATTACTTGTGAAAAATAAAAGTGCTCGTGATAAATACAATTTGTTTTAGTGGAAAATTCGGATTTTATAATCACTTAATATCGTGTTTTTAAACTTAGAAATTTCGCGTTCAATATTAGTGCAATAAATAACTGAAGTGATGTGATAATTTAGCGTGAAGAAGTTATAATTAAATACGTGTGTTCAATCTAAGTGAAAGTGTTCTAACAAATAATAAATATTTAAATTAATTATCTTAAATAATAATAATAAAACAAAATAATATTTTATTAATACATAAAAGTTCGGAGGGATAAAAATTTAATTTAACAACAATTTACCATCTCTAAATTAATCGTGAAGTAACTATCATTTAAAGTGTTATCTAACCAACGAGTTTTGAGATAAAATACAGTTTAGAACGATAGAGTTCATACATCATTTTAATTAATTAGATTAAATGAAAAAAAAAAATTGAAGTCAAAAAGATTTAATTAAATTTAGGAAAATAAAAATTTAATTTAGGAAAATCGCAGCAAGGTTGCCGTGTATTTCCCGGTCGAAAAAAACCTTGGTAGGGGTAAGTCTTTTCCGTTATAAAATTTTACAGATTCCAAGGAGATAGCGGAATGCAGCAAACATTGGTATTTGGATTAATTATTTGACCAAGATATTACTCGCTTAATATGTGATATGTAACTATATTAAAATATTATAAATATAATAAGTATATTTTATATATATTTATATATGTATGTATATAAACACATATATTTGTAATTTTATTGTTCCCAAGAAAAATTTTAATCAAAAAAAAAAAAAAGAAAAACACTTATATAAAAAGAGGAAAAGGGTATCGATTCCTACCTCTGAATTCATCAATAACTATTAAAAGTAGTTATGTGTGATAAATTTACAAATCAATATTTTATATTTAATGTTATGTATGTATTAATATAATTTCAGAAAATCCAGAGCATTTGAAATAAGTTATGATATTAGACATTATTTCAATCATAAAATTTATGTATATACATATCAATATTATAAATTATTTATTGAGACAAAGTATATATAAATGAATAAATATGTATACGTAATCGGGTATCAGACTAGACAATTGCGCTAAGTACATCATTATCAAACAAAGAAAAATTTTTAGAGTCATCTCACACGTCTCCGGAATGTCTAAAGTAAACATACCTCATACGCTTGAATCTAGGTCACGAGGCCGTCGAGAATGTTTACAAAGCTCAAATTGTTTACAAAATAAGTCGGTCACTGGGGCACTAGTTCGAATACAGTAAAAAGAAAAAAAAAAAAAATGACCTTGATTAGTGGATATCGTACTTAGGTATTAACTTCTAGGAACGGGATAAAATTATTATATTGCGCAATTATTAGGAACAAAAAGAAAAAAAATTTAAACACTATTTTTAATTTGAACGTAAAGAGGTATCCACAGACCTAAGCAATCGAAAATTAACAGATTTATTATAGCAGTTCGAAAGGGTGTATTGAAGATTTACATGAAACAGTCGATAAATCACGGGATAGTAAAAAGGGGTGTATTGAAGATTTACATGAAACATTTGATAAATCACGGGATAGTTCAAAAAGGTGTATTGAAGGCTTAGATGAAACATTTGATAAATCACGGGATAGCTTAATAAGGGGTAATGAAGGCTTAGATGAAGCAGTTGAAAAATCACGGGATAGCTTAATAAGGGGTAATGAAGGCTTAGATGAAGCAGTTGAAAAATCACGGGATAGCTTAATAAGGGGTAATGAGGATTTACATGATTCAATTGAGAATCACGGGATAGCAAGAGTTTATCAAAAGTTGAACATTGGAGGGGAGGGAAAGAAAAAAAAAAAATACAGTTCAACCAATAGAAGGCAGTGGTCGCTTCTATAACAAAATCAAACCATAGAGATGGCGGATCTCTCAAACAAAACCGTCAACAAAACCAAACAAAAGCTTGGAGTTATGGCGAATCTCCAGAACACATCGCCAGATAAGATCTTAATGTACGAATATATATTTATATCACCCACTATTCTTATGTATCTATTCGGTATCAATCTGAAAATTTCGCAGAATTTGATGGGCGAGATCCGAGCTCGGGATGCGTTGCAAGTAGTTTCGTATTGCGAGTTATAAACCTTCCCAAAACGTATGTTTACATATATATCTTTTTATGTACTGTTCATTGAATGAAACGAACTCACTTACAATTAGTGCTTTAGGCCTGTCGGGTCACTCTCGTCTCATTTCTTGAACGTGGAGGGAGGATTCACGACCCGTAACTCCACACAAACCCGTGAGTATATGATTGCATATAGGACGAAACCGGTTCGCCCTAAGTAAATAGTAAACTTTGGAGGAGTAGGAATTTGGAGGTATCTGGGCTTGGGGGAAGACCTGAAGGCAGTGCATGATGGCGAAGGAAGGTCAATTGGGACGCGATAACTTAGGTATCAATCAATTGAACCGTGCCAAAAGACTGTGCGAATTTTGGGTTGACTTCTGATCACCCTGCTTACTTGATGGAGGCAGGAGCCAAATTTTGCCAGAAAAAGGGTTATTCTGAGTTCGTCAAATATGCAATTAACAAATTACATTAACCTACTAAATCCATCTTTATATGTACCTTATAGCAGCTGAATCTAAACGGAGGGGCGCCCAGCAGATACGAGATACAATCATAATCAAATTTACTAACATTTAACCATTTGAGTTATATTTAATTATCTGTTCAATTAGTCATGTGTAGTTTCGATTAGTATTGTTTATTCATGAATTCATTAGGATGTAGGGAATCATAATAAACGTCAAAGGGAAGTTAGTTCATTTAGAGAAATACTTAAGGTTAAATTTGCAAGAGAGAGACCAATACAGTTTTGAAATTCAACACTCTGTTTAGAATCAAGAGGGTTACCACAAAATTTAAAGTAATTAAAGTCCTATATCATAAATCAAAAAATTACACAACGTTTGATGGAGTTTAATTACAACCTAAATACGAAAATATCTACGTTCAAAGTCGTAAATAACGTATTTATTAGTTAAGTACATATATCGCTAGAGGTATGTAGTACAAGGGAGCTTTAAGTAGCTTTCTGTAGTTATCAGATGAAATAAGGGTCCAAATTTATAAGGGCTTGTGTGACGTAGGGGAGGAATTTTCCATCCCCACCACACATATGCAAAGCCTTAAGAATTTAAATATCGATCAGAGCCAAGAGAAAAGAAGAATATTACGACTGGTGCCAAGTGCCCAGGAGTAAATAAAATACAGACAAATATAAGAGAGTAGAAAAGAGAAACATCACAGTCTCTATAGTCGAGCTGACGTTAAGTGTGTGCGACTGTTGAATCTGGAAAACTCCAGATTCGACGTAATGTGGGTACGCGTCAATCTTGCCAGTACGGTAAGATTCTACGCGTGTTTATACCGCTCACCGAACCTTAGCGAATCAGACACGTCCGAGCTTTTCAAACATTTAAGCGACACTATTGATAACCTCTTGCCCCGCTACCCTATGGCAGAGTTTGTGGTCCTGGGGGACTTCAATGTTCATAACGAACCTTGGTTGAAGTTCTCAGGATCAACAGACTCGGCTGGACGCCAAGCGGAATCCTTTGCCCTTTGCTACGGATTGGAGCAAATGGTTCAGGAGTCTACAAGGGTTACAGTATTGAAGTCACAGCGCCTTTAGGATCGTCCGACCACTGCCTGGTGACGACATCAATCCCTGTAAACTTCAGATCACCAAACGAGAGGCTGAAGAGAAAAGTGTGGCACTATAGGTCAGCAGATTGGTTCGGTCTGCGGGCACATTTTAATGCTTTCCTGTGGTCAGCTGTCTGTTTTCGGACTTCGGATCCCTCAAGATGTGCCCAGGAAATTGGTGAGGTCATCACATCCGCGATGGATGGCTTCATCCAATCTACTGTTAAGGAAACTGGTATAAACTCAAAGCCGTGGTTCAGTCGACAATGCGCTGAAGCAGTGCGACGAAAAAACGCGGCTTACCGAGCCTACAACACATCTAGAACATCCGAAGACAGAACAGCTTACAACAAAATGGCAAAGGAAACCAAGAGAATCATAAATAGGTCAAAATTCGAGCACGACCAGCAGATCAGCAGAAAACTGACTGCATGCCCGCATGGCAGCAGGTAATTCTGGTCGCTTGCGGGCTCAATAGGTCGCAATTTCTGCAAATCCAGTCTGCCACCTCTTACCAGACCTGAAGGCTCACTAGCAAACACCGCCACCGAAAAGGCTAACTTACTAGGTAAAATGTTTGCGGATAACTCAACCCTCGATGACCAAGGTGCTTTCCCGACGTCGGTTCCTCACTGCGGTTTTCGTATGAAAAAGCTGAGGATCCGGCATCGGGAAGTACTCCATGTTTTACGAGGGCTTGATGTTAATAAAGCTAGTGGGCCTGACGGAATACCTGCCCTGGTACTGCAAAGGTGCGCTGCAGATATAGCTCCAATTTTGACGAAGCTTTTTAAACTGTCCCTGAAGACTGGTTCTGTGCCCTCTGGTTGGAAAAAAGCGGTTATCCATCCCATTCCAAAGAAGGGCGACCGCTCCAACCCGGCCAACTACCGCCCCATAGCGATCACATCAGTTCTGTTTAAGGTGATGGAACGTGTGATCAACGACAAAGTGCTCACATACCTCGAGAAGAACAAAATTATTAACGACCGTCAATACGGATTCCGGCGGAACCGCTCGTGCGGTGATCTTCTCACGTATGTGACGCATGTTTGGGGGCGATGCCTGGAACGTTTCGGTGAGACCCAAACGGTTGCACTGGAGATATCCAAGGCCTTTGACCGGGTTTGGCACCGAGGACTTGTCAACAAACTGCATTCTTACGGACTTCCCGCATCCTTGTGTACGTGGATTGCCGACTTCTTGAGGGAGAGGTCGATTCAGACGGTAGTCGATGGTTTCACCTCTTCCTCTCACTCGATAAACGCTGGCGTCCCGCAGGGATCGGTTCTGTCTCCAACTCTGTTTTTGTTGCACATCAACGACCTTTTGTCATGTGCACCAATTCACTGTTACGCGGATGACAGTACAGTTCATGATAGCTTTTCGTTTGACAAGCCCCCAAAGGGCTCACAAACTCCAACAGCTCGTAAGGCTTTGAAACAAAGAATGGATGGTTACCTCGAGAGTGTTTTCTCTTGGGGTAAAAATAATCTCGTTGAATTTAATGTTTCAAAGACCCAATCTTGTCTGATTACGTCTAAAAGGGATCGCAATGAAAATCTAGTCTCTTTCAACGGAAGCAATCTTCCGAACAGGCCCTCCATTGATATGCTTGGTGTAACCCTAAGTGACCAGCTCAGGTATGGGGGCTCCATCGAAGCCAGAGTAAAGTTAGCCTCCCAAAAACTGGGCGTACTGTACAGGGCCCGCAGATACTTTAATAGTACACAACTGCTAACCCTGTACAAATCGCAAGTGCGCCCCACGGTTGAATTTGGCAGCCACCTCTGGTCTGGAGCTCCAAAATACCTGAAAAATACCCTCGACTCTGTGCAGAAACGGGCGGTCCGTTTGATAGATTCTCCCATCTTAACAGACGGATTGCAATCTTTAGAGCACAGGCGTCGGGTGGGAATGCTATCCTTGTTCTACCGGTATTACAATGGAAGATGCTCCGAGGAACTAGCATATTTGATCCCTTCGGCACCGGTGCATAGTCGGGAAACACGCCAAACGCGTGCCCAACATTTGTACACAGTTGACATTTGTCACATGAGAACGGGTCGTTTCTTCGACTCGTACTTGTGTTCAACAGCTCGGCTGTGGAATGATTTGCCGGCCTCTGTGTTTCCTCCTTCCTACAACATGGGTCTCTTCAAGACCAATGTTCATTCCTTCCTCTCCTCAAAAAGACCCTCCACACAGCATCCCAGATGACATAGGCCCTGAGGGAAATTATTTTCCTCAGGGCCTCCTGTGTGGAGTTAATGTAAAAAAAAAAAAAATTGTTCTTCCGGTATTACAAGATGCTCCGAGGAACTAGCGTTATTGATTCCCTCGGCACCGGTGCATAGTTGGGAAACACGCCAAACACGCGCCCAACATTTGTACACGGTTGACATTATCACATGAGAACGGGTCGTTTCTATGACTCGTTCTTGAGTTCAACGGCTCGGCTATGGAACGATTTGCCGGCCTCTGTGTTTCCTCCCTCCTACAACATGGGTCTCTTCAAAACCCATGTTCACTCCTTCCTTTCCTCAAAAAGACCCTCCACACAGCATCTTCAAAGATGACATAGGCCCTGAGGGAAATTATTCTCCTCAGGGCCTTCTGTGTGGAGTTAATATATTTAAAAAAAATGATTATGTAGTGGCAGCGTTCACTCATTACCAGTAGCCACTCCACGCCATTACCTTTTCTGCGGTGAAGGTTCGACTCGTGTCCTTTTAACTCTGAAACAAAAAACCGACACGGGTCGTAGCGCAGAAAAGCCGACACTAAGTACGGCAAGATGAGAGGGTTACTTAGGAAATACTTTCTTGCGACTTACTTTGGGTCTCGCCGAGAGTGTAGATCTGGCAAAATGGCATATAATGCAAATAATAATGAAATTTTCCCACTAAGGAAGAGTCAATCTTAATCGATTGTTTATGTCTTTTTAATAAAATTTTGGCGTTAGAACCTGACAGTTTGATGGACAAATGTGGAAATTGCATCGCAAACAACATTAGTTAAAATCGGACCAATATAAATGGGCATTTGTACCAGGACGCACCAGGAGTACAGAGTAGAGGCGCAGGCGACACATACCGCTACTCTGCCCGGGGCTGACACCCGTGTGAAATATCACCTCATTTGTTGATGCCATAAAATGTATTTATCAGATCAACGCACGCATCGGGCGTCATTCGAACACAGACGCCTACGGGCGGAGCGATTGAAAACACACAGTTACAATCTCACTCCTCGCCACTTCTGCCCCTCGCGCCATTTTTATTCGGACACTCGTACATTTATGCAATTTTATGGATGTTCCTTTCGGTCATTATTCACGGGGCAAACGTGAAAAAGAGGGGATACCAACGCCGGAAAAGTGATCGAATTGAAAAAGTGAAGTATGGAATGTTTCATTCATAAATTCACTGGTAATGGGTATTTATTCTATAGTATTCACCGTCCATGGCAATTTAGCAGGCAATGTAATTTTCATTGAAAAGCTTACTATTGAACTCTTAATTCTTATTATATCCTTACAAATTGGAAATAACGATTGCAAATTCTGATAGAAATAAGATATCTTGGGATATGCATTGATAAGCTTTTAATATTTAAACAGCATGAATGAGATATTAAATATAAAATCACCCCATTAATTAGCATATTTAGACGGTTATCATGTCTGTTGCTACATAAATAAAAAAAATGTTTATATTATAGTCTCGTATATTAAAATTTAAATTACTTTATTGAACTCTGGGAAAACTCATACGACACACACAGAAATGAATTACAGGTATTAAAAAGCAAGCTAATCAAAAATACTATTTCAGTGCAGATCCAGAACTTCCACAAAAAAATTATACATGGGAACAAAACTGTTAACACCAAGAAAACTACATGAATACAATACGTGTCTCCTTATATACAAAATAAATAATAAACTCATACACACAAACACATAATTCATTGAAACGTTCCAAGTACACACACACACTTTATAACACGATAACATACATTTAAACATAACACGTATTATGGTATCCAATCCATTGAATACGTGGGAGCAATTTTTATAAATACCATCTAAACGACAATAAAAATGAAAAAAAAATCTCAGCATATATATTTATTTGAACGCATAAACGCAGTCATCTTTAACATGAGAAAGAAATAATATAAATAAAATTACAATAAAAATAAAAAAAGTACACAAATTAAATAAAAATATAAGCAACACAAATTTAAAGTACAGTGAGATATAATAAAGATAAGTTACGATAAAAAAAATACTAACATGATATAAAAATACAAACAACAAAAATTTTAAAGTAAGGTGATCAGAGGTTTACAAAATGTTTTATATATCTAGAAAACATTTTCATTCTTAACCAATAAATTAATGAAAATGAATAATATTGTTTTGTAATATAATACAATGTAAAATGTATTTAGTTAGATATTTAGTAAAAAAGTAGTAATAAACCTTAAATGGCAGATCCCCCGTCTACTCCCACTCCCACCCTAGGGGATAAAGATCCTTTTAAAAATCGGGAACCACGCCGAGGTCACCGATAATCCGGAGCCGTAGCAGTCCAGAACTAGTCAAGTCCCCAAGACAAACCCGAGCCGAAAGCAGAACAATTGTGGATAAACAACAAAAGAAGGGAATTAAGACTAATAAGCCAGCGTCAATTCCCACTAACACCAACTCTGCTCTTTCTACCACCACCGCAACTACATTCTCCTCTACTACAAGATCCTCACCAACAACAAACGTGTCCAGTCCAGCGCTTCCATCTACCAACGAGGACGAAATTCCTCCTCTCAAAACTAAACCGATTCTGACGGGAAATGTCAGCTTTCTGCGCCAATGCTCAAAAAGAACCCGTACTCAGTAACGCCTCGGCAGTAGGGAATCGAGGAGATCGCACCAGACATGCCATAATAGTATCGTCATCAGACCAAGAAGCGACGTTAGAATCCATCACCTCAACAATAAAGGATATTATCAAGCCAGCCGTTCTTAGAGTGGGTGTCAGTATAATTTTAAAGGCCAAAAATAACAAGGTTATAATTACCTGCCCTAAAAAGACAGATGCCGAGAAGATCCTAATAGTAATTTCAAAGGCAACTACAGGATCACTAAAAGCTCAAGACGGCAAGCTCCTCCGACCTACAGTAATCCTCAAAGGAGTAGCTAATGAATATAAAGACGAAAAAATTGTCCATGTGATCATTGAACAAAATGATCTCATCTTAGAAACAATCCAGGGCCGGAAACCTGAAGACTGCATCAAGATCCTTCGACTCACTAAAAACCGGAACGAACAGTTAAGAAACACAGTGCTAATAGTTGACGGTATTACTAGAAACGCACTACTCCGTCTCGGCCGAATAAACATCGGGTACATGAGGGTGCATGTGGAAGATTAATCATAATTAATGTAATGCTTCAAGTGCATGGGATTTGGGCATTCCTTGTTAAACTGTAACGTTTTAAAAGACAGATGTCTCCACTGCGCCGGCGAGCACAAATCGATGGTGCGCCCAAAAAAGGACGATGATTTAGCCACAAAGTGCTGGAATTGCAATAAAACTTCTAGCAATTAAGACGTTTACTCGCATAAAGCAAATAATCGACAGTGCCCTTATCGGCAAAAAAATGGAAAAGAGAGCCCCGCAAAGAACCGACTATGGAAAGTGAGGAACAAGATTACAAATACGAACATTTCGAAGAAGACATACAACATATTAATGAAATAGAAACACTTAATATTCTCAATGCTTCAAAAGTATCCAAACATTTTACGGGCAATTATGGTTTGAAAATTCTCAGCCAAAACATCAGAAGTGTCACCAAAAATTTTGATAATTTATTAGTTGTCTTAGAACAAATAAAAATAACGTTTGATGTTATCATCTCACCGAATGCTGGATTAGTGACGACTTTATTGCGCCCAGCATGCAAGGCTACGATGTTTTCTCATCAAAACATCACAAAAACCGTATTGATCGAGTGATAGTATACACAAAAAACTCTTTTTTTGGTTCAACATTTTCCACTTCAATTCTAGAAGCAAACAGTGTGACCATACAATGTCTTGATTCTGTTGTCATAATCGCCATCTATCGGTCTACCTCATATTCAAACATATCGCAGTTCCTAAACTCATTGAACGAAAATCTCAGATGCATAACAAATTCACGAACTGTATTATAGCTGGAGACCTCAACATCAAAATAATTGGAGATAAGCACCACCAAGCTGACGACTATGAATGTCTTCTTGCAAGTTAAGGTCTTAGATCTGCCATCAACTTACCTACTGGAGTCACACCTATATCTCAATCCTGTATAGATCATATTTACGTCAGGACAAAATTTAATATCTCTACAACTGTAATAAATACGACCACTTTGCCACAATGCTCGCTTTTTCCAAGAAAAATTACAAGAACAAAGACAATGAACAAAATAAAATGCAACTAAAATACACAGATTATGACGCTATTAGATCATCTCTTCAATCCATATCCTGGGCAAATAATGTAATTGAAACAGATGTTAACAATTTGTAAACAATTTGTAAACTTTTATAAGGATTTTGCGCACATTTTATTTTTATTTTTTTTCATCTCTCTATTTGTAAAATAATATTCTTATGTATATACATACGTCTTTTCCGTATTTAAAAGTAAAAATATTTGTAAATGTTTTTATCTGCTGTTAATGTTAATTCGTGAGAAATAGTTTGGATGCAGGTGAATTCTCTATTAATTTCAATTCTCTATTAATCTCAATTTGGGAGGCGGGAATGGGTACCGCCGCCCCGGGAACCTTTATTGGATAACCAACACCTCTGCCATAGGTCACCCCAAGTGGTTCGCTACGTTTGGTGATTTAGCATAGGTGCCCGGGTTCATGGGGTGAGGTTTGTCTAGGTCTTGGAGGCGGATGACCAGGACATACTGAACCCCAGATTCCTACCCACCCCTTAAACCCTTTTCCTTCCCAGAACTCTCCTCTCCTTCCTTTCCTTAAAAAACCCTCCACACAGCATCCCCAAAGATGACATAGGTTCTGAGGGAAATTATTTTCCTCAGGGTCTCCTGTGTGGAGCTCACGTAAAAAAAAAAAAAAATTGTTTTGTATATTCTTGTCAATTGACATCTGTATCTGTATTTTCTCCTTAATAAAAAAAAAAAAAAAGCACTGCAATGGTGAATTTTACTGAAAAAACAAATATGAGTGTGATAAAATACACAACTTTTCGAAAGGGGTTCAAAAAAATAGAAAAAAGACTTGGATCAACGACAACTTGGTTAAATGTTTACATAAGCGTGACAAACTACACAAACAGTCTTCAAACTCACCGAATAATATCAGGCTTCAAAATTACTATTAAAAATATAGAAACATCTGCCGATCAATAGGGAAACAGACAAAAGAAGAGTAATACAGACAAAAAATTGAATAAAACAAAGCTGACTCGAAAGCATTATGGAACGCAGTAAAGGAAATTAACATTATAAGTAGGAAACCAGCAGCACAATTTCAACAAATATAAGTTAACAATACAGTTATAACTGATCAGACTGATATTGCCAACATATTAAATAATTACTTTGCAGACATTGGTCAAACATTAGCCCGAACACTACTAAATAAATCAAACACTGACAAAGATACACTTGCTGCTAAATATATCACTAATGCACAAGATAACAATACATTTAGAGTAAAAACTTTCCAAACCAATGGCATAATACATCACATAAATAAACTGAGAAACGACTGTGCGACTGGACCCGACAAACTTAACACTAAACTAATAATAGAAATAAAACACCAAATAGTACTTTCCATCACCCACATCTATAATCTGAGTATTACTAGTGGTAAGCCCAGCCCATTTTAAAATTGCAAACATAGTACCTATTTACAAATCCGGCGAAAAAAATAATCCCTCTAACTAAAGGCCTATATGACTTTTAAATGTTCTCACAAAAGTTCTCGAAAATCAAGTGGAAATCCAACTGATAGACTATCTAGACAAAACATAAAATTCTATCAGAAAATCAATATGGTTTTAGAAAGAATATGGGAGTACAAGATGCAATATTAAAAGTGACGGAAACTATTTAAAAAAATGTTGACCAAAAAAAAGCTGCATTGCGGTTTTTCTAGATCTAAGTAAAGCTTTCGATAGTGTCCCATAAAATTCTCCTTAAAAAATTAGATAACATAGATATTAAAAACTCTGCATATAACTGGTTATAACAAATAATATATAACTGAACGCAGCCACGCACTAAAATTAGGCAACGTAACAAGCCAAAACAGATACATAACTTACGGAGTTTCCCAAGGAAGTACATTAGGACCCACCCTATTTTTACTTTACATCAATTGCCTGTGTCAGTTAGATATTAGCGGAGAAGTTATTTGCTTTGCGGATGACACTGTTCTCGTTTTCACTTCCGACTCCTAGACAAATGTATATAAAAAAGCTGCCGAAGGAATCAACCGGATAAAAAATTGGTTAGACAATAACCTGCTAATACTAAATATAGACAAAACAAAGTACATGATATTTAGTATAGATTCCAGACGTCAACCGAGACTTAATGAAAACTTAACCATACACGACTGCTCATCTAAAGAAAACTGCCCGAAATATGCAACCCGCTAAGACGGAATGAGATAATAAAATACTTTTAGACAACTATTTTAGGTGCACAGAATAAATAAATAAAACAGCGGGTAAAGTCAGAAAACTTATATATTTTTTTAAGAACATACGAAACGTAATGCCAGTGAAGACTTTAAAAACTACATACTATGCGTTAGGCCAATCAATTATTACCCACGTTATGATCGGTTGGGGTGGTGTTGCGAAAACTAATATGGACCCTCTCAATAAAACGCAAAAGGCCTTAATTATAGTTATCACAAAAAACCTTTTAGATTCTCGACAATACTGTTATTTAAAGCAAATAAACAAATTTTCTAAACGCAAACTGCCTTTCTGTTAGTATATTATATTTTAGTTTTAAAGTTCTTGTTTTGTCCTGTGTTACAATAGCACCGCTATTGTCTATTATTATTATTGTACCGTGTGTGCTATAACAGCACTATCTTTGTTAATTTTGTTCTTCTGTCATTTTTGTAAATACTGTATATTCTTTAGTTAGTTTTCTTCTTCTGTCATTATTTTGTAAATACTGTATATTCTTTTATTATTTTCTCAATATTATAAGGAGCACTGTAGGATTATTTTTAAATTTATTATAGTTAAGCGCACTTGAAGTGAAATGTCACAAAACTGCGATATATAAATGTAATGTTATTATTATTATTATTAAAGACTTTGCTGTATTGAACATACACCAACTGTACATCAAAATTATATCTATACATTACCAAAGAGACAAACTAAACCACCATACTGCACAACACAATTACGATACAAGACATAAACATCAACACATGATTCCGAAGATAAATACTACATATGGACAAAGACATTATTACAATCTGGCTCCAATTTTTTTAAAAATTTAATTGAAAAAGATGTTAAAAATATCCACATGACAAAAAATGCAAACCTAAAACACAAAATTCAGTGGATAATCAACAAAGGTATTGCATACTGCGGGCAGATAACTTGAACAAATCAAAAACCCACTCAACGCCTGTATTTTTCTCTTTTCCTCTCAATTATTTTTGTGTTTCTAATTTGTTTCTTTCAATTTTTTTCTATTTTTCTTATCTCTTTTTTTTTGATTTCCTTTATTGTTCTTTTATTCTTCTTCTCTAATTAAATTAAAATATTTTTATTATTATCTCATTTTTCTTCCAAGATTAAGATATCAAAATTAGTTTAAATTCCTGCCACCTCGGAACAGGTTCAGCCTAGTGAGGTGGCATATACAAAAAAATGTATATTGTATTTTGTATATATTGTAATATCTTGGTTAATAAATAATAAAAAAAAATAATTAATAAAAGAATAAAAAAAATTAATTTGTTTATTTCTCGATTTTTTTTTTGTATTATTTCACCCCCCGCTATGCTGGAGATGTTCATGTGTTAATTATGTCTTCATTTATGCAAAACAAAACTCAATAACCGAAATATCTGACAATATTATTGTATTGGCGGTCAGTTATTTTAAAGCATCACTGATTTCTTGCCCTAACGGACGGAATCTTTGTTCTA
Source organism: Limnephilus rhombicus (assembly GCA_929108145.2). NCBI lineage: Eukaryota > Metazoa > Arthropoda > Insecta > Trichoptera > Limnephilidae > Limnephilus > Limnephilus rhombicus. Next base: position 39,080,960 of record OV815271.1, on the reverse strand, counting down.
AAGTATGTACTTTAGAATAAAAGTATGTACTTTAGAACAAAGATGTCGGGTAAAAATGCTATGTTTCTTTTGATGAAAAATCAACGAAAAGTGCTCAGAAGAACAAGTGAAATTAATACATTTGACACCAGTGGGAGACAAGCCGGGAAGACGAGCCCAATGCGTTTCCAACATTCGTATATGAAATTTGAGTGCTACTTGCGAACGGTCCGTTATCACAAACCCGTGCTCAATAGCACGGTTTTGCCGGTATGTGTGTTTCCTCTCTTCTAAATTAAGGATTTGGACAACCAGGTTCACTTCTTCCGTTACTTGAAAAGGTCCTCCCTAAAGTAAAAATATGACATAGTATGACAAAAATATGACTTACTAGTAATATAGCCCAGTTGGTAGATTAAGGAAAAGGTGTACACTCAATAACAATAAAAATTGATAAAAAATACCGTCTTTAATATTTAATTTTAAATTTGTTGGTGCATTACGCCAAGTGTCGCCAGATAACTCCTTCAATAGCTTACAATTTATTAGCGTTATAAACAGTCTTTAAAAATGCATATATAACGGTATTAAGAATATCTATATCATTGACCAATAAAATTATGACATTCACATTGACCATGAATGAAAAAGAAGAATGCATAACAACATACCTAATATAAACAGTTCTGATGAAGTGCATCTATTTAAACCACAAAAAGTGTTAAATGAAATATTTCCAAAGTTTACATTTAAACTTGGAATGAATATTTATTTATTTATTTACGCCTATTTAGGCTTTTACATACATATATATATATAACAATATTAACGAAATTATACTAGTAAATAGTGCAAGAAACTAATGTTTAAAACACTTGCACAAAAATAAATTCAAAGTAAAAATATTAGGTATTGAATTTGAACCACACAGGATGTAGGTACAAAATACAAAAAATCCGATATAGCTTTTTTTCTTTCAGCCAACAAAATACATCAATTTTAATAGCTTTATCAAAATATTCCCCTATTTGATGAAAAAAACTTCAATAAGGTATGCTTATATAATAAAATTGATGTACTAAATATATCAACAACATCGGAGTATTTGTTTCCAAGCTGTTGAATCCGTCGCATAGGAGTATAATATTGACTTGTTGACTTAGAATTGCTACAATAATATGGTAGATACTGTCTTGTGACTGACCTGCCTGGAGTATGAAAAGAAATTACATATAATAAATCAGGGGTGAATATCAATAATATCTATAAATTTAAATAATATCACAACATTTTTTTTACCAAAATGTGCGTTCAATTTAATAATTTTGCTTTGAGCTTATCTATTTGAAATTTCACTTCAAATTAAATTGCATTTTTTCTGACCTTAGCTGTTTGCTGCACTTTAATAGCCCGTAGAATCAGAACAAACGTGTTAAATTTCTCTCGTAAATAGTCGTTACATCAGACACAGATGGCCTCTGCAGCCCAACACCCAACACCCAACACCGAACAGCCCAGCCACTACCGCGCGTGGGTAATGTACGCCACTTTGTGGTTCACTTTGTAATTTGAGAAAAATATGCTAACAGTGGAAACCCTGTTTCATTCTCTTTGGTATGATGTGTTTCCTTTAAAAAAATACAAATAGGATATTAAAAACTGCGAAAAAGAACACAAGAATATCATTTTGTGTACCTTTCAAAGATTTTTCATAGAAAACGAAATTTAAATAAAAAATTATGTTTAGGCACAATTTTTTTATTTGAATATTATTTTGAATTTAATTTGAATTAAACAAATAGGAATTCAACATTTTTATTAAAAAGAAAGACTAACTTTCCCGAATTATGGTAGGAAAAACTACTTTTAAGGAAATGGATTAAACCCACGATGCCTGGATGAGAACCAAACGCATTTTCCCACCCAGCTACTAAATCTTGACAATATTGCATAGCATCATTTATTCACGGTTAAAAGCTGTAATCGTAACGTGTGTTGTGTTAGAATGTTCGACCAAGAATATCAAGACAGGGCGTGTAGGTCTTAAAAATGACACCGGAACCAAAAATATTGGTTTAAAAAGAAAGAGAAACACTTATTAAAAAGAAAGTCAATTATCTCACAGTCAAAAAATCGCAAGAAGCATTGGTTTGTACCTTTAGTTGGTCTGCGTGGAGCTAATTTGTTTTCCAGCAAGTTCGCGGTAACGGAAGTACTAACTTTGTGAAGGTCATTTTTAAAACACAAATTTCAGGCAGTAAGAAATATTTTAGGTATGGGCTATCGCGGACTTTATTATTAACAATTTCATCAGTTATTTGAATATCTAAAAAAATATGTAAATGGCATATGAATTCGAAGCAGCGTATCGAGAAAAGTAGCATTTGATAAAAAAATAAATAATTTGTTCCTAATAAAACAACTACATCACGCAAGAGGTACAATGGAATTCGATGGGTAGTTGTATTATGAAATTTCTCGTAGGTGGTGTCACTTTGGGATTGGAATTGGGTATGGAAGGGCTAATCTACAGTTAATATATCGATGGTTAGAATATATAATAATATCTGCAGAATTCGCAGTCGCAACACATTGTTAACCAACCACAGCGAATATTCCTAATCTGGCAGTTATGTATGATAATTTACAGGTACACTGGTGCTAATAGAAATGACAATGTAAGCCGAGTGAGATTCGCGTTTTCAATCCCATGCAAGCTAAATCCTCCACCATTATACATTTATACAAACATGAATTTCAGTTTTTTTATAATGGTGATAAGAATGATGTTCTTTAAAAAATACACATAATATATATCCATACTTAACTATCAACTTCTGGCATATGTAAATAAACCACCCGTTACGACAAGGAAAAGGCAGAAAAGTGAAGTGAGAAGAATTGAATGCTAGAATTCTAGAAGTGAGGAACTATTTCACAACAACTGAAAAATATGGCATGCGTAATTTGCCGGTTTCATAAATAAGTTGGTCTGAGGCGAGGAGAAAGGATTGCGCTGCGTGGGACTTCAAGTGCCTCTCTGTACCAGGGGACGACAAAGCCTTCGAGGGTCGCTGAAGGCAGCGGCGGGGGCGGGGGAGGACAGGAAGTGATGAAGACGCGGCAGGCGGGAAAAGCTCCTCGCACCGGAAGTCGGGGAGGAAACAATGGAGACTGGTTTCGTGGTGAGTCCGTATTAGATAGTTAACGTTTGTGATATTATATAGTACATCGCGAAGTTATGGCATACAATGCTTAAGAAACGTGAAATGTAGAAGCATTTTCTGTCGTACGAAAATACCTTAGGTGTGATAATTGCAATGAAGAAAATGTTTATTTTGAAGAAAATCATTCCTAAACCGGGTTATTTTGTTAGCCTACTGACGATGTTCCTGATAGCAAGACTAAAATAGCTCATGGTAATTCAAAATACCATTGGTTTTGTACAATCACCGTATCAATGATAGGCAAAACCAGCTGTAGAAAGGTACTTGAAATAGTACTGGGCACACCGTACATAGGATAAATTATCTAGTAGGTACGTTAGGTAGGTGCTTAAAGTTTAGAAACAGGATAGCACACCGTAGATAGGATATAAGGTACTTAAAGTTTACAAATAGGACTAGGCACAACGTATATAGGATAAATGAAATTAAAAAACGTATACAGTTGGTAGGTAGGTACATAAAGTATACTAATAGTATCTACAAGTCAAAAATAAATTATTTGGATTTCAAGAATCTAGATTTTTTTTAAATCAACGATAATCATATCGGCAGGTACGAAAAAATATGATTTTTTCCAAAACTCAATATCGATTTTGTTTGATTCAAAATGTGCTTTAACATATACCCCATTCAAGTTATCAATAAAAATTGTCAAACGCGTGAAGACGAAAATTAAAAAATTATGAGTTCTTGTGATTATTTTTTTATCGTACTTATTTATAATTTTTCAATTACGTCAAAGCAAAATAAGCATGCAATTTTTTTTAAATATATTAGTTTACCGTAAATAAATGGACAATCTGAAGTATTTTAGTCACAAAACACATATTCGGGTATTTTAACAATGATTTTATTTGAACTAAAATTAAAATTCTGAAAAGTAGTTTTCCTAGATTATTTATTTATTTATTTTACTATATGATTATATGATTTGAAATGTGCATTTTATATAAGACAATATTTCGTTTAAAAAATAACGGAACTGGCAACGACCAATGGTAAAATCTTGTTTTAATAAAAATGAACATATTTTTTTCAAATTTTAAAACAATAAACATTACTAAATAAAATAACATTCTTTCCAAATCAATTTATATTTTTTTATAGAAAAGAGTCGATAAGTCTAGAATTTGTTTAAAAAGAGGTATATTTCCGGTTTTGTCTGGTTATACTCTATTAAAGACACTTTCATGTAGTGTTACGTTACGAAGTGACAATGTTTCCCCTAGCCCACTGTTCCCCCATTTTACGCGAGAATAGCTCGTAGTACCCAAAATCCCCCCGCACCGCGCTGAGCTCGACACGTGCAATCCTGCGTGTCGACCAACGCCCGCGGCCATTCCTCCGCTTGCCTCAGGCGCAACAACAGTGTCCCAAAGTGATTGCGCTCAGGCGCTCTCTCGAGAACCTACACTCGTGATGTATTTATAATGCGAATTGTGCACGAGAAGGCTCCCGCCCACCAGTAGCCTGTCTGCTGACTACCGCATTTCCTGCTGCTGTGAGTAAAATGTACCCCAGCCCTCTTTTGTGTGCCATGTCCCGCCCTTAAATTCACTAACACGTGTGGAGAGTTGAGAGAACAGTTCCCCGTTATGTTAGAATTCTAGTGCTAGAAAATGCCCATGTGTAGTGTGCCGATGCTGGCAATTGTAAAACCCTGTCTCCTTCTAAATGAATAAACCATTTACGTGCAATACTGTGTTCTGATTGAGGAAGGAGACCCTGGAGATTGTGAGGAAAGGAGCAGGAGGTATTCACAAGCGAACCACAAGCACTCGCCCTGGTTTTGAGAGAACCTTGCTTGCGCCGGCTTTCCTGAGCTAGTTTTGTTGGCCTATTAATTGCATGAGCTGCCCAGGTTTGGTTTAGCAAATGGCCGTAGTAAGCGGCAATGCTAACAGTAGATACCATGATCATTCTTTCCATCAAATTTTTTTATGGTTTTCAAATATTTTTACGGTAAGTTATTCATTTACCGTCCTTCATTGAATATTTTCAGGCATCCCAAGGCCTCTTAGCGAAGCAAAAACACGAGAAGAAATTTATTAATGCCATCCCGCCACATTTCTACATTTCCAATTACACCAAAACCGTAAAATAGTACGTATCTTCGTACCATAATAGGACTTTTAATAGCTATCAGTTGTTTGGGACCGACTCGTTTATTTGGACCCTAGTAAGCAATTTGGTTTTCGATGCAATAAAAGCGATATTGATAATTTTAGTATTGTGAGCAAGTTTTGGGGTAGCATTACGTTCGAACATCTACCCACGCTTCAAGGGAACGTTACGGTTTTAAAATAACTAAATAATCTAATAAATGTTTTTGAAATTTCCCACACAAAAATAACATCAGAACATTTTGTATTTCCAATATATGAAACATAATTTATTTAATATAATCACGGATTTTTAGGGAAAAAATAACACCAGCACATTGTATATTCGGAATATAATATGTAACATAATTTACAAAAACATAATCTCGGATTTTTACGATATTCTTCTTTGGCAGAACTTTAGAAAAGCTAAAGAAAAAAAAAACTTAAAGTGGCCGGCATATTTATTTTGACTACGTAATATTTTCATTTTGTGAGGCGGTTATGGGTACCGCCGCCACGGGAACCAATTACTGGATAACCAACACCTCTGCCACTCCAAGTGGTTTGATGACTTAGTAGGAATGCCTTGGGGAACCTACTGCGTGGCGAGCCGGATCGAGAGAGACTTGTTGAGGGACGCCTTTTGTCCAGCCATACTGTCTCGACCTATCGCTTTGCACCGCAGTTGGAGGAATGGATTTATATGTCGTCAGCTAGTAGATTTATATTTCTTAAAAAAAATGCTTGAGCGACATTTATGTAGTATTTTTTTACTTCCAATATTTTTTATTATCGATTTTATTACTTCATTATTGATCGTATTACTACTGAGGTTAAAGAAAATACGACTTAAGTAGCTCCAAATATGCTTCTAGCCTGTTTTAGAGAAGTGCATTTATAGTTAAAATTATGAAAGACACTTCACAAAGAAAAAATTTACAATCAGAGCGATCAAATTTATAATTTCCATACTCGGGTTCATAGTAAATCTTCCAAGGCTTGAGATGGTCTCATATCTTTTCCCATCTCGGGCTAGTGGTAGAGTAGTTCGAGATCATTGTTGGTCCATGATATATTATTATGTATAGAACTCCCGGCTTCATCCGTTCGCTTCTTGTCTGCGATTATTTTCTTTGTCTATGATGATTAACTGCCTCTCAGGAGCGAGGTACAAAGGATCGAACCAGCGGCGTATAAAAACTGGAGTATTGAAACGTTTGGTGCATTGTTCACTGAAAATGAGGGTTACGGGATTTATTAATATCTACTGTATTTTAATGAAACTTTAAACCAAGATGTTAGCAATTAGCAAGTAGTGGAAGAATGTTCAAAATTATCTGATTCACGCATGTACGCATTCACTTAAATTTCATAAACTATCAGATAAAAACCCGCTCCGCGGGGTTTTATGCAAGCCCCTGCGGATCTACACGATAATAGTATCTTTGTAACAAACTCCACGTACGAAAATGGTTTTGCAGATGTCAAGGCGTGTTCTTAAATTTCAACCGTATAGTCGTTAGCGCAATAATAATTACGTCAATCATTTATTTTTTTAAATCTACTCAACAGTTGAAAGTCTGTTTCATATAATACTAGCTGACCGCAAAAATAGTACCGCCTCAGAATCAATAACTGCTGTGTTAACTTATTAGCTGAATTAAATTCAGTTTTTTTATTAAGTTAAAAATTACACAAAGCAGCAATATCGATGCGCAACTGTCCGTGTTTATTTTGTCAGTATCAGAGATGGCGTTGTGTACGTATTATAATTTTCGTCATTTTCTTACTTTTCCACTTGCTTACGGGAATTGCTTTTCATTTTGTTTATACGTGTGAGGGAGATTTATTATAAATATTGTATTTTTCCTTTGGAAGGGTGCAGCCATACTCGTACGTTCACCGTTTGTCCCATTTTCGGATTAGAAAATAGTTTTTTTTTTTTTTTTTTTTTTTTTTTTTTTTTTTTTTTTTTTTTTTTTTTTTTTTTTATTAGAAAATAGTTTTTTTTCTTGTTTACATTGCACCTGCAAAGCTACTGCAAGTAGCTTGTCGGCAGGAAAATAGTGTGGACAACAACATGATACAATATACAATGTTTTACAATAGAAGAAAAAAATATTGCAATTTAATAAAAAACATAATAAAAATATAAATAAGTATAAAGAAAAAAAAAAAAAAATAAATAAAATATTAATAATTAAAAATTAAAAATTAAAAATGCACGAGGAGTCAAGTCAATACATAAAATCTGATTCCAATAGCCATGTTCTAAACAATAGTGCAAATTTAGGTGTCGAGCAACATTTTTTCAAATCATATGGCAGCATATTAAAAATAAGTGGTACAATGTGTTCAAGAGTTCGCTGGCCATGTTTATTAGAAAATCTAGGTACTATCATCCCTTCATTTTGTGTAAGCCTAGTATTGTACATGTGATCCACCATTGTTTTGTATGGGCTATCTAAGATATGTTGCATACAGATTTTATACCAAAAAAGAGCTCTAATAGGTAACACATTTATGGATTTATACATAATTGTGATATTTTGTTTTTGATGTTTTTGATGTTGACATTTAGTGTGTAAGAAAGAGGGGCAGCATTATATGTGAACAAAAACAATCAGCGCATTGAAATTTGACGTTTTTGAATTTTTGGAATTCACTCACTACTAAATATTATACTTATCACAATATTCCTGCAGCTCTTTCAAAAGGTGAGAATTCGTTCCGTACAAAATGTAAGAGTAAAAAAATTTGTTCATAATTTTTTTTAGTGAATTCTTCCGATGTTTAATTCTATTCCGATGTTCGATGCTATTCTTCTATTCGGGGCGGAGACAAATCCAACGAATCAAAGATCATCAAAATCGGTCCAGCCGTTCTCGAGTTAGTAACTACCCGATTTTGTTTTATATATTTATTTATTTATTGTTTCTTTATACTACAGGTAAAAATGTTTACAATACAATTTGTCACCTCACTAGGACAAGCCTATGTTGAGGTTAACAATTATACAAATTAACAAAATAACACAAAATTATACGGATATTGAAAGAACAATATTGTTTTATTTCTTACAAGTTGAGATTATGAGTACCTACTAAACTGATGGCGCTAGGGAAGCACATTAGTGTAAATATGTAGACTTTTAGGGTGACCATAGTTTAGTGATCTGATTTAAAAGAGGATTAAGTTGTAAATAATAAATAAATATATATAATATAATATGATATAAATTTGGCAGGATATAAGATAAGATATAAGTTTATCATTTGACAGATTGATAATATTTGATAGATTTTAGTTCGAATTTAACTCAAAAGAGAAATCAAAAAAATGATGACCCGACAGTTGGCCCCGAAATGATTTTTATTGAAAGAATATAATTTTTTGTGCAATATTTACTAATATCAAATCTACAACAACTTCAAAAAAACCAATAAAATAATAAGTCCACAAGGATATCAAAAAAAATTATTCACAATGCTAAAGGTGCCTTCAATTTGGAGGTTTCGTGTCGAACCGCTGCAGTGCCGAAGCGGTGCGTTTGTCGTACGGCGCAAGGACGGTAATTTGTTTTCATACAAAGTGCACGGAGCGGCAACAGTGCGGCGTCGGTACCGAGAACGCTCGACGATAGGACGGCAACGTCGCAAGCTCCACGTGTTCATTTCGCTGTTGAATAGTGCGGTGACAAGACGTGAGAGCTAATTTCATCGAATTTTCATGTTTATTGTTTGCTAATGGATGATATGAACGTGGAAAAATTTATAAATGAAATTGAAATTCTGAATATAGTTTCTTGACGTTGAATTTTAGTTTGAACTAATTCAAGTAATTCATAGAAACATTCTCTAGACATTCTTAAATAATTAAAAAAATTGCTTGGATCTTGTTTTAACCTAGGGTAAAGATTATGGAAATCACCAAAATTACATGTTAGTGAAAAAATCGGTGATGCTCTTACGGCGTCGTTTTTGTTTCTGTTTCTGTTGGATGTTTTTCAACAAGAGCACTAACAGTAATGTTTTGTCGTCAGAGTCCATGGCTTAACTGCTGTCAAATGAATTTAAAACATCAAACGACCCACTTCTAAACATCACTAGCATACAAACGCACGGCAGTCAGATACGCTTTCAATTTAGGCGTATGGTATCGGACTGCTACCGTACTGCAGCGGCACTGCAGCGGGTTATAACCAGCGGCACGGTAAACGTGCGGCAGCGGTCCGACACGAAACGTCTAAATTGAAAGAATCCTATAGTTTATAGTTAGTTACACGCTGGTATATACAGTATACATAGAAAAATCGTTTTATTCTTGAAACATGTGAAATAAAATATATTTTATACTTGTGTTATTCGGCTGTACATCCTCTCCGCACTTCCCTTCGGAAACATTTACATTTTATGCAATTATGTATACCATTTTTTTCGTAAACCGATTGCATTTTGTATATAAGTAGGCCGCTCCGGGGGGAGGGGGGGGGGGGGCATCTGTCGGGGGATCAACTGTCATGGAACGGAAAAATATTAAAAAATGCTTTAAAAGCCATCCATTTTTTATCACATTATTTATCACCTTTCCCGCCCAGACCTAGAAAGACGACTTATTTATTCACGCCGTCGATACCAAGAAGGAACAGCACGGGCTTTAAATGTTTAATTTGCCTTCAATCAGTCACGGGAGGAGAGCTCCTCGCGGCCGGAAAACTCCATGAAATCGAATTATAGCCGCGCTGTGTCACACACTCACGCCCGCGCCGCGTGAAACAAAACGACTGAATTGAATGGAATTAATAAGAAAACGTAGACTTTTCAGTCTGAATTTAATTAGGTTATGATTTAAGGGAAGAATTTCAATTCCAGAGACGAGGGGAAAACACAAGAATCGAGGTAACAATAGCGGTGAAATGGTAGGGACATTATTTCTGCTTTATTGTTATCGTGATTCTCAGTCCCCCGAGATTTTGCGTGAAATGACGATTGCTTTGTGGCGAGAGCAAAAACCGTGCTACCGAGTATAATTCTATTGGCAACTCATTAAGCGTTATTACAAACGGTGTTTATTAAATCTTTCGGCGTTGTTTGCCCAACAAATTAATGTTTTGTTAAGAATTTTGTAGACTCTTGTAAGTTACACAAATTGTAGTTCTACGATGTTGTAGGCGTACCAAATATGAATATTATTAGTATACCTATGAACCTACTGTGTTCGTTGAGTTTTTAAACAATTTCATTTATCAAATAGAAAATGTTACTGTTTTAAAATAGTAAACCCATGAAAATGATTTTATGTGCGCAAGGAAAATTAAACTAACATTAATTTAAATTTTAGATTAAGCAAAAAAAAAATTATTTTGAAAATATTGGATTTGAAATTAATATAGATAATAAACAGTTTATCGTGCAAACAAAAATATTCCTAAATCCATAAATAAAAAGGTCTGACGTGAACTCAATTCGTTCAATAAATTTTGAAATACGAGTTTAAAAGTTTGAGCCCTTGGAGAATAATTTAAAATTGGCAACAATAACATAAGCGTGTAAAAAAAAGAACCTTCAACAACCCATATTTTCCAACAAATTATATGGGGTCGTTTTTATTGGCAATTCTTTATGCACGGGCATTATTTGTTAAACTCTTCACCCCTTTATTTTTTCTAAATTACACTGAAGCGGTTGTCTTGTTCAACCGGAGCCATTAATTTCCCACAGGACCAGGGCCCAGTTGTTAGGGCGATTAGTGACTACACGAAGGGACTAGGCCCTAAAGTGGTATAGGGCCTAAATTAGGTTCATTCTGCCAAGGTCTGAAGTAGAGCGGACCTTGCAGGGAAGCCCTACACTGGTTAATTATATAATCATATTATAACTTTTTCGGTGAACAAGTAATGAAATCATTCATTATATAAAGGGTTCCTCATTTTGCATTTAAATTGCAAATTCATTTATTAAATCAGTCATTATTTTATTCTTCCTCGATGTAAAAGTATGTTTGAAAACTTACCAAAGGTCGCCAGCTTAAGACTGGATTTGAGCAACCTGAAAACATAAGAAAATCATTCGTTATTATTGTCAGTGACCAACAGAATAGGTCCACTATAATTACACAACATTTATTGCAGGATTCTGTGGAACGGTATTCTTGCTTTTACAAAATTTAATGTGTGTTTAGTCTATTCATTTATTTATTTATTAACTTTTTGTACTAATGTAATTTATAAACCTTTGTAAACTACGCTAAACATGTACTTTTTTAGTCATAAATTATTCAAATTGCGTTAAATAAAGATTATTATTATTATGAACATAAAATATATTGTTGGAAAAGCCGCAAAAGTCTGGATAAAGAAATATAGGCAGATATTTCGCTTTATACCTATCCACATACTTTTAAATTTTATAATAGTGTTATAACAATAATCATTTTATAATAGTATTATAGCAATAATAATTTTACATAATATAACAATGATACATATCTTAATCTACATAATATAACAATGATACACATCTTAACTTAAAAAATTTCCAAATGTATAAAGTATTCACACATAATAATAAAAATATTTTTAAGGCGTTAAAAACATAATATCTCAATAATATTATTCAAGTTTCTCGCATAAATACGACACCACAACTACAATATTGCGAGAAATACAACTCTAAGTTCACAAATAATACGATTCAACTCCCTTAATTTTAAACTTAATTTTAAACTTAGTTACCAAAAGAAACTAAAAAATTTTCATATGAAACATCCCCATTGCCGCCATTTTTTTGTATGGATTTGATACGCATGAATTACTCAATTTACCTAAAATAAGAACCTAATAATCCATTTTGTGTACGTAAATAGTTTAAGGTCTATTGTAGTAATTGTTGAAATGAAGTGTGATTTCTATAATCTGGCTTAAAAATGAGGCGGCTTGTGCATTATTTAAGGGCGTTTAACCAGCCAGCGGCCAAAAATCCACATTTAGTCGAAAGTTCTGACGATAAGGGTGATTCCAATGAGAAAGATTAATTATTCTCCGTACCAGCTTTTTAAAATTATAACTCAATATCGATTTTATTTAATTCCAAATTTGCTTTAATTTGTACCTACATCCAAAAATGCCGAAAAGCGTGATAATAAAACTATTAAAATTATGTACTTTTTGTAATTATTTTTTGACACAAAAACTCAAAATTGACTTTGATAAATACCTTAATTCAAAAATCCCAAACTCGTGATGATGACACTATTAAAATTATGTGCTTTTTGTTATTATTTTTTGATCATAAGTATTTATCATTTTTCAATAATGTCAAGTTAAATAAGAATGTAAAAAAATCTGAAATATATTAGTTTGTAAGTGCGCAAATAAATACACAAACGGACCAATTTTCGTCAAGAAACACATACACGTATATATTTTTTAATGATTCTATTTAAACTAAAATTAAAATTCAGAAACATGCGTTTACCAGATAATATATTGATTTATTTTACTGCATGATTATATGAATTAAAATGGGTTTTGTATAATACAAAAATATTTTTGAAAATCAAACGTATAGGCCAACGACCTATGGTATAACTTTATTATACTAAAAATAAACATTTTTTTCTCAAAATTTAAAACATATGTTTACTAGATAAAAGAACAATCTTTCGAAATCAATTTATATTTTTTTGTAGAAAAGAGTCAATACGTCTAAAATCTGATTTAAAAATGACATATTTCTGGTTTTCTCCGGTTATAACCCTCTTATAAATTTCATTATACTGACTATGTAGATACTTATAAAATAATATTTCCTGAAAGATTATTCTATATAGTTCAACATCAGTTATGTAAATTATCTATCGTATTTCTATTGTTATTATACTTAATATCTTTTGTTAACCATTGCATTTCTTGTTTTTTTAAATATATTTTTTTATTGGTTTCAAGGTACAATCCCGTTAAACCGCAATAAAGCAGTTTGTCAACAGGATGTTAATGTTCAGTTACAATTTAAACATTACATAATATTATTACTATAACCATACAGATTATAACAATTAACACATATGAATTAGTATAAACTATCTCTATTTAGCAGCCATTGTTTCAGCATATATCTGAATCTATTTGTAGAATCGCAATTTTTTATATTAATTGGTAACATGTTAAATATTTTTGGCACGTTATATTCCAGGGTTCGCCGTCCGTAGTTATTATTATATTTTGGAACAATCATTCCTTCATTCTCCGCGAACCTTGTATTATAATCATGTTCTACTTTCCTCTTATAATTAGACTCAGACATATGCTGAATCAATATTTTGTACCATAATAAGGCCTGCACCGGTAATATTGTTAAATTCCCATACAACAATGATATGTTTCGTCTCTGTGGAAAAATATGTTTTTGAACTAATAACTTAACCATAGAATTTTGTACTGATTGTAGGTAGCTCAAATTAGTCTTGCAAGAGTGTCCCCAGATTGTTAATCCATACCGTAAAGTTGATTCTGCGAGTGATAAGTAAATGATTTTTAAAATATTCACCGGAACGAAACATTTCAGTTTGTACAGCCTACCCACTATCGCCCTCAGCCGTTTACAAATTTTGTTTATTTGTACATCCCATGTTTATTTGTACATTATCCGTGATGAAAAAATATTATGCCAATATATTTAGAATTTTTTCCCAAAAAAAAATTATATTAGTCTTAGGTACATTACGATCCATCATTAAATAATAAAAAAATTATTAATAAATACTTAAAAATCTCTTTTCAATGGAGCGACGAGATTTCAGTTCTGTAGAGCATAATTATTATGGGATTTATTTGATGTAATAAATGAGCCTCCGGTCTTGACAAGAATTTGAATTGTTGAATAAGCGGATGAAAGTGTTCAGTGAATAAGCTCTAAACGTTCTATTGTCATCTTTCAAAGATTTTTTCTTAATTTACTGCTTTCTTTTCTTTTCTAAACAAAAGACTGACTTCGCGAGCCTCTTATTCAAAGAATAAACATAATGATATTTCAACCGGAACCTTTTAGGGAAGAGGTAAATTAGGTATTGGGATTGTTAGAGCTAAATAAAGTCAAAGAGCGATTATAGACGTTGATCAAGATGCGGTGGTGAACAAAAACCTGAAATAATAAATTCCCATTCTTGGCAAAGAAGACGAACACAATCGCGTAACTTTTACCGAAAAAAAGCATAATGTACATTCAGTCTTACTTATATAAAAACCCTTCACAACCGTTTAATGGTGTTTCTGTTACACATTGAATACTCACATGTTATTTTTAGAATTGTTACAAATAAAAAATGTCGTTAACTTGTTAAGATAGAGCTGGAAACTGTAATTATTATTTTTATTGTTAAACTAACGTTTAAGACAAGATTTTTATGCATAGCACAAAGGGTAACAATTATGTCCCGTTGGGGTCATGTATCTTTTCTCGGAAGATTTTTTCAACGTGGATGAGTGATTTAGGCTGATAATTATTGCTTATAATAACTGGAAACTGTATTTTCAAGTACTTACGCATGACTCTTCTGCCCAGACACTTCCTTTTCTAAACAAAAATTGGAGCTTTGATTTGTGATATTTGACGTGCGATTTATTTTTTATATGTTCTCGTGTATTATTTATTTATTTATATTTTCTAGTAAAATTCCATATACTTTCCTTTACTATTATTTGGTTATTTTTGTCAGTATAATGTGAAATTATAATGGAATAAGAAACTCCAGTGAAAAATATTATGGCCGTAAAGAATATGTTCATATAGACCAATAAACGTTGATTCTGAATATATAAGTTTTATGAAATAATAATAAAGGTAGAGTTTTAAAAAATATATTAAAAAGTCCATTTTAAATCGTGTCATTAAAACACACTGTCAAGTTAGTATTATTAGTGCTGACGTCACTGCTCTCCATATAACTGTCATTCAAAATGACAACACCTGTTGAAAATAAAAATAAAAACTTTTGGTGAGTGACGACGTCACACGATTCATCATATATATTTTTTTTTCGGGGGATCTTAAAAATTAAAACTTTGACAATTATTTCAACTATTAAAATTAACTATAAAAATTAAAATGTAGTTTTTTTGTTTTTGATATTAGTTTTTGGGGTATTATGCCGTGTTGCGCTACCTCCTTCTTTAGCCAACGTTTCGGACAGCGTTACAGTGTCCATCATCAGGGCAGATGTGTAATAGTTAGGGGTGATGTTTGTACTTATCTACTGTTATGGTACGCCCAAACGACAAAGAATTCAAACTCCTAATTCGCCGCAAACTACACAACACCCTGCTCTCCCCCCTGTTCCCTGCTTCCTACTTCCTATCCCATCCGCCCACCCGCACGCGATCCCTTCCACCAGTTGAGAATTGCGAGCCGCCTCGGGCACACGTTAAGCCCGCGCGTTGATTCCCACTGTTCGCGCCCGGCGTACTATCGCTCGAATTGTACTCAAATATAACCTGCAATGTTAATTCAATAACCTACGGGTTTAGCGCTGATATTTCACCATGCCTGTGTAAACTTCGGTTCTGTCCTAAACTCGGGAGGTGCCCCTGGAAGCCGGAAGACGAAGACCCCCCAACATCATGTAAGCTGTACAATTGTTTCCTCATTTGATTGTGTCCTTTAACGATAGACTGTAAACTCCCGCGCAAAGCCATCACTCAGAGAGTTTCGTTTAGGGATCTTGAGGTTATAAACACGATAGCTAGGATTGTGTAGTATGTATTTCTTGTGTTGAATTGTACTGTAATGACCTATGTACTGTGTTTTAAATTTGCAATACATGAATCTAGTTAACTCAATCCTGTTATTATTCTGCTACGGCAGGAGGGTTTCCTAGAGAGGGAGTATCCTGCCAGACGACTGAGATGCGAAGGAATTTCTGAAGCCTCGAGCGACCCACCACCTGAATAGAGGGTAAATCATGCCTCCCCTGAGAGCTAGCTTGGGACATGTTTGGGGGCCCGCTCCTAACACTGGCGTCCATAGTGGGGCCCAGAATTTTTTTTTCATTTTTTCCATTGTCTCAGTCGCCTTACGGAGTGCTCCCTGTCGAAATCTTCCCCGCATAGGAACTGTTTGTAAACATTGATTGTACTGTGTCTTGGTGTTTTATACCCAGTGAATAATGAATTCTGTGGGAAACCACAGAAATCCATGTGCAAGTTGAGTCCATAACGCAGATTTGATTGCAATTATAAAAAAATTGCGTCAAAGTTGAAAACATGGCCATTTTGTATCAACCAGAAAGACGGCAGCATTTAAACCGCGAATCTGACTGCGCACGCGCCGACCCCTTTGTTCACAAAGCAGCGGACGAGCAACAGTAATTCGCGCCAAATCAACGACCCGATGTTTCACGCGGTAAATACATACCTAATCTCTGAGTTGCGCGCGCACCCACGCGCATCGAAGCACAAAAGTGCGTTTATCGCGCCAAACTCCAACGGCAAAAATCCGTTTGAATCAGGCAGAACAATTCCCTGTCACTATGCAGTGTTTTGAATAATAAAATCGCCCTTCTGTCACTAAGGTCGGAAGCAATGGAGATCGCTATTGTAAATTTGGTTTTGGAATTCCAATTACCTTGTGGATTCTTTAATTAAAAAAATCTCACACTCACGTTTTTCTTGCACAATATACCGATCGGCCCACTTGTTGTGTCTGTCAAATTAGTACCACGTATATTTCACCAAATGGACAAAATAATGACTTTCTTTCCACATCCTACGTTATAGGTACCGCATTTTTTTTTCAGCATAAGTGTAAAGTGAATTGTGTTTTTTTCCTTACATAAAAAAAAAGTGAAATAATAATAAAACCAATGATTGGTTCCATGAAAAAATAAAATGATTTTAATGTGGTTTCGTAACAAATCCCATATTCAGTTATTTTCATCCGGAAGTTTGTCCTTATTTGCCAGAAGAGTGCCTTTTGTGAATTTTAGTGCCTTTCTCAGTGCAAAGTGGTTTGTGAAAAATAAAAAACCCGTTTTCTAAAGGTCAGTCCTGGCAAAATTTTTTGGAAATAAATAAATACTTGTGAATTTCACAGTTTTCTCAAAAGTGGTTTGTGAAAAATAAAAAACCCGTTTTCTAAAGGTCAGTCCTGGCAAAATTTTTTGGAAAAAAATAAATACTTGTGAATTTCACAAGTTTTCTCAAAGTGGTCAGTGAAACACAAAACCTTTACTACTTAGGTCTTTCCACGCAAAATTTTTTCTTGTGCCTTCCTTTGACAAAGATTCTGGTGTCATATATACCAAATTGTAGTATGGAATACAGTTTTCTATAACTATTTTAGAAATACCAACCAGTGATTACCAAGTGAAAAGTGCCTCACAAAATTAATTTTGCGTTTGCTAAAGAAGACCCCTGGCAATTTTTTTCACCACCTGGGAAACTCACAATGGAAAACAATCAAGCTATGGCATCATCCAATTTGGGCATCATTCCCAACGTGCACAACTTATCCAAAACTCACTTACAAACTGCTTTAAGGGATAGAGGACTCTCGCCATCAAGCAAATCTAAACCTACATTAAAGGCTTATGCACTTTTATTCAACAAAAAGTACATTAAGAGAATAAACCTCGCCCCCTCAAGCGAAAATAATTCACGCTCGGCTACGCAAGTTTTGAATAATCTTGTTCCTAACGAAGAACCTATGCCACAAGTAATGATAAAACAGGACATCGCACCCACCTTGACACAAGATAAAACCTACGATTTATCCTCGTGGAAAATCAAATATAATGGCGTCTCCGATGTACTGGATTTCATTGACCGTATTGAAGAAACGGCTACAATCAAAAATATCCCATTCGAGATTCTACGAAAAAACTTCATAGAACTCATCTCCCCAGAATTGATACCCTGGCACCGCATTCAAAAAACTAAATGCAAAGATTGGAATAAACTCAGATCTGCCCTAATCTCGAGCTTCGGAAAAACGGAAGCCCAGCACCGGATCAAATTATCTTTACTATCTATTAAACAGCTAGTAAATGAACCTGTAGCAACATTCATAGAAAGGGCTGAATCCATTAACATCAAGCTTTCACATCCCGTTTCGGAAGCTGAACTATTACCAGTCATAACTGATGGCCTTTTAAGCAAATACGAGAACATCATTACCTCACAGAAAATTGCATCCCTAGCCCAGCTAAACGAAGTCTGTCTCCTTCTGGAATCGTACCAGGATAGGAAAAACATAAAGAATGTGTCAAATAATGTAGTTGTGCCAAGCCGTTCGTCTGGTTTAAAACCAGAATTCAACAACAAAAAAGTGTGCTCTTTTTGCAAAAAAGTAGGCCATCTGGCCACTACTTGTTTCAAGCAAGCAAGGTTTCTAGAATCTAAGGAACCCCGAACTTTCAAGAGGCATCACTCTAGGGACCGCTCTCCTCCAAGCGACGAACTGCGCAACATTTTCAAGAAATCAAGGCACAACATGGAAAGGTTACAAAACCCAAGCGATGTCAGACCTCAGGTGGATTTCTCCAAGCCCCCACCAAATTTCTACATGAAGAGGCCAAAAAACTAAATAATAACCTCTCAGGCACCCATTCTGAACCAAGGTCTAAAGAATGGACTGATTGGTTAGCACACATTAAGTATTTTAACCAGACCTTAAATGTTTCTTCGGTTTGTTGCAAACAAGCTAAAGATGGGAGACCCTACGCTTTTTTCTCTGTTAACAATGTGCCCTTTTCCGGATTACTTGATAGTGGTGCATTTGTCAGCTGTCTTGGCAACAATGCTCACCTGCCTTTTGTTAACAGTGATTTTAGAATTTCGCCCCAATCAACACACCTGACGACTGCGGATAATGTTTCTCAACCGGTCATCGGTGCCCTTGCCCTGCCAATTAATTGTAACAATAAAATAGTTACAATCAATTTTCTAATAGTGCCCTCTATATCCCAGAATTTCATCCTTGGCGTTGACTTCTGGAAGGCATTCAATGTTGCTCCCCAAGTATTTAATACTCTTGGCAAAACCTCCACTGCTGCTCAAATTAGTGAGATCCGCACAATAATACCTCACGAAAATTTAAGCACGGACCAGGCTCTCCAACTAAAAGAAATGGTCAATAAATTCGAGTCAATATCTTTCGAAAAATGTGGATTAGGTTTGACAAATTTGGTTGAACACCATATCAAAACCAATGGCCCACCCATCAAGCAACGTTATTACAACTTAGCCCCCCAAAAACTTAAACTTTTAGAAAACGAACTTGATGAAATGTTAAAAATGGGTGTGGTGGTTCCCAGCAGAAGTGCATGGACCAACCCAACTCTTTTGGTTTCTAAAAAAGACGGCTCTGCACGTTTCTGTCTCGACAGTAGACGTTTAAACTCTTGCACGGAAGCTGATGCGTATCCCTTACCTCACGTTCACGCAACCTTAGACAAGCTGCGTAACGCCAAGTTCATCTCTTCTGTCGATCTCAGCAAAGCGTTTTGGCAAATACCCTTGGACGCAGAATCGTGCGAAAAAACTGCTTTCGTTGTACCTGGTAGGGGAATGTTCCATTTTAAAAGATTACCCTTTGGTCTAAAAAACAGCCCCGCCGAGTTACAAAGACTGATGGACAAACTTTTCGGTCCTGAAGTCGATAACAGCCTGTTTTGTTACCTTGACGACCTCATCATCGTCAGCGATACCTTTGAAAAACACCTATTAATGCTGGAAAAAGTTTTTCAACAACTCAAGTTCGCTGGTTTAACCATCAACTTGAAGAAGTCTGAATTCTGTAAGTCCCGTCTACGTTATTTGGGATTCATTATCGACGAAAAAGGTCTAAGAACAGACCCCGCTAAGGTGGAAGCCATGGCAAATTTTCCCCGACCCAAAAACGCGAAGGAAGTCAAAGGTTTCCTTGGACTTGCAGGTTACTACAGGAGATTCATCAAAGACTTTTCCACTATCGCAGCCCCCTTAAATAAAATTACCGGCATCCGTAAAGGTGTCAGCAATTTCCGATGGTCTGTCGAAGCTGAAGAAGCGTTTACAACTCTAAAAAATGCCCTTCAAAAAGCTCCCGTTCTGAATTGCCCGGATTTTGCACTCTCTTTTACCCTCCACACGGATGCCTCCAATGTAGGAATCGGTGGAGTCCTTACTCAAGAATTCCCAGATGGCGAACACCCTGTAGCGTATTTTTCCCGTACATTAAACAAACACGAGAAAAACTACGGAATTACCGAGAAAGAGTTATTGGCTGTATTGGATTCTGTTCACCATTTCCGCGGTTACATAGACGGTAGCAAATTTACTGTAGTTACAGACCATAGTAGTTTGAAATGGTTGATCTCTTTAAGTAATCCCTCCGGTAGGCTCGCTCGTTGGTCCTCCCGTTTGTCTCAATACAATTTTGATGTTGTTCACCGTAAAGGCGCGGACAATATTGTTCCCGACGCCCTTTCAAGAATTGAACTGGCTTCATTAAATGTTGACACAATTGCCCCCCCTCCATCTACAAAAGATGAATGGTACTTGAAAATCTTCGAAGGTTGTAAAAATAACCAACAAAAGTTTCCTAATTTTATCATAAAAGAAGGACAACTATACCGTAATTGCAAGGTACCACTATCCATCCTCGAAGATTACTCGTGGAAACTTGTCGTTCCCCTCGAAGGTAGAGAACAAATAATTATTGACAATCATAGTGCTCCCGACTCCATACACCCAGGAAATTTCAAGACGTATAAAAAGATCTCCTTGAAGTATTACTGGCCTGGTCTCTTCAAGCAAATTCGCAATTACATCTCTAAATGTGAAACTTGTAAAGCCTATAAACATAGCACGGCAGCACCTGCCGGCCTAATGGGTAATCCCAAACGTGCCGACAGACCCCTACAATCATTGTCAATGGACCTCGTCGGACCCTTTCCCCGAAGTTATGCCGGACACATGCACATACTTAGTGTAGTGGATGTTTTCACTAAATTCTGTTGGATCTTTCCTTTAAAAAGAGCCAACGCGTCCGCCATCATCAAACTTCTGGAAAAACACATTTTTATACCTTACGGAACACCCAGAACCGTAATTGTTGATAACGGAAAACAATTTATTGCCCAAGAATTCAAAGATTTTCTTGCCAAATACGGAATCAAGGATATTTACTATAATACCTTGTATACTCCACAAAATAACACCGTCGAACGTTATAACCAAACAATCAACACAGCTCTGGCTATTCTTGTTGATAAAGATCAACGTACTTGGTGTAAAAACCTAGATAAAATTCAGGCTGCAATGAACAACACTGTTAATCTGGCCACTGGTTACACACCTTTCTTCTTAAAACACGGTATGGAACAAGTCGTTCATGGTTCTCTACATAGGAACACTAACTTTCCTACGTCAATTGCCACCACAAGCAACCCTACCGCGGACTATGCCCATCGTCTGGAAGAACTGTCGGCCATCTACAGTGAAGTCACTGATGCTTTGCTCCTGGCTCATCAAAAGAGTGCGGACAGATACAACCTACGTAGGAAACATGTCACCTTCAATACAGGAGACATAGTTTGGAGAAAGAACAACACACTTTCCCAAGGAGCCATGTATTTCTCTGCCAAGCTGGCACCACGTTTCGTGAAGGCCAAAGTTCTAAGAAAGATATCAGATCTAGTGTACTCCTTGTCTGACTGCTCTGGAAAACACATTGGTAATTACCATATTAAGGATATCGCAAAATCTGGAAGTGAGGAGTCAAGTAAAACTGCCCCCACTATCTCAGCAAACTTAAAATGATCCAGTGTGTATCACCACAACCTTTTTGTAAGCACACCAAGTCTTACAATGGCCGGCGTGTAAAGTGTCAATTACATGCCCACCCTTTCGTTGATAAAACGAATATTGTTAAAAAATCATTTTTGTAAATTTATGTACAATCCACGGTGTAGTTTGCCCCGTTCATGTTCGTGAATTGGCAACCACCGTAATTTTTGTCTCACACGTTTTTTTATTTTTATTTTTTTTCTTTCTTTTTTCTCACCTGTTCCAAAATTGATCACTTTAGAGCAGAGACACCCCTCGAGTGACAGTGTTCGGGAAGTCATGAACCCAATCATTGCCTCTCAACCCCTCACACTACGCAACGTTCATGCCATGGCACGCTTTGCCATGTAATGCAATATTGTAATTTTCACCATTTTTGTTTGTTGTTTTTTTTTCATCATATCGGAAGGAATCTCTTCATTTTTTTTCTTTTTATGTTCTATAAATACTGGAGCGTCGTTCTAAAATCGATTTGGTAAACTCCAAAGCGTTAAATCACGACCCAGGACTAGTAAACCATCTCAACATGCTCCATATTTTACCCATCATGGTAAAGATAAGTGGTTACTCACATAATCACATTCCTTGTGTATAGTAGTTTTCAATTTTTTCTCAAATGTCAAAAATTGATGGCGTCCTACCCGAGCTCTTTGCTAACAAATTGGATTTTGACACATCCATTTTGAAATCATATGTATATAAATAAAGGAAAAGCCTTTAAATTGGTCTTTCCATCCTTGTACAAATCCTCATGGACTCGTTTCAACTAAAGTACGTAAAACCAAATACTCGGTCTTTTGTTGTTATAAGAAGTCCTCGATTTGTCCCTCTTCACAACATGTATGTCTTGTATTACATGCTTCAACCCTTACGGAAAAGGTTAATAAAACCTAACGGCAGCCCTGATTTCCGTACATAAATAACCGCAGTTTAACGTAAATCATCAATGTTTTGTTTGATCATCGTTTTACAAACATAGGCATTCAACTCCTGTTTCGCCATTTAACCAAGTATTTGCAACCTAAATTGCACATAACCTGGTATGTTGTAACCGCACAAAGGGTATGTAAAACCACAATTGGTCCCTTTTATTTGTCCCCACTGAAGTTTGCTGCAATAGACAGTATGTAAAACCATGTAGGTCTGTCTTTGTTTGTCACATGGTGTAAACAGAAATGTACTCTGTCATCACCCCGCCTTTATAACATACGAAGTGACATTAAATTGTTTACCTCCTTGTTATCCTATCGTACGCTCCTGGGCTACGGAGTTAGTTAATCTAACAAATCTTTATAAACTGTGTTAAAACAAGCATAGTTAACGTTTATTGTGTTGTATTTAAACGTAACCCTGTTACATTATAGGAGAGATCCTTAGAACATCCACCATTATAGGAGGGATCCTTAAAATACCTGCCGCGATACGAGAAGTTCGTCATAATCACTTTTTTCTCATAGCTAAATGTTATTGAGCTGGTCGTGTGACATATTTGTCATGAGAACCATTTTGTACATTCTATTTTGGTCGTGTGCCATTCATTTGTCATGAGAACCATTTTGTACATTCTATTTTGGTCGTGTGCCATTCATTTGTCATGAGAACCATTTTGTACATTCTATTTTGGTCGTGTGCCATTCATTTGCCATGAGTACCACCCTTTTCGTATAACCTGTTCCGGTCGTGTGTCATTTATTTGTCATGAGTACCGCTTTTATGTATAACTGTGTATAAACTCTGTACACGAGACGTGGAGATGTAATAACAATACTTACCGTGATTCGTGTGAACGACATAATATCGGCTTTGCTATCTTCTTTAGGATGCATTGTATAAACTCTTTGACTTCTGTCTATAATTGAGTTATATCTTGTATGTACTTACATATTTTGTACACTATACGTGGAGACGTTAAAACACTTGCCATGAGTCGTGCGAACGAAATAATATCAAACCCTTTGTGTGCGATCTACGAAATGTAGTCCACAACCCTTTGTTGTCATTCAACGCCAATGCCCGTGGACTTCCTTTTTTTACTTCTTTGCAAAAAGGAAAGAAGCCCAGGAATATCTACTATCCCAAAAGGACTAGTTTTCAGCTTCACTGTCAATTATGGGGCATAGTGCTGTGGGAGTTAATCGATTGAGCACAAAAAACCACCTAACTCGTTGTCTGGAGAACGAACAAGAAAACCCCCAGGTTTGTGAAATTGGAGCAAGGGTCTGTCTTTTCTCACAATCATGTAGAAGTTTTTAAAATGACCCCTAATCTTTTGCCCAATACACGCGAAAGATTAGCCTCTTTGATATAATGTGTATTCAAATGTCTCCTCATCCTTTTTGATAAATGTAAAGAGTCAGGAAATCTGCTGGTTGATTATGTTTCATTTTCACATAGAGTTTGAATCGGAAATTAGTCCAGTCTCTAGCAAGTTTCGCAACTCGTCTCCCTTCTCCCCTCCTCCTCCCATTCCCCATGTTTCAGACTTATGTTATGAAGTGTAAAATCTGTCGTTGACCATATCTCGCCCTCACTTGGAGTTCGAATAGGTAACTGTCCGGTTATCTACAGGTTTTCCCCCTCAATCTCTGCATATGTCTCACCAGTTTTTTTCTCTCTTTTCTCAATTCCACGAAACACATTCATGAATGTTGGATATGTACGATATGCACTTGGCGTACCGTCTGTCTCCTTTTGACAACCTTTATTCATGAATTGGTTTCCCTTTGCCGTGACTAGTTCACGATTCTTTGTCTCGTTCTTTGAAATTCTACGAAAATGTTACCATCTCATGTTAGCATAGGCCATAGAGGGCCGGTTGTTTTTTAACCAAGACATATTGTCACTAGGCAAACGCCAAGTCATCCTGGCAAAGGAAAATGTTCATGTAATCACAATTTAGTTAGGAATCTCTCTTCGTCACTCTCTGGGTCGGTGGTTAAAATTTCGTTATTTCATTATCTGGACACATTTTGTTTCTCTCCAAACCTTTTCTTCATTGGTCCCTAGGCAGGTAAACTTCAAGAATTTTGCTCTAATAATAATTCCTCCCGGATTTAAAAAGAAGCCCAGGCGGATGTCATCACCAACAGCCAAGCTGAGCTTCACTTCCTGACAGCACGCGCTGTGGTTACAAGGTCTCTCCTGCTGCCATTTTCTACGCATTTGTTCCTGAAAGCACAGACCATACCGCCCATACGTATGTTGTCTTGTCGTGCCACAGCAAGCTGAGTTGTCCCACTATACTTTATGACACTCTAAACTACCTTTTGGGCACGCTAGCTCTTAGGTTTGTTCTTACTCTTGCTATCAATGCCAACCTTGTCGTCTCTTGCTCTGTCATGCAGTGACGCATATATCGTCATGTGTAAACCATCATTACCTTGACCCACCAGTATTCGCTGAATGCGCACCAATACAAGTTATCTTGAGCTACATTATGCTTCAATAACCATTATATACGATCCGTGTTTACCATAATAACACTTAGGATTCGCACTGGCATGTCTGCAGATACTGGATTCTTCTCTTCAATGACCTCTGTAACCATAGTCGCGGCACAGCAACCACAGTCTCCACTTCGTGAACTTCGACGTCTTCGACAAAACCAAGTGTTTTCTAAGGCCCAAGTGTACTCCTGAGCGTTGTCTCAAATGGGTCTGATTACAGTGATAATGTAATCCTTAGAATCCGTGAAGTCACGTCCTTTTCTTCGAAATTCTCCGAAACCAAACAAATCCACGCTTCACAAACTTAGCTCCAAGACCAATGAAACCTTAGAATCACACACTTTTTCTCTTCTCTTGTACAAATGTATTGTCATTCTTTCAATTGCTTAACCATGTGTATTGTCATTCTTTCAATTGCATAACCATGTGTATTGTCATTCTTTCAATTGCTTAACCATGTGTATTGTTATTTTCAATTGCATAACCTTGTATGTTGTTTTACACCATGTACTTTTCCCAAATTTGTCTTTTCCAAACATTGTATGTACCCCCACCCATTCCCTACAAACATTGTGACCCAAACTATAGCATAAAACTGTATGTTCTAGCTAGGAAATCTCTTAAGCAACGAATCTCTCAAAAACCCCGATGGAAGCATAAGAGGATTTTTTTTTCCCTACAGCTCCATTGCCACGTCGCTTTTTTTCCAAGCGCGGGGGGAAGTGTTATGGTACGCCCAAACGACAAAGAATTCAAACTCTTAATTCGCCGCAAACTACACAACACCCTGCTCTCCCCCCTGTTCCCTGCTTCCTACTTCCTATCCCATCCGCCCACCCGCACGCGATCCCTTCCACCAGTTGAGAATTGCGAGCCGCCTCGGGCACACGTTAAGCCCGCGCGTTGATTCCCACTGTTCGCGCCCGGCGTACTATCGCTCGAATTGTACTCAAATATAACCTGCAATGTTAATTCAATAACCTACGGGTTTAGCGCTGATATTTCACCATGCCTGTGTAAACTTCGGTTCTGTCCTAAACTCGGGAGGTGCCCCTGGAAGCCGGAAGACGAAGACCCCCCAACATCATGTAAGCTGTACAATTGTTTCCTCATTTGATTGTGTCCTTTAACGATAGACTGTAAACTCCCGCGCAAAGCCATCACTCAGAGAGTTTCGTTTAGGGATCTTGAGGTTATAAACACGATAGCTAGGATTGTGTAGTATGTATTTCTTGTGTTGAATTGTACTGTAATGACCTATGTACTGTGTTTTAAATTTGCAATACATGAATCTAGTTAACTCAATCCTGTTATTATTCTGCTACGGCAGGAGGGTTTCCTAGAGAGGGAGTATCCTGCCAGACGACTGAGATGCGAAGGAATTTCTGAAGCCTCGAGCGACCCACCACCTGAATAGAGGGTAAATCATGCCTCCCCTGAGAGCTAGCTTGGGACATGTTTGGGGGCCCGCTCCTAACACTACTTAAGAGCAATACCGTGTCGCCAGCTCCACTCCTCTACGAGCTGGCGCTACAATATACTTCAACATGTTTTTTTGCGTTTAGCCTTGATGTAACCGTCAATTACCGGATACCAAGAACTATTGAGCTTAGCTCCGTCGTCTCTATTAATATTTATAGGATTTTTGTGAATTTCAATTGCCTCCGTAATCAGGCGTGCTCTATGAGTTTTGGGTCTTCCCAGGACCTCGGGGACAAATCCAAAGTAATGGCCGGTGTTTGGTTTGGATTTGTCGTTTGGTTTTGTCGTTGGCTAAAGAAGGAGGTAGCGCAACACGGCATAATACCCCAAAAAGTAATAACAAAAATATTTTTGGCCGTGAAAATCTAAAATCGTATCAAATATGTAGTTATTAAAGTAAGATGGTCATTATTCATAAAAAAAAAAAAAATTGGGCTGCAGTTCCTTATTATCCATTAATAATGTTATGGTGTGAATTTAATTTAGTTGGGAAATGGTTATATTACACTGGTCTACAACAAAAATGCTGTTTGGATGTTTTTAACTGATTTATATGTATTTAGGTGTTCTGAAAACTAGAAAAATACCCAAAAAATTCCAGAACGTCAGGTTATTTTGCAATATATATATATATATATATATATATATATATATATTTATCTCCTCACGTACTTTGTTGATTTTGCGCGACGGTACACCAGTTTTTTGTTGATCCGTTTGAGTTTGTTGATCTATCCGGATTTGTGGATCCGTTACCGAAGCTGGGATACATATCCTGATCCATGTGGATCAGCTTTTGTCATCGAGATTTACCTGTAAGCCACGCCTATTTTTCGGTGTGATATACATTTTACACGTTTTTATTTGTTGATCCATATATGTATATATGGATGGTGCCGGTCTGTCGAACTTTTCTGCTCCTTTTAGTAGGTACTTGTAGGTACGTTCTTATTTGCCAAGTTTTGACCGCGAACTGTGCGCAATGCAAATGAGAAGTTCTATGTCGTATTGTTCAGGTCCATTTAGTAACGGTCTGTCGAACTTTTCAGCTCCTTTAGTAGGTACTTGTAGGTACGTTCTTATTTAATTAGTTTTTTTATTGTATTTTTGTTTTGGATTTAATTTGGATTTTGGTTTTTGATTTTGGTTTTGATTTTGATTATGAATTTGATTTTGAATTTGATTTTGATTTCAATTTCAATTTCGATTTGGATTTTATTTTGGTATGATTTTGATTTTGATTTTGATTTTGATTGTGATTTTGATTTTGATTTTGATTTTGGTTTTGGTTTTGGTTTTGATTTTGATTTTGATTTTGATTTTGATTTTTATTTTTATTTTGATTTTATTTTGATTTTGATTTTGATTTTGAGTTTTATTTTGATTTTGATTTTTATTTTGATTTTGGTTTTGATTTTTATTTTTATTTTGATTTTGACCGCCAACAAAGATGCGCTTCGGTCGTACTTTTCAGCTTATTTTAGTAGGTACCTGTAAGTTCTTTGAAGAAATAATTATCTAAAGAGGATAGACTGCCTAACAATTTCGTCTTGGTACTTAACGCTTGAAAACTGTTTTTATGTGCGACATTCTGTGAGCGGACTAGGTTTAGGGGTTTCTTTTATCGCTACACAGTTGGGCAACTTCGTGAGATGGATTAAGGTAGGGTACAAAGACTCGATTGAAATTAATATAGAATAGAAAAAGCTATTATAGAATAGACTAACCTATTACCTAAGGTGACGTATGACAGAGGTGGTTATCCAATAAATGGTTTCCGGGGCAGCGGTACCCATACCCGCCTCCCAATCTGTAAGTCAAAATTAAATGGTTCGCTAAGTTTGGTGACTTAGCCGCGGTGCCCGGGTTCATGCTTCACCCACGGCATCAGAAGACCAAGACCTAGTTTACGCCTCTAGCGGTGATACCTTCTAGGAATTGATAGGGCTGAACGCTGAACCGCTGAACCTGGGCGGCTGGAAACGTCAGATTCATACATTACGAACATACGAACCTCATTTCTATGGATATTATTGCAGCGGCGGTGCAGCTCGCGTGTTTTGAATTAGGCAAAAAAACTATAAATTAGAAGCATTACATGCACACAATACATACAATACTTTGAGCGACGTTACATATTAATTCTCTACAGAAGTGTTTTAAGTTTTTAAGGGAATAAGAGGGAATTACGATAACGAACCAAGACGTCATACATTCAAGTTCCCAAATGATGTTATATTACGTAATAAATGGGATAAGTCTAATGTTCGGGATTTCATTCCAACTAAATATTCAACGGTAAGTGAAAAGTGCTTATTTTTTTATTGCAAATACAGGATTCAACTTTGAACATAACCTCAATGTAAATGTATATAAAAATCGATTGTAATGTGGTGTTTACACATTTTTATTCATATTATTTTGATTCTAAAATGTGTTTGTCTAATTTAATGTTGTTAGCTCATAACGTTGTCTAATTTAATATATTGAATCATTTTTGACAGTTTTTTGGTGTAATGAAAGACGACACCATGAAAAAATGTAACGTTTCAAAGTGCCTAGATATTTAATAAACGGCTAAATAACACTATTTTGTAGGGGGGTACTGTACAATTGAAATCTATTTTACAGTGCATTGTGAAAATGTACCTGCATTATATAACAAGAACAATTGAATGCATATTGATTGTTGAAAAGAGATTCTGTAACATTGATGATAGATGAAATTCACATAAAGCCATATTTAGATTAGGGAACGTACCCATACTACGTGACCAACTTTTTGCAATTTTTAACCCCCCCCCCGGTGACCAAAAACCTAAGCAACCCGTCACTCATTTGTACCAAGCGTAGTATTTTAAAGACCCCACCCCCTAAACAGGTCACGTAGTACGGGTACGTTCCCTTACAGCGGAGGCAGCATTTTGGGATCTGCATTTGGTCGTATACAGATTGACATTGTTTATTGACAGATTGACATTGTGAACTTGAGAATGAACCCCAGGCCTGTACCAGTTCAAATAAGCAACCAAATTTATCTTTTTCTGGATTACATAAAACATTTACTGTGAAAGATTTCCAGCAAGCAGAAGACAGTCTGCCTGTTACATATCTCGTAGGTTATTGTGCCCGAACCGTTTTAAAGAAACTTAAATGTACAACATGCTCCAATTCCATCACTGTTGATAAAATCTTAAACACAAATTGTAGTTACTCTTTAATAAGGAATATGGATCGAGGTGGTTTATGATGTCCTCACCCTGACATCGTCAATGCCCTCATTCATAACTATGTCACCGTACAAAAGCTTTTATCAACCAAACTAGAAAAAATGTTTTTAGATTACAATAACCAGCGTGAATTAGTATCACAATTAATAATTGACGCTATCAATGATACAGATTTCAATTGTCCCACTGGACATTCATCGAATATTATTTTGCATCATTTAATCAGATCATCTACAAATTCATTGTTAAATAATTATGTTAAAAGAAGAAATGATACTACCAAAAAAATTATGAAAAGTCGCAAAATCTACACACTAAAAAAAAATATTCTTGACTGATTGATATACCCACATACACCATTCCCTCGTGACCATTCAACATTTCAAAACAATATACACATAAAGGCGGGTACAGATTGCTGTAACGTAACATGCAATGTAACGTGAAAGGAATATTTCATAAGTGTGGACGCAGCGCGCGCACGAACCGAGCATGTACCTACTCGCAGCTGTTCCCGGCATGCGCGCAGTGAACATAGCTCAGTCTGCCGAGAACAAGTTCTCCATTGTTCGCGCGCGTTCTGCCGTATAGACACAAACAACCAGTCCACACTAACGCTCCGCACTCCGCACACACTGCGCGCCCCTTTGTATTCGGCGGAAGCTTTGTGGATTGCGGCGCGCACGTGTTGAAATGCTCTGTTTGCTCGCGGAGTGTGCGCGGTTCGTGCCCGCTAGGCGTCCACACTATGGAAATTCTGTTACATTGCGGCAATGTGGACGGCAAATTCTTACATTGCGTGTTACGTTACAGCAATCTATACCCGTCTTAATACTTATACTACTTAAGTTGTTATTATTTTCAGGTGCACATTCTACAGCCTCCAGAGACTGCAGCAGACTGGTCTATAATCTCAACTGCCGGCAATCATATCCACCAACTACACAACATTTATATTATACATATTCCAACGCATATCATTATAATCAAATTTCATTATTAAATGTAATCAATTATTAATTTTGTTTATATTTAGTTTATTCTTTAGGGCCAGTTGTTTCGCAGAATTTGAACAATTCATCAAATTTCAAAGTTAATTTTCAAGTTCTGTTGAGGTTCTACTCAAGTTCTATTATTATTTCAGCTATGTGGAACAACTTGCCCATATTGATTAAATAACAACTTAAATGGAACTTTCACAGAATTTTTTAAAAATATGAGCAAACAATCCTAAATCTCTTCTACCAGTAAGTGGTGGTAATCAAAATGAGAGTACACAAAAGATAATAAAAGCAACAAATTAAAAATACTTACATTCTTATATTTACAAAATCTTACCATTTGTAGTATGCTGTGAGACTGAAGGGGTTATGGAGAGAGAGGAAATGGGAAAGAAGAATGTTTGTTCCATAATAATTCATAGAGAAGTGTAGTCTTTATACAAGATACATTTAATTAATAATTATAAATGACGTATCATCTAAATTACAAATTTTAACGAACAAACGTCGAATCTCAAATGACTAAATATTAAGTGGGTAAAATAATTACAGATTATAATACCATACATGAGTACAAAACTTAAAGCAGTTTGTGGACTGGTCAAAGTTCAATCTTCCAATCTCTACATATTATAAATTAAAGTCCTCCGCGTCGTCTGTCTGTCTGTTCACGATAAACTTAAAAACTACTGAACGGATTTTCATGCGGTTTTCACCAGTAGATAGAGTGTTTCACGAGTAAGGTTTAATTATATAATTTGTCAAGGATTTGTGTAAATTGGTTGAAACATAACAATAATTGTTAGAAGTGTCAGAAAATGTCAAGCCGCCTGGTAGCTTTCATCGAAAACACTGCCTAATCCCTTTAATTTATAACAAAACAATGCATGGTGGGATATTCCTTTTTTATAGATCTACAAAAAAGTCTGTGTTGGCATATGTCTATCTTTTACGGATAGCTTCCTATACCCATTCTTCTTAAAAAAATGGTCACGTACAATGCGGTAATTGGAAAGTTATTTAGACGGATACAGTATTAATCCTTATTAACTTAAATATGTTAGTTACCTGAAGCATTTCATGCACATTTATAATCTTTCGCATCAATATGATCAATTACGTGCACAAATATGATCAATTACGTATTGATTATCTGTAATAAAGTATAATAATGAAATATATTTATCGTACTGTTCAGGTTGTGGTGCAGTTTGAATTGCATGGTTTAAATCATAAATATTGTCATCATCAAATTCCACTAATAATAATAATAATATGATGATTATTTATTTATTTTATATATTGATTCCAGGATGTGGGGAGGATAGTGCAATCCCACACGTCCCATATAGTTATACATATTTATATATTTACACAGTAAAGAAATATGAATGTTTTTTTTTTTTTTTTACATTAACTCCACACAGGAGGCCCTGAGGAAAATAATTTCCCTCAGGGCCTATGTCATCTGGGATGCTGTGTGGAGGGTCTTTTTGAGGAGAGGAAGGAATGAACATTGGTCTTGAAGAGACCCATGTTGTAGGAAGGAGGAAACACAGAGGCCGGCAAATCATTCCACAGCCGAGCTGTTGAACATAAGAACGAGTCGAAGAAACGACCCGTTCTCATGTGACTAATGTCAACTGTGTACAAATGTTGGGCACGCGTTTGGCGTGTTTCCCGACTATGCACCGGTGCCGAAGGGATCAATGATGCTAGTTCCTCGGAGCTAAATAGATAATAAAAATAATAGTAATAAAAATTAATAATAACAAAAGTAAATAGTCAATTATGCAGGGCGTGATCTTGAGTGTGCTCGGGCTCATCGCTCACTCAGGAGTGGAGCTTGGTGCTGGAAGGCTGCGGTCACCAACGTGTTGTCGGAGGCCATTAGCCGCATCCTGGCTCCAGTGACCCGGTGTCTCATCAGACTGGCGAATCCATGGAGTCCTAATTCTGTGAACATTGTTGGAGCGCTGCTATACATTCTGAATCCAAATATGATTCTGCCCGCATCATTATATTGGATCCGGAGACGTTCCATTGAGCTTACTCAGTATTGACACCATGTTTCACACGTATACAGGCTAGTGCAGAATGCATTAAATAATGTTTTTTTTTACATTATTACTGCATCGGAAGAATCTTCGGGCAATCATATTTGACAAAACACTGATAATTCTCCTCTGTCGTTTAATATCACCATCATCCGAGAGGTCTTCAGTGATGATGTGCCCCAAGTATACTAATATGTTTCTTATATCCCAAGACCTGAAAACAACAATATATTAGGAAAGAGTCATTAATTTAGCAGCTTTTCCTCTCCTTATAACCACAGACGATATTTAAATTAACAATAAATAGCATACTTCTCAGGATCTGGGTCAGTGCTTGTTTCACGTTCATTAGCATTGTTGATAGATTCAGATGGTGTTCGTTGTGCATTTGAATTGTTAGACTTATGAGCACATTCTTCAATAACAATATTATTTTGAAGATCACAGCTCCTGGAAACATTACATAATTAATCTTTTATATTTAGTTACAAGCTATTCAAAAAGAATATTAGAGATTTCGAACAGTAAAATTAACTATCTATACTTCTGAATCATGTTTACTGTGGAAGTAAATAATGAATACTACGTACTTGTCATGAGGTTGTTCTTCAAAATAAAGACCATGTGTTTGTTTCTCAATTATTGTGAACTTCATACGTTGGGGACCTGTTGATAAATAATTATATCAGAGTAAGAACATGTTTGGTGTTTAATGATTAAATAACGCAAATATTCAGTGACGTTGTAAGAAAATGTATTAAAAACATACTTTTTTGAATGTGGGCCTTCTACATTCACATCTTTGCCAGAATATGATTGTTTCTCACTCCTATTTGGACGAGTGTAAGTCCTGGAAATATATAATAACAACACATCAACACACTATATTATTTGATGTTAAACGTAGTTGAAATGAATAAAATCATTTACATTTATTGGAGACGTTACTAACCTTCCATATTTTCGACTGATTTCCTCATCATTATGACCAGTTTTTTCAGAAATAGGTGGATTGCAAATTTCATCCGATGAATTACATTGCGACGTTTCTTCAGCAATCATATTGTCGATTTCTTCTTTATTTATATATGATTTATGATGTCTGATCTCAATAACTCACTCACACACTTATATACTTAGTTATTATAATAATGTCAAATACAATGTTTTATATCGAAAATAACAAACAAAACTACACAAACCCAACAAAAAATCAACTGCACCGCGCTTTCCTAACAATATTATCAACAACAGACATGTCAACTGTCAGATGCGAACATAGCATAAATTTAATATACTAACCAATGACGTTTATAATAATATGTAGATATTAACCCTGTCCATAGTGACGATAGAACTGTGCCAAAGTGAACTCTTTATATTTTTTTCTCCGGATTTAAATTTATTTAGTTCTAACTTACTATTGAACCATGTAAAATGACTTATTATTATTTAAAATGCTTACAGTTAGAACTTTGTCATACTTATATTTTCGAAAATACAACACGGATGGTTCTGAAAATTATTTTGGGTATAAAAATAGGCAAAAGAAATGCTTTGGCATTCAAAGGTCATTTTTGAAAAAAATGTCAGTTAGAACCCTGTCTAAATGAAATGACGGTATGACAGAGGTGGTTATCCAATAAATGGTTCCCGGGCCAGCGGTACCCATACCCGCCTCCCAATCTGTAAGTCAAAATTAAATGGTTAGCTAAGTTTGGTGACTTAGCCGGGGTGCCCGGGTTCATGGGGTGAGGTTTGTGCACCATCTGCATGGCATGCCGGATCGGGAGAGAATGTTTGAGGTACCTAGCCGTTCTGTCCCGTTGTTTTTCAGCCGTACTCTCTCTGAACATCGCCTTGCACCGCAATGGGAAGTATGGATTCAAACGTCTGTCACTCCTGGACACATTGACCCACAGATTCCTACCCACACCTAGGTACTTCCCTTTTCCTTCCCAGAACTTCCTCTCCTTCCTTTCCTAAAAAATACCCTCCACACATCATCCCCAAAGACGACATAGGACCCGAGGGGAATTATTTAAAAAATACCCTCCCGCATCATCCCCAAAGATGACATAGAACCCGAGGGGAATTCTTTTCCTCAGGGCCTCCTGACCAATTTTTTTTCGTCAAATTGTTAGGATAGCTATTTTATTGCCATAACTTTCTCGGGCGCCCCCGACTTCTTCTACCGTTCACACTTGCGTCATATATTCTCCTTACACTCTTTTCCTGGTTCATTTGCTCTACATGTTCAAACCATCGGAGAGTTCCTTTCTTAATCTTACTTATACATCAGACTAGGTAGCATTCTTTGCGGACCTTTACGTTTCTCACACGTTCGTACATGGTTTTGCTACACATATATACCTACGCCTCAGGGATCTCATTTCAACAGCTTTATATTTAGCTTACTTTCATCCTTCCTCTGTCAGTTTCATGCCTCACTGCGATACATCAGGTTAGGTACCAGGACTCCATTGTGGACTGCTAGCTTTGCTTCTTTTTATTAGTGCTTCTACATGTACTACACTAACAAGGGTTTTACGCTGTGGCTAAATTATTTTTTAATAACACATACTCATAATTTAGGTAATCCTCATAGACATCCAAATGACATGATATAGATGTATATTCATATGTCCGTGGTAATCCTAGAAAAACTATTCGATGTGCATTTTAAAAATAATGTATATCACATAACTATTTAGCAACTAATTTCTTAGGTATTACTAGAAAGGGCCAAATTCCGGTCGTTTATACTGAGCATCTCGTAGGCCCTTCTGCATTGCTAAAATATTCACTTGCCGGCCTGAGATCGTTCTGTTGAGTTCGCATCCGATAAATTGTCAATATTCTATTTATTTTGTACTATAGATTTTTGTACGTAGCGCCGTTTACACGCACACTTCGGAGCGACCGAGTCAGGCCGCCGCGCAGAAAAGTCTCACAGTGAACTGCGCTGTAAACCTATGGGTCTTTACTTTTCTGCGCGGCGGCCTGAAGTGGCGCAGGACTCGGTCGCTCCGAAGTGTGCGTGTAAACGGCGCTTAAGCAAGCCGCAAACTCTGCGAACGCGAACTTCACGTCATTCAAATTAAAAATGGCGTGTTGACGAGCGGTGTTCATTCTTTCGGTGTTTATTTTCAAATAATTTATGTTATGGCAGCGTGTTATAGCGTGAGCTGCATAGGTAAAAGTTTATATATGTTAAGATATAATTTACGATTATATAATGTTGCCTATATAATCGTAACTATGAAATACTCAAAGTGCTCTTTTTGTTTCTAAAAAACCATTGTAATAGTCTCAAGGAATACGAAATAGATGTAATTTATAAAATGTAAACAAACCTACAATTTTACACGCAAGATGAAGTTAGGGTGTTGAATGAATACTTTGGTTATTTTTATTTGTTAATCGATTTTGCTTTGCATTAAAAATCCAACCAAATGTAATAATTTTACCACTTCAGTTGACAGTTTTATTTATTTAGGTTTATCATTGAATAACATCAAGTATTAATAATTTCAAATGTCTCTTGCTTACAGAATAATGGATTACAGAATTTTGAGGTCTAATGGTGGACATTATACGCCAAAATTCTGCATTTTACAAAGGCGAGATGTTACCCGTTGTCGCTGAAATGAAATTTAATGAAGGACCAGTATAATAGTTTTGTAAAGTATGAAGTACAACGATATAACTTAAATGATAAAAATAATTAGATGATTTATAGAATACTTTCACCTCACAAGGGCAGTTCAGTGGTAAAATGCCTGGTGTCTGCGGTCTAATTAAGTATAAACTCAATCACTGATTACAACAGTGAAAAAGTTTATTTCCTTTACAAAACCTTACTTTGCTACTAGAGATCTTCCCAATAAATACTGCGATAAATTGGAAAAAAATATGCTCGGCAGATCTGTCAGAAGCTGAGTTCATCCCAAGTATTTTTATCATCGGAAGACATACAATTATTTATTAATTAATTATTATTTTTACCAGTCCATATTCTGCTTTAGGTATCCTATTTTTGTATGGTATTACAATCTGTAATTATATTTTACCCTTAGTAATATGAGATTCGACATTCCTTGAAATTTATAATTTATACAATGTGATTTATGATGAGTAATTAAATATACTTACACTATTTAAAGCTTCATTCTTTATGAATTATTATCTAACAAACCTTCGTCTTCCCTATCTCCTTCCTGCTCCCCAACCCCTTCAGCCTCCCAACATACTCCAAATGGGCCTCCGTGATCCCGTTGACTCATTGGAAGATATTATATAAGATTGTAAGTATTATTAAGTTGTTTCATTTTCATGTTTATTTTGTGTACTGCCATGTTAATTTTACCAATGCTTTCTGATAAAATTATAAGACTTCTTACTTGCATTTTTAATGATTGCACTGACATTCCATCATTCCAATCCTAGTGCAGCTTGGACTGGAATGATGAAATGTCAGTGGAATCATTAAAAATACTAGTAAAAAGTCATATACTTCTATCAGTACGCAAAGAGCAATTAACTTGACAGTAAGCATAAGGTATTAGTCCAAGAACCTAACAAAATATCAGTAAAACCTAATAAAGTATTAGTTAAAGAACGAACAAATTACCTGTCAGTATTTTACTAGCAGAATATCAGGAAGACCGTCGTATAAGAACGAATAAATGGTTAGGAATTGCTGAAAAAATATCAGGAGGACTGTCAATATTTTCGTAAAAGAACTAACAAAATATTATTAACTACTGGCAAATATCATGAATCACTCTTAGATATTCGTAATTGTAATGCAAAAATATTAGTATTGTCATGCAGACAGAGTTGAAATTGCGAGACATCATGAAAATATATTCGTAAAGTTTTTGACAGTCGCCGTCCGAATATATATTAGGACTCCGTTTCCTGTTAATTCATTCGTAACAACTGCAGTCCCTTTTTAACAGTAATTCTGAATAAAAAGACAAGAATTCCCAATAAATT
Organism: Limnephilus rhombicus; assembly: GCA_929108145.2. Taxonomy (NCBI): domain Eukaryota; kingdom Metazoa; phylum Arthropoda; class Insecta; order Trichoptera; family Limnephilidae; genus Limnephilus; species Limnephilus rhombicus. The sequence continues at coordinate 39,042,610 of OV815271.1, read as the reverse complement.
CTCAAAACATTTTTCTCCGTGTAGGGGCGTGAACAAGAAATGTCAATAATATTTTGTGGAGAATATAGAAGAATATATATTCTTCATAACCGTTGTAAAAATTTAGCTGAACAATTGGATATCTTTTTTTAGTAGGTGCCTTCCATATCTGCTACCAATGAGAAGGCTTCGTTCGACCAATCAGAAGGCTTCCATTTTCAGCCATCTTTGATTATCAACAATGAGAAGGCTTCGTTCGACCAATCAGAAGGCTTCCCTTTTTAGCCATCTTTGATTATCAACCAGCGGATCAACCGCGTATGGGGATTTGAGCGGATCTACAACGTATGGGGATTTGACCGGATCAACAAAAAAGATGCGTATGATTTCCATACAAAGTTCGAAAATTTTATGTGCAATATATCAAACACTTTTACCGAGAAACTGGCAACCTTGGTATTTGTAGTAACGTTGTTGCCAATTCATACAGATGTATTCCATCAAAGCCAAGTTATACGGTGTTAAAGGTGGATCAACATTGTCAAGCAACTTCTTACAGGATCAAGATACTACGGGAAGAGGTCAATATATATATATATATATATATATATATATATATATATATATATATATATATATATATATATATATATATAGATTTAGAGAGTATATACAATAGTGAGCTCTGGCAATGGCAATTCTGAAACGTTATTTTTTAATCGACTAATTAAATAAAACATAATGAACGTAATTTTTTTATTTAACATAAATATCTTATGATAGTGTAAATAAATACAAATTCGAAAAAATCATCGTTTTAATTGTGCAAAAATAAATCCAAAATTTCGGCTTTTTTATTGTTCTTGACGAATTGTTAACATATTTTTTATAATTCTACGCGCCAAAATTTGTCATCAAGTTATGTTGAAGTCCGAGGCAGAACTTCCGTTGAGCGTATTTTTGAGAACTCCTTTCAGGAAAGCAGGCATGGTTCTCCAATTCCAATGTCATTGGTGTTTGACGGGTAGTATAAAATAACTTTGAGTGGTGATCATAACATTGTAATATTTTAGAATCCACTTGACAATGAGATATTTAGTAATCGTAACAAACTCACGCCAATTCAGACCGTGTAATGTTCTAAAACCTGACTTATTACACTGACCGTCGAGACCGAAACTGTAGTTTCACGGAGAAGTTCTTCTCCTGGACGGAGCCGGTCCAGTCCACGGGGATGAAGCAGCATCTCGTACCTGCGCCAGGAACGTAGCTAGCCCAGCCTGGATGGTTCATGCAGTCTCATGCCACGATCACTGTGCTGATACCCAACAACTCGGCCAGAAAGGTGGAATCGGGCGTTGAATTTCACCCAAATAATATTGACGGTCGTTGTTAAATCTCTATTCTGTGGTTAGAGCAGCAAATTCAGGGCGAGGTATAATTGCTGCTTACCGAATCGATTAAGATTTTTGAAAAACGCCGGACATACCGTGCGCAAGTTTTCACTCGCGATTAAAACAACATTTTTCACGTTTTTTGATTTCCATTACGTATCTACGGACGGAAATTAAAATCGGCAAATGTTACGATTCACCCAAATCATTGCACTGTGGAGATAACAATGGCGTTCTGACGTTTCGGAAGGATCCGAGCCCATCTGAGTCTCTCCGGAAAAGAGGCTTGCACCAAAAAAAACCCTTCTACCTACAAAACCCTCCCGGTTCTAAGGTTGTTAATTTGATTAATCAACCAGATACAAAAACGATAAAATAATAAATATGGTACCTCTTTGCCTCTTTGTCAATCTACATACAATCAGAAAATATAATTTATTTTCATAACATTAGTTTATAGTAGGTATAACGTGATTATTAATCTTCATGTCACGAAATCAAATGACATTTTCAATAATTGAAGCTTTTTTTTAAAAATACAAAAAATAATTGTGGAATGAAATCAATATTTCCTCAGTAAACAATAATATCTGACGATTAGAGGCTATCTGTCAACAGTACATCAACCTTTTGTCATGACATTTTTTCCGTTAAATGAAAAGCCTCAACATTTTTTTTTTCAATTATATGTTTGTGGGCTGGTTTGAGAAGCACCTAAATAAGAGGCTCACCAAAATAAATACACTTACGACGGAGCATGCGCAGTGCTTTGGCTAAATACCGTTGTTTTAAATAATGTTCTAGAAAGTGACTGGATACTTCAACTTCAGAGAGAATGACACTCTCATTAAACAATTGGTAAATAGATTTTATAGGCCACAAATTCATCAACCGAGAGCACCTGAAATATTTATTCTTAGCATTCAAATAATGGACATGTTTGACATTTTTAGCCAGATAAACAAAAATTACGCAAATCGCATTAAGCTCCAAATAATCCATTAACACCAGTTGAATGCGTTGTTCTCTGTGCCATTTTACAAACGTCATATTTATATTTAAAATTTCCGTGCATAAAGTAAAAATCGAAAATGATTTCTCTTCTCTTGCGTTGCCAAAAAGCTACAAATTTCCCTTCCCTCACCCATTTCGTTTCCATCACACATTTTTCACCCCTCTCAAAATATTCGCGTCAAGTAGTTGACATGTCAGTTGATTCTCTTTGTGCATGTTTTAATGAAATAACGTTGGAAAATAAATAAAAATACAGCATTAGTATACCTACTTGTATTTTTATTAAATTGGTGAACTGGTGAATTTATTAAATGTACATTTGTTACGTAAATTAAATTTTTCCGCGACCGGTTTCGATAGAACCGTATCATTCACGAGCAGAATTAAAACTAACTTAAAAAATAATATGCAAGTAGCAAAGATTAATTAGGTGGGAGTAGTGGGAGGGATGATTTTGGGGGGAGGGGGTATGACGTATTTGTAATTTGGTCAGGTAGTAACAGACAATTAGACAACTTTCTCACTTTTATTAATAACCTTCACCAAAATATAAAATTTACACTGGAACATAATGATAACAACAATTTAAATTTCTTAGACTTAAATATCGATTTAGATAATAATAAGTGTGTATTTAATATATACAGAAAACCTACGCACACTGATTGTGTTATACCCTCTACTTCACTTCACCCTTTATCACATAAACTCGCCTCCTTCAACTCAATGATACATCGCGCTATTAATGTCCCTTTAAACAATGATAATTATAATAATGAAATTACCATTATAAAACAGATAGCCATGAACAATGGATATAAACCTGAAATAATTGACCGCTTAGTTAATAAGAAACAAGCAAATTTTTTAACAAAAAAGTACATTTACAGTGGTAATAATATGAGCAAACCTGGTAACTACCCAAAATATAAAAAAAAACTCCTTTTTACAGGCGATTTATCCTTAAAAATATCCAGTTTATTACCAGATCATATTTCTCCAGCTTTCTATACTAATTCTAAAATAAAAAAATTTGATAAATAATAAGGATGTTTCTAATAAATTTGAAAAAAACGGGATATACACTTTAGAATGAAACGATTGTGACGCACAGTATGTAGGTATGACAACTAGAAATTTCAAAACTAGAATCAGGGAACATGAACTTTGTTTAAGAAATAATAATTATTCCGAATTTGCGAATCATTTAATAGAGTCAGGCCATAGCTTCAATAAAGAAAAAACAAAATTTAAACATTGCAATATAAATTCATACTTTAATCTTTGCGCTTTAGAAACGCTCGAAATAAACAAAAAAATTAAATCGAAAATTAATTTAGTGAATAAAATAATAGCGCCTTGCAAATCTCCTTTACTAACCATGTTTCCGTATAACATTGACTCCTCCCACCGCTTTCCCCCTCCCCCCAAAATCATCCCTTCCACTACTCCCACCTAATTAATCTTTGGTACTTGCATATTATTTTTTAAGTTAGTTTTAATTCTGCTCGTGAATGATACGGTTGTATCGAAACCGGTCGCGGAAAAATTTAATTTAAGTAACAAATGTACATTTAATAAAACTCTTCAAAAAACAAAATGTCTAGAAATTGTTCCATAGTTAATGCCCAAGAAATACAAAAAACATTTAGATCATTTTTAAAAAAAGCTGAAAAAACTTTTTTAGAACAGCTTCAAAGTTTTTACGAGATATAAAAAACTTATAGTTAGGAAATAGGTACCCAACTTGGCCCGATTTCCAACATGAAAGAAATGGAGCAAAAAAACTGGCGTCTTGTCTTGTTTTTAGTTCATTTTATCATTTTTCTCACAAGTCTTATGCATGAAGGTAAACATGTGACATACTAAAAAGAAAAATGTCCCCAGTTCAAATTCTACTGAAGAACAAAGTATATTTTGTAATGCCAGAACTCACCGTTCGAGAGATCTAATTGATGGCTAAATTTCTCCCCTTTTGTGAAATTAAAAATATTCGAATGTTATTTTGAATCCAAATTACCCAAGTACCTATATTTACCAGCGAATATACTAAATAAATTACTAGGTTATACCTAGCTAGATTCCAAGCATAACAAAAATAGAAGTGTAAATTATTTAACTTAGCTTTCGGACGCACGCGAGTATAATAACACATTTAACTTAATTTACTTACATTCGGAAAATTGAAATTGAAAGTGGTAACGCGATAAAAAATTCAGTGTTTTTTATTTAAATATTCACACTTAAATATTTCATACCCACACTTAAATATTTCAAACTTATGTTTAACATGTCGAAAAAATCACGGTTACACAACGGCTATGATGAACTAAAACGAACACAGGAGATGTACATCAATTCACAACATTACTATCTCAAAAACTAGTGAAAACCTCAGTACAGGTTCTCCCAGTGAGGTGTTCATGAAACACTATACTCTCACTGAATCATTTACAGTATCTATTCGTCAACACATTCTTACTTTATACACAATCTATAGACATATATGAGGAAATTTTATTAAATTATAAGTATATTTATTTAATCGTTAAAGAAATTTAAATAAATATACCTTCGCATATTGCCTGTCATCGAAACCACTTTGAACTGTAATACATTCAAAAAAACACATATAAATTTGTTGTAGACCACTTTTATTTTATAAAACACATATAAATTTGTTGTAGACCACTTGTATTTTATAAAATAGAATAAATAAAATAAAAGTGGTCTGCAACAAATTTAAATGTATTTTATTGTAAATTATGGCGAGCCACAAAGTTAATGCTTTTTACAAATATGTAATAAAATCTTTTAATAAAAGTTTTGTGAGTTTGTGACATAATACTTTACACAATTGAGTATAAGAAAATCAATTTTCAGGAATCGTTTTAAAACCCACCCTTAGTTACATTCATAATAAATAAGGTTTGCCAATTTACAGCCAAGTTATGTTTTCAGAAAACAGATATGTCACATGCCGATTCATTGGTGGTTTAAAACTTTCATATAATTTTAGTTTCTAGTTCAGTTTTCCCATCACAGAGAATTTTGTATGGGTCATGTTAAAAAAGAAAGTGAAACTTACGCCCACAGAATATTTCATCGTAAGTCCGAAGACTACTGAATACCAATATTTGAAGTAAAAAGCAATCGAAAAACTAATGCCACAAAACACATATGGATAATTAATAAAGTTATGTGAACAGTTAGCAAACCTGGCGTTCAAAAAACTAATGCTACAAAACACCTATACATCATTAATAAAGTTATGTGAACATAATAAAGGCGTTCAAAAAAACTAATGCTACAAAACACCTCATTCATTAATAAAGGTATGTGAACAGTTAGCAGACCTGGCGTCCAAAAAACTAATGCTACAAAACACCTATGCATCATTAATAAAGTTATGTGAACAGTTAGCAGACCCGGCGTTCAAAAAACTAATGCTACTAAACACCTAAAGGTACATCATAAATAAAGTTATGTAAACCAAAGACCTGACGTACAAAAAACTAATGCTACAAAACACCTATGTATCTTTAATAAAGTTATGTGAACAGTTAGCAGACCTGGCGTTCAAAAAACTAATGCTACAAAACACCTATGCATCATTAATAAAATTATGTGAACAGTTAAAAGACCTGGCGTACAAAAAACTAATGCTACAAAACACCAATGCATCATTAATAAAGTTATGTGAACAGTTAGCAGACTTGGCTACCAAAAAAGTATGTTTCTAATTTTCCCTTTTTTAAAACCAAATCAAAATTTCCTCCAAAATTATAAGGTTTGTAAGTAGTTACTTAAATGCCTAGGTATTTAATTATTAAACATGACGATTTAACATTAGAAAAAATAATCTAGGTACTGATCCATGAACACGTCGTGTGCCGACGGTAAATTTTCGCAGTGCGCCAGCAGATCCTATTTTAGTAATAACTTTGGTAAATAAGTTTTTGGCAAAATTATATTTTTGCAAATTGTACTGTGATACCATAAATGTGTTAACATTTTTAAAAATTAAAATAGTACATTATCCAACATTTTTCCCAGAAGAGACACTTATATTCAGAGAAATGATTTTTTCAAACCGTCTTGATCTGGAACCGTAACGTAAAAACAAATTTACAGACACATTAATAAAGGTTGAGTAAAAAGATGACTTTTCTATCCTCAGTCAATTGGCGAAAATTAACCCACCAAAAAAATGACGAAATTTTCTGTCTCACTAACAGGATTAAAACTAAAATATTTTATAAAGTCTAAGTAGTCCGGAAATAGAAATGCTCATAACGATGAAGTATTTTAATTGTACTGAATGCACCGAAACCACCAGCATACTAGCAATAATGACAGAAGATTCACAAGAATTAAATATAGTGATGACGTTAAACTCTGAATTGTCTGGTTCGACAGCATCTGTAATATCTACGGTTGTATTATCCAGGAGTATAATGGATTCTAGTGAAACGGGAAAGGCATTCGAGCCAAGTAGAAAAATGTATTATTATACCGAACCCTCGGTGGAGAGGGCAGTGGGTGAAGTTGGGCGGTTAGAGGGGTTAGAGGGGTTGGGTCGGGACACATATCGCAGGGGGGTGCAACGTCAACATAACAGACATATCCAGCTAAGGGGTAAAACTTTTCATAAGGCTTCTTGCGCCCGGATGTCTGATAAGGAATTATTACAAAGACAATTTGGGGAGGGTTTTTAATTATTTTTATTCGGCAGGCACTGTTCTGCTAACGGAGAATGTTTCTTGGTTTCATTTGTGTCAGATATTTTGAAGGGTGAACATTTAAAAAATGACAGCTGTTGAATTAATTATTTGCGTATTTGAGCCTTCGCAGTCTTTTCTTCGAAATTGAATAATTGAATTTACCCCGACCCCAATTAAAAAATCTAAATGGTTGTTTTTTTTATTTTCTTAATTAGTATTTTTCCAAGTGCAACATTTGAATTTACATTTAAATACCATCAGAGAGATTAATAATTCTTATGGAAAGCGTTAGAGTTGTAATGCGTAAAACTGTAGATTCGGATGAGATACACTTTTTAATAGATACACATATAAATCCGATACATCCTAAAGTAATGACTTAACACCTACAAGTATTAATTAAGACGTTATTAAGTAGTATTCGTTAGTGAGTAGATAATCTGTAATCCCGTCATGTGAAATTATCTTTTTCACTTCCGCCACACAATCGATTTCAACCTTGAGCGCTCCGTAATTTTTGACCTTGGATTTGGAAATTTTCCATCCTTTTTCAAAAAATCATTACTCCGAATTTTAATAAACTGCTTGTTAACAGTTAGAGAGCTATTAAATGCGCCCATTTATTTATTTACTCATAACTATTTATCTCATATTTTTAGAATTAATAAAACATATATTAAAAGACGTAAAATTTATAAACGCGTGAATTCCGCTTCATACTAATTTACTTCAAAATTAAGGCTCTGCAACCGGGACCGAAAAGAAAAAGATGGAGAGATACGAAATTACGAATGTTAGAGGAGAGCGCTAACATTGAGAGCAACAAAATCGATGCGAAAATTGTGAAAATGTTTAATAAAACACGACTCGTTTAAAATAGAGCAAAAATCTTGCGGGCATTATCTTAAACAGCATTTAAAGAAACACTGTGAATTTTTTCATACATATAACTTGTAAAATAACTGAAACAAACGTGTTAATAATAATTTTTGGAGCATACTTTGCGATTTTTTTCTATCGAGGGAATTTTATATAATTTGCGTTTCGGCGCGGGCAAGTCTAGATATTATCTTCAAGAATAACATATATTTTTTGAAGAGATTTAAAACTCACCGTTTTTAAGGGAAATATGTAATAAATCTGTACAAATTCGGGTTGCGGGCCCTTAATGCGCGTCCTTAATACCTATTAGAAGAATATTAAATGTTATGACTTCTTTATGTTGTCTTTAACCTAGTTGATAATCATAGATATAAATTTTAATTTTGACACATATTTTTTTATATGTAAACACGTGATCAATGATTTGTAGGAAATTGCATTATAACCATTTCGAATCGCGAAATGTCATTAATAAATAATTCAGAAGAAATACAAGATATCTCTAGTTAAAAAGTGAAACAATTTTTAAAATATCGCTTCAAATTGGCCACATTTCGGCGAGAAAACTCTCGAGGGTATTTGCAAATTGGTCAAAATGTGGAAAGAAAGACGCCAGCGGTTATTAGGTAAATTAATTATTGGTAAGTTAAAGTATCGAGTTTAGTAATAATGTATCTTTTGAAGTAAATTTATTATTTATGTAACATGTACTTACAAATAAACAAATAAATATCAGACGATGATCATCAAAAAAATAAGTACCAAGCTATGGTAGAAAAGGATTAAAAAAAATATTTTCCTTCGCAATATCTCAACAGGAAAACAAAACCGGAGTTCAAAGACATCTCGAAGAACGGGTAGGAAGGCCTTATTTTGCTAATCACATAACATTTTTTCACCCACATCTCTATTAGTCAAGTAAAGGAAGGAGTTGTAGAGTGCGTGAGCAGGAATCTAAACGATTCTTTTAGAACTTGTTTAGGGTGCTTAGGGTGTTAACATACTAAAAGTCCTGACGTCTGGGTGGTGAGCTAGGGGGGGAGGGGGGGGGGGGAAATTCCCGATTTTTGGTTTCCGTTTATATCTCAAAAACGGTGCGTCGCAGAGGAAAACTTTTTTAGAATAAGTAAAAGCTCATAAAATTATCTACAACTTTTATTCTATACGTAATTTTGGAAATCCCAGCCGTTTTTGTCAGCCATATCGTCTAAAATATTCATCCAAGAAAGAAATTTATTTGAAAAAAGTTGTAAATAATTTAATTACCTTTTAGAGTATATATACATATATAAATAAATCTCCAACTTGTAAATATTTACAGCAATTTTAAGTTTTTTCGTAAAATGTCGTCATTTTCAGAAAAAGCTGTTTTTTCTTACCAAATTATTAAGACGGGTTTTTTCTTCATGGGAAATTCCTTATTAATTTTTGCACGCAAGAAAGCAGGTAAGTTGTTCTCGAACAGATGATTAGTGGAATTCATTTTATAATCATTATTATTGTGATGGGTGATTAGGTTAGTCGTCGGAGATGCTACAATAACAAAAGTTAAAATTGCTGTAAATATTTCCTGGTTGGAGATTTATTTATTTATTTATTTATTTATTTTTATTTATTTGTTTATCAAGACATACACAGTACATTATAATACAGATTATAAGGTATGTTAAATTAAATTATTACATGGTTATGTACCTATTACGTAAGTCCATAGAATGTCATTTGATAATTACGCCTGAGATATGAACCGGTCTTAAAACTTAATTATTGAATGAATGAAGTAATAATAATAAAAAGGAAGAAAAGAGGGGGGGGGGGGGATAAGGAGACATTTTGAAATCAAGAATTATGTGCTCACTAATTGTAAATTGACTGATTAAAGTTTAATGAAAAGTTAAGTGTAAGTAATTTTAAAACAATTATATCACGCCAAGAAATTTAATAAATTAGTTTTGTATGTTTGCAAGGAATCATGAAAAATGTCTAAGTGTAGTAATTTTTCATAGTGGTTATAAGTTATGATTGCGCGAGTAATTGGTGAGTTACTCGCTGCATTAGTGTTATTGGATTCTATATGAAAAAGAGAAGTGTGCCTGGTACGCCTCATTGGGACATTTAAACCAATAGTGGATAGCAATTCAGGACTATCTATTTTATTATTTAGCAGGTTATACAGAAACAGCAGATCTGATAATGTGCGTCTTTTTTGTAAACTTAACATGTTATTTGTAGTTTTGTTGTATTTCTTGAATAAATATTTAGAGAATTTATTCTGTATACTTTCTACTATATCTATGTACACCTTATATTGAGGATTCCATACCGGGGACGCATACTCCAGTGGACTTCTGACCAATGAACAAAACAACATTTGAAGAGTCTTAGCACTTTTGAAAACTTTACATATTCTTAATAGGAAACCTAGCATCTTGTAGGATTTTGATATTATGTGTTCGATATGCTTATCAAAAATTAATTTGTTGTCTAAATAAACACCTAGATCTTTACATGTAGACGTAGATTGTAAAGGTTTATTATTCAAGTTGTAAGAATAGATGATTTTATTTTTATTTCTAGTAAATGTAATTGAGTGACACTTAGAAATGTTTAAGGAGAGTAAATTTGATTCACAATACGCGCACAAATGATCAAGATCGCTTTGTAATTCTATACAATCAGATAAAGACTGTACAGGTTTAAAAAATTTCATATCATCCGCATATAATACAAAGTAACTATTTTGAAAGCATACATAGATGTCATTTATGTAAATATTAAATAAGAGTGGTCCGAGATGCGACCCCTGGGGCACACCCGAGACGATTTCCGTTAAACAGGATGCGAAACCGTTGACAACCGTGATTTGGTGCCGATTACTGACATATGATGCGATCCATCTATAGAGATCACCGTGAATTCCTAGACTAAATAACTTCTGTAAAAGAATATAGTGATTAACACGGTCGAATGCTTTGGAATAATCAGTATAGATGGCATCTACCTGGCATCGCATATCCATTTGAGCATGAAGAAAATTTATAAAAGACACAAGATTCGAGGTTGTGGAGCGATTTCTCATAAAGCCATGTTGATTAGTTAAAAGTGAAGGTGAGATGGTAGAATATAATTGATCGTAAACAATTTTTTTCCAAAACTTTACTTAGAATGGGTAATTTGGATATAGGTCGATAGTTGGAGACATCATTTTTACTACCATTTTTAAAGATTGGGGTAATCAAGGCTGTTTTCCACTTGTCAGGAAATGTTCCTTCAGATAGCGATAGTTTGAAAATGGCAAAAATGGGGGGTGTCAGTTGTTTACTACAATAATTTATAAAGATTCCTGGAAGTTGGTCATTCCCCGGTCCCTTTTTGATATCGATGGACTTAAGATATTTGAAAGTTATGTCTTCATTGATCTCGATTGAGCTAATAACGCTATTTGAATTTAAACAGTCACTGGCATTGCTTGTATGAGCAGGTTGAACATTCGAAAATACAGAACTGAAATACTCGGAAAATAAATTGGCTACTCCTTTACTGTCATTAGCAGTTTTTTCACCATAAATCATATGATCGGGGATGGTAGGAGATTTTCTTTGAGAATTGACATAGGACCATATTTTTCTAACATTATGCTGTATGCCGGATTCTATCGTAGAAATGTAGGTTTTGTAAGCCGCTGAAGCGACCGTTTTTTGTCTTTTGCGAAGCAAAGAAAATGACAGATAATCAAGAGGGTTCCGGTGACGCTTCCATGCTCTAAAGAATTTTAATTTTTCATTAGTTATTTTTATTAAGGCTGCCGTGTACCATAGTGGATATTTTCCAGATTTCACAACTTTCTTGGGAATAAACACATCGACAATTTGTTCAATTATAACGTAAAATGAATGTAACGCTGTATTTACATCCGGTGCATTTATAACGGTAGACCAATTGGTCTCATTCAGTTTCTCATTAATCTCGGTGTAATCTGCTTTATGGAATAATTTTATTGTTCGAGGAGTTGAGAGGGTTGCATTAGTGGATGGAAATTCTAGCTCTATAACCAATGATTTATGATGAGCATCCTCTTTAACTAAAGGGTGATCGGCAAGCGACACCTTAGCTGGAGTGTTACAGAAAACGAGGTCCAAAATTCGTCCATAGTTATTAGGTAAATTGTTAAATTGGGATAAATTTGCAAAATATAAGCAGTTAAGTAACGTGAGTGAACATTGGTCTCTGTTAGTTGACATTTGTTGATTATTCCATTTAAAATTTGGCATATTATAGTCGCCTATGATTAGAAACTGGTCATTGGGAAAACGGATTGTTAAGTCAGAAATAGTATTTGTATGACTGGTAAATAATGCTAATCTTTCTGAAGACGTTAATTTTGGACCGACACTAGGTAAGTACACGCAGCACATATGGATGTTATAACAATGATGATTTGATTTTGATGTATTGACAGTTATCCAAATATCTTCAGCGTCCGAATTCCAAGAGCGGGGGGTAACAAAAAAAATTTTTTTAATACCTATGATTACGCCTCCACCAGTTGATTTACCAGTTCGATGGATATTCCTATCATTTCTGTAAACAGAATAGCGGTTATCAAATAATTCCTCATCTAGGATGCTATCAACCAACCAACTTTCGGTAATAAAAATCAAGTCATAATTATTGAGCAGCAAATTCTGATGAAATTCCAACGTTTTTGAGCGCAAACCTCTTGCATTTTGATAAAAAATTATTAAAGAATCAAGCATTGAGAAGTATTGTTAATTACTCATGTAACCTTGTTTTCTGTAAAATATTTTTGAAGAACATCATATTCATGAATTATTTTCACAGTCATAAGTCCACTGGGCAAAGCAAAACATACAACTATCAATTAAAGTGCGTGAGTACATTATAGAATGCATTAGTGAGCAATGAGCAGGTTGGGTTAATGTAAAAAGGGTGATATTTAAGAAATTAATTAAGTGATTTTGCATTAGTGAGCAATGAGCAGGTTGGGTTAATATAAAAAGGGTGATATTTATAAAATGAAGAAAAAAATCAGGAGAAAAATAGTGGTTACAGGATAGATGATTTAACATGGTAATGGTGATTATATAAGGTTTTCTATCTGCGATTCGCATGAGACATGTATGGGAGGTGAAGTGACGTTCTTCCGTAGGTAGATTTTTCCGCTTCTTACCCATAAAAACTGATACATGTGTTCATTTTTAAAGCCTTTGGCGAACCTCAGAATAGATTTATTCTTCCGCGTGAGATGGTCGTTAACGAAAATCCTCTGATCAGCTCCAGCCATTCCGACGCCCTTGGTAGTGATTCCTTTTTTCTTCTTAATGGCCGCCAGCAGCTCATCCTTCTTCCTTTTGTTATTATTTACATATGTATATATGTTCTAAAAGGTAATTAAATTATTTACAACTTTTTTCACATAAATTTCTTTCTTGGATGAATATTTTAGACGATATGAAGGAATATTTGATGAAAAATGTGAGGTAAAATGATTTTTTTCGAAAATATTGACATTTGTGAAGCGTATAACTCAAAAACGGCTGGGATTTACAAAATTACGTATAGAATAAAAGTTGTAGATAATTTTATGAGCTTTTACTTATTTTAAAAAGTTTTCCTCTGCAATGCACCGTTTTTGAGATATAAACGGAAACCCGAAAATCGGGACCTCCCCCCCCCTCCCCCCCTAGCTCACAACCTAGACGTCAGGACTTTTAGTATGTTCACACCCTAAGCACCCTAAACAAGTCCTGAAAGAATCGCTTAGGTTTCTGCTCACGCACTCTACACCTCCTTTTGGACCATTCGTTTACTGGACTATATCTCTACATATTATAAATTAAAGTCCCCGGGGGGCTATCTGTTCGCGATAAACTCGAAAACTACTGAACGGATCTTCATGCGGTTTTCACCGATAGATAGAGTGTTTCGTGAGAAAAGTTGAAGTATGTAATTTGTCAAGGGTTTGTGTAAGTTGGTTGAAACATAACGATAAGTGATAGAAGTGTCGGAAAAAGTCAAGCCGCCTGGTAGCTTTCATCGAAAACGCTGCCTAATCCTTTTGGGATATAACAAAACAATGCATGGTGAGATATTCCACTTTTACAGATCTACAAAAAAGTTTCCGAAGGCATATATCTATCTTTTACGGATAGCTTACTATACCCGTTCTATCTTCTAAAAAAATGGTAACGTACATTGCGGTAATTGAAAAGTTATTTAGACGGATACAGTATTAATCCTTATTAACTTAAATACATTGGTTACCTTAAGCATTTCATGCACATTATTATAATCTTTCATACCATCTCTACGTATTATAAATTAAAGTCCTTCGCGGCATTTGTCTGTCTCTTCGCGATAAACTCAAAGACGGCGGTGGTTATAAAGATTGGATAACCATCCAGTAGATGATGTTGTCTTTTATTAGCCACAGCAACGCGTGGCCGGGTCAACTAGTTTTTAATAAAATTCTGAGGATTGATATTTTGCACAATTTACTAATTATAAAAGATATATTTCGGACAAGAAACAAGAAACTTAACTGAAGAAGGTTGTTTTCAGGTGGGAAAAAAAAAAATAACAAGCAGTAATTGTTGAATGAAATACTAGTATATATTGAATTATTTGGCGGGTATTTGATAAGCCCCCATAGCTCAGTGGTCAGAGCATTCGACCGGCAATCGGAAGGACACGGGTTCAAGTCCCGTTGGCGGCAAGTATCTTTTCTCGGAAGATTTTTCAATGTAAATGAGTGTTTCAGGCTGACAATTATTGCTTGTAATAATTGTTACCCTTTGTGCTATGCATAAAAATCTTGTCTAAACGTTAGTTTATAAATTAAAAAATAATAATGAAGAAAACTTAACTGAAGAAAAAAACGCACGTGGCATTTCTTTTACTTTATTGACAGAAGTCTACGAATTAATATGTAAGAATTTCTTTGAAAAATTTTTGTAGTTTTCTATCTCAAAACCCTTTTTATGAAAATCAAAACCCTTTTTAGATTTTTCTTTATCAGTTTTCAAAAAAGTCCGAAGCCGACACCAAAATGGAATATTAATATTTGTTCATTGCGTCCATTCGACCTCGGCATGTAATAAAGGCATAGGGTTAGTGACTGCACATTCCAAACGTGTCTTCCTATTCCTACAGTCCGAGATGAAATGTTTGGAATTTTACATTCCTCGTCTCAAATTCGCAGCGGTGGGCCGTGCGGGCAGCACCTGTGTTTGTTTCAGGGGGGGAGTGGCAACCATAATAAAAGACAAGAATATGAAATATTTTTTAGCTAACTATTTAGAAATTGTCAATAAATCGCAGCAGGGCATTAATACCTTTCTAAGCACAATTTTATTGAATATCTCGCAATGGGGTTTCATGTACTCGGATTTCGTTGACAAAATAAGGGCTGTACAGTGTACACTCTTGTCATGTAGTAATCATAGTTTTTTAGAATATTTTTTATAATTCATCAAAATATACAGTTTTATGGATTTCAGAACATATTATATCAAGGGGCTTGCTCATAAAAAAGGTAAAATTAATAATAGAAAATATAATTAGGATTATTTTATTTTTAATTTTTAACTTTATGAGTACAACCTCAAATTGTAATATTTAAATAAATGAAGACAATATAAGCTAAACTCAATCGAAAATCTGGAAACAGAAAAATCAGAAAAACATATTGACACCTCTGCTTAAAAAAGCAAGAGGTCCTGGGTTCGAGTCCCAGAGGTGTCAATATGTTTTTCTGATTTTTCTGTTTCCAGATTTTCGATTGAGTTTCGCTTATATTGTCTTCATTTATTTAAATATAATTATGAGTTTGCGACTACCAAACTTGGGTAGTCCGATTGTGTGGAGATGAACACAGCATATTTAGGTGGCTGAATGGCGTGGAGGTGAATACAGAAAATTAAGATGGCTGGATGGTGTGGAGGTGAATACAGCACATTAAGGTGGCTGGTGGCATGGTGGTGAATACGGCATGCACACTTAAGTGGCTGTATGGTGTGGAGGTGAATACAGCACATTTAGGTGGCTGGATGGTGTGGAGGTGAATACAGCACATTAAGGTGGCTGGATGGCATGGTGGTGAATACGGCACACTTAAGTGGCTGGATGGTGTGGAGGTGAATACAGCACATTTAGGTGGCTGGATGGCGTGGAGTTGAATACAGCACACTTAGGTGGCTTGAAAGTGTGAAGGTGAATACAGCGCACTTAGCCATTAAGAACTAGAGGAAGAAAGGCACAAAGACGTTTCTCAGAGGCGAACTTAAATATTCAAATGTTATGTGAGTATAAGATAACACACATATCTGTGATTGCAGAGGGTCTATACAGGGAGATTAAGGTGTGAATTTGAGTCGATAACAATGCCTTTGGAGGAAGGGAAAACAAAATACAACAGGCTGTTCTACAGCCCTTCTTTTTCGGAAAAACACAATCACGTATACATGACCTTTTTTATCATAATCATTTAATCTTTTACACATATACATGATCATTTTTGATCAGCAAGAAGTAAAAATGTTTCACCGAAAACGCAAATGAAATATCATAATAACTAAAATACAGCCCGTAAATTCCCCCCTCCCTTCTCCTAAAGTGTGTGTGTAGGCCATGTAAGGCTGCATTCAGCAAGGGTCGAGCATTGCAATCCTACCCCCATAGGGTGGAGGTAGGTGGCAGCCGCCACTAACAGTAGGCAGACAGAGAGAAGGTGCCGGCGGAGGGGGTGATGCAGGTAAGGTAAGGTTAGGGTGGTCGGGGACGGAAACCTCTATGGCCTCTGACTAATCATTTTTCTCTACCCTGTAGCGTGAATGAGGCGGCGAGACAGAGCTTTTGTAAGCGTAGCTGGCTTTCACTTGTAGAATTGCAATATCACGAAACTTTGGTATTGCTGCTTTGGCACTTCAGAAATAGGTACCTACGTCCTTTTTGGAGATGTTTAATATTTGACGAATATTTGAGTATTTTATATTACAATTATTACAAACTAATAAAAAATATTTTCTATATCAATGGATATAAACAGTTTCCAGAACTGTCGAAATCTACACCTTTTTATTATTTTGTATCATTTCCTCGTCTCCATCCCCTTCCTTAGTTATTGCGATGACAAAAAATTACACGATTAAAAATTACACGATTCGGGATTTTTGTAGAAGATCCGGGAACATGTAACGTAATACAGTGGACCCGCGGTAATCCGACAAACGTTTTGCAGGGCTTTGTCAGATTATCGAATTTGTCGGATTATAGAGTACTGCCTAAGACCCTCTATAGTACAGGACTTTTTGAATAAAAGTACCGTGTAATCCGACAAATTAATTAAATATTTCATTTTTCTTTAATTGTCAATGTTTTGTGCTTTCGTTTTTGGGCTTATGAAGGCATTTTTTTTACATGAGCTCCACACAGGAGGCCCTGAGGAAAATAATTTCCCTCAGGGCCTATTTCATCTTTGGGGATGCTGTGTGGAGGGTTTTTTTTAAGGAAAGGAAGGAGGGGAGAGTTCTGGGAAGGAAGAGGGTTTAAGGTGTGTCCTGGTCATTCGCCTCCAAGACCTAGACAAACCTCACCCCATGAACCCGGGCACCCCTGCTAAATCACCAAACGTAGCGAACCACTTGTGGTGACCTACGGCAGAGGTGTTGGTTATCCAATAAAGGTTCCCGGGGCGGCGGTACCCATTCCCGCCTCCCAAATTTAAACAATGAAACATTATAAGAATTAAAACCGGATTGGATTGAGTCACCGATACATAATTGAATTATTCAGCCTTTCTTGAAAGATTTGGGTTCGTTTATGAATAAAACTATTTATTTATATTCATATTGGCGCAAAAAATTAAAATACCTTAATATTTTAAAGCGTAACGTGCAAAAGTATAAAAAACCTAAAATAATATGATTGGCGCCATCTGTGAATGCGTAGATTATAACGTACATGACGTTTAACCTTAATGAATTATTTTTATAATAAAACTAACGTAACAAAAATCTTATAGGTATTCTTGTTGATTTTAGGACAATAGAAGGGCTATGCAAGACAATCCATAAATGTTAAATATTTAAAAAAATACTGAAAACGTGAAAGTCTGTAGAGGCTACCAAGGGAGCTTTTTTTGTATTTTGACAGCTTTTTCAACAATGTTTCCGTTTAGACTTAACACTATTTTTTTTCCTTTAATACTCGATAGATAATATTTAAAAATTTACATTACATAAAACCCCTTGGAAATAATCTCAAATTCCACTTGTCCCAACCTCGGTTATATTTTCAGATATGAATATTTTCTCAGCGGAATAGTTTATGGACTTTTTGGAATTTTGTTATCATTATTTTTAGTTTGAACGGCAATTTTATATTCTATAAATATTTGCAAGCGACGTTTCTGTCGTCTTTGCAGTCGGTAGAACAGCGGACGAAAAATATTTTAATCAAGTAAGCAATTTTCCGAGACGGCATAAAAAAACGTCGACAATACGTACATAGAAAAGGAATTCGACTGCAGTGCGGCCGTATTGCTCATTTCCATGGAGCGAAGGCCCAGCATTGTGTAAAGAATGCGCATCAGACAAAATAGACGACTTTTGAAAAAGCTATGACGGCTTTACCTCCCAACTAAGTCACTTGCTCTCTGATTCCCCGCTCGCTACTTGCTACTCACTTGTCCATTTTCCGATAAAAAAATCGTCAAATAATTCAAATTCTTCTACACGACGCTTTGTGGGTGTTTACAAAGAAATCTCACAAATTACCATTTTCACGGAGCGGAGGGCCGGATTGTGCAAAGAATGCTCTCTAAATAATTTAGAAGACTATTGTAAATTCTATGACGAGTTGCCCCATGGTTCCCTATATACTACCCATTTTTGTTCCGTTTTTACCCAGAATCGTCAGGGCATATCCAAATCAAAATATAAATAACTTTTTCTAATTTAACAGCATTTTTGGATATGATATAAATACTTTTCAAGCAATCTTTCGATTCTGAATGGTTTTAACATTACTGAGGTTATTTTCTATTCTAGAACGTTCCGCAAATCAACTACACCTTCCCCGGCTTCCTTTGCACTCTTCATCTTGTTACATAAGAGTAGTTACATAATAGAAGATATCATCATCCGTCATTTCAACTTACCACGGTATCAAAAGCGGTATCTACGCGTATTTAAACCAAAGCAAGCCCAAGCCAGACAGCCTTAGTTTCAAGATGTGTCACTTTTTAGTCTAATATATATTTTTGTATTTCTAATACCTTGTTTTCTTTGGAAATCATTAACCTTTTCCTTACATATGCCTTGCCAGTCATTTTTGCTCATAATAATTTACCTTGTACAATGTTGCCACCTTATCCCCGGTAACACGTTCGGCGAACACCCGCCCCCCCCCCCCCCCCGCTTCCCGCGTTCCCCTCCCCACCACACGTATTTATTTTGTCTCTCTCCCCTCTCCCCTCTCCCCTCTCCCCTCTCCCCTCTCCCCTCTCCCCTCTCCCCTCTCCCCTCTCCCCTCTCCCCTCTCCCCTCTCCCCTCTCCCCTCTCCCCTCTCCCCTCTCCCCTCTCCCCTCTCCCCTCTCCCCTCTCCCCTCTCCCCTCTCCCCTCTCCCCTCTCCCCTCTCCCCTCTCCCCTCTCCCCTCTCCCCTCTCCCCTCTCCCCTCTCCCCTCTCCCCTCTCCCCTCTCCCCTCTCCCCTCTCCCCTCTCCCCTCTCCCCTCTCCCCTCTCCCCTCTCCCCTCTCCCCTCTCCCCTCTCCCTTTTCCCCATTCCCCTTACTTATACTTTCAAGAGGAATTAACGAATTCTACTACAAATATTTAAATTGCCTTTGTAATAGCAACATTTTGTACAAGCGTGAAAACATAGAATATTTTATGCAAAAAATACTAAATTAATGTTTCAAGAATCTGTCCATTACAAACGTATCTACCATTTCATTAAGTATAAAATTTTCTACCCATTTTATGCGTTTAATATTTTCTCGATAGCTTATTCTTCATTTATGGCATGGTCATTCCAGCTCTTCGTCCAAGTATGCTATAAAAGAGAAGTGAAATAAATAATCTGGACGTAATGGCGCAAACCAACCTGACACATTCATTGTTACACGTAGTGACGAACGGGAGACTACACTATGGATAATATGGACGGAGCGTCGCGGGAGAGATGGATTAAGGATAAAGGATGGATTGATTGAAAAAAAAACATCTCAATTATCTGAATATTAACCGTTTAATCAGCTATAAATTTCGGCATTACACATCTGCCCTGATGGTGGACACTGTAACGCGTCCGAAATGTTGACTAAAGAAAGAAGTAGCGCAATAAGGCATAATACCCCAAAAATAAATTACTATACAGTTATGGATTGCGTTTATTTAAATACATATTTTTGTGTTTTCTCGCCTATTAAGTTTTGAATTAACTTTTTTTTTTTTTTTGGTTTTAGGCAATTCACCCTGAAAAGAATTTTTCTTTTATTCATTTTATTTTCTGTTAAGTTTTTTTAATCTCAACATATCAAAATTTTATGTTAGTTTCTGTTTAAATTTTTGGCGAAATAGGCTTTTGATTGAGCCTTCAGAAAGCGAAACAGTTTTCTTAAGTAATATGAATTACACCTCAGAACTTGTTTATAAATAACCTTTTTTTAACAAATATAATAATTTTTAGATATATTTTTTGTTTATGACCCATGCGCTTGTTTTCACGATAATATAACATTACCATAAGTATTATATAACGTATGTCTGATAATGTTATATTATCGTATTTGAACGGAGTTCTACTTTACATTTTATTTGGTCATTTTTTATTCAGCAGCGCTATTGCGGATGTTGGTGTCTATATATTAGTGTACCTTTATGGTGTTTGTGTTGGTTTTTGGTTGTCCGCTTCTAGGAGTATTTACACTGCACGTTGTGATTTTTTTTCGGTATGTTTAGAGTAAGCATGTTTTTTTAATTTTTTTTTTATTTATTTATCTATAATAAAATATATTTACAATGGTTTTATTTGTATGCCTGTCTCATAGGGCATACCTGTGTCGAGACAGGCGTACAGGTATATAAATGAATATAGTAGTTACAAGGATATTTCAGGTAAAATACATATTATGAATAGAATTAAAACAGAAGGGTGATTGGAAGGGTGGTAAATCTTTTAAAGAGATTTATTTTATAAATGTTGGAGATGGAGTAATGAAATAAATTCTGCCTAGTCTATTTATAGGTTAAATTTGACAGGATTCCATTATTTTCATTTGTTTTATATGGGTTAGGTTGTATGTGAATGGTTATTTCTGTCTATGTGTGATTTATTTTACAGATATTTATGATAGTGTGGCGTCCAATACTTATAATCCATTTTTTAATATCTTGTTTGAATTTTGTAAAGGAGTCACTTTGTCTGATCGTAGTCGGTAGTGTATTGTATAGTTTGCAAGCTATGTATTTAGAGTATCTTTGCCCGAAGGTGGTTTTGAAAAAAGGAGTTTGGAGAAGTTCGTTGTTTTTGGCTCGGGTATTGTGTATTGTTTGTGTAGCTTTGTATGGTGTTTTGTTGTTTTTGTGTAAATTAAGTAATATGGATCTTGAGTAGAGCTGTTTTATGTCCATAACGTTGAAGGAATTGAAGATAGTATCAATGCTGGTAGTAAGCGGCATTTTAAGAATTATTTTTATGATTAGTTTTTGTGCTTTCATGATGGGATCAAGGGCATTGGAATATGCATTACCCCAGGCTAGAATTCCGTATTCGATGTGAGATTGGCACAATGAGTAATATACTGTTTTTAAAAGTTTTAGGTTAAGGAAATTGCGTGTTTGTTTGAAAAAGTATATAGATTTTCGGATTTTGTTTGTAGTATTATGTATATGTTGCTTCCAATTCAGGTGTGTATCGAAGGTTACTCCTAAATATTTGATAATGTTTACTTGCTCTAGGCATGGGCAGTCACAGTTCCGGTTTAGAGATGAATTTTTGCATTTGTATATTTTTAATGGCGGGGCTGGGTTTGACTTTGGGATATTGGTGAGACTAGACAGTAAGTATTTGGTTTTCTGTACATTTAGAGTTAATATGTTCGAGTCAAGCCAATATTTTACCTGTTGAGTTCCTTCCTCCGTTTTGGAATATGCGGTAAGACAATCTTTTGCTTGGAAGAGTAGGACAGTGTCATCGGCGAAACTGACAATAGTGGCATAGATATCTAGGTTGCATAACTCGTTAATATATATTAGGAAGAGTGTTGGACCTATAACACTGCCTTGAGGGACCCCGTAACTAATGGGCAAATTCTGGCTCTTTGTGGTATTGAGTTTAACGCATTGGAATCTGTCAGATAAGAAGCTGGAGAGGAGGCCTAATTCTTTGTTCCTAATACCTATATTAAACATTTTGCATTTTAGTTTGCTGTGTGAGATTGTATCAAATGCTTTACATAGGTCGAGAAATACCGATAGACATTTCAAGCCCTTATCCAGGTGGCCAGAAATATGGTCAGTGACCGTGGCTATAGCATCATTGGTGCTTTTATGTTTTCTGAATTCAAATTGCCGCGGCGATATTAAGTTATTGGTTTCCAGATATTCCATGAGACTATTATTGACGATCTTTTCGAATACTTTTGAGAGGGAATTTAGCAACGTAATAGGATGATAATTACTAATATCAATGTTTGTGTCTAACTATGTTTGCACTCGCGTGATTCCTAATTCCTTATTATAATACACATTATTTCGAACTTTAGATTTTAATAATATAACGGTATAAATTCATGTTTATAGAGAAAAATATCCCTTGGAGATTTTACGGGTTATTTTTTGGTACATTTCATTATTTTCAATCTTTTTTTACACTAACCCCATACAAGAGGCTCATGAGGAAAATTATTTCCCCCAAGGTATGTCTTATTTGGGGATGCCTTGTCGAGGGTCTCTTTAGAAAGGAAAGAGGGAAGTTTTAGGAAGGAAAAAGATATGAGAAAAAGGTACTTGAAATATTTTACAGTTATTTATTTTACAATGCAATTACGCCCAAGAAATACGTTTGAAGAACGGCAAGTTCTTGATTATTCTTCGATGTATAATTGTTGGAAAAATATTTTGCATCAGTTTTGCAATTTTTCGAGCGGTGACATGCTTCGTATCATTAGTTTTGCAATAAGCTTACGTAGATGTGAACAAGGATTGAATAAATATTATCATAAACGTCATTTATTTTTCTTCGTCTTTCAAGAGCAAGATTTCCATTACACTTTGGACAATAAAAACCATGCACCGAAGGTTTTATTCTATCCCCTTTCAGAACCAAAAGGTACTTTTATTGCTTTCTGGTTATATATTTTTATCAAACTGTTTATCAAACTATTTAAATTTATTTGTGAGTACCGTACAAGAAATGTTAAATTCTAATTATCTCCATATTACTAGTATCTCCCAACCAAATTTTATAGTATAGTTGCTGATTGAATGTTAACCTCCAGGGAATCTTGGTGTTAGTAATGTATTTGCTCTGAATCTGTCGGGGTTACAATATCCGTTCTGGAAATCTGTTTTCAGGAATTCTGGTGAATGTGTCCAGTTCAATGAATATGTCTTTGATGTCGAAATTATACGAGTAGTGGCGTCGATGCAATGTGTTTAATGTTGAATCGTATAAGCACATGTTGATTTGAACCCTGTATTGCCATTTTATAATCAAGCCTTAACTTTGGTGAAGCTCTTTCAGGGATTTTTATTTGCCTTCCAAACGGTGTCCCATCTTTGGAAATAGTATAATCAAGAATATTTATAGCAAATTTATCTTTTTACACCATCTATTTATAGCCACAGGGTTTATATTTATTGAAATAATCATTGAATTGGAAGATGTCTCCCAGAAAGAAAACTCCCAGAAAGATCACCACTTAGAATTGAAATGCTGCTTGCCCACTTGAAGGCTTTATCCCACCAAAACCTTCATATTCTTCATCTCCATCCCTACCCCTCTCTCTTCAGTCTAATAAGGATCCTCAAATGGGGATACTATGGTCCCACTGACTTGGCACAGCGGGGAACAGTTAGGACTTCTGTATTGATTTCTTATACGCAAGATATAAAATTTTTGTATAAAATGTTTGTGTATGAGCTCGTGTTACACAAATAATAAATTATATTTTTCAGCGTCGCGTAGTTACATGGTGTGTGCAATACCACATACCAACCTGCTGTGCTTATATAACAAGGATATAGAATTGAGAAGCACATATTACGATACACTGAAACCGATGTATGAATGAATAGATAGGCGGAATTACATGAAATTGCACGGTCGGAGGTGGGAGGTTCAGGTGTACTACTTATTTGAACACGGTCAGCATCCGGTGGAACAAGTGGTTAATCTGCGGAAGCTCCTCTCAGGCAGGTACATATTATTGAGCAGGTGTTTGGCCTGAAATATCTACCGAACTCACAGCAAGACAAATACATTCCTATTGTGCAAGTCCTGGGCAGAACATCATGAGTTTATAAACTTATAATTATTATTTCGAATGGTGTAAAATGATACGATTATTTGCAAGAATTCATGTTTTATCCTACTAATTTGAATGTCTCACCGAAATAAAAGAAAATAGCGATAATTTTGTGTTAGTTCATATTTTTATATAAGATTTATGACCTTTGATATAAATATGTTTGAAATTCACACAACCATTAACGTATGGTAAATGGTTGTTTATTAGTTGTGAAATATTTAAAAACACGTTTATTTTTATTTATTTGTTTATTACACGCCCTAATGTGCTTTTACATTAAAATTTAAGTTATTTGTATTGCTGTTATTGTAAATACTTCAAAAAAATTAAAATAACAAAGAAAATATAATGTAATAAAAATTTAACAATAAAAGCAGAAAATAAAATACATAGGTAAAATGTGAACAAAGAATCCTATATAGATAACCGCAGCACCGCTGCTAAGTCACCATACGTTTGGGAACCACTTGAGGTTCCCTAAAGCAGAGGTGTTGTACCCATACCTCCTCTCGAATTGAAATGTGGGAAGCAATGGTGCTCTTGTGCGGTATTCAAACTAAAAAAATAATCAAGTAAAATAGGAGATACTATGAAAAACCATTTTTGCACCGTGCTACAATTTTATAAGCTGCTTCAGTAGAATTCAAGAATTTTCATAAAATGTATCATAAATTTGATGCATTATTTCGAATTACATTTCCCGTAATATAAATCACGGTCTCAATTTTATAATACATTTAATGAACGCTGAAACAATCAATAATATAGGAGAATGTTAGATAAGTTTTAAGATTTTCACGGCCAAAAGCATTTTCGTTATTTGTTTTTGGGGTGTTATGCCGTGTTGCGCTACCTCCTTCTTTAGCCAACGTTTCGGACATCGTTGCAGTATCCATCATCAGGGCAGATCCGGCAGACATCAGGACACATCTACCGGATCTGCCGGATCTGCCCTGATGATGGACACTGCAACGATGTCCGAAACGTTGGCTAAAGAAGGAGGTAGCGCAACACGGCATAACACCCCAAAAACAAATAACGAAAATAGGAGAATGTTGTTTTACCTATAAATTTAGGTCTAATATTATACGGTCGTTAATATATACATAATATGAAGAACATCGTAGAGCGCACTTAAAGTGATTATTCACCAAAACGGCGCTATAAATATATTTATCAAGCAAGTGATTTTATTACCTATTAAATAACATCTGGCATCCACCTTTCAATATTAACCTACGCCAACACATCATGCTGTGTTGTTGATGTTGGCTTGTCATATAAAACAGTTCAATGAAACCATACAATAAAAATTATTTATGAACATGATTATGAACTGACCTGACAAGCCAATACAAACAATCCACAAAAATGTGGTAAACCGATAAATTGTATTCATGTGGGTAAAAACAGTGAAAAAAACACATTATTTTTGCTTTTTTGCAAGCTCATGTTGAATATTTTTAATTATGAAAGTATCTATTTATTATAAGTTTTATGTTGCTTAGCATTTATTATGCATCAGCGCAGCTGTTCGTTTTAAGGCTCTGCAACCGGGCCCGAAAAGAAGAAGATGGAGAGATAAGAAATTACGAATGTTAGAGGAGAGCGCTAACATTGACAACAACAAAATCGATGCGAAAATTGCGAAAATGTTTAATAAAACACGACTTATTTAAAAGAGAGCAGAAAACTCGCGGGCATTATCTTAAACACCATTTAAAGAAACACTGTGAATTTTTTCATACATATAACTTGTAAAATAACCGAAAGAAACGTGTTAATAATAATTTTTGGAACATACTTTGCGATTTTTTTCTATCGAGGGAATTTTATATAATTTGCGTTTCGGCGCGGACAAAGTCTAGACATTATCTTCAAGAATAACATATATTTTTAAGAGCTTTAAAACTTACCGTGTTTAAGGGAAATATGTAATAAATCGGTACAAATCCGGGTTGCGGGCCCGTCATATTATCTTTGACGTAGTCCCGTTTTAAACTCGACAGTTTGACATTTCATCTGTCTGTAAATTTATTTGTTATTTTTGAGTTGAGACCGAATTATTGTGGTACCTACATACCAGCCTCAATAAAGATCGGAAAAATAGTTGCCATGGAGACAGTAACGTTTTTTTGGTCAAATTGTATAATTCCATATTTGAAAATATTACATATAACATAAGATTTATAATTAAATACGTCTTGGTGTTGTTAAAGTAAAAGGGTAGTAAATGTTGGTAAGATCTTTTGGGAATATGTGTGTTACGGCCTGATTTCACATTTTTATTTTTCGTTATTTTTCAATTCATCTAAAATAACATGAAATATTATCAAATCACCCAGACTAAAACGTAAATAAAGTTTTTTTGCTTTATCGTTAAAGCTCAATTTGGGAGGGCGGAAATGGGTACCGCCGTCCCAAAAAACCATTTATTGAATAACCAACACCCCTGTCATAGGTCACCCTAAGTTTTTAATAGTTCGGTGACTGAGCGTGGGTGCCCGGGTTCATAGGGTGAGATTCATCTACGTTCTGGCGACGAATGCTTTTGCCCAGCATGGTGGGCCGGATCGGGAGAGACTTTTTTACCTCTCCAGCCGGACTCTGTGGATTTAATGGGATACCGTAGTGGGAGCTACGCCTGTCACTCCTGGACAGATTTCTACCCATCCCTCATACCTTTTTTCTTCCCAGAACTTCGTCGCCTTTTCCCTAAAATATATTTTCCATACAGCATCCCCAAAGATGATATAGGCCCCGAGGGAAATTGTTTTCCTCGGAGCTCCCTGTGTGGTGTTAATATAAAAAAATAAACAGCTACATGATGTAGTCCATTAAATCACTACAATCGATGCAGCCTGTGCTAGGAGGCAAGTCATCGCCAAAATACACAGTCATGTTGAGTATCGTTTTTCTTTGTTAACGAAGCAGAAAATGTTACTTCACTGAATAAAAAAAATACCCCATTGTTAAAAACCATAACGATATTACCACTGTTTCCACTCTATAATGGAACAAATTAGGGCGTATTTATATAAGACTAGCTGGTACCCGGCATGCGTTGCTACGCCATTTAATAAAGAAATTGTTTCTCCCTGCGTGTCCTTTCCCATTCGTCCCGTTCACCTTCCTCATCCCAATCCTCTCCACGTCCCCTTTCCCTCTCGCGTTCCCACTTCTCCTCCTCCACCTTTCCTCTCCTCACTCTACTCCCCCCCTTCCCCGTCCCGCGACTCCCCTCCCGAGTTCCCCTATCCCTCCCGTATTCCCCTCCCCTCTCCCGCGGATCCCTCTCCCGAGCTCCCCTCCCCCCTCCCGAGTTCCCCTCCGTCCTCCCGGGTTTTCCTCCCCCTTCTGCATCCCGTGAACCCCCTTTCCCGAGTTCCCCTCCCCTCCCTTCCCTCATCCGTCACCCCTCTCCCATCCACCTCCCCCTCTCACGTTCCATACTTTCAGTCCCGATACATTCAATTTTCAAACAGTCCGCATGGCACCAATTGCAATTTTTTACACAAATTTCATAATGCCAGAGCTCACCAGTATATATAGAAACCTTCGCGGGCGTGCTCACAACAACTCACCAAAGTTTCATCGCAATCGGATGAACGGTTAGCAATATAAAAACCATCGCCTACATCAAATTCCCCAATCCCAAAGTTTATATGGGAAAACGAAATTGTTGTTTTTACTATCTTCCTCGCAATTTTTCCATGTTTTCTCACCGTTTAAACCTTCCCTGGACTATGACAAACATTTCAAAACCAAATTCAGCTAAATCGGCCTGGCCGTTCTCGAGTTTTAGCGAGACAAACGAACAGCAATTGATTTTTATATATATATATATATACGAGTATCAGATCGGTGAGTATGTACCCGAGATTTATGCATCACACAAATTTGCTCTCTAAGATGCAGAGAATATAGCATAGAAGGAAATGGGACCTTCAGTAACACAATAAAAAATAATAAAAAATTTCGTTGACAACCCTCTTGGAATGCTATAAATTGTTCTTACCGAACAGCTACGGCCAGGGTTGACACCACGACTTACCATGTATTCCACACGGCATAACGGACGCTGGCCCAGCACATCAAAACAAGAAGTGTTGTTCTGCTAAATGATAATCACTATGTCTCTTGATATTTTCAGCATTGGACTAGAAGGTTTTAATGGTAATTGCAGTTACAAGAACTTTTAAAAAAAATTTCAAATAGTTGTTTTTTGTTGTGTTAATTATTTCAGATGTATTGATTACTAAGTCTGTAATACCTACGTATAAAAAAATACATAATATACCTACTACATTCAACTCCAATGATCTCTACTCTTCAGAGTCTGGTACTACCGTGTTGTTTTGTTGAAACAGCTTAGCAATTATGATAACAATGTGTTTAATTATTTCCATTGATGCAGTCTTACAATCAATGTGTGCGGAATACTGACATAACGGTAGCTCTAGAATTATTATGACAGTGAGTGACATTACCTGCTTATCCTACAAACATAATACAGTTCTACAGAAGGGTGAGAATTATACTTGATACACAATATAATACGATGTGGAGGAGAATGTTCTGGGCTCAGCAGTCAGCAATCACCTAGAATGCTCCGTGTCTGTTGTCAGTTAGTTCATTACGTATCGCACCAATACACCCGGACGAGTCAGAGCACGCACTCAATGATGATTAACACCGATGTCATACATTGCACATTGAACATATTGAACATTGCGAGAGTGATCTGCCGGTGAATACTGAACGTGCACATCTCTGCGTGTACATTATACACAAGATATCGGTACTGTAGGGGAGACCCGGGCAAACCGAATGCCTCGAACAGATTTAACGGTGACGTTCCGAAAATAGGCTGCTATAAATACGCTTTTACGTTTCGAAATCAGGTTTCCAAGGCAGTTGAACTTTCTTGCTTGTAGACACTTGTATTTGTGACATTTTATAAAAAGCGACTCGGTTCGAACAAACCAATTTCCTCTGTCGATGATTAATTACCGCCAAGTTGGCCCCAGTAATTGAATTCTATTGTGGTTCCATTTAAATCCTGAAAATTCATTTTCAAATGATTTATTGTACTTTTGAATGTAGCTATAACTTTGTGGTTATCCATTATAGATAAATGAAACAATTTAACTTTGTTTGAACCATTTTTATATTTGAGTAAATCCGACCGGTTTCAGAACGACCGTTCCTTCTTCAGGGCAAATCTCTGCATCTCTACATATTATAAATTAAAGTCCCCCGCTTCGTCTGACTGTCTATCTGTCTGTCTGTTCGCGATAAACTCGAAAACTACTGAACGGATTTTCATGCGGTTTTCACCAATAGATAATGTAATGTAATTTGTCAAGGATTTGTGTAAATTGGTTGAAACATAACGATAATTGTTAGAAGTGTCGGAAAAAGTCAAGCCGCCTGGTAGCTTTCAGCGAAAACGCTGCCTAATCCTTTTGGGATATAACAAAACAATGCATTGTGGGATATTCCTCTTTTATAGATCTACAAAAAAGTCCGCGAAGGCATATATCTATCTTTTACGGATAGCTTACTATACCCATTCTATCTTATAAAAAAATGGTCACGTACATTTCGGTAATTGAAAAACTATTTAGACGGATACAGTATTAATCCTTATTAACTTAAATACGTTAGTTACCCGAAGCATTTCATGCACACTATTCTAATATTTCACACCATCTCTATCTCTATCTCTACATATTATAAATTAAAGTCCCTCGCGTCGTCTGTCTGTCTGTTCGCGATAAACTCGAAAACTACTAAACGGATTTTCATGCGGTTTTCACCAATAGATAGAGTGTTTTGTGAGGAAGGTTTAGGTATGTCATTTGTCCAGGATTTGTGTACATTGGTTGAAACATAACGATCATTGTTAGAAGTGTTGGAAAAAGTCAAGCCGCCTGGTAGCTTTCATTGAAAACGTTGCCTAATCCTTTTGGGATATAACAAAAAAATGCATGGTGGGATATTCGGCTGTGACAAACTTAACCACATGAATTACAAAGACAATAAATATGATGGATCTTCTGAGATCGCCGCAGGTTTCGCACACTATTTTCAATCAGTATTTAGCGACAATATCCCCAAACTTGACATATCCTCTATAGCTTCATCGTCATTTAACTCTTTACCTGTACAAATTCATGAAATTAACGATGACGATATTATTACAGCTTTCCATAAGCTAAAACCTAAATACTCCGTCGGCCCAGTTTGTATTCCACCTATAATCCTCAAAAGATATGCAAGTTATTTTATTCAACCTCTAAAACATATTTTTAACATATCACTTCGCAAAAATATCTTTCCGAAAATGTGGAAACTAACGAAAGTAACGCCTATACACAAAAAAGGAAAAAAGTCAGAAATAGATAATTACAGACCTGTAGCTGTGTTGTCAGCACCCGCAAAACTTTTAGAAACCATAATTTATTCACAGATATATAACCAAACAAAACACGCACTCACCGAAAATCAGCACGGATTTTGTCCCACACTGTCACCTTCAACGAATCTTATGAATCTCACCACCTATATTAATAATTCATTTGAAAATTTTGTACATGTTGATGTGATTTATACAGACTTCGAGAAAGCATTTGATAAAGTCGACCATGATATTTTATTAAAAAAATTAAGTGACATCGGATTCTCTCAGAATTTCCTCGCTTTTGTGGCTAGCTACTTACGCAATCGTCATCAGTATGTCAGTTACGGACACCATCTTTCTCACGAATACAAAACTAACTCCGGGATTCCCCAGGGATCGAATCTAGGACCCCTTCTCTTTCTCTTATTCATCAATGACATTGGCAACACCATAAACCACTCAAAATATCTCCTTTTTGCTGACGATATAAAACTTTTCAAAGCAATCAAAAGTTACATCGATTCCATTCTTCTGCAGAACGATCTTGATTCTCTTGTCAAATGGTCGGAACTGAACAACTTACCCTTCAGCATTCAGAAATGCAGTGTCGTTACATTTACAAGATCCAAAGATACATTCCTGTTCCCCTACCACATTAATAAACATGAATTAACACGTAAAAATGAGATTCGAGACCTTGGCGTAATCTTTGAAGCAAATCTCTCTTTCAAATCCCATATATCTGATATTGTCTCCCGTGCCAACAAAATGCTTGGATTTGTTCTTCGTAATTCAAGATCATTTACCAACGGAATCGCAATCCGAAGAACGTATGAAGCACTTGTTCGCAGTATCTTGGAATATAGCTCCATTATTTGGGCCCCTTCTGAGCAAAACCATATTCTCGAAATAGAAAAAGTACAAAAGAGATTCATGCGTTACCTATACATGAGGGAATATATGTACTACCCTTTCCTGTATCCATCCTTATTCTTAGCAGGAATGCTCGATCTTAATACATTAGAAGCCCGCCGAAAAATATTTTTACGAAAACATTTTTTTAAGATAATCTCTGGAACTATACATAATCCACCTATTTTGAAAGAGATTAACTTATATGTCCCAGACAAGTATACTCGTGGAAGGATCCATACCCTATTTTATGCTCCAAAAGCGAGGACTTCTGCCTATCAGAACGCGCCTGTCAACAGAGCGACTGAACTGCTCAACGAGTCTGCATTGACCATCGACATTTTTAACGTAACCTACAGGCAGTTTAACAATTATCTTTTGACGTATGTCACAAAGTAGTGAAACTGACCTTTTTATGTGTTTTGCTATACTTTTTCTCTAATTTGTAATCTTCTCCATAATGTATTGGTGAATAACCGTTTTACGGAGAACATGGAAAATAAATAAATATTCCTCTTTTATAGATCTACAAAAAAGTCCGCGAAGGCATATATCTATCTTTTACGGATAGCTTACAATACCCATTCTATCTTCTAAAAAATTGGTCACGTACATTGCGGTAATTGAAAAGTTATTTAGACGGACACAGTATTAATCCTTATTAACTTAAATTCGTTAGTTACCCCAAGCATTTCATGCACATTATTATAATCTTTCACACCATCTCCACGTATTATAAATTAAAGTCCTGCGCGGCATCTGTCTGTCTCTTTGCGATAAACTCAAAGACGGCGGTGGTTACAAAGGTTAGATAACCATCCAGTAGATGACGTTGTGCTTTATTAGCCACAGTAACGCGTGGCCGGGTCAGCTAGTGTATACTAATTTGACAGTTTTGAAATATTGATGGGAACAATGTATTATTATGGTAGGGGTGGAGCCATTGCTAGATATTAATGAAGAATGGGTGGGTAGGGGAACATATCCATGATTGGGCTATAAGACAATATTTTTTGTTTGTTGATGATAGATTCATTATTTTTAAGGGTTTTTTTTTATTTCCAAGGCTTCTAAGTTATCTAAACATTTTACTTTATGATTAATATGAAGAATATTTATCCCCGTAATTTTTTTCAAAACTATGGTTATTTTCAATGCTATGGTTAGCAAACTCTGAAAAATTATTAGTATTAAGACACCTTAAATGTTCTTTGATTCTGATTTCAAAATTACGAATTTTTTTTCAAATATAAAATGAGGATCATTGCATTTGAGTTTATATGTTCCGGAATTAGTCAATTTATAGTCTTTCAGCCTTACTAAAAAACCCAGTGAAAATTTTATTCAATTGACAAACGGCCGCGGATGTGAAAACATTACTAATTAAAAATTTGTTCATTGAAAGAAATACACATGGTTTCCACGGAATGAGAAGGTAGTTTATCTCTGTTTTAACCATTGATGTCCGAACGATATTTGTAATTTTTCCATAGTATTTTGAATGTTCTATATATTTCTTATTTTTGAAGGTGTCGTAAAAACAAATACCATTTATGAAAACTAGACAAAATTACCTTTTAGATTTTTATATTTGAAATACAGTTTAGTTTAAAAAAACTGACAAATTTTAAGATTCAAACTCGGAAATAAATGGAAAAAAATTTCTTACCAAATTTTTTTTGACTAAAATGTAGAGAAATTAAAAAAAAACAAAATTTCAAAAACACAGTCCTTTTATGTAATAAATTTGGAAGGAAACTAACACCTCACTTTTTCCTCGTGCATACAATAAAAAAATAATAAAAAATTTAAAAGTTTTTTTTATTGCTAAAAAACTAACCTAAATACCGTCTTTTATATCAGATTTCTTGCATCTCTAAAGACGTTAATTTCTTTGATGCATTTAGGCACACATGTATTAGATATTATTATTTAAAAAAAACACCACTTTCATAAAATTATCGTAAAATAAAACCTTTAAATTTAAATTTGAAATCTCATGTATCATATAAAATAGTTTTTGACACTTCAATTTTCAAAGTACGATTATTGTTTTATAACTTGACTAAAACTTATGAAAAACCACAAAAAACACGGTAAATATATCAATGATATAAATATAAAAGTAAATTATTCATATTAATAGAAATTAACCATCACATAAGTAATATTGCACACACAAAAATCATTTCGCACACACATAAATCATTTCGCGCTTCCAGCGTCTTTTTCGACCGCGAACAACGAATGCGCAGGCGCCGCGCCACCGCGCCACCTAGCGGTTATGAAGAAAAACATACAAGTTGCTTAAATATGCATTGTTGCCGGATTTACAATACGTTTTAAGACCAAATCTTATTAGTAATGTTATCGTGTTTAAGTGTATTTTTGTTTTATTCATGTTGCTGCAATAACACGGGTTATCTGGCGTGCTGTGGTTTTTTTTTTAGTAAGGCTGTTTATCTTTAGCATTTCTCAAAAAATTACCGATATTATTTATTATTATATTATATTTTTTATTATATTTTGAATACTTTGGGGGCTTGTGTCATGTTAGCACCACGGGTAAACTGAGTAGGGCAGAGTGGATAGCCCAAAGATATTGAGATTATTGAAATATAAGAGATGTGCTACCGGCAGTTTTTACAGGGTGGGACTGTTAGGAACTTTCTTAGAAGGTGGAAATTAAGGAAGCGTAAAACTCATTGTATCGCTAATGTAGCAGGCTGGATTGATGATGTCCAACATAAGATTCACATTCCACATAAAATGTTCCAAACTGTGCACAGATTGTATGAACACCAACAATTATAATTTGAAGACTGTTAATAAACTCGTAATTAAGCATTTGATACAAATAGAATACACATAGACACTTAATCATGGAAACCACTGCTCACTTGTTGAAAATTATTATTATTTGCAATGCCATTAAGTAGGTAGAAGGAAGAAAGTAGGTGGGTAGGTGTGTATGTAGAAAGTATGTAGGAAAAGGAACAGGATAGAAATATTCCCAAACATGAACCGTGTTTCCTGGCGTCACCGATATTTTTATACAATACTACTGCACAACTTCAAAAAATCAACTAAATGAACGAATTCTTTCCGTATTCAAACTACGCCCATCAGACGGTAGTCTGCAGATGGTAGGGCGGCTACCTCTTTTATTTCAATATCTTTGGAATAGCCTATCCAATTGCCTATGTACCTACTAAGTTTAATTTATTTTTTGTATTTAAGTGATATATATGTTTTTCCAATGTGACCAGTGACTATAATGTTGTAGCAGTGGAGTGTGGACTTGCTATGGTGATGAGACAGCTTAGTGTGACAAAGGATTCGATTAGTTGGTTAATTCACTTTGCCTAGCTAACCCGGGTAGAGCGGATTTTCCCCTGACTAACTATATTTTTATTTCTTATTGTTTAATTTTTTTCTTTCAAAGTTTTGATTGAGGATAGTATTTATAAACAATTAGCAAAACTTTAATTGGTCGTACCGACTGCATAATTTTCTTTGCTTTTTTCACTTAGTCATTTTGCCCAGGTTTCCCCTAATGTCTGTACTATAATGCAGCAATAGTACGATATTATAATATACGAGCATATTGTATGGCGTGTAGTACACGTGTAACAAAGCGGGGCAACAGTAACTGATGTACATTGTTCTGGCGTTAATAATGAGTCAATTATTAATTAAATTGGTATTAGTATTTTCAATCAACTGGAATGCTACTCGTATATTTTTCGTGCAAATGATCGGGGATTGCGATTGGTGGTATCGTTGCAATATATCGTTTCTATGATAATTTCAGCTATTTTGTAACATTATTACGCGTGTAAAAGTATCTACCAAATGAACACTCTCTCAAATTATGAGTTGCAGCCCTTTCACTATTGTTTTTGGGCCTTTGGAAAACGAGTTTGTATCACTTAACACAGCATTTTCGTGCTTATACATCGTAGCTTATTCAAAGAATACCTATCATAGAAGTACCTACCACTGTCCCACCCCGTTATAGGCAACTTATGGTCGCCCCTTCGGAGTTCTCGCAAGAATCTAATTTTTTTGAATAAACGGCTCTACATTTAATGTAACGAATCTAGACCTTCTATGTCCCCTCATACTGTGTTAGGTAGGTCATACTGTGTTAATACCTATCACAAAAAGAAAAAGCAAAACACAATATTAATATTGTTTTTTGGGCATTTGAAAAACGAGTTTGTAATGATAAGGCTATTGTTGAGCGCCGCTCTAAGCTTTTTCAAAGAATACCTATCAGAAAAAGAATAAGTATAACACAATATTATCTACTATCGTTTTTTGGGCCTTTCAAAAACGAGTTTGTAATGATAAGGCTATTAAGGTATTATCACTTAACGTAGCATTTTCGTGCGTTGAGCGCCGCTCTAAGCTTATTCAAAGATTACCTACCTTTCAGGAAAAGAATAAGTAACGAAAGTTGAAAGCTCAGAATCGGAAACAATATATATATAATTCTAGCAGACCCGGGAACAGGTTGATGTGGCTAACGAAGCACAACGCCATTACTCAACCTTTATAATCAACGCCATCTGTTAATTTGCATACATATTAAATCCACATCGCCCGCTTGCCAGCCCGCAGCACAAAACCTTCACAAATTATATACCTAAACTTCCCTAATGAATCACTCTATCTATCGGTAAAAACCGCATGAAAATCCGTTGCGTAGTTTAAAAGACCTAAGCTAACAGAAAGCGGGAGCGACTTTGCTTTATTCTATGTAAAGATGTGATTTCCACAAGGGACTGGGTTGGGTTCTAGTATATTTGTTATTTTTATACTTGATATAATTACAACACTAAAACATTACAAAATGTGACTATTGCCCAATGTACACAAGATAATATGCATGATGAGATATCTGAAACGGTGAAAAAGTGAAGGAAAAATGAAAATATATACTATTCGAAATGAAAGATAGCGATGTACAAAATACTTATTAATTTGAACAACCACAATAAAAAGTTCCAACTCTTTCCTAAGTTTTTATCATGCAGAGAAGCCTAAATGTATTCTAAAATACCTCCACTGGAGGACAAATTATAAAAGTACCTACTATTTATTCACCCTCCATCTATCTATATGCCCAACACACGTTGGCCTACAACACCATATGTTACCGTTACATACCATATATACCGTTATTTTACTTAGTACTCGAATATTTCACTTTACAATAACATCGAAATTGCTGTTCCTTAATCAACACTACTAATTGTGGATATCATTCCACGACTTGAGTTAACAATTATTCTCCTTGTCGAGAATAATTATTGTCAACTAAAGTCAAGGCTTTGAGGTTTTTTGTAAGTCTAAATGATTTGTATCAGTCACTACGCAAACAATTACAATTGAAGTGAAAACTTCTTTAGCACCGTTGTGATTTGAAAATCGATGAAATGGAAGCGAGCGATATCAAAAAGAGACGAACACATTCATCTTTAGGATTTAGCCAGCAAGAGAATGAGATAGCAATACAATATTTATTTATTTCACTGGTATTCGGTTCCAATATAACACGATAAATCCACGGTCCCGCGCAAGCCTCCTTTGGTCTAGTGGTACGAAGCGCCTGACGAACCTTAGCGGCCGGACATTCAGCGGACTAAGGGTCGAAACTAACGAAATCCAAAAAAAAAAAATTGCAAAATCAATATCCAATCTTCAAACCACTGTAAATTGAACAGGCAAAGAAAACACAAAATAAATTGATATCGAGCGACTCCAAAGAAGACAACAGAAAATATTAATAAGACAACCAAATGTGTAGGAAAAGGTGCACTTGAATTCGACGACAAAAATATGGAAAAAATCATACTTCACATTGATAAAAAAAAGTGCTTCCTAGACTCTTGTCTACTTTAGTTTTCTGAAGGTTTCACTTCAACCCGCGTCTGAATTGCACACTCTGATTTTTTTTATAAGATCTTGGATTTTGTCGAACTTTATCGAAATATCGAAAAAAAAATCTCCTTCAGGCTTTGACTGGAAATTATCTTCTTTATGTTCATTTTTTACTTATTTTTTTCAAGACTCTATTTATGTGTGTTATATTGATACGTAATTTAGTTTTGGAGTGATCTCTGCTTTTTTCATTCGTATGATGTTATTTTGTTAATTGACAATTTGTCCGTAAAATAAAAAAAATAAAGGTTATTAAGTCGAACATTAAATGAAATAAGTGCGTAGGATTACCCTGACTGTCGTTATATTCCATAGATTTATCTTTAACTCGGCATTAGAGAATGTAGTCCAATACAGAGGGGAAATAACAAACATACTTCAGGAAGCAATATGCTGCCATTACATACGCAGATGGGGTATCTACATTTTTTTTATAATAATTTTTTAATGTAGACAAAATTATTTTTACTTTTAAGTATGCGATCACTGTGTCAGAGGTCACTAGGATGTCAAAAAGCAGCCCACACAGCATGCCGATAAGTTATAGAATATATACAGGATCTCCGTGCGTTAACTTTGGGGGGTGATTCTACATGTTGGTAGGAGAAAAAAGATTAAGGGGTTTCTAACCTAGGAAAAAGTTTTTTTTTTTCATATTTCGTTTAGATTTTTGGATATTCAAAAATATCCCCTTAAAGGATTTTTCGAAATTAGAATTATTTTAAAAGTTAGCAAAGCAATTTAAGTGTCATGACAATTCGACCGGTTTATAAGGAATCTAACTGGAATCTGAATAAAACAAAACTTTGAATCCGTTTTTCTCGAAAGAACTTTTTTCGAAACGATTGTCACAAAATCTCAAGTTCTAATTTACTGATTTTCTTGAAATTTGGCATGAATTTATTTTATACACCCCTCTATAGTAGGAACAAACAATATATATATATATTTTAATTTTTACTATTTTTAAAAATTTGGAAAAGTCAAAATTAACTGAAAACCCTCAATTTTTTTTGAGTAGCCGCCATTTTGCGAGAATTTTTATTTTTATTTTTTTTTCGTTGCTATCTTTTTTTTTCAAATGGAGACCAGAAGGGTGGAAATCGTGACAAGATGGACAGTGGACACCCTATTTTTTCCCCTTCTACTTCAATAGCGTGTAACTTCGTTAAATATATATTTTTTTTTTTTTTTTTTTTGTGAATTTAAAAATGTAAGTAAATAAATTATTAATAAATTAATACTTAAAGTATTATTGGTTTTTTTATCGACCGTCAAAAAACCGAAATTCGGGCTTCTGGACTAGAACCCACTTTACAACTTTTTCCGAAATTCCGACTTTTTTCCCATACAAAAAAGACACACCTAAAAATTCTTAGTGTAAGGCACAACCTTACCCTAAAAATATGCTGTAAGCTGGCCGGGCGCAATCGTGGCGTGGTTGTGATTGGCCCGTATCGTAATAATGGAAAATAATAATGCTGGCCGCACACGCTGGACTAATTTAATCTTTTTCCCAAAAAAGTACCCCTAAAAGTTGGAATTACAAAATTTATTTTTTATACTATCATGTAGAAACACCTATTTATGTGTCGAAAGATGTAAGTACTTTTTGCTATTTTTTTAAACATCATTGACTACAAGAAGTCACTGTTAGCTTGTTGCACCCGCGATATTGAAAACTATATAAAAGTTTGTGTTGTTCACAGAAATAAAGTATTAACGTTTTGAAACTTTGTAAAAGAAAGAAGAAATCAAAGGCAAACTTAAATCGTTCGTTTTTAAGAGTGTAATGTTAGATGAATTGAAATAAACGTTGACTCAAGTTGGTTTCATCCGCGATTATGTTAGAATCGCGGGTGCAACTCTTTGACAACAACTGCCCTTATTGTGTGATTTATGATATATTTTATTGTTTTGTTATGCTTTCAATAATAATATATGCTATTTATTACTGGTGATTTATATTTAATAGGTGTGTTTATATTATATTCCGCTTTTTTATAGAAATTATATAAATTGGCACTTAGTCTCTCTGAAACATCTTATTTATACAAAAAAAAAAGTAAACAAAAAATGGTCACGTTGGATGATAAATGGGAAGGGCTGAAAAATAAATCAGGCATTCAATCAAAACATTTCTTACAATCTCAAGACCGCGATAGCATTTCCGTGGCGCGAACCTCACTTCTCATCTCAAATGCACATTGATTTTGAAATATATGAAAACCACCACTGAAACAGAAAGTGATTGGGACGATAATAATTTGGAACCTCGTAAAAATTACAAAATATAAAAAGGAATTCTACGATATAAGAAAAAAACTTTTTTTTCTATCAAAAACAAAAATAATAAAAGAAACGAAATTGTGCATTAATGATGCTTACAGTAATTCAGATGACTAATCCCTTAATGACGAATCTCCAACGTCTTTTCAAGTCTCAAAATTACCGGCAGAAGCTTGCCATGAAACTGATACTATCTGTGCCCCTGTCTTACCAAAAGATAAAAATACTAATTTAATAATTATATGAATTATTTATTTAATATCAATATACCAAAAGGTACAAATATTAATTAAATAATTATAAAAATCGTGATTGACATAGCAGACGTGCAACTTGAAGACATTATCGCGACGTTGGAAGCGCCAGAAAAAAAGATTGATGGATGTAATATGTTCATTAAATTTTTGGCGAATTTTGACGTAACCGAAAAGAAATAATTAATATAAACGATTAAGAAGTGTACTGATTAGTAATAAGACTAAAGAGCATTGTTTGATTTCTTTTTTCGTTCCTCTATCAGCGTTTATTGATGTTTATATATTTTATTTATTTTATTTATTTATATCTATATATTACAGTTTACACCTTATTGTTAACATTTTTACATATGTAATATATATTTTGAAAACATTTTTACATATTAATATTACATTTCATTATGTTGTGTGTTAGGTAGGTTTCAGAAGATGAAACTGTTGGTTGGTAATATTGTATGTTTCGTGAACACCTCACTAGGAGAACCTGTGCTGAGGTGTTTACGTATTTATGATAAAGTGTGACAGGTACAGGTATTTATGTGTTGTAGTAGAAAGTTAGTTTTTTTTCTTTTTTTTTACATTTTAATCTTAATTGTACATAGATTACTTAGAAGAAAAAAAAAAAAATATATATATATAAGGTATACATGTATATTATATGTACATACATGTATATTATATGTACATATGAACAACAAACAGCCTCGCAACATACTTCAGAAGTAAGGTTGAACAAATTCAGGCCCTCAGTGTGGTAGGATCGTCTTCTATCGCAGCATCAAGTCCGCTCTCCGGTGACTTCTCTACTTTTGCAGCTGTAACGGAAGAAGATGTCACGCGTGCTATAAAGTCTTGCCCTAACAAGCAATGTACTCAAGACCCCATACCTACCTGGCTCTTAAAACAATGTCTTCCGGATATAGCGCCTGTAATTATCGCAATTATCCAGAAGTCATTAGTAAATTCACTTGTACCGGGAACATTCAAGAAATCAATAATAACTCCGATTCTAAAAAAACAAAATCTTGATACTGACAATACGGATAATTACAGGCCAATATCCAATCTACCATTCCTTTCTAAACTGCTTGAGAAAATCGTTGCCAAACAATTGGTGGGGTACTTGAACTCCGCCGGTCTATTTGCCAAAAATCAATCCGCTTATCGACAGTTTCATTCAACGGAAACTGTTCTTCTGCGGTTAATTTCAGACTTGATCATTGGGATGGAAGCAGGTAAGTTGGGTTTGGTATCTGTTCTTGACATGAGTGCGGCATTTGACACGGTAGATCATAGTATTTTATTAAATGTGCTTGAAACCGAATTTGGCGTTCGAGGTGATGTTCTCCAATGGATGAAATCATACCTGTCTGGACGAGTAGCCTCAGTAATTTTCAATAATTCTACTTCACCTGAAACTCCCATAGAATGTGGAGTTCCCCAGGGTTCTGTCTTGGGTCCCATTCTTTTCATTCTCTATACGAATCGCCTCGAGAAACTCATTCAATCAGCTGGCTTTGAATCACAAGGCTATGCAGACGATCGTTTCATTTTCAAGTTTTGTTCCCCGGATGAAAAAGACGTCCTTAAAAACGAGGTGGTTAGTTTTATTAACACAGTCTCAAGTTGGATGTCTGTCAATAAACTCAAACTTAATCCTACCAAGACGGAATTTATTTGGTTAGCTTCTCCTGGAAGGCAAGCCCTCATCGACTCTAATCCAATCCATATTCAGGGCACAGATATAATCCCTTCTACAGAAATAAAGTTTCTAGGTTTCACTATAGACAATAGTCTTTCTCTTGAATCACAAATTTCAAAATCTGTAAGTTCAGGCTTTTTCCATCTAAGGCAGATAAAATCAATCAGGCGTTGCCTTCCCTCTGATGGAGCAAAGTCACTCATAAATTCGTTCGTTGTCTCACGTATGGACTATTGTAATAGTGCGTATGCTGGCTTGCCTAAAAAACAATTCAATAGAATCCAGTCCGTTTTTAATGCTGCGGCGAGAATGATTTTTGGTGAATCTAAGTATTGCCGTATAACCCCGCTTCTAAAGGATCTTCATTGGCTTCGATGCCCTGAAAGAATAGAGTTCAAGATCTGCTTAATGACCTTCAAAGCATTGCAAGGAATGGCGCCAGCCTATATATCGGAACTATGTGTCCGACAAAACTTAAGCGATAGGCAGCTTACTCTAAGGTCAGCAGATCGAGATGTTACTAATCGTTTAATCGAACTTTCTAGGTCAAATCGAGCCGTTTACTATGATCGATCTTTTCGTGTAACTGGCCCGCTCATTTGGAACAAACTTCCCTCAGCTCTTACTAATATCCAGAACTTGGCTGAATTCAAAAGAGCTCTAAAAACAAACTTATTTAAAAAATCATACCTTTCATGAATTTTAACTCCTTTTCAATCTACTATAATAAGCCATGTTCCTCAAGTTTCTGGTAATTGTTTGGTTTCGATTACCTCTTTACTATAGTTTTATGTGCACTCTGAATTTGTATTATTTCTAAATGTTAACTGCCTCCTGTTCTATATAATTTAGTTTAAATGATTCTTATTGAATGGCACCGTGATGGTTTATCATTATATATTGTCCTGTGCCAAAACAGCACTCACTATTGTTGTTAATATTGTTCTTTAGGAATTGCTTTGTATATTTTTGTATATTCGTTATTTCACATTATTTAATTAATTTTTTAAGGACTCGTAAGGAACACTTTAGGTTAATTTTAAGTTTATTATAATTAAGCGCACTTGAAGTGAAACATCACAAAACTGCGCTATATAAATACTACGTTATTATTATTATTATATGAATAGTTGGTAAATTCTTGATAGACATGTTTATTTATTTTGCACTTGTTATAGTTTGGTTATGTTTGGTTAGGGATTAAAGTATTTTGAATAAAGTGAATATCATGATTTTCGATCCAGGCTGTGATATGTTTTTTGTGGATGTTTGTAGATGTATTTGCAATTAGTTGTTGTTTCAGAGTAATGGGCATATAATTAAAAAGTTTGGTTGCATAATACTGAAAATGTCTTTGTCCGTGTGTTGTGTGTGTTATTGGTATGTTCAGGGTTATATTTGTTAATGACCTGGTTTTTATTATTATTTTGGGTTGAATTGGAATATGGAGTTTGTTTTGGAGGAAGTATAGCAGAGCAGATTTGGCATAAAGTTGTTTTATTGACATGACTTCTAATGTTTTGTATATTTCGGTTGAATCTGTGTAGAAAGGCACTTGCAGAATTAGTTTAATTATCGCCTTTTGTATCTTTTGAATTGGGTCAATTGCTACATTTGTAGCACTTCCCCAAGCCAGTATTCCATATGACGCAATGGATTGAAAAAGTGCAAAGTATATGGATCTGAGTATTGTTAGTGGGAAAATGTTTTTAATGGATTTTATTAGGTGCATGACTCCTTTTAGTTTATTTGTGATGAAAGTTATGTGTTCAGTCCAGCGTAAGTGTGTATCAATAATAACCCCTAGGTATTTTGTTTGTTTGACCCTTTCTATATGCTCGCATTGAAAATTGGAAGAAGTTTGTTCACAGTCATGCAGAAGCAGGTCTATGTTTGATGGAGGTTGACCTCTTTGTGTTATACTATGTGTGATGTATTTTGTTTTGATAGTATTGACGGTAAGCGTATTACTGTTTAGCCATTTTTTGACAACGGATAAACTTTTTTCGGCATTTATGAATACATCTTTCCATGTGGCAGCTTGACAAAGAAGAACTGTATCGTCAGCGAAGGTCACGATTTTACCTTCAATTTCAATGTCACATAGTTCGTTTATGTAGATGAGGAATAATAAAGGGCCAAGTACACTCCCCTGTGGGACTCCGTACGTAATTAAGAGTGGTTCACTTATCTTGTTATCAATTTTAACTTGTTGAGTTCGGTCAGACATGAAGCTTTTAATTAAGTCGAATTCTACTCCGTTAATACCTATTCTTTTTAACTTCTTGAAAAGTTTTTCGTGTGAGATTGTGTCGAAGGCTTTACATAGGTCTAAATAAATTGAAATAACTTTTTTCTTAGCATCAAGATTATGTGTGATGAAGTCCGTTACAGTAGCTATTGCATGTTCTGTGCTTCTGTTTTTCCTGAATCCATGTTGGTTTATCGACAGTATTTGTTTGGTTTCCAGATAGTGTTG
This sequence comes from Limnephilus rhombicus, assembly GCA_929108145.2. Lineage (NCBI taxonomy): Eukaryota > Metazoa > Arthropoda > Insecta > Trichoptera > Limnephilidae > Limnephilus > Limnephilus rhombicus. The sequence goes on along the minus strand of OV815271.1, from coordinate 38,998,068 downwards.
AAGCTGTTTCTTAATAATTTTTTCCAAAATTTTTGAAAAGGTATTTAGTAGCGTAATGGGTCTGTAGTTGTTTATGTTATTTTTTTGTCCTGATTTAAAAATTGGAATGATAAGACCTTTTTTTAGTAAGTTGGGAAAAATTCCTTCTTTTAGACTAAGATTAATTAAGTATGTGAGTGGTTTGAGTAGTTGTTGGCTTACTGTTAAGATAGTTTTGGAGTCCACACCATCGGGTCCCGTTGTTGTGTTATTCTTTAGTGATTGAATTATTTTATTGGTGTCTTCTAGTGAAATGTTTTGTAATTTGAAGTGTCTGTTCATATTTTCATTGCTGATGTTAGTGGCAGTGTTTTGAGGTTCCTGAATATCTTGGAGAGGCTGTGATTTTTTTATATTTTCAGCTAGGCTAGCTCCTATATTAGTGTAGTGCTTGTTAATATAATTGAGGATGCGTGTAGGATTGTCGTGGAAGTGGATTTCCTCATCATCAATAAGTAAATTTTTTATGGTATCATTTTTGTTCTTCTGTGAATGCGCACTTTCCCTCAAAATTGACCATACGCTTTTAGGGTCATAGTTTGCTGCTATAAGTTTGTTTTGATAATACAATTCTTTGGCTTTACGTATTATTAGAGAACAAATGTTTTTGTACCTTTTGTAGAAGAAATAAAGCGGAGTGTCGTAAGGGTTCAGTTTAACTTGTTTGTGTAGATTGTCCCTTTTTTTAATGCTATTTATAATGCTTTGGGTAATCCATTTTTTAAGTCTTACTTTGCGGTGCGGGATAGGTATGTATATCGTTTTGGTATTTTGGGTAATGAGAATTTGTAGATGTGTTATGAAGAAATTCCAGGCCTCTTCTGCCGTGTTAAATTTTGTAAGATGTTCCCACGTTTGTTTTTCTAAGCATTGATTTAGATTAACATAATCAATTATTTTTTTTGGCTGTATTATTTTGGAACGTTGATTTTCTTTATACTTAAATTAGACGATACAACTTAGATATACTTAAATTAGACGTGTTGAACCCGCGATAATTTGATGTTGCACCCGCGATTTCTCGAAAAGCAAATAATTCATTGCTTGATTTTGTTTTTCATATATTTTTTTTATTTTTTTTAGTTGATTAGTTTAACGCCTTGCGAAATATCAAGGCATAACATAATGACTGTTTCACAATTAACGGAATTTTGTGTTTTTGTCTTATGATCTGGAAAAGGTGGGCCAAATTGATTGCACCCGTGATCGCACCTCCCTCCTGACTATTTAAATATTTCAATAAAATTCTTATCTTCATTACATAGTATAAAATGAAGTCGCTCAAAATGTATGTGCGCGTTAATATTTTAAACTACGCAACGGATTTTCATACGGTTTTCACCAATAGATAGAGTGATCAAAGAGTAATGTTTAAATGTATAATACATGTAAATTATATTAGAGAAAAGCCGAGAAATTTAAAGAAAACATATTTTTGTGTGATTTAAAACGGCTGGCGGGCCGTACTATAAGACACTTTTGAAATTCATTCTACGGAAGAAATTGGAAAATAGATGTCCTAGAGTAAGTAGGTATTTATTTGAATTCTTTTATTTGATGAAGTCGCTCAAAATGTATGTGCGCATAGATCTTTTAAACTGCGCAATGGATATACATGCGGTTTCCACCAATAGATAGAGTGATTCAAGAGGAAGGTTTATATGTATAAAAACATGCTTATTGTAGTAGAGAAAAGTCGAGAAATTCAAATATTCAATTCAGGCAGCGGGCAGTGGGCAGCTGGCAAGCGGGTGGTGTGGATTTTATAAAGGTTGGGTTAGGTTAGGTAATGGCGTCGTGTTTCGTTAGCCACAGCAACGTGTGGCCGGGTCTGCTAGTAATATATAAAACAAAGTTGGGTTATTTATTTATTTATTTATTTATTTTATTTTTATTATTACATTTATTACATACAAGATATAACAATATAAAAGGAAGCTTTGATTGTCCAACTAGGAAGGTTTCCCGTTTTAGGACAGTCAAACACAGTTAGTTACACTATTTATAACTCGAGAACGGCTGGACCGATTTTGATGATCTTTGATTTTTTGGATTAGTCTCCGGCCCGGATAACAGAATAACTATTAAAACATCGCAAAAATTCACGAAAAAGAAAGTTATGAAGAAAAATAATTTCTTCATACATTTTGTATGGAACGAATTTTCGATTTTTGAACGAAAATGAGACAAACGGTTAACGTGTGTCTTCGCCTTCCAAAGGAAAAATACAATAATTATAATAAATTTCCCTAACACGCATAAAGAAAATGAAACGCAATCCCCGTGAGGGGCCATCCATAAATTACGTTACTTATTAAGGGGGGGAGGAGAGTAGCAAGTGTGACTAGGGGTATGGGGTGGTCATCAGCTCTGTGACTTCACATATAAAAAAAAATTGAACTACTGTTTTGATTACTTTTAGATGTCACACTAGGGGGGAGGGGTCTCATAAATGTGACAATGTGTGACAGCGACGGGGGGGGGGGGGGGGGGTAAAAAAATCTTTAAATTCTTGTGACATAATTTATGGACGGCCCCTAAGTAAGTAGAAAAGTAAGAAAATTATCCGTTCACAAGGTCATCTCTGATATTGACAAAAATAAAACACGGAAGTTGCGAATCGATAATTGCTTTATTGTGCAATTTTTAACTTAATAAAAGAACTGAATTTAATTCAGCTAATAAATTAACACAACAGTTATTAATTCTGAGGGGGTACGAAGTTCGCCGGGTCAGCTAGTAAACTAATAAAAAGTGAACATGTTTAAATGTAGCTCTTCCAAGAATAATTTTATTAAAAATGTTTTTTATTTTATTGTTAAAGAAGCTTTATATGCGTCCATATGTTGCACTCGCGATAATGGAATCACCCTAATGCGCTTTATCCCCGGACACCATTTTTACATATTGTTACACGTAATCGGCGGCCTTTATTGAATTTTAGATATCTACGTAAAGGATGGAAATAATCCTACTAATATGAAAGTTTGTATGGATGTATGTTTGTTGCTCTTTCACGCAAAAACCACTGAATAGATTTTAATATGACATCCCTTTGATGTTAAAATTCAAATATGCATAAAATACTAATTCCTACTTTACTGGGTGGATTTTAATGAAACTTTACAATAATATATGTAAACATATTGGCTATAGCTCAGAGCTCTGGCATTACGAAATTTGTATGAAAAAATTGCAATAGATGGCACGATTAGTAAGATATCTATAATTCTTTAATCGATACAAATTATTAGGGAAGTAGGTACTTCAAATAAATTCGCTAATTTAAATATTTTCTAAAATAGAATTTTTATTTAAGAATCTTTGTTTTGCAAAATGTCATTCTCAAATTTTGACATTTTCTATCATACAACAATTATTGTTTTAATTGGATAGACAGGTATCGCATTTTTTAAGTATAAAAATACCGAACTGGATTTTTTGGTAGAATATAAAAAGAAGAATAATAATTCGTACTCAATTACTATCTCTAAAAAATGAATCACCGAAATGTATGTATGCGCATAAACGCGAACGGCTGAACCAAATTGGAAAATTCTTTTTTTTTGTTCGTTTTTTGTATAAAACTACCGTTGAGTTCTGGCATTATGAAATTTGAATAAGAAATTATAATAGGTGGCATGCGAGCAGTTTGAAAACTGAATGTATCGGAAATGAATGTGTGTAATGCGAGAGGTGAGTGGGGGGAGTGGGGAGGGGGGGAGGGGGTGTAGGGAGGGTGTTGGTGGAGGGGGGAAGGGGTGGGGGAGGAGGGTGGTGGGAGGGGGTTAGTGGAGGGAGAGGGGGAGGGAAGGAAAAGGAAAGGGGAAGGATTGAGGAGGGTGTTGTGAGGGGTAGGGGGTGGGGGGAAGGAGGTTGATGGGGGGAGTGGTGTGGGGAAAAGGAATGTGGAGGGGTAGGGGGTAAGGGGAGTGGTGGGTGGAGGGAGAGAGGGAGGGAGTTGATGGGGGGAGTGGAGTAGAGAGAGGGAAAGAGGAGGAGGTGGAGTGGGGTGGAAGAGGGGGGAGGGAAGGAAGGGAAGGGGGAGGCGTGGAGGAAAGTGGGGGGATATAGAGTGCGGAGGGTGTGGGGTGGGTGGAGGAAGGGGAGGGAGAGGGGGTTGATGGGTGAGTGGTATGGGGAAGGTGGAGGGGGGAGGAGTGGGGAAAGGGGTTTAGTGGAAGGGGAGGGGGGAGGGGGTTGATGGGGGAGTGGTGTGGGGGGAGGGGTGGGTGGAGGGGGAGGGGGATTGATGGGGGTAGTGGAGTGGGGCGAGGGAAGGTGGAGGAGGCGGAGTCGAAATCTCCTAGTACCATGCGAGCGAAGCCGCGGGAAAAAGCTAGTGAGGATATAAATTTATTGCAGCACTTGAAAAAAGATTGAAAATAAAATATTTTTAAAAAAAATCATCTATTTTTAGTGTCTTGCATAAAAGGAAAAAGTTATGTTTCATTATCTTAATAAAACTTCTTTTCTCGATTATTCTAATCTTATTAGATCATTGAAATGTTGTCGTAATCAAATAAATCACAAAATGTATTAAAACATTCTTACCCCTTCTGCTCTTTGTAAGGCAGTATTCTCGATACTAATTGGAGTCTTCGAAGGCATATCCAATTACAGAAATCTGGAAATGCCGCCGGGGAAAAGAGAAACAGGAAGCAGGAATAAAAATCTCATCGGATCGGACTTATTAGCCGGACACGGGGTGTTATTAGTCCCCGCTACCTGAGGCCCTGTTATCGGAGATCCAGCTAACAGGAACCACGCTACCACGAACCTCGCTACCTGATTTCAGAATATATATATATAGCGACGGTCGGACGCAAACCATGAAGCGTCCGCTTTCCAATGCGATTTGACACTTCAATTAGATATGTAACGTGTCGACGGAAAAGCGATATATCGTTTGTACCTAACGTTTAGATGGAAAAACGTTAGTTAGTGAAACTGTGGTACTATCTCCGAGCTCGTGAAAATTACTCTGATGTCTGGTTCTCGGAAGGTGAATAGTATATTGCGGCTACAACTAGATTCTCTGTTCCACGATGGATAAAACAAGTCCTATTATATAATTTTTGGCAGAAAGCTTGTTCTGTGGTCTGAAGTCACCAGTTTTTTCAATATTACGGTTAATTTCGACGGCCGGCATAGTCCAGCGGTAAGGCTCTTGAATCTTGATTAATTTGTGTTATTTCAGAATTTATTCATTTAAAATAATATATAGTATATTTGCCTCACGTTCCAGAGTAGAAGATACTCTTAGTATCGCCCTGGTGTAAGACCACCATTCAGAATTGAAACGACCAGATCTGAATAGCCGGGTACTTCCCCATCTTCCTCTACCCTATCTCCTTCCCCTCACCACTACCTTCAGCCTCACAATATACCCCCTTTGGGGATGCCATAGTCCCACTGGTTTCTGACGGGAGCAGTTGGGACTCTTGTGCGGTATTCATGTAAAAAAAAGTCAAATGTGAATGAGGGAGATGAATAATAAATTGTACACATCTTTATTAAAAAGTTATTGTACTTTAAATTACTCATTTGCTGTTCTTTTCAAAAATAATTTTGCTAATGTAATTCATTTATGGTATACTATTATTCTAAATTATTTAATTATTTTCCTTAGGACATCTTGTGTGGAGTTAACATAAAAAAAAACAAACAATTTTTTTTTCTCCAAGAAAAAGTAAAATACTGATAACTGTCTTCAGTTGTCAAATTTGTATTAATTAACTTGTAATATTTGTCACTCGAACAATACTTGCTGCAATGAACACAGTTATCAGTGTTTTACTTTTTCTTGGGAAAAAATGTTTTTTTTTTCATTAACTCCACACAGGTGGTTATCTTTGGGATGCTGTGTGGGGGGTATTTTTTGCGGAAATGTATTAGTGAACCTGTAGTAGGATGGAGGAAACACAGAGGCTGACAAATCCTTCTACAGCCGAGTCGTAGAAATGATCCGTTCTCCTGTGACAGATGTCAACTGGATGCAAATGTTGGGCTCGCATTTGGCGTGTTTCCCGACTGCAACGGTACCGAAGGAATCAACGACGCTAATTCACGTAGTATCTTCCATTGACTAACTAGAACAAAAGCAGCTTTACAACTTGGCAGTTGTGTATTATTAAAGTATCTGCGGATCCTTTACAATACTCCCAGCTTCTGAGGGGCCAACTTAACTCTGGCTTCGACAGAGCCCCAACTGTTTGTTCACTTTGTGTTGTAGTATTTGAATTAGTTTAATTTTTTATAAGAACAATTCTCTTTTTACAACTTTTGAAGGTTATTCCCATCAATGTAATATACATCAATAAAGAAGATAACACTAATAATGTAAACGAAAATATGAAAGAGAATAAGTCACAGAAAAATAGAAAAATATAATAGTCGCAACTGGGACTCGAATCCAGTGAATGGCTGAATTAGTAAAAGCGCACGTCCCGGTTAGACGAGAGGTTCTGGGTCCCATTATCTTGTTCTCTTTCATATTTTTGTTTAGATTATTAGGTGGTTGGAAGTCTGACTTAATGGAAAAAAAATTGCGCATAATTTACAATCAATTTCAATTTAGGAGGCAGGTGTGGGTACTGCCACCCCCGAAAATCATTTATTGAATAACCAATACCTCTACCATACATAGGTCGCCCCAAGATGTTCGCTACGTTTGGTGAGTTAGCAGGGGTGCTCGGGTTCACGAATCTTGGCAGCGGAAGCGTTTGCGGTGGATGCGTCTACCAGCTGGATGGCAAACCGGATCGGGAGAGAATGATTGCGGGAGTCCTTTTCTCCAGCCTTACTATCTCGCAACATCGCCTGGCACCGCAGTGGGAGGGTGGAGTCGTATGTCGGTCACTCCTGGACATACTGACCCCCAGATTGCTACCCACCCCTTGTATCCCTTTCCTTCCCAGAACTTTCTTTCCTTCATTTCCTAAAAAGACCCACCACACAGCATCGCCATGGATGACGTAGGCCCTGAGGGGAATTATTTTCGTCATGGTCTACTGTGTGGAGCTAATGTAAAAAAAACATGTAAAACTAGATAACGTTATTCGATTTAAGCTGGGAGTGAAGATATCCGGCAATAAGAATGATAGTTTTTACGAATTCGTGCTACTTATAAAGGCAATCAATACAATTCTAGTTCCAGTGTTTCTCCACTTTTAAGGTATCCACTGATAAGAAACACGATACCAAATGACAGAAATGATGAAATCCCAATCTTTGCACCTTCAACCCCTATTTTTTTACTATTTGATTATCATAATAGTAATAATCAAACAGTATTAATAGCCTTGCGTCTGTCGTACACACTCGATTCACGAATACGGAAGTGCTGCCATCTATATTATTAATACGCTAAAAAGGCTATTCATCGAAGGATGGCGCCACTTACGTTAGCAGGTCGCATGAGGACGTGCCCCCCAAGGTATAAGTACTACGGATTTTTAAAATTTGAGTGTCTCTCCGGATATGGAAAGATTGACGGTAATACTGGGTTCATGGGATAAGGTGTGTTTAGGTCTGATGACCAGGACACACTGAACCCCAGATTCCTACCCACCCCTTAAACCCTTTTCCTTCCAAGAACCCTCCTCTCCTTCCTTTCCATAAAAAAAACCCTCCACACAGCATCCCCAAAGATGACATAGGCCCTCAGGGAAATAGGAAGGTATCACGAGGCTGTATATTACATATGACGTAATTGCCTGCTGCGGTTACTTTGTCCCGGTGACTAGCTGTCACTGGTTAACAGTGGATCAGAGAAACCGGTAATTTTTGGAACCAGAACTTATCGGATTTATAAAACGTCACCAATGCTCAAACTGGCGAAGCCGTAGCAAAAGCCGCCCGCAGGGCCTACCAGCAAAAACCTGGGGAGCGGGTTTTTAACTGCTAGTAATGATGTACGGTTCTAGTGTCTGTATGGCTGAATGGTGGCAGTAAATCATTATGTGCCAGCTCTCAAAACCCAGAGTAATTATCTTAATTATTTAAGCTCCCGTCCAATGTGATTGATGGTCTCTGCAAACATACAATAATAATTTCATCCATTCCTCAAACATTGTACCGAAAATACACAAAGGTAACTGACGTAAATTATAAAGGTATTATTGGATTTTGAAATGAACGCCTGGGACAAAAGGCTTCACAGGTTTTAAAATAGAATAATATAATGTACGTATATGACGCTGTATTCCATATGAAGCCTTTTATTTTACGTAAAATACGAAACGTATAGAGACAGTTTTCGGCACATTTACTCATTTTTTATAAAAAATTCTGCCGCTTTTGTCCTGTAAATTGATTTGAAAAGCCAAGAACTTCTTACGGGCATAACTTTGTATATTTTCATATCCTTTATCAATAATAAACACAAAGACCGCCTTGCCGTTTATTCACAGCTTTTTATGTGTTGTGTATGTAACAAATCTTTAATTTTTAGGAAACATGATGGGTTTTACTATTCAGAGCTGTAAATCTTTAAAAGTAATTACACTTTGGAAGGCGGGTACGGGTACCGCCGCCCCAAAAATCATTTATTGGATAACCAACACCTTTGCCATAGTTAGGTCATCCTAAGTGATTTGCTACGTTTGATGACGAAGCAGGGGGACACAGGTTAACAGAGCAAGTTTTTTCCAGACTTTGGTGGCAGATGCGCTTATCCACTAGGCCGTTGGAGGGAGATCCTTTGACCTCTCCATTCTCCCAACGACCCACTCTCTCTCGAACCATCACCTCGTAGCGCAGCGAAAGGGATGAACTTATAGGTCCGTCACTCCGGGACGCACTTACCCCCACATTCCTACCCACCGTTCATTCCTCTTTTTCTTCGCAGAACTATCTTTACTTAAATAAACCCTCAAAACAGCATCCTAAAAGATGTTATAAGACTTTATGGCCTTTTTCATTTTTATTTTTTTTTATGTTACAATTTTAAAACATAATGTAATATAATATTTCAATTCCTTGTACAGGTAAAAAGTTTACCATAAACATAATACAAGATTCACTCAAAATGAAGGATTGGTGGTTCCGAAATATACCAATAAATACGGTGAAAGGACCCTAAACTATATTGTACCCAAAATATTCAATAAACTACCAATGACAATCAAAAATAATAACGTTTTTAATGGTAAAGTCAAATATAAACTAAGGAAATGGCTATTAGATAGGGATGATTTATATTGAAGCCCTACCGAAGTCCTTGTATTCTTTATTGAAACTCACATTGAAGGAATTGGTAAATTCATTACAATTTTTGTAATACCTAATGTATATGAAACTTTTAATTGACTTGTGATTATATTTCATTTGTTCATGCTAAATCCATCTGTATTTTTTTATTATATCATAACATACTAATTTTTTATTATATCGTATCATACTAAATCCATTTGAACTTTTTTATTATTTAAGGCTTCTAGTGCTACTCCTAATAAAGTAGATCATCACTCTTCTAATAAAGTAGATGCTTGTGTTTAGGAGAGGACAACTATATATTTTTATGTCTATTTAAATTTAGAATTTTGTTATAAAAACCATTTTAGTAATTTTATAAAAAAATATGAAAATACAATAAAAGTAATAAAAATACTGGTAAGTAATATATGATACAAGAAAATACAATAAAAGTAATAAAAATAATCATAGTTATAAATGATACAACGGAATGATAAGTAAAAACATAATATCTTATTAATAAGAAAAGTAATCAGAACTGGAGAATTTTAATTAATTTTTTTGTTTTTAATTTTCGTAGTTCTCTTCCGATCGTATATCTTGGGGTAATTTTTCCGGTTTAGATTTAGGTACTGCTATAAAATGGGTAAACATGAAACATACAAACATGCATAATATTTATAGGTATACATTAGCAGCCTTACTAAAAAACCCAGTGAAAATTTTATTCAATTGACAAACGGCCGTGGATGTGAAAACATTACTAATTAGAAATTTGTTCTTTGAAAGAAATACACATGGTTTCCACGGCCTGAGAGGGTAGTTTATCTCTGTTTTAACCGTTGATGTCCGAACGATATTTGTAATTTTTCCATAGTATTTTGAATGTTCTATATATTTCTTATTTTCGTAGTTATAGTCGTAAAAACAAATAACATTTATGAAAACTAGATAAAATTATCTTTTAGATTTGTGTATTTGAAATACACTTTAGCTTTTAAAAACTGCCGTATTTTAAGATTCAAACTCGGAAAAAAATTTCCTCCCACAACATTTTTGACCAAAATGTAGAGAAATTTAAATAAAATCAAAATTTAAAAAACACAGTCCTTTTATGTAATAAATTTGGAAGGAAACTATCACCTCACTTTTTCATCGTGTATACAATAAAAAAAATAATAAAAAATTTCAAAGTTTTTTTTATTGCCAAAAAAATAACTAAGAATTAAATACCGAAATTTAAAACAGATTTCTTGCATCTCTAAAGACGTTAATTTTTTTGATACGTTTACGAACACATGTATGTTTATTTATATTATAAAAAATTATCACTTTTAAGAAATTCTCTTAAAATAAAGATCTAAAAATGAAAATTTTATCTTAAGTAACCTATAAAAAACAATATTCTGACAGTTTAACTTTGAAAGTACGGCGTTTGTACAATAACTTGATTAAACTGATGTAAACCACACAAATAACATGGTAAATGTATCAATTATGTGAACAGAAGAGTAAATTCGTCACTATAATAGAAATTATTAAGTAAAATCACAAAATTTTCGATATCCCGCCATAAAACACACCGAGCTGTTTTGTCATCGCGGGCTGTCGCGGGCCGAAGAACTAATGCATAGGCGCGCCAATAATGCCCCTTGCGGAGAAAAATTAAAACAACATTGTTTCCTAGTAAATTAAAACCATATACAACGTTGTCACATCTTCAATGCGTTTTAACAGCGTGACCACGTAAGAAACGTTATTGGTAATAAAACGTGTTTTAGTGTATACGAGGTTTATTTATGTTATTGCAATAATACAGTTAATCGGTCGCGCTGTGGTTTTTTTTAGTAAGGCTGTAGGTCAACTTTCGGTTGGTAAGCAAGTTATCTCAATGGCTAAGTGGCTGTAAAATGTTTACCTAATGATGAAAGATCTCTAGTTCATGAGCGTAGTTGATTTCGTTCGTTTTCATAGAAAATACATTTTAAACATTTTAGATATTATGAATCAAATGAATTTATCGTGCATGACGTATTTGAGTGGGTATCCACATTAAACTACCGTGATGGTCAATAATCATAGGTCAAAGAGAAATACCCTGCCCTAAGGATATCCCTTTGTCGATTGTCCAAGGGAAATTCATCAGTTGCGAGTTACGACGATAGCGGAAGGTAAATGCGAGTACAGTACCTAAATTCTACAGAAGCTATGTACTAGGGAGAGCAAATAACTCAATATATTATGAGTATCGTGAAGGTATTTCAACTATAGGCCGTTTTATTAAATAACGCATGGAATTATTAAGTCTTCTTAAAAATATCTTCTTCTTTTTCTAATCAATTATTTTTTTTCAAATATATTATTCTTTTCTAATAATCTAACCTTTTATATGTATGTCTCTTTTCATTTAGATATTGTTTTCTTTATTAAATGAATGCAAATAATGGAAGTGGAAATAAACCCATTTTTCGAAATCCGATTAAGTTGAAACTCAGCAGATAGATTAGTTGTCAATGACAATGCATTCCATCAATAGTGCCACTCACGCATACGCACGTATTTGTCTGAAATTGGGTGACATTATACATCAAAAGAGAACAGCTAAAGTATGAAAAAAATCCCGGTAGGTACCGTCCAATTAGGATTTGGCTTTAGTGTTAGCTGTTTTCACTCATTTTAGTCAGACCCTGGGTAGAAAGGTTCAATCCTCAGTCAAACAAAAAAAGAATATCCCAAGAGATGGCGCAAATAGATCGAAAGTTGAAAATAGATGTATTGTTGTAAAAAAACTTTTTTTTAAAGGTTGATTTTTATGTATGCTAACCCTTAGTTTGACTATTATCAGGGCAAACTTCACCTTGCAGGCTGCATCCCATAGCAGAACATTACCTAATTGTCCCGTGGGTGCCTGGATTTGCCTGTTGTAATAGCTATAAAAAGTTTAATTTACATCATACCTCTAAAATAATCTATCAAATCAAATAATGGTATCATCCAACAACCAGTACTTAAATCTTTTTTTTTTGTATTTTTCACACAAAAAAAAATTCCTTTAAGAACTCTGGTTATCAATAATCAAAGCTATTTATTAGCAATATTACGATATTCTTTGGGTTATTAGAATCAATAAGTTGCGTTATCTACGTGTTGTTTTAAACACAAAAGCAAAGAGGGATCTAAGTTTTATTTTTTGTTGGAGGATAAATGGAAAATAAATAAAAAAAGCAAGTTTACTGTAAAACCGCTTTTGTGAAAGTAAAAACGTAGTAATTATAATTTTTTATTTATTTATTGATACCTGATATATACATGTATATATTTTTAAACGTTTATTTGGTTATTAATTATACAATAATTTATCTTACTTGAATCTTAAAAAACTGATGAATCAGTTTGATTGTAAGAACAATTAACACATTTATGTAGAATTTAGATATTTTGAATTACCATACTAAGCGGTTGCTTGTTTCACGGTGACCAATGGAAAAGAGTTGGTTTGTCTGTGAGGTATAAGTCTGGTGTAAACGATACAATGATTAGAAATTTTTATTTTCTTTTTTTTTACGTTAGCTTCACACTGGAAGACCTGAGGAAAAAAAAAACCCCAAGGCCTTTGTCATCTTTGGGGACGATGTGTGGAGGGTCTTTTAAAGGAAAGGATGAAGAGGAAGTTCTGGGAAAGAAAAAAAGTATGAGAGGTGGGTAGGAATCTGGAGGTCAAGGTGTCCAGGGTGACGGACATATGAATCCATCCCGTCCACTGCGATGCATGGGTCGAGAAAGTCTGGCTGGAGAGGTCTAGGTTAGATCCCCCTCATATAGTGTCTGTCGATCCGGTCTGTCACGCAGTAGGTGGGCACATGCGTTTACCGCCAAGACCTAGATAAACCTAACCTCACGAACCCTGGCACCCCTACTAAGTCACCAAACGTAGCAAACCACTTGGGGTGACCTATGGCAGGGGTGTTGGTTATCCAATAAATGGTTCGGTACCCGTGGCCACCTCCCAAATTGGAATAATTTGATATTCTGTTTCGAATACAGTTATTGTGTGACAAGATTTTAAATTTGGGTGAATGAATTCATCTTTGCCTTGGCGCCTGTGTTATTAATTCAGTGCACATTTCAACTGATTATGTTGGCAAGGTAATGTTGGAAAATTCAATGCAGTCCCCTCCTTTATTATATTTATTACAACTAATGATCACACGTCACAATGGAATAGAATTATTGGTGACTGTAATCCGAATAAGAGCTGTAAAATCTGTCATAGGAATTTTACAAGTATTGAAATTTCAACTTATTCTAGATGCACTCGTACATTTGAAATGTTTTTATGCATCTTCCGTATTAATATTTTTTCAGTATTCTAGTTATGGAAATTTAAAAAAGAGAACAAAAACCAATTTGCTACTAAAATTATTCTTGGATCATGATTACAAAAGATTTTCTTAAACTCTTCGTGCGAAACATTAATACGTGTCATGTTGAATAGTAATATAGCATTGGACTTCCATAAGCTTTCATTGATATGGGTTGATTTCTCAGAAACTAGTTATTAAATTCCCGCTGCTTCTCCGATAGCAACTCATGACACCCATATCAGAAACTTAGACTAAGACCGAGTTAATTTCCATAACCAATAAGCACACCGATCAGATATAATTCAAAACTTAATGATTCGGAGCAACGTGTGACTAAATAACATAGTATCTCTCGACGTCGGCTGTGTCTCCGTCATCGTCTGTGCGGATAATGACGTAGAGATTACCCGCCCTGAGTTATTGGAAGTTTGAAGGAGATAATAATTTAAATCTAACCCATATCAAAAACGTAATCTGTTAACGTAAATATGGAGGTACGAGTATCTAGAATTGTTTTATGTGATTACGTTTTTTTTTTGGATCAAAATCACATGTCAATCACTGAGGCGAAAAAATTCATTACATCATTAGCTAATATTTTACACGGACTTAAAAGGGAGTGAATATAATTTTTTTACAAATTTGTCAAGCATTTGAAAAACAATAATTGTTATTTTTTTATTTTTTTTTTATTTATTTAATTACAGAATACATTTTGTACAAAAAATTTGAGTAAACCCACAAAACTGTCATATGGCAGCTTGTCTGCAGGTTCTAACAATTTAAACATTCTTAATATAATATCTAAGAAAATATTTGTTAATACTTTTATAGTTTTAAGGAAACATTAGAATGGATCACATAATATTAGATAATTTAACTTACAACCATAAATATATAAGATATTTCAATATACCTGCCTAATAACAAGATATGTAGGCAGCTATATTAAGATATTCAAAGATACGTGGAGTTTTCGCTCATTAACCATAGTTTTATTATTTTAGGACATAGTCTCTCATTTTTTTAAAATTTTATGTTTTTATTGATTTTATTGAAAATCACTGGTATTAGATATTCAAGGGTACGGCTTCCATATTTATTTAATATTCGAGGAGTTTTTAGGCCCTTTCCTTATCTAAATCTTGTGGTATGTTTGTGTACAAGTAGGTGTTTGTAAGGGCTTTTACCCATATTATCCATAATAGTAGTGAACCAGTGGAGACCTTTTATTGTAAGTAGTAAGCTCTCTGAGCCATACAGTAGTTTTAAGTTATGTCTCTGTTTGTAAATATTTGTTGTGACAATTTTTTTTATTATGGCAGTTTGTAAATTTTCAATATATTTAATGTAAGTAGTGCTTGCATGTCCCCAAGTTCGAATACCATATCTAAGAATGGATTCTACCATGGAAAAATATATGAGTTTAAGAGTACAATGAGGCAAAATAAATTTTAATTTGTAAAAGTTACTAGCTAAGGATCTGAGCTGGTTACAAATTTTAGCCACTTGTTTATCCCACTTAAAATTATTATCAACAATTATTCCCAGATAAGTATATGTACTGATAATAAATTCATTGATCTGTTTTTAAATTACATTATTGAAAACGTGTACATTTTTTAAGATCTGTGGGTTAAGGAGTTATTTTTACGCATGACGAAAGCAATCTCAAAAAAACGTATATAAAAATTACTAAATATTTTGGAAGATGAAGCATTGACTTGATGGTTGGTGGTATTACGATCTTGTTATAACTGGATGAAGTTGATAAAAGATTGTTTTGTTTTAACCAGCCAGCGCAGCGGCCGAAAATCCACATTTCGTCGAAAGATGTTCTTACGATCGTACAGAGCGGTTCCAATGAGAAAGATTAATTATTCTCCGTACCAGATTTTAAAAATTATAACTCATTATCTATTTTAATTAATTTCAAATTTGCTTTAATTTATACCTACATCCAAAAATGCTGAAAGGCGTGATGATAAAACTATTAAAATTATGTACTTTTTACAATAATTTTTTGATCGTAAGTATTAATCATTTTTCAATAATGTCCAAGCAAAATAAGAATGTAAAAAAACTCAAATATATTAGTTTGTAAGTGCGCAAATAAATACATAAACGCACCAATTTTCATCAAGAAGCACTTGTATGGATATATATTTTTTATGATTTTATTTAAACTACAACATTCTTTTAAACTATTACATTCTGACACAAGCGTTTACCAGATAATGTATTGATATATTAATTAAATATAGCTGCATGATTATATGATTTTAAATGGGTGTTGTATAATACGAAATCTTTTTTGAAAATTTAACAAATCTGCCAACGACCTACGGTATGACCTTATTATACTAAAAATAATATTTTCTCAAAATTTAAAATATGCGTTTACTAGATAAAATAACTATCTTTTGAAATCATTTTATAATTTTTCGTGAAAAATAGTCAATACATCTAAAATCGGATTTACAAATGACATATTTCTGGTTTTCTCTGGTTATACCCTCTTAAACTTTTTGATTTTGATTTCGAGTTCATTACATCATGCGTATTCCGTGTACGCTATTCTAAATATCTACAAAATTAGAAGACTTTAATTTATTTCTTTTTTTTGTAAGGCTTATTTTGATTTTGATTTCGAGTTAATAACATCATGTATATTCCGTGTACGCCATTCTAAATACCTACTGAATTAGAAAACTTATATATTTTTTTTTATAAGGCTTTGATTTATCAAAAGAATTGTTTTTTATCGTAAACTTGATTTCGATTTCGAGTTCACAACACCTCATTCAGTGAATGCTATTCTAAATACGTAATAAATTAGAAAGCTTTGAATTATCAAAGGAATTTCCTTGTGCCTTTTTCAAGTAGGTACACTATACAGTGCAAACTGTCCGGTGAAAGCACAGTCCATGAGCTACGCCAATATGGTTCTACGTCAGTACAGTGCTACTTGGTACTTGCTACGTGGTAGGTGCTACGCGCGAGGCTACGAGCAACATTACTTCTAAAGGCTGGGTCCGGCCAACGGCGTAGCGAATTGAACTGATGGATATTGGATTCGCACCCGGCGGGTGGTAGGGGGTGGGAGAATCTCGTGTAGGGTAATGTGCACAAGCGTTGATCAAATTACCAATTTTGCATACCGTCAATTTGAAGGTTGACGTATTTTTAGGCTTAATTGCTGTTTATTACTTTACGTGGCAAGTGACGCCATGGTGCAGACACTTTAATTAATTCATTA
The DNA here is from genome assembly GCA_929108145.2 of Limnephilus rhombicus. Classification (NCBI taxonomy): domain Eukaryota; kingdom Metazoa; phylum Arthropoda; class Insecta; order Trichoptera; family Limnephilidae; genus Limnephilus; species Limnephilus rhombicus. The sequence continues at coordinate 38,981,208 of OV815271.1, read as the reverse complement.
GAGCTGGTTAGTTTAAAAGGAAGTTTTAGTCGATACAGAACAAATACTCGAGAAAAACAAAGGGCAACTGAACATGTTGTTTCTTTTAGAAAGTCATGATTTGTGGTTTGAAAATATTACCACACAAGTTATTGAAAAGGTCACACAAATGGCGAATTCAAGCGTCATATTATTATGTTTGTGCACATTTTAATAAAAGCAAACTAAATTATTTATTAATTTCTCTAAATGATTATATTTATCGGTGATGAAACTTGAGCAAAGCCGGATAGTACACGGAGAGATCTCGATTTTGGCCCTCACGATATTGACATATATAATTGACGATCACCATATACACAATTGACGATCACGATATATACAATTGATAGGTCTTATTTATATTTATTTTTTATTATTTATTTTTTTAGTTAGAGGTTTTGAAATGTGGCTTCATCGGAAAATGCTCTAGGTCCCATGGACCGACATGATCACCAAGACAGAAATTCTCAGGCGGGCTGGAGCAGATAGATAGCTGCTTACATTGGTGAAAGTCAGGAAAATTTCATATCTGAATCTGTCTGAATCACATACTTTGAGGGGAGAAGTATCACTTGCTCCAATTTGTTAATGAGTGGTTGGCTAAGGGACACGGAAGCTAAGTGTAGTTAATGGTCAGACCGAAAGCCATTCACATTTTTTTTGGTACTTGCTAATTGATTTGAGATTTATTGTATTACTTATGTTCTCTATTTTATGCAGGTGCTTGCAGGTTTTTACAGATGCAATGCCGCCTCATGGAGCCTCATAAATGAGATTTTCTTTTGCCCTGTTTAATTTATCTTTGTCTTACTAACCTATTTTTTTTGCATTTTGTTTTTTCCTGTTAAGCACTTGCATACTGCTTACTAACAACGTATGCAAGGACATTGGAGGTCTAGATTCGTTCAAAATAAATAAATGTAGCTTCGTTTAATAAAAAAAATAGAATCTTACGAGAGCCTTGAAGGAGTAACCATCTGTTACTTATACCAAGGCGGGTAAGAGTTGGATAACCTCCACTGCTCCAATTGGTTTTGAAAGGCAAGATAGAGTGTCGCCGAGGGCCTGGTAGGAGACAAATGTCTTGGCTGCGAAATGTACGAGAGTAGACCGGCATTAGAAGTGTGGAGGAGGTATTCCGGCCAGCGCAAGACAGAGAGACATTTTCCAGAGTGATCGCCAACGTCGGGGGGAGCTGATAGGGCACACCAAGAAGAGAAGACGGTCTTATTTTATAACACAATTTAATGATATTTTATCGATTTGCCTTGATAATATATCATGACGTTACAGAGAAAAATACACTGTGAAAACGTTAAACACGTTCAAAACATTATGAATTATTAATTTATTCCTTCAATTTACTAACAATTTACAGATACGCCCAAAATCATAACATTAAATTTATTCTGATACTCTGTTATTTAATAAGACGTCTTGATAATTAACGCTCGTAAAATCCACTTAGTTTTTCTTCAATGAGCTGACTGAATGTAGCCCTACATTATTCGTTTTCCTTTGAAATTATTCCGGTAGAACTGTAATGTTATGGTGACATTGTTCGTAATATAATATGATGCCGATTTCCTGATATATTTAAGGTACAAATGAGAGAATCAAATGAAAGCAAGTAGCCAATAATGCCAAAAGATGGCGCGACTTCCGTTCACAGCTAGCATGTGGGACATCGGCTGGCAGTCGGAAATATTCTTGGATTTGGACATTCACGGATTTGCGTCATTCGGTGTTCTCCGGTCTGGATATGGATGATATTATGATATGTTTCTTTATAACTTAACTTTTTTATTTTTTTTATCTATCCCCATATGGGGGTGTGCTGGAACTCGTCCCTCCTTCAACTTAAGTTACATTTTTATAGTTTTTCTTGCAGATCTATCTCAAATTTATTTGCGCCACCCCCAATAATATGTTAACGGCTTGAAGCTTACTTAAACGGCCTTAACTTTCCCTTGTCCCGCCACCGACTACTCAACGCTGATTTTTTTTCTTTAAGCCTTCAGGTATTTTACCTCTATTATTCACTAACTTTCTTTGAGGCTTCACTGGGTGGTTGGCTAAGGGACACGGATGCTGAGTGTGGTTTATTTCAGGTTGAATGCAATTTATATTTTTTATTGGTACTTGCCAAATAATTTGAGACTTGATTGTATATCGTATGTTCTTTATCTATTTGTACAGGTGCTTACATGGTTTTTCACATGATGCAATGCTGCCTCGTGAGCTTCTTGAACGAATTTTATTTTGCTTTAACTGTTATTTTTGCTTGTATTACTAACCCGACTTGTTGTATTATGTTTTTTTCTATTAAGCACTTGCATACTGCTTACTAACAACGTATGCAAGGACACTGGAGGTCTAGATTCGTTCAAAATAAATAAATGTAGCTTCGTTTAACAAAAAAAATTAGAATCTTGCGAGAGCCTTGAAGGAGTAATCACCAGTTACTTATACGAGGGCGGGTAAGGGGTGGATAACCTCCACTGTTTATTTATCAGGATTATTATTGTAATATAATTTGATAAAATATAAAACGAAATATTTGATGTAAACTAATGAATGGCGGGTAATGCCGTAACACTCGTAAAATGTTGACGAAATTCTTTTAGAAATTTTGAGTACTGGTATTCCCTTGGGGGATATTACACAAAAATGACGCTATGTAAGGTTAAAGGTTAGTACATGTAGTGTTCTGGTATTGATTGACACTAGCAGATTCTCCAACACACTTTGGATGGAGATAATTAAGGAATAAATAGAATCTGGTTCGTTATCTGCGTTTATTTATACTTCGCGTATACAATGGATTTCAGTTATCAACCTAACTAGGAGCTGGCTAAAATAGTTCTGCCCAGTGATAATTCAAACACACCTTCTCAGCTTCCCCGATCCCCTGCCGGAGAGCTTAGGCACTACGTTGCCTGCCATCTAGCGGATTATACCGATAGCTGATGTCAACGCCATCTGTCGCTACAAGTCGGAAGCTTTTACGAAACATCACAGTACCTAATTACTTACAAAATATCACGAAAGCGAATAAATGTGAGTAGTTTACCTTGAAATTATCAGGAAGATTCATATTGTAATGCAAAAAATATTAGGACTTTCATGCAGACGTGATTCGTCGTCCTAATAAAATATTCGTAATTGAAAAAAATTTGAAGAAATTCTGATAATTCGCATCCTAATGTTTATTAGGCCACCTCTTCCTGTTAATTCATTCATAAGGCCTGCAATCCCATTTTTATTCGAATAATTTAAAGAGAATTAAATAAGCAAAACATTTTTCTCCGTGCGTGAAAAGTAGTTTTTGTTTAATTTTTACATTTAATCGACACAGGAGGCCTTGAGGATATAATAAAATTTCTCATAAGGCCTTTTTCATTTGTAGGGATACTGGGTAGAAATGAGGTTTGGGAAGTATTGGGAAGAAAAAGGAATAAGGGGTGGGAAGGAATCTGTGGAACAGTGTACCCAGGAGTGACGGACGTATGAATCTATCCACCCCACTGCGGTGCAAGGCGAGAGAGTCCGGTCGAAGAGTTTGCTGTCATGCTGTTTTCAAGTTTATGCCACAGGAAAATTGGATTTATTTTAATGTTAGGTTTAATAAATCGTGAAAATCTGAAAAACATTTTCTAATCTTTTTACCTAATAACTACACTTTTTGTTGAATCTTCTTAGCTAGAAGTACCTAAAGACAAATATTTTCCTTGAACCGTGATGTTTTTAAATACATCTATTCGAATTTTGTTTTCGTGAATGAATGAATGAAAATCTTGGTAGTGGAAATAAACCCACTTCCCGACATCCAATCGAGCTGAAACTCGGCAGATAGACTCGTTGTCGATATGCATTCTGATGGCTTACACAAACAAACACACATTTCGCTGAGAATGGCATTAGCCGGCCCAAGAGATGGCGAAACCAGGTTGTGCCATTTGATGTAGGACCGTGGCGGAAAGTCGAAACTACATTAAAAAAATAGATGTGTTAGTGTAAAAAACTTTGTTTTTACGGGTTAATTTTTTTTATTTTTCATGTCAGAATTTTCCCAAGGTATTCGGAAGAAAATATTTTGCTATTTCTGTCGCAGTATAGTAGTAATGTTTCAAGCTACCCAACCTCAGCGTTGTTAACGATCGCCTGTGAAATAGGACATGATGTTATCGACACCGGCAAGTGTTAGGACGCCCACGACGCCATGTAAAGGCGTCGTTTTACCTACTTAGAAACCAATGGCGCATATTGTAAATCACCCCAAATTTATGGATACAACCATGAATTAAAATGTGTTCAGAATTTTCCTTTTCAATTCTTGTTTCAAACCGTCGCGTCAATCAGCAAACCCATACCCTGCCATAGAGTCAAGGCCGAGAATACATCAAGAAACACGTTGCGTTTACCAAACACAACGAAAAAAAATGTTATTCTGTTATTTTTACAACCAGAACTCAGAATTTATAAGTGTCAATCGTGTCAATGTATATTGTATGTGATCGGAGTCTTTAGAAATTCATATTTGGGGAACGTTGAGAGGTTTAATGAAACGGGGACAGGAAGAAAATTTAGAAAATTATGAAATATCTGTACACTAATTACGTTTCACGTTTAATAGTAGGGGAATTTCTCATTCATTTTGTGTTCCTCTTTGGAACGAGAGGAATACAATGAAGGTTGTTGCTGGGGACCCAGATGCCGAGGGTAAAGTTTATCGAGAAAATTGAAAGTGTTTACGGGGAGTAGGTACCAACACGAGTATCCCATGGGCTTCAAGATTCCTGAACTTAAAAAAACTAAAAATTTATTTCAATGAAACGTCGCCACTGGGTTCAATCTAGCGCATCGCATGATACGCACTCCGTCTCGTTCCAGCACCACCGTACAGAAGAGATCGAGCGCATATCACGTTATCCATTGAGATGTGTAGCAATATGATCAATATTGAAAAAATATGTCACCGTGGAGTAAAATGACATCTAAATTTTTACACCAAATAAGTTTAGGAAAAGCTCGTAGAAGTCTATCGGTTAATCATGCTGATGCACCTCGTGTGTGCGACAAAAACAATTTTATCTGTTGTCATTTATTTTAATTTTTAAGCAAATACCGCACAAGAGTCCCAACTTCTCCCGTCTGGAGCCAGTGAGATTGCGGCAGCCCCAATCAGGGTATTTTGAATATTGTGGTTGAAGATAGTGGGGAGGGGAAGGCGATCAGAAAGAGGGAGGTATGGATATTTAGATCTGGTCACTTAACACGGCTAAAGCTATTTCAATTTCGAATTTGAATGGTTGGTCTTACACCGTGGCGACACTGGGAGTGTCTTCGAACCTGAAACGTGCCGCAAATATACCATATATTATTTTAAATTCATTGTGAAATAGCACAAAACCATTTAATTTATTTGCATACGCCGAGACACACACCGCCACCTTTGGATTGTTAGTCGATAGCCTTTACCCCTCGACCAAGGAGGCCGTCAAATTGAACCGTCCATGAATCGAACCCTAGGCACCTGGGCCACAGGAACAGCAGAGCTTACCACTATTACATGGAGACCATCAAATATGGTTGCAATAATACCAATAAATATTTTTTTAAATATTTTGAAAATTATGCAATTACTTCGGAGATTCTGAACAGCTAACTAATGCTTAAAGTTAATAATAAGCCGGGTTTACCTTTTAAGTACCTTAAGTGTGTAATATGAAGCTATAATGACGTGCAAACACGTTTACCTTAACCGAACGGCCCACACGCGACTATAATAACACGACGTGGCCGCTTAATGAACTACGGAAGGCTGTATTCGGTCAAAAATAACACGACAAGGTGATCGTTATTGCTACCTCTTTAAATATTAGCATTGGCATCACTTCCTTGAATACATCCTTTTAAAAAAGAAGCCGACTTGCATTCACCTTTACTGTCATCAAACCGTAATTTTCTTTTGTCTTTCTTTCTAACAATTGGTTTGTAATGTTTGGCAACGTAGCAGGGGTGCCCAGGTTCATGGGGTAAAGTTTGTCCGGATTTTGGCGGCAAATGCATCAGACCGGATCAGGAGAGGCTTCTTGAGGGAGAGCTTTTCACCTCTCCAGCAGTGTTTTCTCGGAACATCACCTTTCACCGCAGTGGGAGAGATAGATTCATACGTCCGTCACTCCTGGACACACTGACCCCCAGATTCCTACCCAGATACCTTTTTCCTTCCTAGAACCTCCTTCCTTTGCTAAAAAGACCCTCCACAGATCATCCCTAAATAAAACAAAGACCCCAAGGGGAATTACTTTACTTAGGGCTCCCGTGTGGAGCTAATGTGAAAAGAATCATCTAACCTGTGGAAGTGAAAGTGCCTCGCTAGTTCATGTACGCAGTACAAAGAGATGTTTAATCGCTGGGCCCGTTTTATCGATTATGAAAATATACTGATTTTCAATCAGTTTCATAACATATTAATGAATTAATTAATCAATGTAAACTAGGTTCCTGCTCGTTTTCGCACAAAAATCTTTTTTATCGCTTAACGAAGAATAAAATAATATTATTTTATTCCACGTTTGACCATTTTTGGTAAAGTATATAAATCAATTTAGGAAAAAAAAATTCAAGTCGTATAATTTTTATTAAAAGTTCTTTTGTTAATTAAATTATTCAACCTTAAAAAAAAGTATTTTTGATAATTTAGTAAAAAAATGTATTTCAAGTAGGTTCCTTAAATGTATTTTGCATCTTAGAAATTTTTTATATATTTTTTTACAATTTTTTAGAAAAGAATGTGTCCTTTCTAAGATCACACATAAAATAAGAATATTAGAAAGTAATATCCAGAAGAAAACACAATACACGCTTTTATTTGTTGCTGGAGAGGTTGCAAATGCTATTATCTATATTCTTCTTTCCCATGTCTTAATGCTTCTTTTGAAGTCGGTTATTTTTTTAACGGTTTTTATTGCAAGAGGGAGTATATTAAATAATTTTATAGAGAAACATTGCATATTTCTTTATCTAAAAGTAGTTTTAGTTGTAGGTTAGTGGAATGTATTTTTTTTTTACAGTGAATACCGCACAAGAATCTCAACTGCCTGGAGCCAGTGAGACTATGGCATCCCCAATTGGGGTATGTTGTGAGGCTGAAGGTAGTAGGGAGGGGAAGGAGGTGGGGAAGAGGAAGGTTGGGAAGTACCTGACTATTCAGATCTGGTCACCAAACACGGCTAAAGCCATTTTCAAGCAACGTTTCAATTCTGAATGGTGGTCTTACACCAGGGCGATACTGATAGTATCTTCCACTCTGGAACATGCCGCAAATATACTATATATTATTTTAAATGAATTAATTGTGAAATAACACAAATTAATCAAATAAAATTTATTTGCGCATGCCGGGTTCGAACCCGCGACCTCCGGATTGTGAGTCAAGAGTCTTACCCACTGGACTACGGAGGTCGTCAATGTATGTATGAATGTTGTAATGAGGATCTTGTGAATCGGTCCGAGTTTGTGTAAAGTTATTCTGGTTTCAAATGCTTAAATTAGAATATCTTTTTATGTATGTACTAGTAAATGTTTCAGTGACATTAAATTAAGGGTTTTTAAAACATAGTCAGTTCATTCTGATGGCGATGGGAAAGTATAATTTTCAAAATTGCTTTTTGTGCTATGAGGACTGGTTTATATTGGAATCAGATGAGTAACCCCATCCGATAAGACCACATTTTATATGAGATTGGGCTTTTCGTTTTAAATTTTAATTAGTTCGTTATATTAAAATTTCCTGATGTTTTGATAATAAAGGTACTTTTTTAAAAATTTGATGCTTACATTTTCTTTTTCCAATTTAGGTTTTGATCAATAATGTATTTTGTTGCTTGAATTTAATTTAATTTGGTCAGTTGCAAGGAGTTTCTTGGTTCATGTATAAACAGTCTTTATTTGTTTTATGTTTAGGTTTACATTGAGAATATCTGTCCGTTTTTGGTGGATTTTGAATTTAATACATTTAGTTTTTGTGTCATTTAATTTTTAATATTTAAAATTTGAATCAAGCCGTTGTTTTACCCTAATTATCCCTTCTTCAGCTTTTTAAAATACAGTTTCCCACGACTTTCCAACGTGCTACGCGTTTAATATTTCGAACAATATCTATCAGATTTATATCATGTTTCTAGGGTTGAAACTATAATAATGTTTCGTTATTATAGTCATGTTGTTTATAATACTATATTAAGTATGTAAATTTATAGGTGGAAATAATAAATAATAGATCTATGAATATTGTAACCAGCTTAGTAAATGAATTAAAATTATTATTTCAATCATTATTATTATTGTATATATTTTTTAAGATATTTATTTATGCAAAATATAAACATAACAGAGTAATACTTAAATAATGATACATGTATAATGAATGAAACCTTTCACCTACCTAATTTTGTATTCATATTGCGATTGATTTATACTAAAAAATGTTTGTTTTTTCTTAAATAATAACATATTAATAATCGGTAATTTTAAATACATGTAGGATTACAAAAGATTTTTTAAATATTTATATTGAGGGATCAGTAGGATTTATAGGTTCAATTAGGAATTCCACAGAGCCGAACCCTCTGATATGAAAATATCTGGAGTCGGTGAATTATTTTCCCATCTGGTCTCTGGTAGGTTGACATGTTGTTCTTGTATTGTTTTGTAATTATAATACATATAGTGCAATTGCATAACGTGGATTGACCAGATGATCATTTGGGAAGTGTGTGAAAGGGTTTAGTTTTTCCTGTGGGGAAAATTAAACCCGCACATTTAAATCTGGTGCGTATAATAATTATATGTAAAAGAATTGAGTTAGAATGTGTAACTATGTAACTATTTAAGAACAAATAAAATAAAAAGTGTTGAAACTTTGGTTCATAGATTGATATATCACATTGTTGCGTTGTTTATTTTTTTTATAACAGGTAAAAAAAAACCCTCACACATACGTTCTTAATTTGGAAAGTGTTCTTTTGAGTTTCAAAAAATATTATATACGTAAAATCATCATTTCTAGATCGATAATCATGAAACTATGGGGATGAGGTTTGTCCGGGTCTTGGCGGCGGATGCGTCTGCCCACCAGCTGCATGGCAGGCCGGATCGGGAGAGAATGGTTGAGGGAGGAGTCTCTTTGACTTCTCCAGCCGTTCTCTCTAGGAAAATCGCCTTGCACCGCAGTGGGAGGCATGGATTCATACGTCCGTCACTCCAGGACACACCGACCCCCAGATTCCTACCCACCCCTTATCCCCTTTCCTTCCCAGAACTTCCTCTTGTCAAAGATGTCACATCCCCTGAGGGGAATTATTTTCCTCACGGACTCCTGTGGAAAGCTAATTTAAAAAAAAGATTATCATCATCGTACCACTGGAAACGCATATTTATGTATATGGGGGGTGCACTTTATGACAAAATCAGTTTATAACAGAAGTACAAATAACAAAACGATTAAAAGGAACGATAAAAATAAGGAACCGGATTCTTAAAAGATTTTTTTTGACGCCCTGTACCTATTAGATATTTACAAATTCTAGACTTATCGTACAAATAATAGTTTAAGGTCAGTATTTATATGTCTTAGTCAAAAGTCACTAGCTATAAATCTTAGATTTAAGTCACTAGTTATAAATGTAATTAGTTGTAAGCCAGTAATGTTAATTCTTTTATATATTTATTTGTACAGCGCCGTTGAGGTGATTTTTCCCAAAAAAGGCGCTTAATAAATTTGCCAAATATTACTATTATTTTTCGAAATACGTTAAAAAGTAGTATGCCTTCGAATAATTTCAGTATCGCAAAGTTTCACAGAAGATTCTGAAAAGTTAACTCAACATTTTTTGTGAGTTAATTGTTCAAGAGTATATAAAGTTAAGTAAAGTTAACAGTTTATTTGCACACAGTTGGGGGAACCGGCCCACGGCCCACGGCTCCCGACCGCCGGCCCCACGGCCCACTGCCCCGGGGGCTCGCATAGTAATGTAGCACCTCCTGACTTGGCCGAAACTTTTGTTTAACTGCTCTGAGGCTCTTACGCGATGTCGGCTAGGCCGGTCTTATTTTTTTGTAAGTTTACGTTTTATGTGTACCCATTAAATAAACAAAGTAGGGATGCAAAAAAGGGCAATCTTATCTAACAATTCATAATTCTCAATTGATTGACTCAAAATTAACCTTACAACAGCGTGCTGCGGAGATTTTTTTTTGAAAATTTGCGAACCTTTTTGCATTGAATTTCTAGGTAAAGGCAATTAATTTAATCTAGCAACGTTATTACCATTAAGAGGAATAAAGCTTTACAATTTCGCATAATCTGTCAGAAAATCAAACACTTTAATGATCCATGTTATAGACGACTTAAATTCATAAACCTATACGATCACTGAGTGTACAGCTACATGCAATTTTTATATTATTTTTTTATGTGAATACCTTAACTAGAGTCCCAACTGCTCTCGCCTGGAGTCAGTGAGACGATGGCATCCCCAATTGGGGCATGTTATGTAGCTGAAAGTAGTGGGGAGGGGAAGGCGATGGTGAAGAAGAAAGTGGAGAAGTAGCTGGTTATGCAGATCTGGTCTCCAAACAAGACTAGAGCCATTTCAAGTAACGTTTCAATTCTGAATGGTGGTCTTACACCAGGGCAATTCTGAGAGTAACTTCCACTCTGGATTTTGCCGTATAAATGATACATATTATTTTAAATTATTAGAATTGTGAAATAACACAAATTAAATATGAACCCTTGAGAGCCTTGCCCCTCGACCACGGAGGCCCTTTCTACATGAATGCAAAATTAATACTTGACTTACTCCATCTTGTTCTTGTAATTCCTCCATCTTGTAAATCTGAATGTATTATACATATGTTACCAGGTTAATTCGGTAAATCCGATTATAATATATGCTACCAGATTACCTTTTCTACTTTGTCACAAAAAAATGTATGTGTACTTATATTTATATATTTTATATACATTTTCTTTATTACACACCTTAGCTTCAGAAAAAAATGAAATTTTCTGTTTTTTTTTTTTGGTTTTGTTTTTTGTTATGTAATTTATGTACATTTCAGGTATAATATGAACTAAACATGTCAATTTGCCTATCCTGGAACGGGAAACTTTCCTAGTTGGACAGGCAAAGCTTCCTAATTGTAATTTGTACTTTTGTATCTATAATAAATAAATAAATAAATAAATAAAATAAATAAATAAATACTTGGATAAAAACACGTTTGGTATTAAGAGTAAGTATGGTAGAAGTAAACAAGCGAATTTTTACATTTGAAAAAAATACAACATAAAAAATTTCAAAATTTCAAAAAATATTTTTTGTGTCCTTTACATTTCACATGATTTTCTATTTTTTAATTTTTTATTTATTTTTAACACCGATCCACCCTACTTTAGGCATTTTAGGCTCCGCTGCTCACGACACCGGAAAATATTACCAACCTCATGCGATCATTAGCTTACGGATATAGGTTTAATGTTATCGTTAAACGAAAGAATAACCGTGGAAAATGGATACGTCGGTGTTTATTCTTCAAATATGTTTGGCATGATTTTTTCGAAGCTAGCATTTATTACGGTAGGAAGAAGAAAAGAGAAGACCAATGTAATTCTACGGAGTGTTGTGTTTTTAATGGATGCATTTCATCAAAGGTCAGTGCTGCCTGATATTTTGTATTTTTCTCACATTTTGGCCAAATTGACTTATTTTCATCAAGCTTATTAAAACTTTTGTCTCTTTAAAATCCAATCTAAAAATGTTAAACTGTTCGCAGATAATAATTCAACAAAGTTCTATTTATTTTTTAGATAAAGAAGGTTCCGATTGAAAATTTTACAGTCAACTTAGTTCTATTGCATTGTGTTCGAGATCATTCGCTTGAGATAATAATATATAAAAAATATTTTATGGATAGGTGGAAATGCAAACCGCATTATCATTCAATAATTTTTTGGTTTAAGAACATAATATTTGCAAAAAAATGGCATTTAGCCAAAAAGGTAATTAAAGTAGTCAGACAGAGCCCCGTCGCTCTGACTTTAGCTGATTTTAGAGCAGCAGGGATTTATGTTTTGTTTTTGTGTGGTTTTTGGCTAAATGCCATGTATTTTTCTTAAAATGTTCTTAAACATAACGCTTTTTCAATCACAATGCGCTTCAAATGTAATTATTTAATTCAGAATTCAAACTTCACATCTCAATATCTCAGCTTTATACCAGAGCCAGATAGAACCTTAAGGGTCGGGTATCAAACCGCGCTGACACTGCAGTTAGGTATTTCTTGTACTTGTAGACAAACACGGCCGCAGCCGGCCGCCTGCGTTTGACTAGAGGAGATGTGGGTATACTAGACACTACGGACTTAGGAAATAAAAATACACTTGCCTTATAAAATTTAGTTCCTACTATAATAATGGATACAGCTTAACATACTAAGAATCATATGGTGGAATAGCGTGGATAGCTCATAGAGACATTTGCGCCTGGGTCAAACTGCCCATTCACTGCAGTTAGGTATTTTTGGTAGTTGCAAACAAGCTCGGCCGCCGCGATCTACTGTGTATTTCGGTTAGATTCAGGCACGGCTGCTCAGCATTTTGATAAAATACGAAATAAAAATACACTTGCTTTGTGTAATTTTAATTTATTTCTAACATAATTGATACAGCTTGACAGACTATAAATCATATTATGCAAGGGCAAGGATACATAGACTTTTTTTAGTCCCTGGACCTTTACAGACGTCTTAGTTTTTGACTCAATGTGACATGGAATCTAATGGTGTTTTGATGTGGAAAAAATTTCTGGTTCATATATGGTTTGTATAATGTTATTAATTTTTTTATAATTTTACCAGAAAATAATGGGTGTGAATAAGTTACGACAACCAGTTTTTACTGTGTGCCTTAGAAATTAAAAAACAGGTAGTTTTGTTTTTGAAAGTTTATTTATATGCATACAGTTTTTTTTTTAATACGTAGTAAGAAAGAATATATTTTACAATTTATCTTTGATATACATAAAGTAGAACGAAGCACATTTAGAAAAAAGACAGTAAAAAATATAAAGAAGTTCAGACAAATTTTTATAAAACAACTAAATGTTTTATTTTTATTTTTATGTAACTTACAAAGTCCCAACTGTTATCAATCGCCTAGGGCCAGTGATTGGGGTATGTTGTGAGGCTGAATAAGGTGGGAGGGGAATAATATAGGGGAAGTACCTGGATATTCAGATTTGGTCACCACACACGGCTAAAGCCATTTCAAGCAGCTTTTCAATTCTGAATAGTGGTCTTACACCAGGGCGATACATAAAGTATCTTCCACTCTGTTTTTTTATAGAAGGTTATTGACAAGTTTTTTTTTCTTTGTGTAAAACACGCTGTAACTCGTGTTGTGCGTGTTACAGGTAAAATTGCAAATGTTATATGTAAGTTCAAAATAAATTAATTATTACCCACAATTATTATAGTTATTTCACAGCATTATCCAAAAATAACAAAGTTACTATTATATACTTGTTTACTATTATATAATTTTACAATTGAAAAATGTCCTCCACAACACAGGTGAATTCCTAGCGTGGAGGACATTAGACTATACATTTGTAATGTAAACTTATTAATAAAAAAATACAAAACAATACAGAGTGATAAGTGTTAGCCCCTCATTTATTCACAAGACTGTCATTTTGTAATGACATCATCCTTTCTCCCGGTCTATTATCGATAATTCATACAGCGCCCTTGAGCTGATTTTTCACAAAAACGGCGCTATATAAATCATCCAAATATTATTTATTAATTCTAAACATTCACAAAAAGTGTGGTAGATCATTCATTATAGCAAAAAGTTTATATGGAAGGCCATTACTCAGGCCGCTTATGTTTATTTAAAAAACTTACATGTTAACTGATAGTTTCTGTTATAACGACGTCATTTATATTGCTTCTGCTGCTTTTCTAAAAAAACATATAAAATAAATTTATTTGTACTTGTATTTGTATTTGTATTTGTAGATACGGCCCAGAATTTACCCAACATCGAAATTCATTCGATTTATCAATGGATCTGACAGTCGTTGTTTTCAATAAAACTTAGTGACAATTTGAACGGAATCGGTAGAGAACTCAAAATGGTCGTCGAAATTATGCATTTTGAAATTAAATTTTGTTAAATTTTGTTAAATTAAATTTTGATATTAAGTTCGTTGAACCCCAAACTCCTTTAACCTGATTTTGAACCAAATCGTCAAAGTACTTAAGATATTCAAGATGGATGCCGAAATTTTGCATTTTGACATTAGATCCGAGTTCAGTGCACGTCCAAACGCCCTAATCCTGATTTTGAACCAAATCGGTAGATAACTAAAGAAATTCAAGATGGATGCCGAAATGTTGCATTTTGACATTAGATCCGATTTTAGTGCACTTCCAAACGCCCGAATGCTGATATTGAACCAAATCGGTAGATAACTAGAGAAATTCAAGATGGATGCCGAAATGTTGCATTTTGACATTAGATCCGAGTTCAGAGCACGTCCAAACGCCCTAATCCTGATTTTGAACCAAATCGGTAGATAACTAAAGAAATTCAAGATGGATGCCGAAATGTTGCATTTTGACATTAGATCCGATTTCAGTGCACTTCCAAACGCCCGAATGCTGATATTGAACCAAATCGGTAGAAAACTAGAGAAATTCAAGATGGATGCCGAAATGTTGCATTTTGACATTAGATCCGAGTTCAGTGCACGTCCAAACGCCCTAATCCTGATTTTGAATCAAAAAGGTAGATAACTAGAGAAATTCAAGATGGATGCCGAAATGTTGCATTTGGACATTAGATCCGAGTTCAGTGCTCGCCAATACTCCCTAATACTGATTTTGAACCAGATCGGTAGAGAACACGAGAAATTCAAGATGGATGCCGAAATTTTGCATTTTGACATTAGATCCGAGTTCAGTGCACTTCTAAACGCCCGAATTCTGATATTGAACCAAATCGGTAGATAACTACAGATAAATTCAAGATGGATGCCGAAATTTTTAGATGTCAAAAAGCAAAATGACTTCAGTCTACCTTCAAACTACCCTTGATAGAAATCAGTAAAAAAATTAAATTTTGACTTTATTACCTTATTCTCCTATTCTTCCAGTGGGAGGGTCTATTTTTTATGGCACGGTAAGCAAGAATTCCTTTATTTTTACCCATTTTGAAGGTACCTGAAGTTTAAAAAAAAAATAATAATAAAATATGTAAAACTGTAAATCAAGTTAAAAATAATTTATTAGATAACAATAAATATATTTTATTTCTACTTACCCGGTTACTGTAACACCTATCTCCTCAATGATTCCTTCAAAAATCGAATAAACAGCGAACAAAATTGCTACGAAAAAAATATGCGTGCTGTCGCCTTGACTGCTATCTCACAACTGAATGAATTCTGTGAAATTCAACCGTTATATAAGACATCGCGCGGCGTAATATTTTGCCATACATTTTTGTATGGCGGAGAATAGTTGAAAAATTCAGAAAGTTTAGGCGAATTACAATAAAAATCTAGATACACTGAAGAGCTTTTAATTTAATAGCTTGATTTAACATAATGTTTACTCTGAGATTACGGAAGGATTTTTGGTAAAAATGTTTACAACAGGTTCAGGAGAGATAATCGCGAAGGCCTTTTTCAACGTTTTAACTAAAGTTGCAGTATGTATAACTTATAGAATTTGTAAGATTACAGTAAAAAAAATTTAATCACTAGTAACTTTACACATTTTTCTAACTACCTGTATATAATTTTCTAGTATTGCTGCTACGAGACGCGGATGCTACTGCTAATGCGGAGCGATGTTTTCCAAACCCGACCCTTAATGTTCCAAGAACGAATTATAGCAGTTGGTCTCCCCAGATAATATTGGGGAAAGCAATTCCAGAGGCTTTGCGAGAAGAGGCTGGTCCTGCGATGGACTGAGACCCCTGAAATAGCACAGGACAGGGACGCCTTGTGGAAGCTGTGGGTTCCGAACCAGAATAAGACAAGTTGGCGAAGAAGGTGATTATATCATTTATGCAAAAAAACAAACACGTGTTTAGTAAACAACAAAGCAGAAGATAAATACTTCGAAGGTTTTTTCCCTAAATTACGGTTGCTTGCAATAACCCAGGGAGATATCTAGCAAAGGAATTTATTAATAATAACAATAACATATTAGTACACACGTCCCAAAAGTTATCCCTAAGGCCCTCCGTTCATGGAGATATTTACAAACTACGTGATTGTGACGTAACCACAAGTACCCTGCAGATATACTACTCTTAAATGCTGCTTTCCGTACACGGCGCTACCCAAAATATACTGAACTTGATCATTTTTCACGTGCAGCCGTGGAATTAACACGATATCAAGCGATGTCAAATGACTTTTTTTCCAACATCAATCCATGCCTTCTCCACTAAATCCTTTCTTACATATTCTGGTAAAGTATAGTTAATAATAATAATAATAACGTAGTATTTATATAGCGCAGTTTTGTGATATTTCATTTCAAGGGCGCTTAATTATAATAAACTTAAAATTAATCCTGTAGTGTTCCTTACGAGTCCTTACAAAATAAAAAATTGATAAAATAATGTGAAACATAGAACATACAGTTTATACAAAGAAATTCCCAAAGAACAATATTAACAACAAGAATTCTTAAAACTAAATTATAATAAAGAAAAGGAGGCAGTTTACGTTTAGAAATAATAATAACAGAGTGCACAGAGTAATAGTGTGAAACAAAGAATATACAGTATATACAAAGCAATTCCTAAAGAACAATATTAACAAAAATAATCATTAAAACTAAATTATTATAAAGAATAAGAGGCAGTTTACGTTTAGAAATAATAATAACAGAGTGCACATAAAACTATAGTAAGGAGGTAATCGAAACCAAACAATTACCAGAAACTTGAGGAACATGGCTTATTATAGTAGATTGAAAACAAGTTAAAATTCATGAAAGGTATAATTTTTTAAATAAGTTTGTTTTTAAAGCTCTTTCGAATTCAGCCAAGTTCTGGATATTAGTAAGAGCTGAGGGAAATTTGTTCCAAATGAACGGGCCAGTTACACGAAAAGATCGATCATAGTAAACGGCTCGATTTGACCTAGAAAGTTCGATTAAACGACTAGTAACATCTAGATCTGCTGACCTTAGAGTAAGCTGCCTATCGCTTAGTTTTGTCGGACACATAGTTCCGATATATAGGCTGACGCCATTCCTTGCAATGCTTTGAAGGTCATTAAGCAGATCTTGAACTCTATTCTTTCAGGGCATCGAAGCCAATGAAGGCGATCCCTTAGAAGCGGGGATCCGTTATATCTATTATATATTTATTATATCCCTTGTTATATAAACACGCATTTTTTCCACTTCCAGAACCAATCTAATATTACTTTCATGTTCAGACGCATTTCTGTCAAACGAATAGTAGCAGACACGAATGATGCAACGCCTAGCGCGCTACTAGCACCGTCAGTAGCGTGAAACTGACTTCAAACCGACAGCCGCCGCGTAGCGCCGTGTACCAGCACAATGCATCAATGATGTTTACTTTCCTTTATAATAATTTGTTTTCTTCTCATTTATGTTAACCTATTCGCTCACATTCTCATCTTCGCACTTCTTGTACCTACTTCGTGCTCTGACATATTTTAAATTTATAACCTCCCCCCCCCGTTCGTCAGCTGGTATGCCTATTTTACATTCTAGTTTCATTTCTTATTATACAGATAGCTTACAATAACCACGAGATGTAAGCAGACGGAATCCTGTTCAAACCTCGGTCGTGGCAGCAACCCTGTATTTTAATGTTTTTCCAGGGATCTCTATCTGGGAGGCGGGCGAAACATTTATTGGATAACCAAAACCCCTGTCATAGGCCACCCCAAGTGGTTCGGTGTGGTGATTTAGCAGGGGTGCCCGGATTCATGGGGAGAGGTTTGTCTAGTTCTTGACGATGAATGCATCTACCTACCGCATCCACCTACCGCGTAGCGGGAGAAACCGGTTGAGGGAGGCCTAACCCAGACTCTCTCGACCCATCGTCTTGAACCGCAATGGAAGGGATGGATTCACATTCTTGCTCTTTTCCTTCCCAGAACTTCATCATCTTCCTTTCCCTTAAAAGACCCTCCACACAGTATCCCCAAATATGACATACACCCTGAGGGATTTTATCCGCATGAACTTCTATGTGGAACTGTTATTAAAAATAAAGGTAGTATAATTTGATTAATACTATTTGCTTTGACGATAAATAATATAGGTGTCCTAATTGTTTTAATAAATAGATATATCGCAATCCATTTATTATAAGTTAAAATCCGTCAAAAGAGAGGGGTGAAAATAATAATTCGAAATTTAAATCTCCATTGAATTATCTACTTTGGGAGTTCTTCCGCTTTTCAAGTAATACATTTTGTGCTGCTTCTCCACAAATTCAGAGCGGTGATAAATATTAACGATACTTTCGGTTTAGATTGAATCCCCAGTAAATACTTCAAGCCCCAAAATAAATAATATTCCTTCAGAGGCAATAAGCCGAGACGGCGGTTTTCAGAAAAGTTAAATGTCCATTTAATAATTAGCGAAATAAATAATAATTCATTCAAATTCAATGAGAGAAACCGCCGAAGGCATTCCTCATCCCAGCATCTCGGCATCTCGGCAGTATCTGGAATTTTTAATACTTTTGTCGGTACACTGAATAAATAAACGGTGTTTTGATTCAAAACAATTATTTTTATTACAGACATACGAAATATTATTATTATCAAATTAATGGTATTTCATACTTAATAAGGAACTCCAGTGAAAAATATTATCGCTTTAAAAAATATGTTCATATAGACCAATAACGCTGATTCTGAATATATAAGTTTTATTTCATAATATTAAACGTAGAGTTCTTAAAAAAATATTAAAAGTGCATTTTTTAACGTCTCGTTAAAATACACTGTAAAGTTGGTACGATTGAATGGTTAGCGCTGACGTCACGCTTAACCAGTCATTGTATCACATTGTATTGAAATCGATTGAAATGTAGGTATGGCACAAGCCATCAGTATTAACAACATTTCATGTTATTCTTTATTTCATACTGTTTATAGAGATTTAGTTGTTGTGTTAATTGAAACAATATTTAAGCCTTAATAATTTAGTATCAAAAATAGAGATACCTCTATTAGTTTATCTCAATTATTTAAAATATTCAAAAACTACTGCACAAAAAAAAATAGTAATGCTTCTTCTAGGGAGAATACTTCGAACAACGGAATTTCAAAATGGCGGTAGTTGATCAGCTGATTTCCCGATCCTATACTAATGTTTCAGGAGTGATGACGACACACAATTTACCATATTTCCGGTGGTTTTCGGGGGGTCTTGAAAAATTAAAACTTTGACAATTATTTTAACTATTAAAACTAACTCTAAAAATAAAAATAAAAATGCAGTTATTTAAGTTAGAAGGTCATTATTTATAAAAAAAATAAAAAAAATTGGACTGGAGTTCTCTATTATAAGGCCTTCTTAAAAAATGCGAATGTTCTTATTCTTTATTTTAAGATTTATTTGCCAATAAGAATATTTTTTTGTCTTTTGAGAAATTCATGTTGCGAATATTAAAGATAATAATTCATCTTCGTTTATATTATTAAAAATATATGTAGGTAGGTAACCAGATAACGTGTATGTACTATTACGTTTTTGATTGAGTTGCGACGTCACTGGAATCAAAGCCATTACTTACAATGGTGAGAATGACAACCGTCTAGAGCATAGGTTCTCAACGTTGGCGATAACGCCCCCCTGTGGGCGTTTGAGACTCTCAAGGGGGCGGTAGAAGACCCAAAGAAAATTAGGGGGCGTTGAGGTGGCACAGGGAGGGCGTGGGCAGGTAACAAAAAAATGGTCTAAAAAAGACAAAAAACACGCTTATCACGTACTAATAAAGCAAAGTAAACTTTAATTTTGGTTCATTTTTGATATTGTATGTATTGTAATTATTTTCATCACGTGCGCGATAATTCAGATATTTCGGTAGTTTGGGAAGTGGATGAAAATTGAACTGGAAGTTTCCATTACATTCAGATCTATATTATATTGGATGATATGATTTATTTTTTATTTTTTATAATAAGACAATTTCATCTTAATTGTATTACTATTATTTATAATTAACACTATATCATGAACACAAGAAAGAAGGAGGTAGCAACCCAGTACTTAAAATAAAAAAGAATTGATATTTTTTACCTAGCTAAACAATATTTTTAATGGAATTATTGATTCCGGGGCAGTTGATCCCCCCCCCCATCCCTACCCCTTCCCCTCCGTAGATAAAAAATGGGGGGCTCTAGAAAAAAAATATTCTCAAAGTGGGCGGTGGGCAAAAAAAGGTTGAGAACCTATGGACTAGGGCATGGGCGTATATACTAGGGGGAGGGTTTAGGGGGTTCAAACCCCCCAAATGATAGGATAACGATAATAGCACTATTAGATAAAATTCCAAGAAAATTTTATTGTTCACACAATCTTTTTTATCAATATGAAGTAAATAATTTGGTGTGGTTAGCAGAGATTAAAAAAAAATCCAATTCATTTTCCGATCCCCCCCCCGCTCCTATTCTCCCTAGCCTCCCCCACGATTAACCCCCCCTCCTATAGTCGAACTCTCCATGTGAATGCTATAGCTATACCTTCAACTTGATCACACTTGACGTTACGCACCTCCTGCCAATTGCCACTTAATTGTAGTGGTTTTCCATTTGTAAATAAAATCCAACTTAAGATATGTGCTAACTCATTAAACTAACCCCGCAAGAGACAACAGAGAGGATGGACCGCCAGATAATTCGGCCTTGGCTCACACTCTTTACTTTACCCTTATTCATAAGTCGTCTTATACACAATACACACCCTTCTATTGTTCTGGAATCCTTTTATTGAAAACTAGCTGGTCCCGGCATGCGTCGCTATGCCACTTAATAAAGAAATTGTTTCTCCCTGAGTGTTCTTTCCCATCGTCCCGTTCCCCTTCCGCTTCCCCTTCTTCTCCTGCGTCCTCTTCCCCTCTCGCGTTCCCACTCCGTCACCTCCACCTTCCCTCTCCCTACTCTACTCCCCCCCCCCTTCACCGTCCCGCGAACCCCCCTCCCGAGTTCCCCTCCCCCTCCCAGGTCCCCCTTCCCGCGTTCCCCTTCCACCTTCCCCGCCTTCCCTCTTCCCTTTACCGCTCCCTCGTCCCGCCAACCCTCCTCCCGCGTTCCATATATTCAATCCCAGTACATTCAGTTCTTAAACAGCCCGCGTGCCACCTTTTACGATTTTTATTCAAATTTCCATTTTTCATGTATATTAAATTTGGTACCTAACATAGGTACCTATTTAAAATATCTAAAATTCTTGATTCGATTCAAAATATTAGGGGAGTACCTACTTTAAATAAATTTTTCAACTTTTCAAAAATAGAATCCTGATAGCACAATCATTCATTGTTTTGCAAAATGTCATTCTCTAACACGCGAACTGTCAAACGTGCGATGTTTTCTGTTATTATCTAATTTTCTGCGCAATTTTTTAATTTTTCTCTCCGTAAGAACCATCCTCGAACTTCAAGGAATATTCTAAAAAAAGAATTAGCGAAATCGGTTCAGCCGCTCTCGAGATTTGCGCTTACCAACAAATTTAGCGATTCATTTTTATATTATAGATGTACCATAACGCAAAACGTATACTTTGATTCAGAGTCGAAACGTAGCTTGGAGTGGGTTTAGCTGTATTTGGTGACTATACCAGAGTACTATGGAACCTCACAACCATCCTCTTTCCATTCCTTATATTCAGAACATACCCCAATTTGACAATGCTCCAGACAATTGCGAGCAATTGGAACTTTTTGCAAAACTCTAATAAAAACAAAAATATCCGTTCAAACTTCGCAAACACACTTTGTGCCATAATAAAAATGTTTTTTTTTTACATGAATACCGCACAAGAGTCCCAACTGCTACCGTCTGGAGCCAGTGAGACTATGGCATCCCCAATTGGGGTATGTTGTGAAGCTGAAGGTAGTGGGGAGGGAAGGAGATAGGGAAGAGGAAAGTGGGGAAGTACCTGGCTATTCAGATCTGGTCACCAAACAAGGCGAAAGCCACGTCAGGCAACGTCTCAATTCTGAATGGTGTTCTTACTGAGAGTATCTTCCACTCTGGAACGTGCCGCAAATATACTATATATTATTTTAAATTAATAAATTGTGAAATAAACAAATTAACCAAATAAAATTTATTTGCCACACCGGGATTCGATCCCGCGACCTTCCGAATGCGAGTCAAGCGCCTTACCGCTGCACTACGCCGGCCGTCAAATTGATTTAATGAAAAAAATTAACTTTGTAAATACCACTATATTATTAACATTATATTTCGAAAACTATGTTTTCTTCATCAGGATAAATATGATAAATAATTAAATATTTAATGCCGATATAGAAACGAGAATGAGTTTTCGAAACATGTAGATGTAGGTAGAAAATGTTAATAATATAGTGGTGTTTACAAAGTTATTTGAAAAGGAAAGTAAATAAATTAATCGATTTTTTAAGGAATAAAAACATTATTTTGCTTTTAAATCACTATTGCCGAATTCGAACATCGAGGGTTCTTGGCTTTTGAAACATCAGTTCGTTACATTAATCACGCGACGGATCAAGTCGCTGAGCTCAGCAGCAAATCCGGGTGTTATCAAAGCCTTATATAGCTGCGTTTCAAAGAACTTTTAAAGTTTATTAATTAGCAAAAGTCTTTGAGCACTTTGGGTTTGCGATGTTAACATTCATTGAACATGGCTTGAATCCGACATCTTGGCACTTTAAAACCTTCAGCGAGTTATCCACATTTATAAAACGGCCCGATCTCTTAAAGGGGTTAGAGGGTACTAAACTTGCCTATTCAGTCACGCGGAGCCTGATGAGAATATCATTTTGTCACCTGGAGGCACGGGTGATGTCAAATTGTTTGATCATCTACTGAATTTAATTACATACCTAATTGTTCATGATGTTTCTATGAAAAATATACAGCACTTGTTTGAAGAGCGTTAAGTTTTTTTTTCTTTTGAAATGTTCCCTTACATTATGTAGATGCTTGCATTTTTATAAATCACCACAAGAGTCTCAGTTATCCCCAGCCATTTTTACAAGTTCCTCACAGGAAGCCCTGAGGAACATAATTTCCCCCCAGGGCCTATGTCATTTTATTGAATGTTTTGTGGGGGATTCTATTCAAAGAAACGGAAAAGAGGAAGTTCTGATTAGAAAAAAAGGTATGAGATTGGTAGAAATCTGGGGGTCAGTTTATTCAGGAGTGATAGACATACGAATCCATCCCTCCAACTTTGGTGCAAAACGATAGATCGAAGATTCTGGCTGAAAAGCTCAAAAAGCCTCCCTTAATCAGTCTCCCTCGATCCGGTCCGCCACGCAGACAAGACCTAGACTAACTTCACTCAATGAACCTGGACCCCCCTGCTAGGTCGCCAAATGTAGCGAACCACTTGGGGGAACCTATTACAGAGGTGTTGGTTATTTGATAAATGGTCGGGGCGACAGTACCCAACCCGCCTCCCAAATTGAATGGCGCTCTGTCATAACCAATTGGGGTAAGTACAAGTACCTACGTTGTGAGATTGAATGGATTGTGGAGATGAAGTAGATAAGAAAGTGTAGGGTTAAGAAGTACCCGGCTGTTCAGATACGCTTATCCCATTTTGAATGGTAGTCATTCACCAAGGAGAGAAGGTATTCACCATCTATCTGGAATACCTATATAGATACCTTTTTGTTTTAAATTTAACATATTTTACTTCTTTTACACACTTTTTAATTTTAACTAACGGTTTTCAAATTTCTTACATAGTTTTTTTTTTTCACAAATACGCTCTTACTGTAGGTAATGCGTTGACATGCTTCACGCCAAACTATAATTTCTGTCTATAGTTATAGAAGACGGTGTTAAAGCGAAGCACTACGAAGTAATGTATATTTAGTATTAATAATAAGTGCTTTTGGTTTGAAAATTAGATCGTTTAGAAATATTTTAGGTGTTTTTATTAAATACTGCGAGTAAACCACATCTTGGCCTTTGAAAGAATCGAGTGTTTTTTGATTTGACGAAAGCGGCTTTAATGTTAAAATCTCCTACCTACGTACCCCTTTTCGGTTATGATTTTATGGATAATAATGACAACCAAACGGCATATAATATATAATACGTTAATAATGATGTACAAACTTAAAAATAATAAGCTTCCATATTATCTGCAAAGTAATATTATGTATCACGTTCACAATTTTCCTACTAGAAGACGCAGAGATTTTAGACTTCCCAAAACTATACTTTAGTGCACATAAAACAGCGTGTTTTATAAAGGGAAAACACTTTATAATAACCTACCAAATGCCGTAATGAAAGGCAACACTTTATAATAACCTACCAAATGCCATAATGAAAGGCAACACTTTATAATAACCTACCAAATACCGTAATGAAAGGCAACACTTTATAATCACCTACCAAATGCCGTAATGAAAGGCAACACTTTATAATAACCTACCAAATGCCGTGATGAAAGGCAACACTTTATAATAACCTACCAAATGCCGTAATGAAAGGCAACACTTTATAATAACCTACCAAATGCCGTAATGAAAGGCAACACTTTATAATAACCTACCAAATGCCGTAATGAAAGGCAACACTTTATAATAACCTACCAAATGCCGTAATGAAAGGCAACACTTTATAATCACCTACCAAATGCCGTAATGAAAGGCAACACTTTATAATAACCTACCAAATGCCGTAATGAAAGGCAACACTTTATAATCACCTACCAAATGCCGTAATGAAAGGCAACACTTTATAATAACCTACCAAATGCCGTAATGAAAGGCAACACTTTATAATAACCTACCAAATGCCGTAATGAAAGGCAACACTTTATAATAACCTACCAAATGCCGTAATGAAAGGCAACACTTTATAATAACCTACCAAATGCCGTAATGAAAGGCAACACTTTATAATCACCTACCAAATGCCGTAATGAAAGGCAACACTTTATAATAACCTACCAAATGCCGTAATGAAAGGCAACACTTTATAATAACCTACCAAATGCCGTAATGAAAGGCAACACTTTATAATAACCTACCAAATGCCGTAATGAAAGGCAACACTTTATAATAACCTACCAAATGCCGTAATGAAAGGCTCAAGCCTTATAAGCACATTTCGTAGGACTTGTGCTTCATATGTAAAAAAAAATATTTTGATTTGAATACGAACATATTCACCAATATTATTTTAGTCACCTTAGAACCAATTTATCTGTTTTTCTTAAAATGTATTTTTCAAACATATTTGTAAATGTAACAGAATCTCTTAAATTGTATTCTTTATATTTTTCCTACTAGACGTATGAAACAATTTTCTTATATCTGAAAAAAGATTAAAAAAACAAACAAAATATGTGGCAAATTGAGTTTTTTTTCAAATGATCGAATATTATTTAAAAATGTATTCCTGAACTTCGTAAAATAAAACAAAAAACACACTTTTTGTCAATATTTTTTCTGGCGTGAATCAAAACAGGCGGCCGGCGTTAAGTGGGAATTTTTACCTTATCGCCATCCACACAAGAGTGTTATTGTTAGTGGGTCGATTCCAAATGTTACACGACGCGGTGCATCGCTTTTCAAGCTTATATTTAAAACATAAAATTATTCGCTATTGATGCTATCATTATCATCGTGCACTATGCATATGATGTTAATTAATAAAGCTAATCATTGGTTATTCCGTGAGAAATATTAAGGATGCAGGCGAATTATTTTTTTACATTGTCTTGTTAATTACTGTTTGTACATGTATGTTCCCCTAGATTAAAATAAAATATAAATAAAAAAAATGTAGAAATTAATGAACAGGAAACCAAAAAGCTTTCTTTCCGAATATTTATAATTTTTATTTTTTCAACGGGTACGTTCACTCTCAAAAATTTCCAGGAAGGTTTAATGGAGAGTGGAAATATTCATATTATTTTTGGCGTACATTTGACGATGAGAAATACAAGAAAAAAACATATTAACATTATACACATTGGAAATAAATCTAGCTTTATTTTTTAACAAGCTCATTATACAGAGCATGTATTTTCTAAGAGCATGAAATAAATTGATAAGATAAATCTTCGTTGGATTCGACAGAGCATATTGGCCCGCAATTGAAACGAGAGGTATATCTTAGACGGGAATTACACCGTGAATTATCCACCGGCGCACAGAGGTCCGTGTCGAAACGTAAGCAGGCCAAAAATATTTTTATTAATAAAACGGACAAAGTAACAAAACAAGCTATTCGATGTATATAATAAAAAAATCACGTACTTACATTAACATTTAATTTCTGACGTGGGGGCCGCTCCGTCATAGCAACAATAATAATGTCGAAATACTCCCCTCCCCGCGCGCGCCGCTTCCAGTAGCTTCGAATTTAGTAACCCCAGAGCCGTAAGTTTTAAATTTAAAAATTTTAAAGTTAAATTTCTGTAAGTAAATTAATTTTAATTTTTTGCGGGCCTCCTGACTCATCGTCAGTGCTTACTTGACTTTTTTAAAGTTGATTTTTACTACACAAAAATAAATATAAACGTTTTTACTAAAGGTACGTTTTAAGATTTTCACGGCCAAAAGCATTTTATTTTGTACCGGTGAATGTTAGTGGAGCTGGAGATACGGCATCGCTTCGAAGTAAATAAGCACACACTTCACAACTAAAAATTACACATCTACCGGATCTGCCCTAATGATGGACACTGCAACGATGTCCGAAACGTTGGCTAAAGAAGGAGGTAGCGCAACACGGCATAACACCCCAAAAACAAATAACGAAAAAAACTTTTTAATATTTCTATTTTCGAGAGTGATAATTCATGGTGGAATTCCATTATAATATATTGGATAATGGAGAATGGCGTATCAGATACAACCAGGAGCTATACGATCTTTACGAGGACCCTAATATCTCCAAGGAAATCAAAACTGGAAGACTCAGGTGGGCTGGTCATATCCAGAGAATGAGCGAAGGAGATATTCCAAAGCGAATTATGGATGGTGCACCTGGGGGTCGGAGAAGAGTTGGAAGACCAAAGTTTCGATGGCTGGATGGAGTGGTGAAGGATGCAAGCACCATCGGCATCCGAAACTGGCGCAACGCAGCACAACACCGACAGTCATGGAGGCAGGCTCTGCTGGAGGCCAAGACCCGACCTGGGTTGTAGAGCCACAGATGATGATGATGATGATGAATATATTATAATAAAACGAATACAAAATTTTATTCCACTTAATTTTATTTGACCGTAACCGGTTTCAGCTCATTAGAACCATCTTCAGACTGGTACAAATATTTCTTAGTTTACGGTTTATATACACAACATATTGGGGAGGGGGAGAGGGATACAAGGATTTTAATCAATTATGATAATTATATTTGTTGCTAAGTCGTTTAAGGCTAACGAATTTCTAAATATTTTGGTAATTCCAGTAAGCTAAGCAGTGTATCCAGTTTTCATTAAGACGACAATATAACCTAAAATATATTCAGATTCTTAACGACGTAAGTAAAGAAGCCGTGTATACAAATTGCGACTCGCGACCCATGTATTGGACGGACCTACTGTCGAATTTGCCCTAGCAAAGAAAAGAAGAATAAGACAAATAATGTGGAAATCTTAACGACGTAAGTGATATAAGGTGTGTAAATAAATATGCGCCCGTATTGGACGTACGTACTGTCAAATTCACTTTAGCAGGCCTGGAGATTCAACCTTTCCGCAGCGTTCATTTTAATTAATTCTGAAGAACATGTTAAAAATATTTAAAACTAGCTGGTGGCATGCGTTGCTATGCCATTTAATAAAGAAATTGTTTCTTCCTGCGTGTCCTTTCCCATTCGTTCCGTTCCCCTTCCGCCTCCCCTTCTTCTACTGCATCCTCTTCCCCTCTCGCGTTCCCACTCCGTTACCTCCACCTTCCCTCTCCCCACTCCACTCCCCCCCCCTTCCCCCGTCCCCCGCGAACCCCCCTCCCGAGTTCCACTCCCCCCTCCCAGGTCCCCCTCCCCCCTCCCGCGTTCCCCTCCCACCTTCCCCGCCTTCCCTCTTCCCTTTCCCGCTCCCTCGTCCCGCCAACCCTCCTCCCACTTTCCATATATTCAATCCCAGTACATTCAGTTTTTAAACAGCCCGCGTGCCACCTTTTATAATTTTTATTCAAATTTTCCATTTTTCATGTATATTATTTTTTTTTACCTAACATAGGTACCTATTTAAAATATCTAAAATTCTTTATTCTCTTCAAACTATTAGGGGATTACCTACTTTAAATAAATTTATCAACTTTCAAAAATAGAATCCTTATTTAACAATAATTTTTTTTGCAAAATGTCATTTCAAACACGCGAACTGTCAAACGTGTGATAGTCGTTTAGGTTTGTAATAGGTTTTCTGAAATTATCCAATTTTCTGCGCAATTTTCTTAATTTTTCTCTCCGTAAAAACCATCCTCGTACTTCAAGGAATATTCTAAAAAAAGAATTAACGAAATCCGTTCAGCTGATCTCGAGATTTGCGCTTAGAAAAACCCTTTTAGCGATTCATTTTTATATATAAGATGTGTTTCCATGTCGTACTACCGAAGTTATTAATTTATCGTCTAGAAAAATAAAATCTGGTGCTTACCGCTAACTTTATAGTTGAAAAACGGGTTATAAAGTTTTAAAATAGTTTCACGTAAAATATATAATAATGGTAAGGTATTGTTTTTATTAATCTTAAATACAAAGAACGTACATCCCCAGTGGGCTATTGCAATAAAAAAGTTATTATAGTTACGAATTCGCCGGAAATTATTAAAATGTGAGTATTGAGCAAACAAAAATTATTAAATTGCGTACTGCCTTAAGTGTAGCTCAGAGACAAAAAGGCAACTTTTTAACACATACTGCACCAGCGTATACACCTCGGAGCTAAGGATCAACTTCAACAAAGCGTCACTAAAAATAATGGAAGTATAGTACAACAATTCATGCCGAATGCTTCTTGTGTTGGCCTGGTAGGTACTGCAAAGCCACTGTTCGAAGAAGGGCGCGTTCCCGGATTCAGAGCACTTATCAAAAAACGGATCACCAGCTCTAAAAGGCGACTAGCCATGAGCGAAAACGCTCCTACGATGGAAGCGCTGCCCTTCTGGCAAGGTCCCATCTACAAGCGATGTAGCCAATTTCTGACGAAAGCTTTTAATTTTTTCGTTTTGTTCTTTTTTATTTTAATTTTTTTAAGAAATAATTTACCATCTATCACAGAAATCAATAAAAGAAACGCCTTATACCAAATTTATTACGAATATTTCACAAATAAAATCCACCCCTCGCATAGCACACGCAATAGCATTTAAAAAAAAATGGTTTAATAGCCACTCCAACGTTAAGAATGATCACAGACCATCACCATTCCTGCGTTACTATTAACCCGACATTATTTTAAAATCTACTATCACCATAGTAAGCCAAAAATGTTGCTCGAGTCGTGATGGAGGACTTAGCCAGCCGAGGAATCGAACACGGGACGCCTGGGTGGGACCCAAAAGCGATGCCAACTCAGCCACTCACCGGTCGGTTTGTTTCTTATTATTATTATATTATTCTGCTTTATTTTAATTTTTAATTTTTTAATTTTTTAATTTGAAATATACGTACATATATAATAGATTTACACAAGGAAAATATATGGATCTTAAAAATAATTACAAATAAAGTAATTTCTTGTTAATGAATCTACCCAATTTAAAAGAGAAAAACCTTTCTCGTGTTTAAATTGGAGAGTCGTGTCATTACAGAAAAAGATAAAGAGTTAAAATATATGTATATATTTTTTTTAATTAAGAAACAAATAAACTTATGAATGATATCAAATATTAATAAAGAAAAATACTAACGTAGCAGTTTTTTTTTTTTTTTTTTATTATAGCGACTATATAAAAAAATTTTACATACAAAATGCAATGTGAAATTAAGTACAAAATATTGTATTTCTTAGTCCTCCTCACTAGGGGGTCCTGTGCCGAGGCGGACTAAAGTTATTTAAATATAGTTCATTTGTCTTCTATGTCGTTTAGTTACACATGTAGTGTAGATATTTTAAAGTAATAATAATGAAACAAATAAACTTATAAATGATAACAAATATTGATTCAGAAATATACTAACATAGCAGTTACTAAAATAGATATACATGTAGTATAGATATTTTAAAGTAATAATACACATAGATGTAGCAAAAAACAAAAATAATATTATTGCATTACTCTTAATAGGGAGGTGTTAGATGGTAAGTACACATAGTTGATTCTAACAATTGGATTAGCTGATAATATTGCAGGAGTAGGTACATAATGTTATTTTACGACAATAATCGCTTTATTTCAGTTCAAATGCTGATGAAATATTTTAAGAGGATATGTGAAATAAATAAGATTACATTAATTTGCAATTTATTTTTTGTTAATTAATGATGGAGTTAAATGATTAATTATGAAATAAATTTTTATTAATCGGTACATTGTAATCAAAAAATATAGTTGGTTGATCTGGCAGTTGTTTTATTTGTGATTTAAGGCTTTATAATTTTCTTCGGATTTGATTTTATATGGTAGGGCATTAAAAAATTTTATGCCTTGATAAGTATAATGTTGTTGAAAAGCACTCGTTTTAAATTTAGGGATTTCTAGGTCATTACGTGATTTTGATCGGTTACTTATTTTTGTGATTGTTGTTGTAGTATTAAAATGATCTTTGTGGGTTTGTAACAGTGTGTTCTTTTTGTAAAATTTATTTAAACTGAGTACCCTAAAAGAATTAAATAGTTGTATTGTTGGAAATAAAGATGGTTTTTGTGTGATAACTTTTAGAATCAACCTCTGTACCCTTTCTACCGGTTGGAGGTTAGTATATATGTGATATTACAATATTTTTTTAATGTTTTTAGTTTGTTATATATTTTGCACCACTCTCCCCGAGATCTGAAATAAACAAGAAAAAAGCTAGCCATTCGGATCTCTGTGCAGCCCGGCGCCCGCCCACTGAGGCATTATCCATTCCGCCCAGGAGCGGAAGCCGCCCATCACCTTGTTGCAATTACAAGGGACTCGAATCAAAGGAACCGATGGAGACCAAAAATTATAAAATCCTTTGTGGCAGCGAAGAAAAGTAAAGAGTACTCAAAAAGGAGGCGTGATCTCGTAACCTTTTATATTGATAAGGAGGACTTCATTGTAATTTATTTGTTATACGTTGAGCATATAATAATTATTATTATACTATGTTGGGTTTGCTGCTGGTCAGAACAGCATAATTCAAAACAGAAAGGGAGGTTTAGATGGATTGAACGTGGTTTGTAGCCGAAGGATGGAAAAACGAGCATCATGAGAATATAATCAATTAGAACATCATGAGAATTATAATTTTAATATATAAAAAAGTCGGGTTAGTTACACTATTTATAACTCGAGAACGGCTGGGCTGATTTTGATGATCTTTGATTTGTTGGATTTGTCTCCGCCCCGGATAGGATAATAACTATTAAAACATCACAAAAGTTAACGACATAAATAGTTATAAAGAAAATTATTTTCCCCATACATTTTGTATGAAACGAATTCTCCTATTTTGAAAGAACTGCAGCAATATTGTGAGGGGTATAATATTGAACTGTGCATGAAATCCAAACATTCAAAAACGTCAAATGTCAATGCGTTGATTGCTGTGCATTTGTTTTTAATCATATAATGCTGCCCTTCTTTCTTACACACTCAATATATTATGTAATGATATTATTTTTCTTACTTTTGTACTCTATTATATGTTTATTTATAAAAGGCAGTATAGCCGTTTATGTATTTAAAATAAAATAAAATATCAATAATCGAAAATGAGACAAATGGTGAACGTATGTCTGCACACCTCCAAAGGAAAAATACAAAAATTATAATAAATCTCTAAAATGAAACGCTTTTTTTTACATAAGCTCCACACAGGAGGCCCTGAGGAAAATAATTTCTCTTAGGACCTATGTCATCTTAGGGGATGCTGTGTGGAGGATCTTTTTAAGGAATGGGGAGAATAGAAAGTTCTGGGAAGGAAAAAGGTATGAGGGGTGGGTAGGAATCTGGGGGTCAGTGTGTCCGGGAGTGACGGACGTATGAATCCATCCCACCAACTGTGGTGCAAGGCAATGGGTCGAGAGAGTCCGGCTGGAAAGGTCAAAAGGCCTCCCTCAACCAGTCTCTCTCGATCCGGCCCGCCACGCAGCAGGTGGGCAGACGCATCAACTGCCAATACCCGGACATAAGTCACCTCATGAACCCGGGCACCCTTGCTAAATCACCAAACGCAGCGAACCACTTGGGGTGATCTATGGCAGAGGTGTTGGTTATTCAATAAATGGTTCCCGGGGCTGCGGCACCCGTATCCGCCTTCCGAATTCCCGTAAGTAATTGTAAAAGTAAGAAAATCACAAAAATATAAATCCGTACACAACGCCATCTCTGATACTGACAAAAACAAAACACGGACAGTTGCGCATTGATAATTGCTTCATTGCGTAATTTTTAACTTAATAAAAAAACTGAATTTAATTCAACAGCTATTGATTCTGAGGAGGTACGAAGTTCGTCGGGTTAGCTAGTATAATATAAAAAAAATGATAACATTTCGTTAAAACAAAGAAGAAATAGGGAATATACCAGGAACTCTTGATATAACCAAGAAAACATACTGAGACATTTTGCGTTATTTTGTATTGTAGTGATGATTGCCTTATTTATAGTACCTACTTACATTTACTACCTTATAAAAGTGATTATACATGCATTCATAGGCCGGAAAATCACTTCAGTTCAAGCTTTCAAACAGTATCTACTCTTTGGAATCAGGAGATTGGTAAAGTTTTTTTTTTGCATGAACTCTACGCAGGAGGCCCGCGAGGTAAATAATTTTTCTCTGGGCCTATGTCATTTTTGGGGATCCTGTATAGAGGGTATTTTTAAGGAAACAAAAGAGAGGAATTCTGGAAAGGAAAAATGTACGAAGGTTGGGTAGGAATCTGGGGGTAGTGTATCCAGAAATGACGAATGTATGAATACATGTATGAATAGGTACATTCGTCACTCCTGGATACACTGACCCCTAGATTCTTACCTAATCTATATCTCCCGCTACGGTGCAAGACGATGGATCTAGAGTACTCTAGAGAGACCAGCTGGAGATGTCAGAAGATCTTCCCAAACGCAGGCACATAGGCCGCCGAGACCCCAACACACCTCACCCAATAAACCCGGGCACCCCTATTAAGTCACCAACAACGTAGCAAACCACTTGGGATGAACTATGGCAGAGGTGTTGGTTATCCAATAAATGGTTCCTCGAGATGGAACTTCGAGTGGGAAGCTGGTACCCATACCCGCTTCCCAAATTATTTTTTTCATGTAATGGTTTTTAACTTACAGCGTCAATAACACCACAAGCTTAGAAAAATCCATTTTAATATCGATGTTAAAAAATTGGATAAAAAAAAATATTATTCATTAACATTATTGAAAAATTGGCGAAGCCGGCTGGTGAAGCCAGTAGGTAGAGTCACATGAGGTAACCGTACGCAATTTTTACATTGGGATTTTTGTATTAAAAAGCTTTTGGTATTTTACTAATTTTTTTTGTTTATTAATATGATTTTTCATTAAGGCATCTCAAACAAACATAAAAATATCATATGGTTCATAAATCAAAAAGTTATATAAAAAAAATTACATGCATGTCGACTGCGTACACTTACCCCATGTACGGGGTAAGTATTTGCATACCGTAGGGTAAGTGTTAAAATCAGATTTGTGGTTATCTTTATTAGATTTATCACTTTGCACCTGTATAACTAACAATATTTCACCAAAAATTATATCATAGACCACATCGTTCTGACACAGTTGGTTACACAATAGCACACACATCGGTAAACAAACATATCGGTAGCAGATGAAAATTTTTAGAAAAGTAAGAAAAAAAGTAATTTAACCACCATTTTTTATTTTTATTGTGATTCACTGTACACATGTTCTGCTTCAATGCGACCCAAAACGCTACTGAATTAAGGAACGTGCGGGCGCGAAACAGGCGAATCACTGCGAACATTTACACTCCGCGTACGGTTACCCCACGTGACTCTACTCATTTTCAACATGTTATACAAACGTAACAGGCGTCTTTAACGACAATGCGTATGTATCATCTTAAATAACCAAGATCAATACATTTAAATACATATTAACAACATACAGATGCAAGCCCAGAAACACGTATAAGCTGTCGGGATTTGGACTGTTACCAAACATACATGTGTCAGCAGGCAGAGCGCCCGGCGAACAATGTACAATATGTGAGCACGTTTATCTCAGCCAATAATTATTGAAGATGCATAGCTGATGCGTTGTGATGGATGAAAGCAATTATGTCTCGCATTAAACTAATACCACCAGCAGTTAATTGCCGCCTCAATGTACGGGCTTACTCAACGCGGAGTGTCTTGTACAATGAATAGTCTTATTACCGGGCTGTTAAACGATCGGATTATTAGCTTCCCCGTTACAAAAGGTACTCGTGTCTTTAAGTTTGCCTCGGGGATAATTAGGGCAATTATTTACCAATGATTGGGGGATTTTCTACATTAATCCACTACTTAATTCAAACCCATAAATTGCCGTGAACTGTGCATTACGCCAACAAGTTTCAATTGAAAAAGTTTAGGAATCAAATTATAAAATCGAAACATTATAACAGTTTGTGTTAATGAGGAGTACCCAAAGCATGAAGTAAGCATTTTGATAATTTAGCAATTTTTTAAAAGCATTACTAACTATGTGGCTGAAGGAAAAGATGCTTTTTTTTATTAGTTACAGATATTTGTTTTTTTGGCTACCACACTAGGCTAGTGTTGTGGTAGTTGTACATTTAATATTTTAAATACGATTTAATTAAAACAGATGATTAAACATTCCAAAAGAAAATTAAGAAATACTTAAAAGTAAAGAGAAAAAAAAGATCATATTTTAAATAAAAGTAGAAATAAAAATGAAAATTCAAATTTTGAAATACAAAAATTAATAATAAAGATTAAATGTTACGAATTCCAGTGTTCTATATAAATTAAAACATATAAGTATATATGTAAATCAAAATTAAAACATAAATAAAATTTAGTGAAAAACTAAGAGAAAAAAAACAACATTTTAAAGAAAAATAGAAATAAAAATGGAAATTAAAATTTTGAAATGCAAAAATTAATAATTAAAATGTAGTGTTAGGAACTCATGAATTCTTTAAAGTACGTTCGTCCCCTTTCAAAAATCCAATGTTGTACACGTGTTATAATAAGAGAATCAGAATTGCTTGACTTTATGTCAGTACTCAGAGCATTATATATTTTAGGAGCGATGAATCAGAATTGTCGTCGAGCGAATGAGGTGTTAGTTTTTGGGACCACGCAACCCAGGTTTGATGAAAAGCGGGTGTGTGCTTGATGTTGTGGAGCGATTAGTAGATTATTTTTTCGTTTATAACAAATGCTTGTTTTAGTAAATAGCTAAGCGTATATAACAAATGCTTGTTTAGTAAATAGCCAAGTCGAATAGGTAAGACCCTGATTTTTGCAAAGAGTTCATTTGAGGGACTTGCTATTATTTTTCTGACACTATCATTTACGTAGGAGTTATTTTGAAAGTTGAGTTAAGTTATTTTGTATGTTGAATAGGCCACTAGCATCACATTTAAAAACAAAAATTCCGGTTTAGGCAAATATTCTAAGACAATCCGTATTTTTTTTTTAATCGTATTTTTGAAACCCTGGCAATTTTTTGAAAATTTCAATCCGAAAAATCAAACCATTTTTTTTATAAACCGGAAAAACGGGACATAATTTTATGAGTGCGAAAAAATGATAATTACATGGCCGAAAATCATTAAAAAAAAACGTTTTCCACACGAATGGCACAGGAGAATAACGAGGCATACCAAAATTATTAAATCTCATAAATATTTTTTTCCTTGATCCATCTTATTGATCATAAATCATTATAACGTTCAAAGTCTATATTACTAAATCAAATGTTATATACTTGTACTTGAAAATTATAATAATACAAAGAATATTATAAAATTTGATTTTGTTAAAATCCGTACCATTATCATTATACTTCTAAAACACAAACGGACAGCGTAAAATGTACGGGGTTCTCTTCACAACATCTGTCAAAAAGTCAAACCAAATGATAAGTTCGCAGAGAACAAACAATAAATCTAGTGAACGTAAAATGTCAAATTCAAAAATTCGCCAGAAATCAAAGTGATGCCATGTAAACAAATAAATCAGTGTGGGATTTTATAAAATGAATAGGAACATTTTCGGAGACGGGACATTTTCATGTAGTGACGTCACGAGCCCAAATAATGGATTTATTTATTTAAAAAAAACTTTATATTTCAAAAAATTTTTTCTCACATTTTCGTGATCTTAGTAAAAAAATCTATCCACACGATTTTTTCAAAGTCGTTATGAAATCCATGCAAGTGGC
The DNA here is from genome assembly GCA_929108145.2 of Limnephilus rhombicus. Classification (NCBI taxonomy): domain Eukaryota; kingdom Metazoa; phylum Arthropoda; class Insecta; order Trichoptera; family Limnephilidae; genus Limnephilus; species Limnephilus rhombicus. The sequence goes on along the minus strand of OV815271.1, from coordinate 38,944,313 downwards.
CTATTACGTTTGTAGTTATTTTACAAGTCTTTGAATATTTTAATTAAATGAAGACAATATTAACGAAACTCAATCGAAAATCTAAGGTTAGACAATTCAGATTTTTCTGTTTTCAGATTTTCGATTGAGTTCTGCTAATATTACAATTAAGTTATAAAATAAATCTTTGATTATTGTTTGCGGTTCCATGACAATTCTGAATCATGCAATTTCAACACCTCTTTGAAAGTCATTAAAAGTTATGAAAAATAAAAATAAAAATAATGTAACCTATTTAAGCATTTTTTTCATCACTTTTAATGACTTTTCAGGAGGTGTTGAAGTTGCTCGTTTCTGAGTTGTCCGGTCGCCATTGTTTGCATGCCTATATAATTTTGCACATTGTTATAATTTAGCATGTTATATTTTTTGGTAAAAAATAAATATCTAATAATGTATTTTCGTAATGACGATTATAATATATGGCACATAATTTTTCTCATTCAGGGAAACGATGGCAGATACCCTTGGCTCTAGGCCTTAGCAACTGCTGAACGTGCATTTTTTTATATATTTTTTTATTTTTTATTTATTTATCTATAATAATAATAATAAGTTGTTTATTTCAGCCGAACAGAGCGGTGGATGCAATACTCTGTCAGCCATATAAAAGTATAAATTACATAAAATGGATAAAAAAGAAAAAATAATATAATACAAAAAAGATTTCAAAAATATATATATATATATACTTATACCCATATTTAGTACTCGTATATCTACTACGGGGGCTTCAGATGAATTCTCCATGTTTGCTGAAGAGGCGCGCCCTGCAACTGGGCCACGGCCTGTACGAGAGTGTTCTCCGATCTTTGGTAGCGCTGACTCACCCCGGCTATTCTGTGGCGCATCAAAGTGGCGAACCCATGTACCCTTCCTTCTGCAATCATCTGCGAGGCACTGCCTCGCCAAGGCAGGCCGAATAGCGTCCTATATGCTTTGTTGTATTGTACTCGAAGTGTGTTCATGACGCCTTGTGAGTATCTTGTCCATAGTTCGCCGGTGTAAAAGCTCATGAAAAAGTATATGTACATTGGTTTTTTTTATGCTTGTCACACTAGGATATACCTGTGTCGAGACAGGCGTACAAATATATAAATGAATATCTTATTTACAAGAGTATTTAAGGTAAAATACATATTAATTTGAATCGAAATTAAAACAGAAAGGTGATTGGAAGGGTGGGTAAATCTTTTAAAGATAGTTATCTTATAATTGTTGGAGGAGATGAAGTAAAGAAGAAATTCTGTCTAATCTATTCATGTAGTTAAATTTGACGGGATCCTATTATTTTAATTTATTTAACATGGGTTAGGTTGTATGTGAATAGTTATGTTTGTCTATAAGTATAGTTAAAACACTAATTTAAATCAATTAATCAGTGTTTGCAATAAAGACCCTGAAAGACATTACAAAACAGTGACTTTAATTAAGTTATTTTTTAAAGCATCATCACGTCATTTAAATCATATCTGAATCAATTGGACGGAGACCAAGATTTTTTCAATCTTTCGTATAATTAAATATTAGCCCTTTCTTCACTGAAAAATAGTTGAAAGAGGGTGAGAAAGCAATTTTGCAGCGGTGTCGATTAATAAAAAGAGGCTGACATAATAAAATCTGTCGAAATTCTTAATTTCTTCCTGAGAGAATAGAATATCGAGAAAAGATATTTCCTAAATATCGCTTTTGACTTTGAAAATAATTACACAAATTAAGCATTTATTTGTATGTATATAAGAGTATCTGTTGCGGGCGGGTGGACACCGAGCGGCGGCGTTAATTTGATTTTTTACAAACCCACAGGTTAAATGCTAGATTTATGAAAATTTGTACATTTGATCTTCGAAATAAGTCACTGACTATATCTGTTTTCGAAAAATTCTATGTAAAACCCGGTAAGTTCAGCTAGTCTATTCATATAAAGAGAGTTTCTGTGGCGAGCGGGCTGGGTGAATCTTTTTAGTTATATTCCACAATTTTGCAAACTTGACCTTCAAAATAAGAGCAAGGTAAGAGCATTCTTGAGATTTCGGAAAACACCTCCTTTTCCCACTCCTTATGGCAGAATTTTGACGTTCAGAATAGAAGGAAATTTACTGTCCACATCTGATTTCGAAAACTCTGTATAAAGGAAAGGAAATGGCCGGGACTTCAGCTAAAACATGTTAAAGTATTTTAAATGAGTGTTGTCTTCTTTTTCAGCTGAATAGACGTGATATAATCGTATATACAATGGTCGAGAGGGGGGAGGGGAACCTAGGAGGGGGGAGGGAAGCTCGGGAGGGGTGTTCACGGGCCGGGGAACGGGGGAGTGGAGTGGGAAGAGGGAAGGTGGAGGAATCGGAGTGGGAACACGAGAGGGGAAAGGGGCGCGGGAGAGGAAGAGGAGGCGGAAGGTGGACGGAAGAATGGGAAACGACACGCATGGAGAAACATTTTTTTTATTAAGTAGAATAGCAACGCATACCGAGAACTCTCTAGTGATTAATAAATAAATAAATTATGGCATGGTAGAGTACATTAGATACAGGAAGGCAGAGAGAAAGGTTCTTCCGGTCGAGGAGCAAAGCGTTTTACACATTTGATATCTTAATTATTGATTTTAATTTAGCCTTTATTGGATAACCAACACCTCTGCCATAGGTCACCCTAAGTGGTTCGCTACGTTTGGTGATTTAGCAGGGGTGCCCGGGTTCATGGGGTGAGGTTTGTCTAGGTCTTGGAGGCGGATGACTAGGACACACTGAACCCCAGATTCCTACCCACCCCTTAAACCCTTTTCCTTCCCAGAACTCTCCTCTCCTTCCTTTCCTTAAAAAAACCCTTCACACAGCATCCCCAATGCTGATGCAAGATGACATAGGCCCTGAGGGAAATTATTTTCCTCATGGCCTCCTGTGTTGGAGCTCATGTAAAAAAAAAAGCCAAACCATCTTATTTGAAATATTTTATACTTTTAATATTTATAATTTTATTCCCTTAGCTTATTATTAAATCACAAAAAACACGTAACAACGATATTATGCACGTTTTTTCATACCCACATTTTAAACAACGTTATATTTTGTTGGTGCAAAAGTTGAAATGAGTTTTTTTTTCTCACCAAAGAAAACGAATATAACTTTACGTCCTGATTTGAATGACGAGATGAGTCCTTACAAATTTGTGGCACGAGATTGAAAAGTAATGGTAATTTATATCAAATTATAAGCCCATCTTCAATCCCATTTTATGCCGGATAATCCCCGTCTCTTCTACTTTCCACCTTCCACTTCTCTCCCTAGAAGAAGTATAACAGAGATGCGTCACAGGTGTTACTTAAACAGGTGCCAGCTTACTCACATTATTCAACCCCGTGCCACCCAGCACAGTCAACTTCATCAGTGATTTAACACCAGCAACCCTATTTATAGGGTTGCTGGTGTTAAATCACTGATGATCACAGTAGGTACAATTCTCCGGGAAAAGGAGGAGTCGAGGGGTAAGTCTCTCGACTATCGATCCGGAGGTCGCGGGTTCAAACCCCAGCGGGCGCAAGAAAATTTAATTTGATTCGAGTATTTCACAATTTGATCATTTATAAATATTGGAAATATGTGTGGCACGTTCCAGAGTCGACGATACTCTCAGTATCGCCCTTGTGTAAGACCACCATTCAGAAATGAAATCTTGCTTGAAATGACTTTAGCCGTGTTTGGTGATTAGATCTGCGGATACCATTATCTCACTGGCTTTAGACGGTCGGGAGCAGTTCGGACTCTTGTGCGGTATTCACATAAAAAAATAATCTATGTTGATTTCTACGTTGATGTTTATGCAGACATCTCTTATAGTGCATGTGGCTTTCATCTTGGACGATTCCTCCACAATGATGGATTGGATTATATACGTACCTGTTTTGTACCTACTTACGTATATCTTTTAATAGGGTATTACCAGAGAAAACCAGAAATATGTAATTTTTATTCAGATTTTAGACGTATTGACTCTTTTCCACAAAAAAATTATAAATGGATTTCGAAAGATTGTTCTTTTATCTAGCATTCTAATGTTTTAAATTTTGAGAAAAAATGTTTATTTTTAGTATAATAAGGTTATACCATAGGTCGTTGGCAGATTTGTTAAATTTTCAAAAAAGATTATGTATTATACCACACATTTCAAATCATATAATCAAGCAGTAAAATAAATCAATACATTATCTGGGTATCGTATGTTTTAGAATTTTAATTTTAGTTTAAATAAAATCATAAAAAAATATATACGCAAATGCGTTTCTTGACGAAAATTGGTCCGTTTGTGTATTTATTTGCGCACTTACAAAATAACATGTGCAGATTTTTTTAACATTCTTATTTAACTTAGTCATTATTGAAAAATTATACATACTTGTAATCAAAAAATAATTACATAAAGAACATTATTTTAATAGTTTTATCATCACGCCTTTCAGCATTTTTGGATGAAGGTATAAATTAAAGCAAATTTGGAATGAAATAAAATTGATATTGAGTTATAATTTTAAAAAGCTGGCACGGAGAATAACTAATCGTACTCATTGTAATCGCCCTGCATGATCGCACACCTTTGTAAAACTTACTTTCCTATTATAACGTATCCATGTTAAAGCCCTCAAGACGCGAATAAATTAGTAAATAAAAAAATAAAATTATTTTTTTTTAATTTGTTCGCTGGTGTACAGTGGACGTAGGATAATTCGGATTACTTGAAATGACGTGACTAGATCTGAATAGCCAGGTACGTTTTCCACATCTCCTTCCCCTCCCCACTACCCTCAGTATCACACCATACCAAAATTGGGGATGCCATTGACACTCACTGGCTCGAGACGGTTGAGAGCAGTTGGGACTCTAGTGTAATTTTCAGATAAAAAGTTATACGCAAGTAGGAATCTTTTACGGTTTTTTTGTTAAACCGATTGCACATATAAGTATGTCGTATTTTGTAAAAATATTTTTACAGCTGATTTTCACTCAAGATGCCTTCAGATATAAGTACATCGACTTTGGTTGTACGGCCGTATATCCTCTTTACATACTTAATTGAAGAAAAAATCTTCTAAAGGATCAGGCCGGACCAATTGTCGCCGAATGTCACCAAATGTCCGCCGGATCAACTGTCCACCGGATCAAGTGTCAGCCGGACCAAATGTCGACCGGATCAAATGTCGCCGGATCAACAAACTGTCGCCGGATCAAATGTCGCCGGACCAAATGTCGGGTCACCCTCATCAATATATAATATGGTTAATGTGTCAGGAGTGACAAACGTATGAATCCATCCCTACCACTGCGGTACAAGGTGATGGGCGAAGAGAGACAAGCTGGAGAGGTCAAAAGGACTCCCTCAACCTGCTCGCCCGATCCAGCCCATCACGCGGTAGGTTGACTAACGCTTTTGCCGCCTAGACCTATGCACACCTCGACATGAACCCGGGCACCCCTGCCAAGTCACCAAACGTAGCGAATCAATTGGGGCAACCTATGGCAGGGGTGTTGGTTATGCAATAAATGATTCGCGGGGCGGCGGTTCCTAAATTTTAAGCTATCTAATTATTACAGCTAATTCGCATTTTTTCCGCGGCGGTAGACAGTAACGGTGCGCAAGCAAGAAACTCTTGAAAAATTATAAATTATGTTTCTTATTATTGCAATTATTTGGTTTTAAACCGTTTTATTATATATTTTTTTAAATATAATAAAGATGAATTTTCTAGGATTGTAAGATAACGTGACTGCATATCAGACAGCAAAAAAAAGAAAAGTGTGTGTTCAGTCGAAATAGTGAAAAGGAAGCTGACTGTACCAGCCCTTAACATGCCGATCGCTAACAGCTTTACTTAACTACCAATATTAAGATCTAGTTATAAACTTGGGGAGTGTGGAAGTAATGATATTATTTGATATCTCTTCAAAATGTATATAGTTACATTAACTTAATGTATTCCTTCAAGAAGTTCAGTTTACTGCGAATTGTTCGTCGATAAACTTGAGTAGTCACGATAAAAATGTGTTATTATTGGTAATAAAATCACGTACTCGATCGTAATAAGCTGTTGGTATTATATTGCCCTTATGAAAGATACAACCGAAGCATATCCTGATCAGATCTGAAATGAGACTTACTCATCATTCTAATTTCTTTCAATCTTCTTACACTTTCACTCATTACAACTGTTCAATATTCCCGAAAATGTAACGCCATTGCCTCTGAGCTTTAGTAGGGTCTCCCATGATTTTAATTATTAAAAAAAATGTACATTAGGGTGCTTGGTAAAATAACCGAAGAAAATTAAGATACGTTATCTCCGTGGTCGAAGGGTAAGGCTTGCGACTATGGATCACTCTCCAAATCCCGGCGTGAGTAAGTAAACATTGTTGTATGTAATTGTGATGTAGGATATTTGCGGAATTTTAAGAGCGGAGATATTTTCAGTATCGTCCTTGTGAAGCTTTCGTTCAGAATTGAAACGTTGCTTGAGAGCCCTGTTTGTATCCAGATGCGAAAAGGAAAGGACTTCGCAACCTCCATATTGGTCCCCCTCCCCTCCACCGTTAGCCTTCAAACATACCCTAATTGGGGCCGCAATAGTCTCACTGACTCCGGGTGGTTTAGAGCAGCTGGGACTCTTATGAGCTATTCACGTAAATTATTAAATACATCTAAAATTAAAAGTAAAATCTCCCATTATTCCCTGAAGAACAGTAGTTCAGCTTACTGCGAATTGTTCAATGATAACTAGCTCACAGGTGGTGTGGAAACGTGTGCATATTATGAAAAACACAACTTTTTCAAGTTTTTAAATAGCTATATCTCAAAAGTATGTGCGCGACAAATGGACGAATAACTCAATATCACGCCAACCGATTTCGATGATTTTTTTTTATTGGAAAGGATGTACTTCAAAGGGTAGTTTGATGAGAGTTTGGTTGGGTTCTGATTATGGGATCCATGACAAAGTAGCGGAACTCTTCAATTCTTAGGAGCAAATTAACGATACTCGGCCGAATCTCTTAATTTGACCCTTACGTTGTTATGGTCAAATGTCTCATATGAGCAGCACTTTAAGTGTACCCATATTCAAACAAATTAGTGAGTGTACTTCATATTCATTAAAAATCAAAAAATAAACAAAAAATTTAACAAAACAAAAAAAAACGACTTCAAAAAATGCACTAAAAAGTTTTAAAAAAATTTCGTATTCTTCTACAACTTCATATTCAACTTACTTTTTCTACTCATCAATATGTAGGTACAATTGTTATTTTTGGAGTCGGTGTCAATGGTGTTCCCAACATTCGTACCAATTTTCAGCTCTATGCGAATTATTGTAACCTTGAATGTCTGTTTTGACCGGACTATAGAGTATTCATAATAATTCGTAAATACAATATTCTTGACACAATATTAAAATTTAGTGGTCGATTGCAACAAGTAGTAGTAATGCGTGCCAGATCCAAGAATCTCATCGTACTGAAGAATTCAGCCATTACAAATTAATAACTGATGAAACACTTTGCCGACTCGCGGTTACTGTAAACAATCCAGAAAATTCACCTTTCCGTAGTGCGGCACTTAAGATGAAGAATTTCCGTTGAAACCTCGAGAATTCCAATGCGTTTTCTCGGCTCGAGAACTTTTTCATTAGCCCCGCTCTTTTTGGAGAGTCGAAAAAAACTCACGTTCGGTGCGTAACTCTTCCCCGCTCTCCGAGTATTACTTGGATTCAAGAATGTAGAGGTTGGAAATACGAGATGACATTCTTTAAAAAACAACAGTTTCTTTTTTAGGTTCGTACGTTTTTATATATACTATACTAGCTGACCCGGGAACGTTGTTCTGCCGTATAAATTATTTGTAGTGAATATTTTGGTTATTAAATAAAAAATAATGAATGTATTGTAAGTGTGTGGGGATGGGATCTATGACAGAAAGAGGAATGGAGTGCTGTAGACGATGACCCGACGGGTTTTTTTTTGGTTTTATCGGCATAAAACTAAAAAAAAACACTAACGATTCATTTTCTCAATTCAATGTATTACACTGAAGTAATGGACATATTCATTGCTTGATCTCTTAAAAGTTAAATGTAAAGAGAAAAAAAATCATTCATTTTTTATCATAAAGTAGGAAAATGAAATAAAGAAAATCAATATTAATTTCGTTCTATTTAAAATACGAACTACGCGGTTAAATTTGTCCATATCAAAATACTGAAATCGCGATAAAAAAAATGGGAGGGTGGCGATTAAAAAATGGGGGGGGGGGGGGTGGAGGGTAGGAGGGTGAAAAATTAGGGTAATAGGTATTTAATGACGTAAAAAAAAAAACAGAAAAAAAAAATTGCCAAAAAAAATTAAAAAAAATTCTGGATATGGACACCCTAATCACCTAGCAGAATGAAATATACTAAGACCTATTCTCATAGCTACCAAATATACATAAAAAACTTCATAAAAACCGGTCGAGTCGTTTCGGAGGAGAGCGACCACAAACACCGTGCCACGAGATTTTCATATTATATAGGTGTATTTAATTTCACCTTTTCTAAACGTAGTACTAACAAGATTTCTCATAAACTCGAAGAAAATCAGGATGTTACGTATTCATAATCTCTATCATACATAGAGCGAGTTTCATTATTTTAGGGAAAAACGCTTTTTAAAAGTTATGCTTTAAAGTATTAAGACAAATTAATTGTTTGCGCCCATAAACATGCAATATGAACAAATAGTTTTGTCCATAAAAAATTCAAATCTTTCAAGAAAGGCAAAAAAATAAAATTTTGAATTGAATCACCGATTGCATTTGTTAGCGTTTATAAAGATTTGAGTTTATTACAGACACGGCTATTTATTTATATTTATATTCCACTAGCTGGTCCCGGCATGCGTCGCTATGCCACTTAATAAAGAAATTGTTTCTCCCTGAGTGTCCTTTCCCATCGTCCCGTTCCCCTTCCGCCTCCCCTTCTTCTCCTGCGTCCTCTTCCCCTCTCGCGTTCCCACTCCGTCACCTCCACCTTCCCTCTCCCTACTCTATTCCCCCCTCCCCCCCCCCCTCCCCCCCCCTTCACCGTCCCGCGAACCCCCCTCCCGAGTTCCCCTCCCCCTCCCAGGTCCCCCTTCCCGCGTTCCCCTTCCACCTTCCCCACCTTCCCCACCTTCCCTCTTGCCTTTACCACTCCCTCGTCCCGCCAACCCTCCTCCCGCGTTCCATATATTCAATCCCAGTACATTCAGTTCTTAAACAGCCCGCGTGCCACCTTTTACAATTTTTATTCAAATTTCCATTTTTCATGTATATTAAATTTGGTATTTAACATAGGTACCTATTTAAAATATCTAAAATTCTTGATTCGATTCAAAATATTAGGGGAGTACCTACTTTAAATAAATTTTTCAACTTTTCAAAAATAAAATCCTGATCGCACAATCATTCATTGTTTTGCAAAATGTCATTCTCTAACACGCGAACTGTCAAACGTGCGATGTTTTCTGTTATTATCTAATTTTCTGCGCAATTTTCTAAATTTTTCTCTCCGTAAGAACCATCCTCGCACTTCAAGGAATATTCTAAAAAAAGAATTAGCGAAATCGGTTCAGCCGATCTCGAGATTTGCGCTTACCAACACATTTAACGATTCATTTTTATATTATAGATTAATTCATCAATATTTTAGAGCTTAGCAAATAAAAATCATTTTTCCGTATAATTATGAAATTCACGCCATCTATGAAAGAGTAGTTACCATTATATTACCCGGTTACAATTTTAGGGAAGCATTTATTGGATGGCCAACATCTCTTCAAACTGCGGTAGGTCACACCAATTGATTCGCTAAGTTTGGTAACTTAGCAGAGGTGCCCAGATTCATGGGGTGAGTTCATGTTTAGGTCTTGGTGATGGATGTATCTGCCAACCTTCTGCGTGGCGGGCGGATCGGGAGAGACCGATTGAGGGATACCTTTTGATCTCTCCGCTGCCGGAGCGGCACTCTCTCAACCCGTCGCCTTGCACCGCAGTGAGAGGTATGGATTTATACCTCCATCACTCCTAAACATATTGAATACCAGATTCCTACCCACTCCTTAGACATTTTATTCCCAAAACTTATTTGCCTTCATTTCCTTAAATAAACTCTCCACACATTATTCACACATAAGCCTTGAGGGAAATTATTTTCCTCAAAGATTCCTGTGTGGTGCTGTTATGAAAAAAAAAAAAGAATTTGAAAGGGTCCCCAATCGCCATAATAAAATAGCACATTTAATACAGTAAACTACACGAATTAGTAAAAAAATAACGAAATAATTACCACCAGCGTTTCCCGTGTGAAGTAAATATGGAAAAAAATATTGTGACGAAATTTAGTAAGCGCATTTGAGATTTGTCTAAGTTGCTGTCTAGCGAAAATGGTCTCTGCGGTCGGTTAAACTCGAAGAGCGGAAAGGTCGTTTTGGCGTACCAGCATTGTTTTAAAACGCTTCAAGCGAAAGTGAACCTTAAGGTAGTTGAAACGTAAAGGGCAGAGTGGTTGTTTTTCGCATCAAGGAAAAAGTGAGTTTTCGAAAAAATTCTGTTTGCAGTGCTAAAAAACTACCCTCCTATTATTAACATAACCATCTTTAGATTGACTTCTTTCATCATCGGAATTATTATAGTAGGTACACACAGGTTGAGAGTTTTACGATTATGGGCGAATTCAAAGTTCGCCAGCGAAGGGTTGCCGTGAGTTGTGGCGCGGTAATTCCTAACAGGCCGCACTCCCAAGTGTTTCTTCTGCGGTTAATGTTCACTTTTTTAATTTATTTACTTAAGGGCTGCTGAAATATTTCACAAGTTCTTAGGGCGCCAAGTAAAAGCCTTGTCCCCATATTTCAAAAATTAAAAAAAAAGTTTTTATTTCTCATTAAATTCAATTATGGTGTAAGAAAAATGTATCAACAAAATCATGCTACCGACCTACTGGTGTCACAGATTTTTTAGCAGAAATATTTTTTTTAAGCCCTGATGAGATACTGTTTAGTCAAATTTGCTTCACTGTTAAACTAAATTAACTTATTGTCATCCATTTTCGTTATTTGTTTTTGGAGTGTTATGCCGTGTTGCGCTACCTCCTTCTTTAGCCAACGTTTCGGACATCGTTGCAGTGTCCATCATCAGGGCAGATCCGGCAGATCCGGTAGATATGACTCATCTAGATGTGAGACATCTAGATGTGTGTCTCCTCCTTCTTTATCACTATCTAGATGTGACTCATCTAGATGTGTGTCACATCTAGATGAGTTACATCTACCAGATCTGCCGGATCTGCCCTGATGATGGACACTGCAACGATGTCCGAAACGTTGGCTAAAGAAGGAGGTAGCGCAACACGGCATAACACTCCAAAAACAAATAACGAAAATGCTCTTGGCCGTGAAAATCTTAAAACTGATTGTCATCCAGATCGTAGATTTAATTTTTTCATATTTTTTAAAACTTCCCTATTTGCACCTCACGGAAGACAGTTATTAAAACTATAAAAATCCGAAACCTTCAACAACTTGGTCATATGATGAGACTTCCAGAGAAGTAGTATGAGATCTTGCATCCCATAATGCAGGGAAAGATTGCAGGAAGACGGGGCCCTGGAAAGAGAACCTCATGGCTGAAAAAACCGAGACAGTGGTTTGGCCAGTCTACTGGAGAGTTGTTCCGGGCCGCAGAAAACAAAGTACGCACAGCCAACATAATAGCCAACGTCCGTTGAACGGACAGGGCACAAAGAGAAGAAGAAGACAGTTTGTAAGTTAATCATCAAAAATTTTAATTTTTGTTTTTGATTTGTCGGTCTGTCTGTTTTTTTTTTTTAATTTTGTTTGTCTGTCCGTTTATAACTCTGTATAAATGAACCAGTATTCGATTTGATTTTAAGTACCTTATATAAAATTCTAACTGATTACGTGAAGAATTTTGACAAGCGAGATACTTTCCTACCGATAGTATAATGTTTTAGCAGAAAAATAATTTTAATTATCATTTTCAAAATTGAATAAGATTTTCCCGTGATTTTTGACGGGTCGGCGCTAGTTAATAGTAAAAGCTCACTCCATCGTGACTTCTCCAAAAACAGTCTTTAGATGGACAAAGAAAAGAAAATGCAATGAAAACATAGAATTTCCAAGAATCCTCATAATGGTTAAGCTTTTAATTTTTCGCATTCATCATAATTAAATAAGTCAAGTGATTTCTTTGACTAAGTAGAAATGCTGGTTGCACTCATTCCTTTTTATTGCGAAGCCCTCACACCCCCCTTAATTAAAACATCATGCTTCATTTTTTCACCCCCTCATCCATTCCTTCCAATTCTCTGGGAGACTTTAACCCCAGCTTTTTCTTCAAGCCACCCCCCCCTCCCCTTTGGGGCAGGCTATGTCACAGTGGCGTGCATTGCTCTATGACCAAATGTCGAGTACGAATTTTACTCTGCGTTGAATATTTGAAAATGGAATTTTTTCTTATTTACCTCCGAAGTTCCATTACAGTGAAATGGACAAATTTACAATATCGGGTCGATACGCGTAAACTCCGATGATTTTATATCGATGTCCCGAGCACGGTTTCACCATTGACAGCCGAACCGATATTGCCGACCGGGAATAAATAAGAAATCGATATACGCTGGTAACACTGAAGGTATTTTCCATCAATTGACACTCCGAAATGTCAAACGCCGATCAGTTAAGTAAAAATATTAATCAATTGGCAATGTGTAATTGAAATACTATATTTGTTCCAGCCCATCCAAAAAATTGACTTTTTTGTCTAAAAATCTTCCTATACACGTGGAGAATATATTCAAAAAGTTATAGCGTCAATTTAACTTTTAAATATAGTTAGAAGCGGTGCGCACCAAACAGGTAGAATGGAGAACGGAGCGGCCCGGTTATAAGCGAAAGTCATAGACTCGTTTATCTCAAAACCACATTTTTTCAAATTGATTGGAATCGTAGCTCATCGAATTTTCATCCTATTCACTTAATTAAAGTTTAAATAATAGAAAATTTTTGAATTTCAAGTTTCAGATAATTTCTAAGAACTTCACGAGTCCAACCGATTTGGTCAGCCCCCCCCCCCCGTTAGCGGTTTCTATATTTATATGTATCGAAATCAAATTTTCAATAGTATTTTCCTTTTTGAAATATTCATTTATGTACATGCAACAAAAGTTACGTGAACGAAAAATTTTATCTCTAAAAAAAAACGCATTGACAAAAAAACTCGGCTGGATCAGACTACCCCCTTAAGTTCCGATACAACAGTGGCTTGTTTTTATCCTCGCAGCATACCCAAAGATAACATAGGCCTTGAGGGAAATTATTTTCCTCAGGACCTCGTATGTGGAGTTTATGTAAATTAGAAAATAAAATGTTTTGACCCTGTGAAAAAAAAAAAACTAACCAGTAATTTAACTATAGAATTTTGAACTGGCACTACCTACAGTAGATACGTTTTTAGATTTTCACGGTCAAAAGTATTTTCGTTATTTGTTTTTGGGGTGTTATGCTGTGTTCCGCTACCTCCTTCTTTAGCTAACGTTTCGGAAAGCGTTACAGTGTCGTGTAAAACAAATAATGACTGTAGGTAATTTAAAATTGTTTCCCAAGCATGTCCCTAAGTAGTTTTTCTTAATCGTAAAGTTGATTCTGAGAGTTAAAAGTAAATATTTGTTTGAATATTCAAATGAACGAAACACTTCAGTTTTTGGCTGATTTATTTATTTTATCAGTAATTTTTTTTTTTTACATTACCTTCACCCAGGACGCCCTGAGGAAAATACTTCCCATCAGAGCCTATGTCATCTTTGGGGATGCTGTTAAGAGGGTATTTTTAGAAAAGGAAGTTCTGGGAAGGAAAAAGGTATGAGGGTGGGTAGGAATCTGGAAGTCAGCGTGTTTAGGAGAAACGGACTTTTAAATTCATCCCTCCCACAGTGGTGCAAGACGATGTTCCGAGGGATGTCTCCCTCAATCAGTCTTTCCCGATCCGGCCTGCAACGCAGTTGGTGGACGGATGAATCCACCGCCAAGACCCGGACAAATCTCACCCCGTGAACCCGGGCACTCGTGCTAAGTTACCAAACGTAGCGAACCACTCGGGGTGACCTGTGAAAGAGGTATTAGTTATCCAATGAACCTAGCGGCGGTACTTACACCCGCCTTCCAAAAGTAATATTTCGTATGTACGAGTATTTATGAATTTCTTTTTGATTAACTTTGCTTTTTACCTTCGAATATCCTGAAAAAGTTGTATAAATAAGATATCACAAATGGTCATTTTTTAAATTAAAATTTATTTTTATGCTGGCTTTTCTTAATAGGTACAGCTATTCAGTCTTTACGCAGTGCACATCACTGCTACATCTGTATGGTGGGTATTTATGTATCGGTTGGAGACTTCAGAATCTATTCGCAAAGTTTGGCAGTCAATATTTGCCAAATGACTTTTTGCTGTCGTTTGATTCGCCAGTTCTCCGAGAGGAAACATATTTCGGGAGGATATTCTTTAGGGTTTTCGAATTTTTGATGCAATGTAATAAGATTTCCCGGGTTAAAACATTTTTTTTGTGGCAAAACTAACAAAGGATCAATTTCTTTGTGTCTAATATTTACGCGCCATCGCGCATCTCGTAAAATGAAAAGAATCGAAAGGCCCACTTCATTTTTTTAATAAGATCTAGGAACTATCAGAACATCACAAATACCGCAATGGGTTTATTTTTACCAAGGAAATTTGTATTGCAATAAAATGGTTTCTGATTTTTAATTTCTTTTAAATTTTGTTTTATATGAATACCGCACAAGAGTCCCAACTGCTCCCGTTTCGAGCCAGTGAGATGATGGTAGGGGGGAAGGGGTTGGGGAAGTGTAAGGTGGAGAAGTATTTGCCTCTTCAGATCTCGTTACAAAACACAGCTAAAGCCATTTCAAGCAACGTTTCAATTTCTAATGGTAGTCTTACACGAGTGTGATACTGAAAGTGTCTTCCACGATTTATTTGCGCACGCCGGGATTTGAACCCGCGACCTTCGGATTGCTAGTCGAGTGCCTTACCCTTCGACCATGGAGGCCATCGATATCTAACAATTGAATTAAATTGGAGTAGATAATTATTCTTTTGCGTTGTTTGATTATTTTATTACTTTTCGTAATTCTATAGGAAGATGGTCTTATTTAGCAAATGATCTAAGGCAGTGGTTCTTAACCTGGGTTCTGTCGAACCCCAGAGGTACGGTGAGTCAGTCTCGCGGGTTCGGCGGAGGTCAAGACTTCAAGACACATCCCCGACTCATAATATGATTCGGTTCGATTTCCAATTAAGAAAGGTTCGGTGAATGCGCGTTTGAAACTGGTGGTGAACAGTACCTCCAACAAGGTAAAGAACCACTGATCTAAAGTCAACACGACTTTTACGTCTGTGGTGTGAACAGAAGCAGAATATTCGTTGACAAACTTAGATCTCTATGCTCGTCAAGAAAGTGAAATAATTTTATTAACCAATAATTATGTTTATTTACAAACCCAATTACTGCCTTAGTAAATCGAATGAGGACTGCGCCACCTTGTATTTTTCGCAATGTAAAAAATATTTATGGGAATGATGCCTCCCACATAATGGCTAAAACTTGTAATTTTCTTTGCTAAAAATGAACATGAAATCCATCAAATTACTTTGCCAAAATTCCAGCTTTTATTTTGTTTTTGATTAAATTAAAAGTGGGATTGATTAATGGGGTGATTTTAGTCTGGAAGTAAAGATAATGAATAATTCGGATCGTAACACAACATGATGAGAATATTCATTAGCGGGTTGTGTCGGTTCCGCTCCACTCCCAGCGAATACTCAGCACCGAGTACTCGGCTATACCCAGAGGATGGATACTCCTCCAAAAATATACACCATCAATCCCCGCAGAGCTGTCCGTTCCACGTCATTCAATCAATAACCTCCGGAGTGACAGGAACTCCATCCCCAGAACCGCATCCGCTTTTATATATTTTTTGCCAGTGTAAAACGAGCCCCCTCGACACACCTCCCCCCCGCACCGGGGGAAAAAAGAGAATGGGACATTATCAATCGAACAAAAGCCCCAAAGTAAACTTCGTAATAGGGTGGAAACGGGTGGGCAGGTTTTATCGCGGAAACGAAACGAGCGCCGTGTAATAAAGCGCCTAATATTGAATCAACATCTGACGGCAGGCAGTTTATTTTAATTCCAACTTGGAAATAATAACCTCGGGACCGAGGGAATGAACGGGGAGGACGCTCTTCCTTTAGCTGCGAAAACAAAAGCTTAATTTGTATATTCGGTCGTTAAAGACGAATGGCGATGTTGTTTTTCCATATAACTTCTCTCTGCAGCGAGCGAAGGCAGCGGTGGACGGCAATACGAATATACAGTCAGTATACCATCTACTACTTACTGCCTACTGCTTACGGCTTACTGCCGGCAATTCCAGACTCGGGACCCAACAAGCTACCGGCCGGGGACGTCCGATTGTTTTGAGCAAGCAACTAGTTCATACTTTATACCCGACAGTCAAAAGGTTATTTGAATTGATAACTCCGGGGCAAAAGTTAGGTACCCAACTTTATGAAGACCATTTAGATAATTGAAAAAAGTTTAATGAAATTTATGTTCATTTCAAGAAGGCAAAACAATATAAAACTGGAAGGTGGCGATGTTCAACTTTTAGATTATTTTACTGAGAAAATTGTAAAAAGAATGATCAAGTATTTTTATTATTTAATGAGAATTTTCATGTCCAATTACCTGAGGCACCAGAGTAGAAAATTAAATTTGAAAGCCTCCAAACTTTATAATTCCGAGGTATTCATTTTACGCATATCCATAAAAATTAAAATTATTGTTTTTATGATTCAAATTAGGCGCCCACTTCAATGGTTGTTAAACAAAGTTGGGGACATGTGTCAATAGTGTGCTTCCAGCGCTTACTAAAGCGTTAGCAATCTATTGTTCCGCGTTTAACACATTGTGGGGTAGGCGCTATAATTGAGAGAAACACCAACTTGTCAAAATAGGCTTATAATACACGGCCTGTGTAGGCGTGACTTTGTGCCTACTGCTCGCAATGAACACAATATGCAACATAAGCCTTTAGGTCGTGTTATTTCTCGATCACAAAGCGAAGCAATTAATTTGCGTGCCAATTACATCGCTAAAGGATACGGCCAAGCGAAACGTAATCCACCTTTGCCAAATAATAACTACCTTACATTATGATTTGGGTATTAGCCGATGCGCGACCCGCTGTTGTACCCACACTCCACCGCGGCAATATCGAGGCTTTTGTTCGTTGAAAACCAAACTCATAGGGGGGTATCACTACCCTAACAGAAGTAAATTACTTTGCGAGAGATTCCGAACCAAATGAATCTGTGTAGTTATTTAAATTGTAAGTTTTACATACGGGATAAAAGCGGAATATGCGATTTCAACGCGGGGATTCACGTGCATGGTATTTAATTTGATCATGAAGTCAGCAGAAGAGGATTCTTTCATACTTTGTTTCGTTTGGATCTGTATGCTCTTTTATGGTGGTTCAACTTTATTCAAAGAGTCATAAATTTTATTGCGCAAGTTACAAACATTCTTTCTAAAACACGATACTTCATTTGAATGTAGAAATTCTTTGTTACAAAAGCTTATTAATATTAGATTAGCTATTTCAATGATAAATGACATTTTTATGAAAAAAAGCTAAATTTAAATACAGTCTGGAAAGAAAAGTAATCGATAAAAATGTTACAAATAATTTCTGCAAATAAGGTTGTAAATCTTTCACATTCCGAAACAAGAATAACCTGATCAAAAATAACCTGATCCCCGATATCACCGGATTGCAAAAAACATTAACACTAACCAAACAATACAATAATTTAACAATCTTTTACTCGATACAAAAAATGAGAGAAACAAAAACATTTCAGCTAAATAATTAAAAGTCCGAGTAAAGAACAAAAAAGGCAATATTACAATTTTTTTTAAATAAAAAATTAATACTTAAACATATATTATACATAAAACAAAATACTATCACAATATACACCTTATTGTATATATGTACTAGCTTTTGCCCCCGGCTTCGCTCGCATAGTATTAGGGGGGTACCCATAGTGCCTCCTCCAGATTCCCTATCCCCACTCCAATCTCCTCCCCCCTCCTCCTCTCCCCCACCCCCTCTCGTCCCCTCTCCCCTCCCCTTATCATCCCTCACCCCTCACCCTCCATCACCACCCTCCGCCACCCCATCCCCCCTTCCCCCACCGCCCCTCCCCCAACCACCCCTCCGCACTGCTCTCACATCCTATCCCCCCTCACCAACCCTCCATACCCGTTACATTCATTTTTCAAACAGCTCGCGTGCCACCTATTGCAATTTTTGTATATAAATTTCATAATGCCAGAGCTGTAAGCTATAACCTATAGCCTATTCTGATGTATGAGCTATATTATTGTAAAGTTTCATCAAAAACCATTAGTTTTCGCGTGAAAGAGTAACAAACATACATCCATACAAACTTACCGTACCTAATAATAAATGTAATAACCGTACCTAATAATAAATGCCGATTTTTTTTCACTAAACTTTTATTAACTTATTATTATGTATTTTTTTAATTCACCTCATTTTATTATAATTTAAAAATTTCATTTAATATTTTCTTTTTATGGAATTTTATTAAATTGAAAGGTTGAGGCGAGGCTTTCGTTATTATATAATTTAACAATATTGAAAATTATTGTTCCAATAAAAAAATAGAATTTCTATGTTGAGTCAACAAAATGAAGTATTCTTATTAAATTTTCCGATTCTATGAAAGTCCACTATTCAGCACTACTATTTGTATTTTGTCCAACAACAAAATAAATGTATTAAAAAAAATAATAATTTAAGTTAAATAAATTTAATAATGTTATTATCAAGTTCAGCAAGAATTTTAGTTTTTGTTTTTATTACAGCTGTTTTGGCTTACAAGGCCATTTTCAAACTGTGGTCAAACCTCTTTCAGACGACTTATTTATAGGTTTCTAAATGTCGATTTTTGAAGGTGAATAAATTGATTTATTTATCGATTAAACCAATTTGCTGAGAAACTAATTGAGACAGCAGACACTATTATTTAGGATATTTCAGAATCTGTTTTCCCGCACTAAATGTTAACCCGTCTGCTTGTTTAGAAATAAATACATCCCAAAACACGTAATCGCGTAAGACCAAAAACGTCTTGAGCGACTTTACATTTTAAAAGCTATTTATCTCTCTTCCTCTCATATAAAAATATATATTTTTCTTTTAACCAGAAAGAGAACAAAATAATGCTTCTTATTGTATTTGAAATATGAAAGCTTTCTTGCCTAAATATTTTACAATATCGATTCAAAGTGACGGTTTCTGATATTTTGCGCGAAACTGAGGTTTGCGGATTGGGAGGTGCGAATATATTGAACCAAGCAGACGGGTTGGTTCCTAGTTTTGTTAATAAGTCATTGATTATTTTTTGCGTATCACCTTCGAAGCATTGTTTTCTTTATTTATGTAAATACTCCTCCCATAAACACGAGCTCAACTTACGGAGTATGGACATGTGCCGAGGATGGTGGTCGAAAAATACCCAATTTATGTAACCATCAAAGCAATAAATAAAGAAACATTAAAATAAAAATAAAAGTAGAATTATTAGGAAAAAAACACTATAATATAATTTTGCAGTTGTTATGATTTGAAACATAATATTTTTTGTGGTAAATAAAAATAAAAACAAAATAATATAATTTTTCCGAACATTTTTTTAAAGATAACCGTTGTGATTACATAACATCATAATTTGTTGAGGAATTTTACAAAATATCCATATAACTAGATGTACAAATAGTACAGTGAAATTCAGCCAATGAGTTCAAAAGGGTATTAAGGGGTGTTTTGATACGGGTGCGTGATTAAATTCTCATTGGCTAAATTTCTACTTCCACTTCATTATCCAATACGGGGCAGGAACATGTAACACTTTACTGCATAGGCAGTATTAGTGCAATGTTCACCTGTTGTCCAATAATGCTGGCTAATCACTTTACCCGTCTGCAGAGAGCATCGAGAGCGTTTGTCGCTCCACCAAGCGCCTCTGAAACCAAGGGTCCGGCATTATATCACACGGCCAAATGAACTAGTTCAGAGTGCTCCAGAATACCAGCATACCTGAATACTTGATCTGTCCTCTTGAAGGCACAATGGGTCAACGTAATGCTATTATTTAGTCTTAACGCTCATGTGAGTACTGGTTTGAATGCAGTTTGCTGGAAAATGTGTGGTGCAATGTCACGATATGCACGACACGGTAATTCCTGGTACCTATAGAACTAAAATATGTTTTTCGGTCTTTGGTTAATTAAACCAGTGGTCCCCAACCTTTTTATTACCGCGCGCCGGTCAACGTTTGATAATTTTACCGCGCCCCACTGAGCGGGAGGAAGGGGGGGTGGAGGGGTTGATTGTTTGTATTTTAAATTGTTTTGATATAACACGTTAGTATGTCACCTAAAATGTATAATTAGTACACATTGCCTCAAAAATGTAAATGTCTCTTAAAATATAGTGTACACAATTCTGATTTTGGTTAATTCTTCTTTACACATTTACAATTTTATTCAAAATAATTATAAACGTATTAATAAGCTCTCGCTAATGGTCATGATAATGATAATGGTCGCAATAGAAGTATTTTGTAAAAAAACGGGAATATATTCACTAATAAACAATCAAACTTGTATTAGTACCTATATCACGTATTCTCAATATTTGTAATAAAACGATTCCACTTGCATTTGGGCAAGCGGAATATAAGGGCGGTGACTCACATAGTTGCGTCTCACTCGAGCTCTTTACGTAATGTATGCGAGTGGGCAAGATGGAAGCCCAATCGTGTTTTTTACTTCGAAGGTATTGTGTCAGCGGTAACTTGGCGTGAAGGGGTTCTCATCTGAAAAATATTTTTTTTGTCGATAATTATTTAATTTTTATTTGGGTACTTTCGATTTTTTTAACGCAATTTTGATTTTTAAGCAGGGCCTCGGGCGGCCCGGTACCATTTGGTCCACGAACAGGTACCGGTCCGCAGACTGGGGGTTGGGAACCACTCAATTACACAGTCCAAAGTTAATTTATGTGACTTAGGTATGTCAAATTCGATTTCGCTACAAATTTTAGTATATTAAATTTGGGAGGCAGTAATGGGGACCGCCGCACCGGCAACCATGTCTTGGATGACCATCACCTATGCCACAAGTCAACCCAAGTGGTTCGCTACGTTTGGTGACTTAGCATGGGTGCCTGGCAAGGGCGGATCCAGAATTTTTTTGTGGGAGGGGCACAAGGGACGCGCGGGCAAAAAAAATAACAATTACTGTTAGAAATAAACTTGAAGTAGCAGGTCTCATGATAAATGCCAAAAAACTAAAATAATGCACATAAGATCTCAACACGCCAGGTATAGTGTAATTCCTTCGTTGTATACACACATATTCGACTGCTTACATAAAAATGTTGCACAGCCCTGTTCATGTGAAAACATTGATTATGTCAAAAATTATGTATATGTGGGTGTTACTATTGACCGTTACATGAAATGGGATGCACATATTACTAATGTTTGTAAATGTCTACGGACTATTGTGGGTAGAATTTATAAAGTTAAATATTTCGTGCCTAAAAGGACTTTAAAATTAGTCTACGTAGCTCTGGTTGAATCCACTATCCGTTATGGAATTAATTCTTGGGGTTATTCTTGTAAAACTAATATAAATTATATCCAAACATTGCAAATTCCCTTACAAAATTGTTAATCCATAAGTATCTACAAGTAATGTTTTTGCATTTAAAATTATTTATTTCTATTTTTCTTTAAAATACATTTTTTTCTCTTTGTTTTTCACATAATTTTATTTATTTTTTAATTAATATTTAATATGTTTTAATTTGTATATTTGCATAGAACACGTGAGTTCTTAACACAATCTTTATCTATTATTAGTTTATGTTTTTCAAATTTTGAATTTTCATTTTTATTTCTGTTTTTCTTTAAAATATGATTTTTTTTTCTTTATTTTTCACTTACTTCTATGTATTTCTTAATTTTTATTTAGTATGTTTAATTAGTATTTTTTAATCCCTATTTAAAATATTAAATGTATGACTACCACAACACGGGCATAAGCCTAAAAAAACCGAAAAAGCTGTAACCAATAAAATTTTAGGAAATAATATATATTTTTTTTAAATTACAGTTTTTGTGAATACTTTCGAATTTCTTATGATTAAACCAAGCATTTTAGCTGCTTTATTTGTTATTTGATTGATATGATATTGATATTGTAACTTACTATGATTATATTAGAACTTGCATTAAAAGGTTTTGTTAAATTGGAAGAAGGTTTTGTTTTTTTAAGTGCGTATAACAAAAATGTATTATTGTATATAGGCCCAATAATATGTTTTGAGACAAAATAAAATTAAAATAGCAAAAACATTCCAGCGAGACTACGGAAACGCCCATCAAAAGGAGAAAAAAATCAACACACGAAAAAACACAAAATTAAAAAGAAATATCCACACACAGTTTGCCTAAATTACAAATATAGGTATTCCACTAAATACGAAATTTAAAAAAAATAATTAAGGCGGTTATGCAGTAGAAATGCTTAAAAACAAATGTTTTTTTTTGCGCGCGGTATTCAAAGCACGGAATTTGGAATATTTTTCCTGACAACGGAATTTATTTTTATTTTTATGAAAAATTCTTATTATTATTTCAGGAAGCTTTTTGACGGAAACGTCAACGTAAAAGGTAAACCTACGCAAGTTCAAACACATATTAAATCTGGTGGTATTTCCCAACCTCATCGGTTTATTGAAATATATATTTGCCTTTGCTTTTTAAAAATTACGTTCATTCTTCGATAAATATTTAGAAAAACTGTTTTATACTTGTGAATATAATTGACAAGAATCTAAAAGCAAATATCTAGGTAACTTATAAATCATTCGAGATATCAACATTTTTGTAATTAACCAATGCGTGAATCGAACTTTTATATGAATTAGTTAGCTAATGTTTTGGGAGCAAACATGCAAAGTTTTATTCGTTTTGTTAAGAAATTATGTAATTTGTGGCTAATCGCTTGTCTGTTTCGGTACCGTACTGATTGATGTAGCGTGACACTTCCTCGTAAAAAAAAACCGTTAAAGTTCAGCCTTAATGCAGCCTGGGCAAATCGATGGGCTATGAAAATAAATAAAATTATTAAAGCAATAACTGTCATTTGTGCCGCAATACGCAATTTTGAAATCATGTTTACACAAACATTCAATCTAATAATAATAAAAAAATTAAAAACCCAAATCGTACGGCAATTACAATGCTTTCAAGTAGAGTTCTAAACAAAATATCTAACACTCACTTTAACGTCGCTAAAATTATTTTGATCTGCAAAAAATGTCACTGCATTGACATTGATTTTAAAGTATATTATATTGGTATTGTATTTTTAAATATATTCGTGCAAATTTTTCTCAGGAATTATCCATTGCTTTTAGTACCAAAAGGAGTATTGAATTATTTATTCTGATAAAAGTGGTAGGCTTTTTTAATTCGCGTTGAATTAACCAATCCAAGTAAAACAACTCATTTTCAGCGTAGAGACACTGATAAGTACATAATTACTTTAATATGTTTGAATGTAGCTATTACTTTGTGGTTATCCATTATAGAAAAATGAAACAATACAACTTTGTATAAACCACTTATATAATGTGCAAATCCGACCGGTTTCGGAACAAACGTTCCTTCGTCAGGGAAAGCTTATACTAATTTGACAGTTTCGAACAATGTTTTATTATGGTAGGGGGTGGAGCCGTTGTTAGTTAATAATACCTAATCTACATTATTAACTCACAACGGCTCCACCCCCATTGTTCGAAACTGTCAAATTAGTATAAGCTTTCCCTGACGAAGGAACGTTTGTTCCGAAACCGGTCGGATTTGCACATTATATAAGTGGTTTTTACAAAGTTGTATTGTTTCATTTTTCTAATTACTTTGATTGTTTGAAATAAATGCATTTATTATAATTGTCTCAGCCAATGACAAGTTTTATTGTACATGTTGTGATGTTTCGTTCTTTTCATACTTATTTAACTCTCCTGGTCATCGGCAAGACAGTTGTGATGTTCTTCTTTTTTTTCTCGTATATTTGTCTGTATTTTATTTACTCCTGGGCACTTGGCACCAGTCGTAATGTTTCGTCTTTTCTCTTGGCTCTGATCGATATTTAAATTCTTAAGGCTTTGCATATGTGTGGTAGGGATGGAAAATTCCTCCCCTACGTCACACAAGCCTTTATGAAAATTGGACCCTTATTTCCTCTGATAACTACAGAAAGCTACTTAAAGCTCCCTTGTACTACATACCTTTAGTGATATATGTACTTAACTAATAAATACATTATTTACGACTTTGAACGTAAATATTTTCGTGTTTAGGTTGTAATTAAACTCCATCAAACGTTGTGTAATTTTTTGATTTATGATATAGGACTTTAATTACTTAATTTTTTGTGGTAACCCTCTTGATTCTAAACAGAGTGTTGAATTTCAAACTGTATTGGTCTCTCTCTTGCAAATCTAACCTTAAGTAGTTTCTCTAAATGAGCTAACTTCCCCTTGACGTTTATTATGATTCCCTACATCCTAATGAATTCATGAATAAGCAATACTAACCGAAACTACATATGACTAATTGAACAGATAATTAAATATAACTCAAATGGTTAAATGTTAGTAAATTTGATTATGATTGTATCTTGTATCTGCTGGGCGCCCCTCCGTTTGGATTCAGCTGCTATAAGGTACATATAAAGATGGATTTAGTAGGTTAGTGTAATTAGTTAATTGCATATTTGACGAACTCAGAATAACCCTTTTTCTGGCAAAATTTGGCTCCTGCCTCCATCAAGTAAGCAAGGTGATCAGGAGTCAACCCAAAATTCGCACAGTCTTTTGGCACGGTTCAATTGATTGATACCTAAGTTATCGCGTCCCAAATGAACCTTCCTTCGCCATCATGCGCTGCCTTCAGATCTTCCCCCGAGCCCAGATACCCCCAAATTCCTACTCCTCCAAAGTTTACTATTTACTTAGGGCGAACCGGTTTCGTCCTATATGCAATCATATACTCACGGGTTTGTGTGGAGTTACGGGTCGTGAATCCTCCCTCCACGTTCAAGAAATGAGACGAGAGTGACCCGACAGGCCTAAAGCACTAATTGTAAGTGAGTTCGTTTCATTCAATGAACAGTACATAAAAAGATATATATGTAAACATACGTTTTGGGAAGGTTTATAACTCGCAATACGAAACTACTTGCATCGCATTCCGAGCTCGGATCTCGCCCATCGGATTCTGCACAATCCTCAGATTGATACCGAATATATACGTAAGAATAGTGTGAAATATAAATACATACTAGTAAATTAAGATCTTATCTGGCGATGTGTTCTGGAGATTCGCCATAACTCCAAGCTTTTGTTTGGTTTTGTTGACGGTTTTGTTTGAGAGATCCGCCATCTCTATAGTTTGATTAATGGTCCTTGTTATAGAAGCGACCACTGCCTTCTGTTGGGTGAACTGTATTTTTTTTTTCTTTCCCTCCCCTCCAATGTTCAACTTTTGATAAATTCTTGCTATCCCGTGATTCTCAATTGAATCATGTAAATCCTCATTACCCCTTATTAAGCTATCCCGTGATTTTTCAACTGTTTCATGTAAGTCTTCAATACACCTTTTTGAACTATCCCGTGATTTATCAACTGTTTCATGTAAATCTTCAACACACCCTTTTGAACTATCCCGTGATTTATCAACTGTTTCATGTAAATCTTCAATACACCCTTTTGAACTGCTATAATAAATCTGTTAATTTTCAATTGCTTAGGTCTGTAGATACCTCTTTACGTTCAAATTAAAGATAGTGTTTAATTCCTTTTTTTTTTTTTTTCTAATAATTGCGCAATATAATAATTTTATCCCGTTCCTAGAAGTTAATACCTAAGTACGATATCCACTAGTCAAGGTCATTTTTTTTTTTTTTCTTTTTACTGTATTCGAACTAGTGTCCCAGTGACCGACTTATTTTGTAAACAATTTGAGCTTTGTAAACATTCTCGACGGCCTCGTGACCTAGATTCAAGCGTATGAGGTGTGTTTAATTTAGACATTCCGGAGACGTGTGAGATGACTCTAAAATTTTCTTTGTTTGATAATGATGTACTTAGCGCAATTGTCTAGTCTGATACCCGATTACGTATACATATTTATTCATTTATATATACTTTGTCTCAATAAATAATTTATAATATTGATATGTATAATTATATTATGATTGAAATAATTTCTAATATCATAACTTATTTCAAATGCTCTGGATTTTCTGAAATTATATTAATACATACATAAAATTAAATATAAAATATAGATTTGTAAATTTATCACACATAACTACTTTTAATAGATTGATGAATTCAGAGGTAGGAATCGATACCCTTTTTTCCTCTTTTTATATAAGTGTTTTCCTTTTTGATTAAAAATTTTCTTGGGAACAATAAAATTACATATATATATGTTTATATACATACATATATAAATATATAAAATATACTTATTATACTTATAATATTTTAATATAGTTACATATCACATATTAAGCGAGTAATATCTTGGTCAAATAATTAATCCAAATACCAATGTTTGCTGCATTCCGCTTTCTCCTTGGAATCTGTAAAATTTTATAACGGAAAAGACTTACCCCTACCAAGGTTTTTCCAACCGGGAAATACACGGTAACCTTGCTGCAATTTTCCTAAATTAATTTTTATTTTCCTAAATTTAATTAAATCTTTTTGACTTCAATTTTTTTTTTTTTCATTTAATCTAATTAATTAAAATGATGCATGAACTCTATCGTTCTAAACTGTATTTTATCTCAAAACTCGTTGGTTAGATAACACTTTAAATGATAGTTACTTCACGATTAATTTAGAGATGGTAAATTGTTGTTAAATTAAATTTTTATCCCTCCGAACTTTTATGTATTAATAAACTATTATTTTGTTTTATTATTATTATTTAAGATAATTAGTTTAAATATTTATTATTTGTTAGAACACTTTCACTTAGATTGAACACACGTATTTAATTATAACTTCTTCACGCTAAATTATCACATCACTTCAGTTATTTATTGCACTAATATTAAACGCGAAATTTCTAAGTTTAAAAATACGATATTAAGTGATTATAAAATCCGAATTTTCCACTAAAACAAATTGTATTTATCACGAGCACTTTTATTTTTCACAAGTAATTAATGCGTTGGCTTTATTTTTATTTCCAATGATTCTAACTGCAAAGTATTTTTTTTTTGTAGATCACTGACTAGAATGTGAAATTTTTCTAAGTATCAAAATAATTATCACTTAGAATTTTTCAACTTTAAATCACCCACCGTTTCGTCACGTTCCGCGAACTTACAACCTTTTCGACCACGACCGTAGACTGTCCCCAACTGGCATTTGTCTAGACTTTTATACCCCTCTCAGGTCCAAAAGATCGTATCTGAATCTCCTGTAATAAACCAATCTAATTACTATCAACTCGTAATTTCTTGAAACCTCTCCATTATTGTCGAATGCGGTCCCTTAGTACCTTCCGCGTTTGATACTTTAAATTCTGTCTCGTACTTCCATACTTACAAGATCCGGATTTAGTAAGATCCATGTTTAATGGCCCAACTTCCTTTGTCCTGGTGTTCATACAAAATTAGCTTGAATTTAATAATTTTAAAGTTCTATTTTCATCTATTTCGTAACATGTCCGTGCGTACGGCATCTACCATATGTTCCAAATCTGTCCCCAAATTCGCCTATCAGAGATATCTTCATGTCGAAGTCTTTCTCGCAAATTGTTCATTTTTATTATATTATTTTTCCTCGAGTTTTTCTGTATTCTATATGAACCTTTCCATTTAAAACCGAATTTTCTCTATTTACGTCGTATATTTGAATTTTCCATTTTTTCTCGAATGTTCTTTTATTCACGACACTCTTTCCATGAATTTCCTTATTTATTCTTACGCTATTGTTCATATCTCTATAGATTTTTATATTTCAAGCCGTATTTATTTTATTCACTGTTAATCTAAGATTTCTTTTGTTTTTCTCTGTCGTATCTTCTCTCCCCTCGCTTCCCTGTACTTCCCTGATATAACCATATTGTTTTTTGATGTTTGCTGCCTCTTGGAAAATTTCATTTTCTATTTGTTATTAATAAATATATCATTTTTAACATCTTTATAGGAGATACCCCCACTTCGGCCCTTAAATTCCTGTCATTTTTATTGCTTCATAGAGATCGTCCCCCAAACTTTGTCCCATTCTTACTCAAAATCCCATAAACCATATGCTTTGACAGCTGTATACATTAATTTCTGTACCCACCTGGCAATAAATCCTTTTTTTATTTCAGTGTCGTTAACTTTTATGAGAATTCTTTAATGTAAATATTTCATAAGACCCATGATAATTTTTATTACCTTTTTAACGACTAATCGCCCTTATCTAAACAATTTTCATGTTCGAATATTCCTTGTTTATCACAACAAAATACATCTGAAATCGACAACCATTGTAATGTCTCATTTTTTATCTGCAGTCGCGTACTATGTTACTCTATAAACTCCATTTTAATTACGTAAAATGACTCCTTTTCCTGAGTTTTTCTATCGCAATGTTTTCAGCATTTTCCACTCCCCTCCGTACTGCACTCTATTTTCTTCTCTAACACTTGTTACTGCTCTAGACATCTGAAATATACCCTCGCCTATTCTTTAAAACTCTCATTTTTTTTTGACGTTTCCTCCCTAAATCTTTCATCGTAATATCCTAGCTCCGTCTAGAATTGATAACAATAATTTTCCATTGTTTTTTCAACATTTCCATTTCCTTTAGCACGTTTTCCCTCGAATCGATCATCTCCGGTCGTCACAAACAATCGTATTATAGATGGAAATCTCCCTAACACCTTACAACACGTTTTCGTCACTTGCTATGCAATTTTTCACTTAAACTTTTCCATCGTTGTTTACGTGTATCCTTTTTTCCGCACCTGATATGCTTTAATGCGTTCGAGAACTAGGGTTTCTGATCCCTGGAATGTACCGGTTAGCCATAACATTTCTTGGGGTCACCGTACTTTTGTCCCTGAACAGATTATTTTTTCCCATGGAGTTTATTCACCTCTCGGTTTGGTGGGAACGTCAAACTCATTAATTACATTCCTAATTGCCAAGTCCAAAGGTCGTTCCTTTGTTCTAAAAATGGGCTCGGCCCTCTTCTTGTTGATAGGCTGAATTGGTTTTTAATCGCTTTTGTTGCAATCCAATTGGCTGTCAATATATCACGCCCTAAAGTATATTGGGGAGTCCCTGTCTCTGATTATTTGTTGATACCATCTGTGATTTTTTAATCAATACTCGTCTCACTTTGTCTAATTATAGATCCCTACCGTAAATATGAATTCACTTTACTCTAATCCGATAGATGTCGTAGGTGTGTCCGTTTTATAAGTAGTTGATATTTTCTTTTTAAATTAAAGTGGGAAGCTACGATATTTCCTAATTTTCACTGTTGATCAATGCAATTCATCACAGTTTTAAAGTCTAAAAGGAATGACCAACAAAGTCTGGTTTGTAGAAAGCTTTGGACAGTGCAGCGATATGTGGAAGTAAAAGTAACGTTAACTTCCACTCTGAAGCCAAAATCGGGTAGTATAACCCTGGTACAAGATAACCATTCAGGTGAACAACGACGTCCGTTAAGTTTTATTCCCTCTGCATGGTCATTTAATGGTTTCTTTAACAATAACGAGGAGATACACACTATGTACAATCGCATCATCAGAAGATATGTATATCATATTTGTAAAAAGCATTAACTTTGTGGCTCGCCATAATTTACAATAAAAAACACATATAAATTTGTTGTAGACCACTTTTATTTTATACACACTCTACCGGTTACCGGTTAACTGAATAGTTATAATATTCTCCTGACAAAGGAAGGGTGCTTCCGAAACCGGTAGAGTGTGTATAAAATAAAAGTGGTCTACAACAAATTTATATGTGTTTTTTATTGTAGATATGTATATCTTTTATATTTTACTTTTCACTGACATTGTTAATATTTTATTTGTTTATCCAGAAAACATAGAGTTAGATATAGTTATTTATATTACATTTAATTGTGAATATAATATAAACCAGTTAAGTTACATTTACAATATTTTAGGAAGCCATTAGATATTAAATGTGATAAAATTAAATCGTTTACGTAAAAAATAAATAATTAGAATAAATAAATAATAGTTTTGATGTAAGAGCATTTCAGGGTTAATTTGATGCATTTGATTAAAGGTGCAGTGGAAAATATCAATATCTCTGCATATTGCATTGAGCAAGATTTGCAGATACGTCCGAACAAAGAGTTTTGTGCGTATTTCGATTTGAAATGTTGTACATAAAAAAGGTTTTCGATTTGGTGTGGCGTTCAGGGCAAGCAATGCAATCGTTTGTCTGAGGTAGTAAACTGAATATGTAAGACATTTCACTATCTTATACAAAACATAACCTACGTCAAAAGTTTTTCTACGTTTGTAAAGAGCATTAGGATTATTGATGATTTTCCAAACGACGACTGTGAATATTCTTAATGTGAATACCGCACAAGAGTCCCAACTGATCCCGTCTGGAGCCAGTGAGACTATGGCACAGAAGGGAAGGAGATGGAGGAAAGGAAGATGGGGCAGTACCTGGCTATTTAGATCTGGTCACCAAACAGCTAAAATCATTTTAAGCAACGTATCAATTCTGAATGGCGGTCTTACACCAGGGCGATATTGAAAGTATATTTCACTCTAGAACGTCCCGCAAATACACTAAGTATATATTATTTTTAATTAATTAATTTTAAAATAACAAAAATTTCACAAATAAAATTATTTGCGCGCGTCGGTTTCGAACCCGCTACCTTCGAATTGCGAGTCAAGAGTCTTACCCCTCGAACACGGAGGCCGTGAGTGAGTGATGTAAGAAATGTATGTAGGAGGTGATAAGAGTCAAAGTTAGGTTAAAAGAAACCATCTTACTGTTCAAATCCAGTTGCAAAGCATACATGAAAATACGGAAAATTGCATTGTAACAGAGTTAACAGTCCGGAACTTGGCGGTAGATGCATTTGCCCAGCAGCTGCTTGGCAGGCCGGGTCGAGAGAGACTAGCTGAGGGAGACCTTTTGATGTCTCCAACAGGACCCTCTCGGAACATCGTTTCGCACCGCAGTTGGAGCAATAGATTCATACTCCAGATTCCTACGCAATCTTCACACGTTTTCCTTTCCCAGAGCTTCATCTTCCTTTCGTCAAAAGACCCTCCACACAACATCCCCAAAGGCCCTGAGGGGAATTATTTTCCTCAGGGCCTCCTAAGTAAAAAAAAAAAACTAGTTTTAATGGTTTTAACTAAGTCTATACTGTTTTATGGAGAACCTGAATAAAATAAATACATTGATAGAG
Organism: Limnephilus rhombicus; assembly: GCA_929108145.2. NCBI lineage: Eukaryota > Metazoa > Arthropoda > Insecta > Trichoptera > Limnephilidae > Limnephilus > Limnephilus rhombicus. Next base: position 38,912,508 of record OV815271.1, on the reverse strand, counting down.
TCTAGATAGATATACTTAGTTATAATAGTACAATGCCCAGTATTACTGTACATATTTTGTATGTACCTTATTCTTTTTGCCATCCCTTCCTCGTCCCCTACTGCCTCACAACATTCCTCAAATAGGGATACCACAGTCCCACTGGCTTCAAAATGAGGTTAATCGGCATAATATATGTAGTTTTAACAAAAAGGGTTGAAATTGTTACCTTTTGTTAGAATCTGGGAGGATAATAAATTGTAGTATCAAAATTCCACCCTTTATTTATGAACGTTAATTACAATTTCTTGTAGTTATAATAATAAGCGATCGAGCCAGGGTTGATTTGTTTCCCGCTATAATGGCCAATTGAAGCGATTATCGGATAGGTATTTTCCTGATAGGTTCTACCTTCATGTTTTAATGTGTTGGGTTTTTTATTGTGTCAACTAAAACAATACTGAGGCATTCCAGGAAAATAATATTGTGATTGGTAGGATTACGCCAGTGCGATTAACGATGCGTGATCGTAATTATTCCTGTAGTTCCAGCTTTTTAATATATTTTATAAATGATATCCGAGTTTTCGACTTTGGCGCATCTGTGGTTGAGCCACCATTTTGAAAAAAAAAACACAGGCGAAATTAGGCAAAAATCAAGTTTTTACAAATATCTCGTTAGCAGTGCATACTTTGGCTAAAGTAACTTAAACAAATATTTCGAACGTGCAATAGTTTAGAAGGTTCAAACCCTGGAATACGCAAGTAAATTTTATGGTATTAATTTGTTTATTTTACCATTTAATCATTTGAAATAATACATAGTATATTTGTGGCACGTTCTTCAGTACACTGTCAATCGTGCTAGTGAAAGACCAGCATACAGAATCGAAAAATTTCTTGAAAAGGCTTTATTCGTACGTGGTGACCATATCTGAATAGCCAGGTACCTACCTCTGCCCCATCCCCTTACCACTACCTTCAGCCTCAAATACTACATTTGAGAATGCTATGTTTAGTCTCACTGGATCCAGAAAGTTGGAAGCAATTGGGACACTCTTATACTGTACTCACATGAAAAAAGGATAGAGAAAATTAAGTCGAGATTGAGAAATGATGTAACTTGAGATTAATCAACACAAAATAAAATATCATTTGAATGTATTACATAGTATTATATGAAAAGAATCAAGTAATATTGTCAACAAGCAATATAATAACATCGTATTTCAGCGACAAGAACAGACCTCGGGGCCAGAGCTTAACTTCAAAAGCTTATCCCTTTCAGACCCGAGCCTAATTGACAAATAATTTTTAGTTTTTCGTTGTAGTAATGTGATTATGGGAAACAAAATAAGAAAAAAAAAAAATTTTTATATTTTTTATTAATCAATTTTCCTTGGAAAAGCTATACTCACAATTGTGAGTACTGGTTCTCAACCATTTCCAAAAAGAGATACTGGTATAACAAAATATTCATAGGAAGTTATCAAAAATCATTGATTATTTGCGATGAAACTTTAAGAAACAGTTGACATCTTTTGATAGGCATAAGTAGACATCACATTTTAGGCATTTGGTGCGAGATCGCTTTGAACATCCCTCCAGTCTGCAACACCTTGGAGCTTTGAGAGATTCGACAATGGGCCAGTGCTCATACCCATCGTACCTCTTGTCTTCAAATGGAATTGCAGCTGGTTGGTATCTTTTTGAAGGTGGCTGTATTGTTTGGGTGCTCGTTTCAGCATCTGCATCAAACATTCGTTTGGGTGGCAGTCCTCCAAGCAAATACTCTCCAATCGTCAGCCTAAAATCCAGCAGGTCCATTATATCTTTTTTTCTGTAATTATTTTCATTGCAAACTCTTCTGTACTCATTCCAGCTATTTACTATAGCTAGGTCAAACATATGAATAATTACTTTTAGTGTCCATTTCTTTGTCTTGACCCAAGTCCTGTAACATTCCAGACTTTGATCACAACTATCGACTCCACCCATTTTTTCATTGTATAGTTTTACTACAGCTGGGCACTGAACTGGTATGTGTTTTTTTTCAGTTTTATCCCATCTTTCAACGTAAGTACTAGGCGTACTACCTACAAATGAAGATGCCATTAAAATAGATTTGTTGTCTTTCCATTTTACAATAGAAACAGCATCATCTGATCGGCATACTTCTTCAAAATCCCCTCTCTTCATTTGTTTATCTGGGGTAAACTTGAAGCCTTTAAATCTGTTAGGCATAATGGTGCCTGTGCCATAAATTTTTTTCTCCTTGAGTTTATCAAACAAAGGCATTGTTGTGAAATAACGATCGAAGAAGACAGAGCTTTCTTCTGGCAGAGTTGAAATAAGTCGCAAAATTACTGCAGGACCTAGACCTAATGTTCGATCGGGTAATGGTGTATTTGCACCTTGGTATATCTCGAAATCCAACACTGTTCCATTGGAACTAGTCATTACGAAATTTTTCAGTCCGGTTGGACGAGGTTTGTTTCTTACAAATTGGCGAACGGCACATCTTCCTAGAAATGGTATCATTTGCTCGTCAATTGAGTAACATCCAAAGTCTCTCTTAATAGAAAGACATCTATCTCTCACTGCTTTTATCACTGGATCAATTTTCCAAAAAGTATTATTAGCATGGTCTGCATTTTCACCAAATGTGTCAACGAAGTGTAAATTCACGCGGAACATAAAAAATCTGTCACGACTCATAACTGATGCAATCGGATCAAATCGAAATCGAGCATGCCAGTAAAGCTTGATCCTCGGAAATTTAATACAGCCAATTAGGGCATTTATACCAAAAAACTTTTTTATTTCAGAAGCAGAAGTTTTCAGTATGTTTCCAGTTTTACTTAAATAATATTGTGCAGTGTGTTTCGCTCCCAGCTCAAAAAGCTCCTGCGTAAAATACCTCTCAAAGAATGCGACTGGTGATATTACTTGAGATGGTACTTGAAATATTGGTGTTGTTGTCTTTCTCACAAAAGATCTTTTCCTCCACTGGTAGTTTCTTTGTGCAGGTGGTGGATTATCCGGTTCTTCGTCTGGCTCAGAATCAGATGAACTGCTTGCGGTTCTATTTTGTGGGGTCCATTCATCTTCGTCATCATCATCGCCAAATAACTCAATGTCTGATTCATTTCCGTTCATAAGCAAGTCAACAATGGCATGGTCTGTAAATAAAATACAAATCATAAAAACACAGTAAAAACGAAGGCATTTTAATTAAATAACACAAATATGATATTCCATACATTACTTACATTGGCAGGGTTGAGAACCAGAACTCACAAACGTGAGTTGTAAAATTCAAATGTCTCTAATCAATACAAAATACACTTTTAACTTGTAATAGCGCAACACTATCGTTTATTACACTCTTTACCAACAATAACTTTAATAACAATTGGAAGAAGTTAAATAAAAGCAAAGATATGTGCAAAAACAGAGAGACTGACAAGACTTTGATGAACTGTCATAAAAGTGCAACAAAATAATCCTAATGTTGCCACCGCATAAATATTTTACCCCGTAAAAAAATATTTTTCAAGTACCTAGCCATGCTCACAAACGATCGAGACCGGTCACACACCCATAGAAGCATTGCACCGTCAGAAATTAAATGAGGAACTTACCCTCACAAAAGTGAGTACAGGGTCTGAAAGGGTTATGACCGGATTCTATGCAACAAACCATGTCATGACCTATCACGTTGGTACCATGACTATGTGATTTCTCATTTCAGTTTGTAAATGGGCGCACGTAGTTCATATTTCTCGAGTCATTTTCTTTTTGTGCAGTCGCTTTCAAACTGAATGTCGGAAACAGAATGTTGCATATTAACCTTTATTCCTCATGGCGGCAAGGCACGATCACGAAAATATTGTATTTTGGCGGAAGTTATATTTTTCATTGAATAGTTTAGTTGAAATATCGGTCTATTGGAATATGTTTTATTTATTATTGAAAATCTTTTTATATTCACGTTTATTTTCGATTGAAAGTAATTTAATATTAAAAAGTCACTTTTGAAAGACTATTCAATGACAAATCTATTATAAATTCAGAATTCATTTATTCTGCAAATTAAACAAACCGTTTGAATTAAACACTGCTTATTATATAGGTAATACAGGGTGTTAAGGGACGTACTTGACTTACTTTAACCAGTGATTCCCGACATTATTTAGAGTAAAAAAATGTTAATGAGATTTTGGTGTCCAGTGACTTTTTTGATGACTTTTTTTTTTACTGGTCTTTGAAAGAAGTCTTGAAATCTAAGGAGCTAAGTATGCAAATAAAAAGGAAAGTCTTCAACACGTGTATACTTCCAGTCATCACCTATGGATGTGAAACTTGGGCACTCACCAAACGCCACAGAGAAAAGTTGGAACGCTGCCAGAGAGCCATGGAGAGAAGTTTGACAGGAACAAGGAAACAGGACAGAGTGAGAGGTAGCACAATAAGGGAGAAAACTAAAGTTGCCGATGTAGTTACCCGAATAGACCAACAAAAGTGGAGATGGACAGGACACATGATACGCGATCCACAAGAGAAATGGTGCAAAAATGTCACTGACTGGTATCCCAGAGATGGCAAGAGAAGTAGAGGACGTCAACACATGAGATGGGAAGATGACCTAAAACTCACTGCTGGACATCAATGGAGAAGAGTAGCGCGTGACAGGTCCCAATGGAAAATGTTAGAGGAGGCCTATGCCAAGAGGCAAACTGAGCTTCGGGATATACTATAACAAATAAGATCATGTCTAATACATACCTAACAGAAGTTCAGAATAAAAAGGCTTATTATTATTATTATTATTATTATATAGGTAATACAGGGTGTTAAGGGACGTACTTGACTTACTTTAACCAGTGATTCCCGACATTAATTAGAGTAAAAAAATGTTAATGAGATTTTGGTGTCCAGTGACTTTTTTGATGACTTTTTTTTTTCAAAATCAAGCAAAAAAAATTCTTTCGTACGTCGTCACTAGTCATTCAGCCGAGTAACTGACCAACTCTTTTCCCCCCTCCAACTGTCCAACACCTACAATTTTTTATGTTTTTGTAGAAAAAAAAACTTCAAGAATGTCAAAGGAGACCAAAATTTTATTTACATTTTTTACTCCAAATAATGTCAGGAATCACTCGTTAAAGTAAGTCAAGTACCTCCATTAACATGCTGTATAATATCCTCAAAACATTTTCTTAGTTTGGGGTGTTGCAATACATTCCTCAGACATAATACAAAGGCATCGTTCAGAGGAGCCCGTAGAAGCTTTTTTTTTCAATTTGAAATAAAATCATTTTGAAATTTTTAAAATGTACGACGACGCATTCTATCGTAACGTTATTGTTTACTTAAGCATTATTGCTCACGAAGATTTTTAATATTTGTTTTGGAATGCGAGTATGGGTACCGCCGCCCTGGGAACCATTTATTGGATAACTACCACTCTTGCCATAGTTCACCCCAAGTGGTTCACTATGTTTGGTGACTTAGCAGGTGGAGGAGGTTAGAACTCTCCAGATAGACTCTCGACCCATCGTTTTGCGCCGCAGTGGAAAGCATGGATTACGAAAGAAAGCATACGTTTGTCACTCCTGGACACAAATCTATACACAAATCTACTCACAAATCCCTCATACCTCTATCATTCCCAGTACTTCATCTCCTCCCTTTCCCTAAAAAGACCATCCACACAGCATATCCAAAAATGGTGCCTTGTGGGATTTTTTATCCTTAGGGCCTCCCGTGTGGAGCTAATGTAATAAATTATGTTTTTATGATTTTTATTTTTCAATTTATAAAAGTATTTCTTATTGTTTTACTTTTATTTTGATTGTAATTTTGAGTTGTAAAATGTGATCAAGCAATAACATATTAAAACACTTTTCAACTTTTTTTCCATTTCGTCGAAAAATATTATTTCGATCGTACATGGCAGTTCCAATGAGAAAGATTAATTATTCTCAGTACCAGCTTTTTAAAATTATAACTCAATCGATTTTATTTCAATCCAAATTTGCTTTAATTTTTACCTACATCCAAAAATGCTGAAAGGCGTGATGATAAAACAATTACAATTATGTACTTTTTGTATTTATTTTTTGATCATAAGTATTTATCATTTTTTAAAAACGTCTAAGCAAGATAAGAAAGTTAAAAAAAAATATATATATATATATATATATATATATATATATATATATATATATATATATATATATATATATATATATATTAATTCGTAAGACCGTAAATAGATAGACAAAATAGATAAATTTTCGTCATGAATAAGTGTTCTGATATATTTTTTAATGATTTTATTTGAACTACAATTAAAATTTTGAAACATGCGTTTACTAGATAATGTACATTACATGGTATGAAATATGTCTTGTAAAATAAGATTTTTTGTTTGAAAATTTAACAAATCTGCCAACGACCTATGGTATAACCTTATTATAGTAAAAATAAACATTTTTTCTCAAAATTTAAAACATGCGTTTACTAGACTAATGGTGGGTTTCTTCAATTATCGAGAATGCTAAATGCAATGCTAATTGTAAAAGTAAACGGACAAATGCATAGAAATTTCGTTTAAATTTTAAATTTCGATCGTTTACTTTTACAATTTAGCATTGCATTTAGCATTCTCGGTAATAAAGAAACCTACCATAATTCATTTACCGAGAATGCTAAATGCAATGCTAATTGTAAAAGTAAACGATCTAAATTTAAAATTTAAACGAAATTTCTATGCATTTGACCGTTTATTTTTACAATTAGCATTGCATTTAGCATTCTCGGTAAATGAAGAAACCCACCATAAAGAAAAATCTTTCGAAATCAATTATACATCACCCCTGTTAACCTCCATCCCCTTAATTTTATGAATATAAACCATTGTTTGAAGTACCAGTCTGAAGTTGGTATTAATAGGCTGAAACCGATTACGGCCAGAAATAAATTAGTGGGAAAAGGTTTAAAATTATTTCAACATATTATTATAATGGTATTCAGTAAGTCAGTAACAAAAATCATAAATATTAAAAAGTGTATTTCAAGCAAAATTTTCAATCCTGAATGAAGTTCACACCTTACGATACTTTTATGAAACGCCTCCTCTCAACACAGGATTTCCTAGCGAGTAGGTATACCACACATGTATTAATTTATTACATATAGATGAGTTATAAAAAAAATTACTCCAAATAAAAATAATTGGCTAAAGAAAACATTGTGGAGCTTAAGAGCCTAATCGAAACACTAAGGCGACGTTTTCTTAATTTAAGGAGGCAGCTGAAATCGCATATTAAATTTGTCCTTCACAGGTTTTGAACGAAGACTTTTGGGTTTAGAGCATGCTAATGCACTCAATCGCAAATTTGCTAAATTTTATGTTTCGCGTCAGTTTTAGAAAGGCAAGTGGATGTAAAAAGGTGGCCTACCATAGAGGCAATTACCGCGAGGATTTGTTACAAAAGTAATTAATGGCAGGGCCAGAGCTGGTATCGGTTGATAACGTCGTTCAATGGCGATATTTTAATCACATCAGTCTGTTCGATCGCCCTTTATCCCTGCTAATAGGGAATATCCCACATTATACGGCCCGTAGTAGCTAATGCTGAGCGGGTTTCAAAGCCACTCAATGACTTTACCTCGTTAATTAGTACTTACACACATTATAATATCCTACATATACACGCACGCCAGTAGAGGGCTTTGGACCCGACCCGGGCTCAATAAAATTGATAAGCTACGGGCACGTTATCCATAACGCCCTACGACACCTTAGAAACGCCGAAGGGGTCGCTCTTAAACTTAATTGCTGTTTGTTTTATCTAAGCTGCCGAAGATATTATTCTACTGGGGCACGTTTATTTTCAGTAGCTTTAATTAAATTCTTATACCCGGCTTCACCCAAGATTTCCTGATTATTTGTGTTCTTACAGAAAAATAAAAAAATAATGCGCGTAAAAAAAGCGATTATCTTATTTAAAAAAAAAAATATTATTATATTAGGTCCTTACATACGAAATTGGCGTTTTGAATGGGAGGAACATAAAATCGATCAATCGGACGTGGTTTGCGATGGATCCGCTTCCACAATAGCCTTCAATTCTTCATTATCAACTTTGGTCTCCGGCCGTCCACGGGGCTTATTCTGCAGGTCGAAATTTCCAGAACGAAAAACTTGGAACCAAAAACGCACTGTGTTTTCTTTTGCGGCACCTTCGCCATACACATCGTTAATCCTTCTGCATCACTGGTGCCACGGTGGAACTCGTACTCGTAAATAACGCGATATTTCAAGTTTTCCATTTTGTAAACTAAGTGACGCAAAGAAAAAAAAACAATTAAGGAAAAAACATGAGTAAATAGCTGTAGAAATTTGAATTTGGAATTCCTAACCAAAGAGAAGATATTTGAGATCAAAGTTGCCAGTACGGCAAAACGCTAATTTCATATGAAAGGACCTAATATTATGTTCATATTACTTTATATTTAGGTATTTGGAAAAAGTCTTGCCGAAAATTATTTTTTTTACAATTAGCTTTACATGATGACATAGCCCTGAGGAAAAAAAATTCCTCAGGGCCTATGTCATCTTTGGAGATGCTGTGTAGAATGTCGTCTTTTTAGTGAAATGAAAGAGATGAAGTTCTAAGAAGGTAAAAGGTATGAGGAGTGTGTAGGAATCTCGGGGTCAATGTGTCCAGGAGTGACGGAAGTATGAATCAATCCCTCCCACTGCGTTGCAAGGCGATGCATCGAAAATATCTGGCTGAAGGGTTTAAAAGGTCTCCCTCAACCAGACTCTCCGATCCGGTCCGCCACGAAGTAGCTGGGCAACCGCAACCGCCACCGAAACTCACCCCATGAACCCGGGCACCCCTGCTAAGTTTTCAAACGTAGCCGCTTAGGGTGTCCTACGGCTGGATTGATGTTCATCCAATAAATGGTTTCCGGGGTGGCGGTACCCATACCTACTTCCCAAATTGTGAGACGGTTTTACAGCAATATATACATACCATTTCAATTTTGAGCAATGTTGCAAAAGTTTTGGAAGGTTTGTAGGGAGAGAAAAGGGGAGAATATTTCACTTTGGAACGCGAATCAAAGAGAATCATAATTTTTTTTTTTTAATTCGTGAAAAAACTAAAAAAACGTCCCGAGCTAACGATGTAACCGTTGTGCCACATACAGGTTTGTATTAACGATCAGCTTCGAAATCGCTAATTGCATTGTAGATAAGTTTTTTTAATATCTAATATAATTCACACATAAAAAATGTTTTTCATTGCTCCTTCCAGTTTCCGATGAAATTAAAAGATTATAAAGTTAACACTTTGCTTTAATTTTATTCTCCAATTTACTTCGCTTCCAACTTTTCACGGACAAAGCGTGATGACACGACAAAACCAAAAATGCAAGCGCATGTTCAGGGGAACCTAATCGACAAAAAACACCCATTAATTCTCTACCAACACAAAGTTTAAACCAACTCTGAGATTCCGAAACTCCGTCGGGTTTAATTGATTGGAATAAATGGGTCTTACTACGAGCGTTTCAATCCGTTTCTATCGGCTAATGTTCGCCATTGAGTTTTGAAACGAGTATAAATATATTAGTTGGTGCTATTCCCGGACTATTCCAGCGGAATCGGAATCAATGGAAGACGCCGTTAGCTCGACCACACGGGCATATTTTAACTCGGAATGTCCCCGAAAATACTTCGCTCCGATAGCGTACAACGCGCCCGGACAAAATACATCTTTTAGCGTGCAGCTTTAGGTACCAGTGTAAAAATAATAATGAGGAGTTGTACAGTAAAAGTAATGCGTATTTTGTTATTATTATGATTACGTGAATATTAAAAGTGTCACATATAAAGAATGAATTTATAATCCTTTTCATCGATTTCTAAATCCTGATATAAGTTATTATTATTTTTTTATATGAAAACGTAAGAAAGATCACGAAATTATTTAATTTTTTTTTATAATTGCTTATATTCAAATCTTTAATATATTTTCATAAAAACAAATTCGAACTTTCGGATTGAAAATATATGAAAGAAAGATTAAATTTTTAATTTTCATGTTTCATGAACCAATGAGTTCATTTTTTATCTTTATAGCTTTATTATAATTTATTTATTTTATTATTTTATTTTATTTATTAATTTAACGCCCAAAGGGCTTTTATATGTTTGGTTATACAATTAATTCATGACAGACGATTTCAAAGAAATAATAAAAATAAAATTAATAAAAAATCACACAAGTCAAAAAAAAAATACGGCAATTTTATAGGTTTACAAAAATACAGATATGTTTAGGAATAGTTTTGGAATAAGTTTTTTACAAGATCAACAAAATTCGCCAAGTTTTTGTTAAATATCTCAACATCACCTAAGCACTGATTTCCCATAGTGTGAAATAGTTGTATCGGAGAGTGGGCAATGTATTTCCGCTTATGAATGCTACAGTAGAATAGTGTATTTTGTCGTGTAGTTACTGTCGGTATAAGTAAGTTTATGAGTTGCAGGAGTTCGCAACAGTCAAATTTAGAGTTAAGTATTTTGAATAAAATTGTTAATTCGTTTATTTTACGTCTGTCTTCTAGTGTGTGTATTTTTAAAACATTTTTTTTTTTTTTTTTTTTTTTTTTTTTTATTAGTAATAGAAGGTACATAAATTACAAATAAATTTTATACAGTATTTAATTACATGGTAGATATATTTGATGTACCCCCATAATTAAGCAAGGCTTGTGTGTATGGGGGGGTGTTATTGTATTGCTTTCATAATAAATTATATTTCTTGTCTTCTAGTGGGATATTTAATTTAAAATTTATAAAACGCAGATTTTTTTTTTGTATTCGCTCTATGTTATTATTGTGAATTTTCTAAGATGGAGACCAAACTACCTAGTTATATTCCATTAGGCTTCTAACTAGAGATACATATAATAATTTAATAGCTTGTATGGAATTAATGTTTTTGGTTGTTCTTAATACGACGCCTAGTGTTTTCATACCTTTGTTTACAATTTGGTGTATATGATTGGCGAAACTTTGTTTTTCATCCAAAATAATTCCAAAATCTCTCATTTCTAAAGCTGTGTTATTGAGGGAATATTCGAATAAAACAGGATTTTTATTTCTGAAGAAGAAAGTGAAAGTTTTGCACTTTTCTACATTTAAGAATACATTATTTTGAAGGCACCAATCTTTAAACTTACTAATATTTGACTGAAGTATATGGCAATGGTGTATATCAGTTTTTTCTTGTATAGCTTGATGTCATTAGCAAAGAGCAATACCTCGACATTGTTGAAGCAATTGGTTATATCATTGATGAAAATGAGGAACAAAACTATTCCAATGTGACTACCTTGCGGTAGGCCACTAGTAGCCCAGAAAGCTTTCGACATTCAAGATTTTATTTTGACGAACAGTTTACGATTTAATAAATATCTAATAAACCATTTTAGCATTTTATCCCTTATTCCTAGAGCAAATAGTTTTTGGATTAGTAGTTTATGGGATACTTTGTCAAATGCCTTGGAAAAGTCTGTATATATGCAGTCGACTTGTTTATTTTCTGCAAAAGATTGTATTATGAAGTTTTGAAATATTGTTAAGTTAGTTGCTGTAGATCTACCTTTGATAAAACCGTGCTGTTTTTGGTCAATTAATTTTATTAATTTGGGATAGATTTCATCAAGGACCAGTGATTCAAAAAGCTTAGGTAGTACTGACTGTATACAAACGGGGCGATAATTGGTTATATTAGTGTCGTCTCCTTTTTTGTAGATAGGTGTAATGAAGCTAGATTTCCAGCAGTCTAGAAAGTGTCGAAGGGTCAAGAGACGGTTGAATAATAATATTATCATTATAATTTTTTATACTATAGTATCCATTCTCTGTAGTATATCTACTACAAGGGAGTTCGCGGCATGCGTTGCTAAACCACTCAATAAAGAAATTGTTTCTCTCTGCGTGTCCATTCCCATTCATCCCGTTTCCTTCCGCCTCCCCTTCCTCTCACGCGACCCCTTCCTCTGTTGCGTTCCCACTCCGCCTTCCCCGCCTTCCCTCTCCTCACTCCCTACACCCGCTTCCCCAGTCCTGCGAACCCCCCTCCCGAGTTCCCCTCCCGTATTCCATACATTTAGTTCCGATACATTCAGTTTTCAAACAGCTCGCGTGCCACCTATTGAATTTTTTTTATACAAATTTCATAATGCCAGAACTCACTATTATATAAGGAACCATCGCGGGCATGCACACATCCAATCCCCAAAGTTTCATCGCAATCAGATGAATGGTGTAGCAACGCATAGCGGACATACAAACATTAAAAAAAATTATATGTATATATGATATATAGATATAGATAGATAAGTATTCTGTAGCGTTTTACTAATGATACTATATTTAATTGCTTTTTTGCTTTTATAACCTTGTACCTGTGAATCTAACAACTTCAAATGAAAACAGCACTTGTGCCCTCATTCATTTAGTATTAAGTTCTACAAATAATGTGAACTCTCTCTCTCTGGTTTCAATCGTGGGATTGGTTTGCAGCAATTTCATCTATACGTTTCTTCCACTCTTCCCTGTTTTGTGCGGCTCTTTTGGAGTCTGCATATGATGAGCAGTGCACGTCCACCAGCAGGTCCTCCAGGTACTTTCGGCGTGGGCGTCCCCTAGCGTTTTGTCCCCTCGGTCGTACCCTCCATTATGGCATGCAAGAGGCCTTCTTGTCTTATTACATGGCCGATCCATCTTGCGCGCCTTTCGGACAAGGTCCTGAGCAGGTGCCTTCCTCCTTCGATTCTTCGGAGAACCTCCTCATTTGTGATCTGGTCTCTCCAGGAAATTCCTAATAGTCTTCTATAGGACCACATCTCAAAAGCATCTAGTCTCCGTTTATCTCTTTCGGATAGGCACCATGTTTCGCATCCGTACATCAAGATACTCCATACATAGGTCTTGATGAGGATTATTCTCAGTTTTAGGTCTATATTATTCGATTCTATTATTTTCGACCTTTTATTGAATGCAAGCCTAGCCTGGTGTATATGGCTGTCGACCTCGCTCTTAGACCGACCGTCCCATGTTATTTTGCTCCCGAGGTAGACAAACTCCTTAGTGTTCTTTAGTGGAACTCCTGACATCTCTACTCTCATCTGGTGTTGCGTTCGGCCTACAGTCAGCAGCTTTGTTTTGTCTTTATTTATCTTCATGTTGTAATTGTTTTGAAGAATGCTTTGCATGATTGTTAAGGCCTCTTGCAGTTCTTCTTCGCTTTCAGCAACCATAGCAATATCGTCAGCAAACCTTATCATATCCACCTTTTGCCCGTGTATCTTTACACCTTTTCTGTGACTCATTCTCTCTCTCAAGTCATCAATCGCACTTTGTATATAAGCGTTAAAAAGAACAGGTGACAGAGAGCATCCCTGTCTCACCCCTTGACTTATACTGGCTTCTTTTGCATCATTGTCACATCTAATTATAGTGGCCTCATTCTTGTATAGCGCCTGGATTATTTGTCTATCTCTATATTTGATGTCAATTCTCTTCAGAATCTCGAAGAGTCTTTTCGATTCAACTTTGTCGAAAGCCTTCTCCAGGTCTATGAATGCGATGAATGTGTTTTGGTTTCTTTTTATTCTTTTTTTTTCTTTTTTCAAGTAGTATTAAATTAATGTTATAGTATTAAAAATAATGTGAACTAAACCAGGAAATTTTACTGTCCTAAAACGGGAAATCTCCTAGTAGGGCCGTCAAAGGTTTCTTATGATGTATATGTATTTTTTGTTCAAATAAATAAAGAAATAAAATAAATGTTTATTTTATTAGAAGTATCTATTTTTCTCGTCATTACGTGCGCGATTAATCCTGTGTAACGTTTTCGGCCAAAATGAGTTTTTTACACGATCATTCGGTTCGATTTTTTTTCTCCGTCGTGCGCAATATACCCTAAATATCATTGCACAAAACATTATAACCAGATTTTATTCTATTTCCTTTACAATAAATCCCATGTGACGGCATTCATAATCGTGCATCCCAAAATATCCGATGTGAGAATACATCACACGGGATATTTGGTCCGAACACGGTATTGGCCCAGTTGCAGTCTATGGCACTTGGGAGCTATTATTTTGTGTTCACGGTTGCTTTGACAGTTGTTGCTGTTGTAAAAAGTTTTTTTATCATTGAAGAAGAAGATAATAATAATATCTAAACGAAATAATTCAAAGATAACGGTCGCAACTGGGACTCGAACTCAGAATCCCTCTTCTTACAAACAATAACAACAAAAAATGTAAAATAATATTTCATTGCAGGAAAATTTGTCGGCACTGAAAACTGAACTGAAACAATCAGATATGATATTAGATTTTCAGTGCCAAAAGTATTATAGTTATTAATTTTTATGGTGTAATGCCGTGTTGCACTACCTCTTTCATCAGCCAACGTTTCGAACAGCATTACAGCCTCCATCGTCAGGGCAGATACACAGGTGTCCATCAGTTGACAGGGATAATGGACTGATGGACACTGCACCGCTGTCCGAGTTTCTATTTTTTCGGACAGGTGTGCAGTGTCTTTCATCAGTCATCCACACATCTGCTTTGCAGATGGACACTGTGACGCTATCCGAAGTGTTGACTAAAGAAGGAGGTAGCGCAACACGTCATAACACCTAAAAAATAAATCACCACGGAACAATAAGCTCCCGACCTAGCAAAAAATACGAATTTAATATTTTCTCTATTTTAACTCGAAAGTAAAAAACGCACTACAACTTATATGTTGCTGCACGCTGTACGATATAAGTACTAAAGGACTCACTAGGATATGTCATACCAAACACCACTTGACGTGAATAATACACCCTTGAATAACACATGTACAGTGAGTTTTGTATACTCCGACTTGAATTATGCATTTCTTATGAGGGTGTTTGATTTACGAATAGAATCCTTACCCCGCCGCATAGTTCAGTCCAGAGCAAGCCAGGAGATAGATATAAAGTTGGGCCGGTCCACGGAAACAATAAATCGCTCGCGAATAACTCAAGCGGGGCTATCTGCATGGTTTATGCGGCCCTGGTGACCTCGCCTTCAACCCAATCCAACCCTACCCAACCCAACCCAACTTAACCCAAACGGGCAGGCAGATCTTAGGGCGCATTGCTTAGCGGGTTGGGCTGTACCATCGCCATTGCCGTTTCTGCACTAGGTAGTAGGTACTGCCTAGTTATCCTCTGCTCGTATGTTGCCCTGCCAACGAGAGATTTGTATAACTAAAAGAGCGAACTACTGGCATGATGGTACATCTATAAACTCTATGTATTTTATTTGAGCTATCAAATAAATACATCTGTAGAAGTTGTCCGATACAGAAAACATATTGAATTTATATATGGAAATTTGTGATTGTTGAAAAGTAGGTATTTGACATGCCTGCTAAAAAATCTTTTTAGAGTACAAACATTATACTTAGCACGTATATAAAGTCAAAAACATTTCGCCTTCGTCTTCACAGCCCATGAAAATGTAAATAGGCAATTTTTTTTTTACATTAGCTCCACAGCTCCAGGAAAATAATTCCCCTCATGGCCTACGTCATCTTTGGGGATGCTGTATGGAGGGTCTTTTTAACAAAGCAAGGAGAGGAAGTTCTAGGAAGGAAAAGGGTATGAAGGCTGGGTAGAAATCTGGGGATCAGTGTGTCCAGGAGTGACGAACGTATGAATCTATCCCTCCCACTGCGGTGCAAGGCTATATTCCGAGAGAGCACGACTGGAGAAGTCAAAGAGACTCCTTCGACATTCTCTCCCGATCCGGCCTGCTACGCAGCTGGTAGGCAGATGCATCCGACGCCAAGACCCGGATAATCCTCACCCCATGAACCCGGCACATTTGTGTTATTTCACAATTTATTCGTATGATACTCGTATATTTGCGGCACGTTCCAGAGTGGAAGATGCTCTTAGTATCGCCCTGGTGTAAGACCACCATTCAGAATTGAAAAGTTGCTTGAAATGGCGTTAGCCGTGTTTGGTGACCAGATCTGAATAGCCAAGGACTTCTCCTCCTCATCTCCTTCCCCTCCCCACTACCTTCAGCCTCACAACGTACCCCCATTGGGGATGCCATAGTCTCACTGGCTCCAGACGGGAGCAGCTGAGACTCTTGTGAGGTATAACAACAAAAAAATGGGAGTGCGCACAACAAATTGCAAAAAATTATAAATCACTCAGACTTTCAAAACCAATTTGTTAAAGAAAAACTGCAATGTTTTTCCTCTGACAGAAAATGTATTACTTTCTCAAAAATACATTCTTAGCAAATATTTAGTTTCACTCATACCAGAGCTAACCCTAGTTGAACTATACAAGGTTTAGGAAGTCGGGAAATGCCCGTGCGGCCCCGGGCACTAAAATGTATTAGGACCTAGAGCTAGGAATAGGTATTACGGAACCTAAATAATTTGTCAAGCTAGTCGGTAAGTCAAGTAATTTTCTGTTGAATTGAGACATTTCGCATTTTGGGCATATTTCTACAGACTCTGGAAACTGGAAACATTTTAAGACACATTTCAAATGAGCAAACCTTATTGTCTTTCCCTTTTTGTTTTCATCGTGTAAATCTCATTTTATCTACTTGACAATTTAAAGTGGTTAAGAACTTTTTTTAATGAATTCAATTCTTGATAAAAATATCAAAATGTGCGAGTATGTAGGATCTAGATAAATGGTTTTCAATCTTAAAAAAAAACTTGGTCAAAAAATCATGTTGATACATTATTTTACAATATTTCATAGTACAATCCAGTAATGTTGGCCTCACTGGGTTGTTTACCTGTGCTGATGCCCCCATTTTATAATATAATAATTTATACATAATACAGTTTGAAAAAAAAGATATGTATAAAGTTGGTGACGAAAAAAAGAAATAAAACCACTTCAAATAAGATAAATTAAAACTAAAAATAAAGCTTAAAAAAAAAATTAACAAACTAAAACAAAAAAAAATTAAATGAAAATCGCCCTAATATATTATGATATATGTGTTTGTGAGTGTTACGTGTTTTATATTGGTTTTGTGTGTTGCGTGCATTTGTTTTATTATTTTATGTTATAAAATTTTGGTATTATTATTGTATTTTTTGTTGTTTAATCCATTTTTTTTATTTTGTGTCTGAATTTATTTTTGCTTTCCTCAATTTTTGTTTCAAGTTAAAGACTTTATTATAGACTGAATGCTTTTATAGCATGGTATTTATGGTGTCTTTTATACTTTACACTATTTATATTTCAACTTTTTAGATAAAACTAATGGCACTCCCTAGTCGGAACCAGGAGTGACAAACAAGAGCATCGCAACGTAGCGTGGAAGTCTGATTACTGCGTTTGTTTGATTTAAAAATAATTGGAATAACTGTTTTAAGTGCGTCCACTTATGCAAAGAATGAGAATGAGCTGGATGTTTTCCGCTTGGTCAAAAATAACGCCATCTCTTTTTAAATAAAATGTTAAAAAGAAATAGATTGTGCGTTTCTCCATGGTTGGGAATTCCCGGCAAAATGAATTTATGGTGTCTTTGTCCAAAAGTAGTGTTTACCGTCAGAGTTTTTGTGTTTTCGTTGTACGCTTGTCTAACCGGTATATTAGTGATATTTTGTGTTTGTTGGAGTGTGTTTTTTGGTCAAAAATGTAGTTTAGTAGTGTTTTAACATATAATTGGCGTATATCTAGTATGTCACACCTTTTAAATATTTGGTCTGTATCGGTTAGTCTATGTTTTTTAAGTATTACTTTTAAGATCGTTTTCTGTGCGATTTCTATTTGGTCGATATATGTTTATATATAATTACTAGCTGGTCCCGGCATGCGTCGCTATGCCACTTAATAAAGAAATTGTTTCTCCCTGAGTGTCCTTTCCCATCGTCCCGTTCCCCTTCCGCCTCCCCTTCTTCTCCTGCGCCCTCTTCCCCTCTCGCGTTCCCACTCCGTCACCTCCACCTTCCCTCTCCCTACTCTACTCCCTCCCCCCCCCCCTTCACCGTCCCGCGAACCCCCCTCCCGAGTTCCCCTCCCCCTCCCAGGTCCCCCTTCCCGCGTTCCCCTTCCACCTTCCCCGCCTTCCCTCTTCCCTTTACCGCTCCCTCGTCCCGCCAACCCTCCTCCCGCGTTCCATATATTCAATCCCAGTACATTCAGTTCTTAAACAGCCCGCGTGCCACCTTTTACAATTTTTATTCAAATTTCCATTTTTCATGTATATTAAATTTGGTACCTAATATAGGTACCTATTTAAAATATCTAAAATTCTTGATTCGATCCAAAATATTAGGGGAGTACCTACTTTAAATAAATTTTTCAACTTTTCAAAAATAGAATCCTGATTGCACAATCATTCATTGTTTTGCAAAATGTCATTCTCTAACACGCGAACTGTCAAACGTGCGATGTTTTCTGAAATTATCCAATATTCTGCGCAATTTTCTAAATTTTTCTCTCCGTAAGAACCATCCTCGCACTTCAAGGAATATTCTAAAATAAAAATTAGCGAAATCGGTTCAGCCGATCTCGAGATTTGCGCTTACCAACACATTTAGCGATTCATTTTTATATTATAGATATGTTTAGTTGAATTAAGACAATATAAGCGAAACTCAATCGAAAATCTGAAAACAGAAAAATCAGAACGGTCACATCTACGTTCACATCTAGGACTCGTACCCAGGACCTTTGTCTTTCCGGGGCGCAACTCTACCAATTGAGCTAATGTGTGCCTATCCAATTCTGATTGAACCTTGCAAACATACATAAATATAGCAGCCAACAAGATATGCGTTAAGAAAATAAAGATATGTTGGTAATTCTTAGTCGAAGCATGATACAGTTAAATATGACCAAATCGGATAGAGAAACATTAGTTCAGTTGGTAGAGTTCCGCCCGGTGAAGACGAAGGTCCTGGGTTCGAGTCCTAATGAAACCTTAACTTTTTCGGATTTTATAATTTTCAGATTTTCAATTGAGTTTCTCTAATATTGTCTTCATTTGATTAAATATTACAATTTTAGGTATTATTCATAAATTAAAAAATAAAAATTGTATATGTGTAGTAAAAATAATATTTCGATGATTTGTATAGCGCCGTTTTTGTGATATACTAAACATTTTTATATAAAAACTTTTGGCTAACAGATTTCATCAACTTGACTTACTTTAAACAGCGATTTTAAAATTATTTGGAGTAAAATTTTTTTAATTAAATTTAGGTCTCCGATGACTTTTCGATTTTTTTTTCTTTGAAACCAAAAAAATCTTTAAAGTCTTTAAAGTCTTCAGTCGTCACTCCCAATACCTACTAATTTCTTATGTTGTAAGTTGGAAAAAAACATCAAAAATATTACCGGGGATAAAAATTTCAATAACATTTTTTGCTTGTATTGCATTGTAATTTTTTAAACTTATTTAGTTTCGGTTTCCCTTACATTGTCTTCATAATGTTTGTAAGTTGATAAATACTTTGTTCTTCTAGCCATGTTTTTACATTGGTTTTAAATATATTCATTTCCGTTATTTTTTTGTTTGATTTGGTAGAGCATCGTAAAGTTTCGTAGTATATAATTTAATATTTCTCTGTCCAAACTGGGAGCAACCAGTATATTATGGCTGTTTGCCCTGGTCGAATCATCAATAGACTTTTTCAATAGGTCCCTTGAAATAAATAATAATAATAAAAGTATTTAAAATGGGTCCACAATAGTATACGAAATAGGTAGAAATAGTTGCCACATAGGGATTTTAAGTTTGCTGTCTTCAAATTGTTGTCAAAACCTCTATATTGTTTAAGTATATGTTACCAAAGTTATGTAAACGCTGTATTAGGGAATGCAAACTATAGTTGGAATGAGATGTATGTATATAAAATGTTATTATTTGTCGAGTTGTTCGTGTACAAGCATACATGTACACGTTCGTGTTCATGCATAACAATTATTGAGTCCCAGTTGCGGCCATTGTCTTTTTTCTGTTTTTCTATGTCTTGTTCCCTTTAATATTTTTGTTTAGGTTATTATTAATATCTTCTTTTTCGATGATATATTACGTTGATGGGAATAATCTTCAAAAGCTATAAAAAGAGAGTTTTTCTTATAAAAATTGTTTATTTTTCATCTGTTTTCTAAAGTTGGAAAATCTAAAATATTCATTACCGACGGGTAATTTATGTGCTCTAAAGGGACGTAAAGTTTACAATTTACGAAATTTTATCGTTGATTCATTATTGCACCATCGAAATAAGTTAAAATTACACTTACATCGCGGATTCAAGAATACTTTTCTACAACATAACACAACACGTACCTTGGAGGTTATCCACCACTTACCCGCCCTGGTATAAGTAACAGATGGTTACTCCTTCAAGGCTCTCGCAAGATTCTTATTTTACTTGCTAAACGAAGCTACATTTATTTATGTTGAACGAATCTAGACGTCCAGTGTCATTGCATACACAAACATATACAACACGTACAGAAGATAATATAGGTACTCCAGAAAATCTTAACTAAATGTTTCTGAAAATCAATTCGGTGAAGAAAACATGTACAACTTTTCCACGCTAAGTAAGTCTTACCAAATCGGTTCGCAGAACTCAACAAAAATATTATCCAATTAATTTTGCCAGCTTTTAAAGACGTAGGCAAAAGTTTTTTTGATAATATTTTATTCCATCAAACTACCCGTAATATAATATTTTGGACTCTATTAACGATTGATATTCCACTCGCTTCATTATAAATTCAAAGTAAAATTATTAATCTTGTAGGCAATAATTATTGAAGTACATATACCTATTGGGATATTTTTAAAGATACCTTCGAAGCATTCAAGGAACATTTTTTTTTATATGAATGTTCTTTGATGTGTTTGTGGAAAAGAACTTCAATTAGTAAGGCATTGTTAGCCCTTTGAAAATAACATGAAAGGTGTTGCTACGATTTTTTTTAAGTATTTGGTTGGACGTTTACAAAATACATAGCTAAACTTATCTACATACATCTACATATATCATAGACTCTGTGCTTGTAGCTTGATTCATTTTCTATCCACCCCTATCATGTTCCTTTTCCTACCCATCCCTATGTACCTGTCATCTTACGTTACCATAACAATCAGTCGTCAATCGAAACTATAATATTCCGCATCCCGCATCCTCAAACAGAATCCGCATGCCGCAAGTATATAAGTGCATGAATAAACCCAGCCAAGATAGCAGAGAGTGTCACAAGTTACCGCAGTAAGTCCCTTTCTTCCTTTCTTTTAAGTGCATTCGTTCAACTTGTACAGTGGTCTTTCACACACATACATTTCAAAACACATACAAGGTCCTTCGACATCCGTATCCATTTAACCACACAGCAGTATTGTTTAGTTCTGAAAAAGCTTATAAACTGAAACCCATTTTTCCAAATTCCTTGCAATGCTATTCATCTCCTTTTGTCCCTGTCCTTCCATGAATTACTATAAAAGGAAGATGTTGCCTACCTATTTGGCACACATGCCCAATATTATTGCACGAAATTGAAATTACCTACATTTTAAGTCGGTCGAAAATTGTCGTGAAATCGATCACAGCTCTCTCTTGAACTCTCGCTTAAAATTTGTAAAAAATCCTTATTAATACAAAAGTTATGATCAAGTGTAACTAACCACCCTTGTGCTATCATCCTGGAAGACAAGCCGTTATCAAGATTTGGACCCAAGCATCATATGACCAACCATATGCAAAGGTAGGGTTTTCTCCCTTCAAATTGCCTTATATTGTGATTGATTATAAAATAACGCCATCAATTGTCTTACATCAAACAAACTACAGATTTACAGTCCATCCCCTCTCGTGGCTCGATATCGCTCGTATCTCGACAAGTTTTGATAATTTTTCCTTCACATAGTATATACGATCTGAATATGGTGACAACATTCGCTAGATCCCCCGAAAATCTCGGAAAAAATACCAATGGAATAGATAAAAAATTAAAAGGAAGTATATATTATAATCCAGTATGCTAAAAGGCAAATGATCGGAGGACAAACAGGTGTTGATCAATCGTGCACCACCGAAGAAAAAGCGAAATTGCTCAGAGTTGCCCTAACATCCGCTGTAATCGATCAGAAGAGCGATTCTATATCTTTTGTGGGATCGTTATGAGATAACGGACGTGATCTCTTGTCAGATTTATTTTGCCTTTTCTATGTACAACATACATTAAATGAATAAATAATCATGCATGCTTTCAGGAATTCGTGTTTAAAACCATCTAAACTAAAATATATGATAGTATATATTTATGTGAAAATCATAAAAATCTGGCAGGAGATAACGTCCGTTGATCCCACAGAAGATATAGAATCGCTCGGCTGATATAGATATGCATCAATATTAAATCTACGCAGGAGACCTCCGAGAACAATATTTTCCCCAGTGTCATATTTAGGAATGCTGTGTGGAGCGTCTTTTTAAGGAAAAGTAAGAATTGATCTTGGGTCTAAAGATATTCATGTTCATGTCTGAACATATTCATGTTGTAGGAGGGAGGAAACACAGAGGCTGGAAAATCATTCCACAATCAAGCTTTTGGCCACAAGAAGGAGTCGGAGAAGCGAACCGTCATCAGGTGTCAATAAATAATTGTCAACAGCGTACAGATGTTGCGCGCGCGTTTGGCATGTATCCCGACTGCAAACATAAACAATGACGACGATTTTATTTTGTTTTATAGCCATTTTGAAAAAATAAATAGTTTTATAAAGCAAAAAAAAAATCCGTTAAAATTAACAAAAGTTGTGATCCGAAGAAAAATAGTATTTAAAATTCGTCGAATATACGGCTCGACGAGAAAGTAAAAAATTGCAGAGTAGTTAAATGCGCGCAAAAATAGCACCGCGAAATTGAACATGAAAAGCAATTATGAAAATTTTGCAATTTTCTTGTTAAACCCCTCAAAGCCACACCAGTCACTTAAAATTACTTTAAGACCTGCTCAGATAGTAAGTAAACAACTAAGTGGTAGTTACTTAAGTTGGCCATTACGTTAAGTATTTCCTAACTATTTAAGTTCCTACCTACTCAACTTATCTTTTTAACTTTACCTATTATGCAACCCATGAAACAAAAATGATTTTTAAATAAACCTTACTGCTCGAAGGTGATTTCCTGTACCTTTCTCAGAATTTAACAAATATAATATTTTTATGTGTTTATTTGCGTAACTTCAGATTTAGAAAAAAGTGCAAAATATATTTTTAAAGATATACAAAAAACAACGCTTTTAATGTGTTTCGCACATTTTTCAAAGATTAAAATACAAGAGCTTGTAATTTAATCTTTTTTTTCAACTCGATTCTAAAATGTTTTCAAAATTATCTTTTACGCACATTATAAAATGTTTTGATTTTATGTATTACGAGCGCCTTACATATTTCTTTTGTTTCCAAAATTTTTATTTAATTTTTTTCTTGTAAAACACTTTTTCTTGTATATTACTCGTATTAATTTTTTGTTTTTGAATATTATTATTTATTGATTCTAGAACATAGTACTCGACTGTATCATATATTATAATTATGTAAATGGAATTTGAGAATTTTAATTTTACTTAATACTACATGAATCACCATATACCTACCTACCTACCTAATATGACCGAAACCTGTCAATTTGACTGTCCTAGAACGGGAGACCTTCTTCGTTGGACAGTCAAAGCTTCTTTATACTGTTAATGTATTTTTATTACAAATAAATATAGATGTTTTCTACACGTTCCAGAGTGAAAGATACTCTCAGTAGTCAGTATCGCCCTAGTGTAAGACAAAAATTCAGAATTGACACGTCACCTTAAATGGCTTTAGCCGTATTTGATGACCAGATCTCAATATCCAGGTACTTCCCCGCCTTCCTTTTCCCCATCTCATAGTCTCACTCGCTACAAATGGGAGCAGCTGGGACACTTTTTTTTTTTTTTTACTTGAGCTCCACACAGGAGGCGCTGAGGAAAATAATTTTCCTCAGGGCCTATGTCATCTTTGGGGATGCTGTGTGGAGGGTTTTTTTAGGAAAGGGAAGGAGAGAAGAGTTCTGGGAAGGAAAAGGGTTTAAGGGGTGGGTAGGAATCTGGGGTTCAGTGTGTCTTGGTCATCCGCCTCCAAGACCTAGACAAACCTCACCCCATGAACCCGGGCACCCCTGCTAAATCACCAAACGTAGCGAACCACTTGGGGTGACCTATGGCAGAGGTGTTGGTTATCCAATAAAGGTTCCCGGGGCGGCGGTACCCATTTCCGCCTCCCAAATACACTAGTGAAGTATTCACAAAAAAAACAACAGTAACATTTTATATGGTTTTTAATAACTTATTTATCTTAGTTCACTAAAGGTGTTCTCCACAACAATATAGTAATTTAGCTCCGTTTTTATATCCACATAATATCGGCTAGCTTGTTTCCAACGAACAATCCAGAAAGCTTACAAAAACCCCAGAGAATAGAAGTTATTTAAATGCAATTTCTTTTATTCATAAGTTTTTCGTTTTGCGATTAACAGTTGCAGCAAAGAGCGAGCTTCGTGTAACATTTACATTATAATCACCTTCCCAAAGGTTTTATCAACAAAACATTTATAGACTAAAACATGGGATACAGCTGCCCTTAGTCAAAAACACATATCATGCGATAGTAATATTAATTTTCGATGGAAGTTACAGTAAGAATTTTCGCAGAGGGGTGGTTTACTTGTCAGTATTTGGGTAGATGAGGATGGAATTCACACAGAGGTGGTAAACTTGGGGTGATGACAACGATTCGAAGATAGTCGTTGAAAAGTTATTCTTCCGGGTCAGCATTTGAATACTTATCCCTGCGTTATACTGAAACTTGTATTAATTAAGCTATATTATATGGCTAACGAAAAAAAAATCCGCAATGCTGATAATATTAAGTGCTCACGTAAATACAATAAAGAATATTAGATAGAAGCGTAATAAAGTAGAGCCTTGTCAAATCAGGGAGTAGTTTTTACGCTCATAACCATAAATATTTCAGAATTTTGGAGGAGTCAAAGTAATTAGAGATTGAAATTAGCAGTATTAAATATAATATTATTTATTTCATTTTTACATTCTTCACACATTGTATGTATTAGGGGGCTTCAGAACGTATAAACTCTTTTTTTTTACGGTGACCGCCGATAAAAACAAAAAAACACCGACCATTCATTTTCTGAATTAAACATATTTCATTAAAGTAACGGATATATTCATAGTTTGACCTCTTAAGGCTACGCAACCGGGCCCGAAAAGAAGAAGATGGAGAGATACAAAATTACGAATCTTCGAGGAGAGCGCTAACATTTACAGCTACAAAATCGATGCGAAAATTGCGAAAATGTTTAATAAAACACGACTCGTTTAATATAGAGAAAAAATCTCAAGAGCATTGTCTTAAACAGCATTTAAAGAAACACTGTGATTTTTTTCATACATATGTCTTGTAAAATAACTGAAACAACGTGTTTATAATAATTTTTGGAGCATACTTTGCGATTTTTTTCTATCGAGGGAATTTTATATAATTTGAGTTTTGGCGCGGGCAACGTCTTCATAGATATTATCTTCAAAAATACCATATATTTTTAAAGAGCTTAAAAGCTTAACGTGTTTACGGGAGATGTGTAAGAAATCGGTAGAAATTCGGGTTGCGGGCCCTTAAAAGATAAATCAAAAAAAGATAAATTAATATTAATTTCGAAGAGCAGTTGAGTGTACGATATTTTTTGTCAGTCCGTCTTTAGCCAACACAAATAAGCTCGATGGTTTGCCCAAGCGAGAACGTGATGCCTGATGAAATATCAAAATGACGCGACGCTACTCGAAAATGTTGTGCGCATGTGTGGGTGAAAGTTCGATGAGGCGGACGTAGCGCTATCTGTCATTCAACAATGTAAATAATTTTGTTCTGTTTGAAATATGAAAGACGGTTAAATTTGTTCGTACAAAAATACTAAATTCGCTATTAAAAATGGAAGGGTGGTGTAGGGGGGTTAACCTTTGGGGTTACAGGTATTTTTGGATGCGAAATAAAAAAAAATACAAAAAAAATGTCAAAAAAGATGTTTTTTTTCCTGGGTAGGGACACCCTAATCACCTAGCGGCCTATGAATGTCCATGTGAAAAACATGGTGTGACCAAATCTAAGCCGCAAACAGACATCGTTTGGCCTTGCGACTTATTGATTGTCATTAAGAATGCCAATCTAATAGGAAAGTAATAAATAATTTCTTTCTGTTTGAAATAAGAACGACGGTTAAATTTGATACGTTTTTAGATTTTCGCAGCCAAAAGTATTTTCGTTATTAATTGTTTTTGGGGTGTTATGCCGTATTTCGCTACCTCCTTCTTTAGCCAATGTCCGAAACGTTAAAAAAACGGTTATATTCGGTCATACAAAAATAATAAAATCGCGGTTAAAAAATGGGAGGGTGGGGTAGGACGGTGAAAATTTGGTATTGTAGATATTTTTAACGTAAAATAAAAAATAAAAAATATAAAAAAATTGTCAAAAAAATACATTTTTTTTTTAGATTGGGACACCCTAATCACCTAGCAGTATGAAATATACTTTACGACCTATTCTCATACCTACGAAATATACATAAAAATCGGTCAAGCAGTTTCAGAGAAGTGCGACCACAAACACCGTGACACGAGATTTTTATGTATATAGTTTTGTTAATTAATACTTTAAACAGGATAATTTATTTTCTTACATAAAAAATAAAAATAAAAATATTTTTCTAACCTCAGAAACCCATGTAACCCCTTAACGGGTTGAAACCGTTTTTAAGGTTGGGTTCTTCTAAACCGTCCAACGCCGTACTTAAGAAATTCAACATTCCTGATAAAAATATACCCACATCTGACGGATTACACAATAGTTATTGACTCTGCTATATTTTATTCAGCTGAACGTAAGATGTTCGCTTTAACGATGCAAAAGCGGGTAATGCAACCTAACAGACAGAAATACCTGCTTCCAAGTTACAGATAAATCGGTTTGCTCCAACTAAAGGTGGTTTGTTAAGTGAGGCATCTAGGTTAACCAGAGGCAAGATTGGAAAGCTCCGGCGGTTGGTTTGCAGATAAATTCAATGACCATCATTCCAGAAACATCCGACCAGTTTATTATGTATACATCCACAACTAGGGATTAAAAATATTTTTCGAATTTTTTAAAACTCTAAATTCGAATATCCGGATTTTCAGAAGTCTTACATGTCGAAATTCGGATTTCTGGAAAAAAATCGGGATTTTCGGTTTTTTTTAAAACCGGTAGGACCTCCCAAAAAATTCGTGTATCCAAAACAACATATTGTTCGATTTCTTACTCATACCAATATTTTTTATTCTCTCTCTTTTAGTTTTTATTTATTTATAAACGCCCTTTTTAACGCGACTTTTACATATGAATAGTAAGAAATATACAGTGTTTATTGTACATAACTGAACTGTATCCGTAACAATATTTTATATTTGTTTAAAGATAAATTGAAGATGTCCCACTGACTTGGTATAATTGTTTCCCTCTATTAGAATTCTGGGCAAAGAGGAATACATATGGTAGTTACAGAATTACCGCACTGAAATAAATCCTGACTTCTAGTATTACGTAGTGGAATCCGGAAGCTTATCGATTCGAGCAATACCGGACTCTCTACTAAATCATTTAGAATTTTATACAGAAATACCAAGTCAGTCAGTTCTTCTGTCTGACAATTTGAGCATATTCATATCATTTAAAACAGTGTTGTAGTTCAACATAATTGCTGGAATACCCATTTTAAAATTAAGAAAGTAGTAATCAATATATTACATTTTATGTATCACCCATAGAAGTTAATAAATTGTAAAACCCTAAACGGGGAATTAATAAATAAATAAATATGTTTTTTTCTTATTTTTAGTATTTTCGTGCCTAATAAACAGGCACACTTCTTTGTATCAAATCTTGTGATGGTGCATGTTAACCAATTAATGTCTACAGAATTAAGCATCGCTTTCCTGTCAGCCTCTTGAACGCTTTCATATCATAGGAGTTGCATTGAAGTTTTTTTTTTCTCTTTGAAACATTTTTTTCTCTTTGAAAATCCGAATAATTCGGACTTCATATATAAAAATCAGATTTCTCGAAAATGGTAGAAGTTGGGATGCCGTGAGATGGCGCGATAAAGTGTATCAAATTTGTGGGTCTTCGTAAAGAGTCAGAATAACAGAAAAGTACCTAGGTACGTATTTTTTAAGCATATTTTATTTAGTTATGCTTTTTTAACATTATATGCCTGGTGTATAATGTGATTCTAAAACAACAGTATTAATAAACTATTATCTACTTACTAAAATTTGGACTTCCAACATTGAATGAGACCATGCGTAAATGTGAATAAAACAAGGAGTGTGTGCCGAGACAGAATTGTGTGGCAGTCTATCCTTTCTGCCTGCCCCTGCGAGGAACCGGTATTATGGTAATTAGTTAGTTTTGAATTCTGATTCCACCGTGTATAATCTGTAAAATCGGATTTTTCATCATCCGGATTATCCGAATTGCAATCTCTAGCCATAACAGTTTGGATCGAGACGGGGGAAGTTACATAATGTCTTATTTCAGGCGATACAATGACCCGGCTGTGGGGAAAAACATACTTAGATAGCAGCGAGGCTAAGAAGGATGGTTTTGAATTATTAATGCGTTGGACGATAAGACCAAGCACTCCTTCTACGGTATGCTCTGCTCGGCGCTCAGTACCGAAGAGTATGTCTCGGGAGACCGATCCTTTTTTATGATTAGGATTATATTTTGGTTCGATCCGCTATATTTTATCGTATTAGGAACATGTTAATATAATTTTTTGGCGACATACGAATAAACTTTTTTGTAGGAACATGGAAACTGTCAAAACTTTGATTAATTAAAATTATTGCAGAACTACGCAGAAGGAATAAATTTCTAATTATAAAAAAATGTTATTAAATATTTTTCATATTTGTTTCACAAAACACTTACTATTCAATTTTAATTCTCTAGGGGATATTTTGTTTTATCTCCTCATTTTTATTATGTCCATCTACTCATTTTACAGTATATTTTTTTAATTCCGCACAAGTGTCCCAACTGCTCGTACCAGTGAGACTATTATATCCTCCGATTGGGGTATGATTTGAGGCTGAAGACTCTATGGAGGAGATGGAGAGGGGAAGAGGAAGGTGGGGAAGTACCCGGCTATTCAGTTCTGGTCACCAAACATGGCTAAAGTCATTTCAAACAACTTTTAGATTCTGGGTGCTGGTCTTTCACCAGGGCTATACTGAGAGTATTTTCCACTCTGAAACGTGTCGCAAAATATTATAGGTATTTTATTTTATGAATAAATTGTTCAATAATGCAAATTGATCGGATAAAATGAACGACGGGATTCGAATCTGCAACCTCCAGATCAAAGCCCACGATTGTAACCACTCAATCACAGAGGTCGGCTTAATATATTTTGTCTTTCTTTTAGAATTTTGATCCCTATGCATCTTATATTGAAATGTATATCTTTACCTGTATGAATATTATATCCCTTGCAATAATTATAATTTAATTTATGTGAAATTTGGGCAGGCTTTAAACAGACAAACATAAAAAAATGATTTTCATATCTGAACAAAACAAGTGTAAGGTTAGAATAATAACAACAATGTGGACATATTTTTTGATTCCATTATCGTTACGTAATAACTAATAACAAATAAATCACAGCATTCGATTTCAAGCGCCCACGTGGCGAATCGAGAAATACAAATAACAGATATTTATAATAGCAACATGTCGACAAATGTATTGTTTACGGAATAAATCAAATCGTCAAGAAGAGACGCTGCACTGACTATTTCATTCGGACGAGTTCCCATCTCGCTCCGGACTACGTGCCATGAAATAATGATCCGGGAATAAGGAGTAACAGGAGGTCTACTTTGTGTTCGTAAATCTTTGATTAAAATGCGCGCAACTGATGCTGGGAGCGGGCGGAGTGCGTGCGGGGTGAAAGCGGGGTGCTTGCGTAGAGACCGGGGGCAAACGGTCTCGAACCTCTTGTCCTCTTGTCGCCGAGTAGGTCCCCGAATGCTCTCTAGTCAAAGAAACAAGGATCATTCCGGTTATAGCTCTGGGATGGCAGTGGTGAACTTTGCCCCAGTAAAGAAATCTTCTTTTCAGCAATATAAATTCAAATTATACTCGTGCTTGGTGAATACAGGAGCATTCTCGTAATGCTCTTTTTTAAACGAAACTTGTGATACTTTGTATTGCAGATTCATCATGGTGATGTTGCTTCAATAAACTTAGGTAATAGTAGATCAGTTGCTTAGAAGTATCCTTGTTACTGAAATGTTTCGATGGAATGTAGTTTTATTATATCTGGTGATTTTCTGTAAATAAAATTTTAAGTTAATTTACTTTTGCTTTTTAAATGTGACCCCAAGTGTTTCGCTACATTTAATGACTTAGTAGGGTTACCCGAGTTCACGAAGTGAGGTTTGTCTCGGTCTTGGCGGCAAATGCATTTACCCATGTTACTGCGTGGCGGGCCGGATCGGGAGAGACTGTTTGATAGAGACCTCTCCAGCCGGAATCTCCCGAGCCATCGCCTTGCAAGGCAGGATACATAGGTGGTGATGGATTCCTATGGACACATTGACCCCCAGATTCCTACTGACTTCTTTTCCGTTTTCCTTCTATCCTTACTTCCCTAAACCAGCCCCAATAAGACCTAGGCCCTGAGAGTTTTTGTTTTTCCTCAGAGCCTCCTGTGTGGAGCTAATGCAAAAAAATTAAGTCTAATTGCTTTTAAAAACATAAAAACCAGTAGGTATCCTTCGAAATACCTACATAGGTATTCTAACAAATATGTAAGAGTATTTACATATTTAGCGGCCGGTTATCTAAAGAACACAATGTCAAATTTAGGAACACGTATTTTATAAGTAAAGTACCCTGCTAACTCTGATAAGTGTAAATGAAACTTATTTGTTTTATTCATTTAATGCACAATCTCCAGCACTGGAATTTATGTGTTGTAATCCGACCCTGTCGGAGACCCTTAGCGGTCATGCCGAGATTTCCATCTCACTTCGTCCTGCCTTACATCACCCTTTGGGACCTGTAAGGGTGTGTAGAGCTGTAGGACTGTAGGGCCGCAGAGGACACCGTGTAGTAGGCAGTAGATACCGTAGCTGCGTAGAGGACATGGATCGTAGTGAGAGTGTGACGCTACGACAACTTTCAACAACTGTCTCTGGCGCCCGTTGCTAACGAGGCGACTCGGACTGTCTGCTTATGGTGTTATGAATCTGCTTTCTGATTTGTTCCGTTTAATGCTGTAACATGATAAGACAAACTTATAAGACATGACGTATAGATCCTGCTTCAATAACATTGTTCTGTTGTCTGCTCGGGGAGAATTTATAGTCATATTGCTTAGAAAACGACAATGGACAAACAAACTGTTGGAAATGTTTTTAATTTACTTTACAACTCTACAGTACACAAGTAAGTGAGAGCATTAAAATTATATTAGAAAAATGAAACAATTCAACTTTGTATTAACCACTTATACAATGCGTAAATCCGACCGTTTTCGGAACAAACGTTCCTTCTTCAGGGAAAGCTTATACTAATTTGACAGTTTCAAACAATGTTTTATTATGGTAGGGGTGGAGCCGTTGCTAGTTATTAATGTAGATTGGGTGGCTAGCTATTAATGTAGAGTGGGTGGGTAGGGGAACAAATCCATGATTGGGCTATAAGACAATATTTTTTGTTTGTTGATAATGGATTCACTATTTTTAAGGGATTTTTTTTAATTTCCAAGGCTTCTAAGTTATCTAAACGTCTTTCTTTATGATTAATATGAAGAATATTTATCCCTGTATTTTTTTCAAAACTATGGTTATTTTCAATGATATGGTTAGCGAACTCAGAAAAATTATTATTATTAAGACACCTTAAACGTTCTTTGATTCTGATTTCAAAATTACGAGTTGTTTTTACAATATAAAATGAGGGACAATCATTGCATTTGAGTTTATTTATTCCGGAATTAGTCAATTTATGGTCTATTACTTTAGTATTTCTCAAAAAATTACCGATATTATTTCTTGTATAAAATGCTGGTTTAATATTAGAAGGGAGATTTTTGCAACATTGAACTGAAAAATTATTAATATACAACATTTTACGCCATACTTTATCATTAATATTATTAGAATTGTAGAGATATGTTTATTATTTTTGAAATTTTGCAAAGTTTTTTGTTTAGGATGTTATCAATTAATTTTTGTTCATATCCGTTATTTATAAAAAAAAATCAAAAATAATAATAATAATATTAATGATAAAGAATGGCGTAAAATTTTGTTTATTAATAATTTTTCAGTTCAATGTTGCAAAAATCTCAATTCTAATATTAAACCAGCATTTTATACAAGAAATAATATCGGTAATTTTTTGAGAAATACTAAAGTAAAAGACCATAAATTGACTAATTCCGGAATAAATAAACTCAAATGCAATAATTGTCCCTCATTTTATATTGTAAAAACAACTCGTAATTTTGAAATCAGAATCAAAGAACATTTAAGGTGTCTTAATAATAATAATTTTTCTGAGTTCGCTAATCATATCATTGAAAATAACCATAGTTTTGAAAAAAATACAGGGATAAATATTCTTCATATTAATCATAAAGAAAAACGTTTAGATAACTTAGAAGTCTTGGAAATTAAAAAATCCCTTAAAAATAATGAATCCATTATCAACAAACAAAAAATATTCTCTTTTAGCCCAATCATGGATTTGTTCCCCTACCCACCCACTCTTCATTAATAGCTACCCACCCAATCTACATTAATAACTAGCAACGGCTCCACCCCTACCATAATAAAACATTGTTCGAAACTGTCAAATTAGTATAAATTTATTAAAATTATCTGATCGTAGAATCATTTCCGATTTAACCTGTTTGTATAAAATCATAAATTCAATGTTTGATACCCCTGATTTATTATATGTAATTTCTTTTCATACTCCAGGCAGGTCAGTCACAAGACAGTACCTACCATATTATTGTAGCTAAGTCAACAAGTCAATATTATACTCCTATGCGACGGATTCAACAGCTTGGAAACAAATACTCCGATGTTGTTGATATATTTAGTACATCAATTTTATTATATAAGCATACCTTATTGAAGTTTCTTTCATCAAATAGGGGAATATTTTGATAAAGCTATTAAAATTTACTAACACATTGACAGTATTTTGTTGGCTGAAAGAAAAAAAATTTTTCGGATTTTTTGTATTTTGTACCTACATCCTGTGTGGTTCAAATTCAATACCTAATATTTTTACTTTGTATTTATTTTTTTTCAAGTGTTTTAAACAGTAGTTTCCTGCACTATTTACTAGTATAATTTCATTAATATTGTTATATATAGGTATGTAAAAGCCTAAATAGGCGTAAATAAATGAATAAATAAATAAAGCTTTCCCTGAAGAAGGAACGTTTGTTCCGAAACCGGTCGGATTTACGCATTATATAAGTGGTTTATACAAAGTTGAATTGTTTCATTTTTCTATAATGGATAACCACAAAGTTTTAGCTACATTCAAAAATATAAAATTATATTAGTTCCGTAGAGAAGATTCCATATAATCACAATCCAAATTGGCAGTCTCAAAAGTGTAAAAAGTTCCAATAATTGAATGTGAATTTGTTTTAGAAATCATATTGCTTATTGAAACAATGTTATATACAAGTATTTGCACGTAGACCTTAAATAAAAATAAGAAAACACCTGTGTGGAGCGGTATCTACTACGGCTTCGCCCCTTGAAAAGTGTTTTGAGGCTGAATTTGGTGAGGAAATGACAGGTGAAAAAGGTGAAAGCTGTTTACTAAATATTACTATTCAGATGTCTTTGCCATAGCCAAAAGGAGCTCAGTTTTGATTTACCATGGCGGTAGTAAGAGGATCTTCTACGGGAAAAATATTGCACAAAAATTGATTATTTGGCGAAAGAACCCCCACCCTTATTCACTATGTTTCCTGCTTTAACACTAACTTGTACAACATAATAGGCACAATTGTAACTTTTTCGATTATAGATTGTCGTGACTCTTTTTTTTTAAATTCGCAGCGAACTAAAATTTCGTCACATCTCTACATATTTTAGTTAAATTAAATAAAGACAGGTTGTTTAAAAAAATTTGAATAATTCATCAAAATTTTAAAGTTAGTTTTCACGTTCTGTGTGTGTTCTTTTCAAGTTCCAAGTTCTGTTGTTATGCCAATGCAGGCCAGTTCCTTCATCAAACTAAAACAATCACAGAGCATGAATAGAACTTTCACAGATGTAAAAAAAAAAAACTTAAAAACTTGATCAATTTTTTTTAAACAACCCAAACTAAGACCAAAATTTTAAAATCTTCACTTATCCCGAGATATGGGTAAGAGATATCTAACATCCTTAACAGGCGGCAAAGGTATAATTGTTCTCTCATACATTTGTAAGGAACTGACACAATATATTTTTTTTATAAGTAATATTGTTATTCATACTGATTGTTCATTTTAAATAGGTTGCATGTAAACAACACAGATTTTCCCTGCCTTGTGTTGTTTCAACTTCTCGGTTCGGTAGACATAACGATAACAACACGTCGCTTTAGTTCGTATTTGTCCAACAGACCATTAGAAAATTTTTCAGGAAGAGATGGTTTTCTTTCATTATTTCAATAAAACATTATCATTGGTGTTTAAGCTAAAGCTATTTCCGTAATGGTAAAGGCTCAATTAATTTAAATAATTCTTAGTTAAGTGATTAACTATCATTGTTCATACCTAGTTTTTAATTTTAAAGTGGAGATTGAACACAGACTAAAATGGTCTGTTGGACAAATAAGAACTGAGGCGACGAACCCTGAGATTTTTTAGACAAAATATATGAAGGCACAATATTGTGCCTACGCCGCGCCGTTGGCAAGTGTTGATTATTTTTTATTTATTTTTAATAGCTCCACATGGGAGGCCTCGAAGAAAATAATTCCTTGAATTGAATTGAATGATGCTGTATGGAGGGCCGTTTTATGAAAGGAAGAAGAGAAAGTTCTGGGAAGAAAAAGGGTATTAAGGATGTGTAGGTTAGTGTGTCCAAGAGCGACGGACAGATGAATCCATCCCTCCTACTGCAGTTCGCGATGTTCCGAGAGAGTGCGGCTGGAAAAGTCAAAGGGACTCCCTCAACCATTCTCTCCCGATCCTTCCTGTCAAGCAGCTGGCGGGCAGATGCATCCGCCACCAAGACCCGGACAAACCTCGTAGCGAACCACTTGGGGTGACCTATGGCAGAGCCGACTCCCAAATCAAAATTGAGTTATATTTAGTTACACCAAAATCACGATATTTCAATGCAAAACGTCTATTATTTATGAAGTATAAAATATTAATTTTGTCCGATAGATGACTCAACCTGATTTTTTGCAAAGAAAACGTTAATTAAACACTGTATAGAACAGCAGGTGTGGTAGAATTTATTACCCGCTTTGTTGCAGACCACCGACTTAACTTTTAATTTATCGTGTCATAAAAATTGAAAATAAACGAAGAGATACATAAATTATTAATGCAGAAACTATTCACACATCACAACAGAATAGTTTAACAAACTAACCAAACCACATAATGTATGTACAATTTCAGTCGCCACATTAAAGGCTATAAAAACGTTTCCCAAGACTTATATTAACGTGTTCCTCATATGTACACGTAGGTGGTTTTATGAGGAAAAAATACTCGAGCGAAACTCTCGGTAGATAAGAACCGTCTAGTGACTCTGTCGAGCGTTCCATAATAACACTAATGTGAGATAAGGAGAGTCCTTATTTTTATTTACTCATTCAACTACTTTATGTTATGTACGGCAATAATAACTCTTATCTTTGTTTACTCTTTGAAAACTGGAGATAATAGGCAAAGTCTAAGAAAATGTTAATAAAAACATATGTGAATATTATTCCATTTTTAATGGAAAGACTTAAGAAGGTTTCTCATCAATATAATTATATCATTGATAAAGAAGATAATATTAATAAATCTGAACGAAACATGAAACAGAAAAATAAAAAGGTAACAGTCGCGACTCGGACTCGAACCCAGGATCTCTCGTCTTACCTAGACACAGGCTTTAACCAACTCGGTCATTGGGACTTATACTTTTTTCTCTCATTTTTGTCGATCTCATATTTCAAATTTAGAATTGAAAATATTATCCTCAATTACTTTTCCCCACATTTTGGCAGCTTTTATTTAGAATGATTAAAAAGTTCTTCTAATGAATTTGTTTGTAACTTAGATAGTGTCTTAGATAAACATACACGATTTAATTTCTATGGGACACTTGTTGACTTTTTCTACAAGTTTAAATGAATATTATTTTTTAATTTGAATAATTTTTTTATTAACTTTTGAGGGTTATACCTAGCAATGTTACATATCATTGATAAAGAAGATAATACTAATAAAACTAAATGAAATATAAAACAGAACAAGGAACAGAAAATTAAAAAAAGGTAAATGTCGTTGCTGGGATTTGGACCAAAAGCCTACTAGATCACTAGGCCTGGACACTCATTCAAAACTTGTATGAGATTTCACAAAAATTCTCGTTTTTTGTATTTCTTCTAATTTATTAAAATATTTAAAAAAAAGTTTAAGTCAGGTTCTCATACAAGTTATAAGACCGATTAGGATCAGTGACCCGACCTTGTGATCTAGGAAGTTTTGCTCGAACCCAGTCGCACCGGCACACATCGCCTTAACCAACTCGGCCATTGGGACCAATATTTTTCAGTAATTTTTGTTGATCTCATATTTCAAATTCAGATTTTACAGTATTATCCTTATAATCCTAAATATTCCAACTAATTGTAAATGTGAAAGCTTAGAATTAGTTACGGAATACGTGTATCTTGGTGTTACAGTAGATTGTTTTTTTAAATGGGACAAACATATTAAAAAACCTGTAAAAGACTCAGATCAATTGCTGACAGAATGTACACATTACATTTTTTCTTTCAATTGAAACACTTAAAATAATTTATGTCACTGGCAGAATCTATTATAAAATATGGATTAACAATATGGGGAAATACTTCTATAACCAATCTGAAACAAGTACAAGTTGTACAATACGCAATTGTAAAATTATTAGTCGTCCTTAATATTTTCAAACAGAGACATGATACACCGTTGCTGTTTCAGAGTGCCAAAATTTACCTGTTAAAGCAATACTATGGCACAAACTTATAATTCAGCATATATTTACCCCGCAGCATAAAGAGAAATTAGAACATAAATACAGCACTAGATTCACGCGCAACGACGGGTTAATAGTTCCGAAATTTAACAATAAGTACGGACAGAGAACGTTTGAAGACATTAATTCATTACCTGACAATATAAAGCAAAGTAATTATATGAATAAGGTTAAATATATGGTGAAAAGTTGGCTATCGGAAAAAAATATTTATATTGATATTGATATGCATAAAAAAAAAAGTTGAATCTGTAGATATAAGATGTAAATTTTAAATGTAAAAAATCTATATGTAACTAAAATATAAGCACCTGTTGACAAGCCAATTCAATTGGCTTAGCAGGACTTGTTTGCTGATTACAATATGTATTATCTATTCTTAAAAAAAAAAACTATTTTTCCTTGTGTTTTTGGCAGCTATCGTTTTTTAATGATTACAAATAGATTTATTACAAGTACCTACTAATGACGTAACGAACTCAAGGTAAAGAAATTTTTACGTAATTACCTATTTGTGAATTGCGAACATGTTTAAGTTCCACTTCCCTAACTCCATCTTCTATATTTTTAGTGAAATTTTTTATATGCCATTTGAAGGCTAGATATCCCCGTAAAAAAACGAGGTCAGTAGAATAATATTTCAAAAATTTTATTATCATCAGTTTTTCCAAAATATACACATAAACAGTAAAACTACTAGTTAGCCATTATTTTCCAGTATTTAAAACGACAAAAAGCGTGAAACGAAACTTATGACAAACAAGTATTTTTATTAAAAAATTGGTCCTTTAAAAATAATAGTAACGTATAAAAATGGTTACGACATTCGAGCACAAAATCCATCGTATTTTATTGTTTTATTAACAGAAAAAGTTGCTTGACAATGACATGTTGTATAAATCTGTTAATCCAGTGTTTGAATGAAAAGTTGTTTCGGCGTGGTGTTGAGAGACAAAAAACAGAGGCCTGAAATTGAAAACGTTGTAAACTCAAAACTAAAATCAATCCTACGTGTTTTTGTGGGGAAATTTCCTCTTTAACCCTGAAGTTTGTTCAAACGAATGGGACACGAAGTTGAAAATCATGTGAAATAAATCTTCTATAGCACTCCTGCTAAAAAGTAAGATATATATAGGTGATAAAATAAAAAAAATAACATGAAGTGAAGCTAAAATAAAAACTGTAACTATTTGTACTATCATTTGTTTTGAAATTGAATGTAGTTATTAACTTCTGAAGAATTTCTGCAGGAAAATTTTCCGGTAGTTAACTTGAGAAAAAGTTCATAATAATAATGATTGGTTGAAACGATTGTGCTGCGAATTCTAAAAATCACAAGCAGTTTTCATGATAACATCTTCGTATTAACAGAACAATGGAATTTATTCTGATTAATTAATTAATG
Organism: Limnephilus rhombicus; assembly: GCA_929108145.2. Lineage (NCBI taxonomy): Eukaryota > Metazoa > Arthropoda > Insecta > Trichoptera > Limnephilidae > Limnephilus > Limnephilus rhombicus. The sequence continues at coordinate 38,873,599 of OV815271.1, read as the reverse complement.
TTTTAATTTGATTAATGAGGAACTAACGGAAGAAATAAAAAAAATGCATGCACTGGTATTTTTCAGAGTAGTAGATAACAGATATCGTCCAAGACCAGCATTCGGAAACGAAGAGTTGCTTACCAGAGTTAATTGCCAGATAGTTCCCTAAAAAAATCCTAAAATCCTTCCTCCCCTCACATCCCTTAGCCTTACAACATAGGTACCCTTTTTATTTATTTATTTATTTAATACAAACGGCATAAGTATGCCATAAACATTAATTACATGTCACAAATTCATATTCAAAATATTAGTAATGGTAAAACAGTGTATGTATAACAGTTAATTGTGACGATACATTGGGAAGTGACACCAGAGATACATTTACATGCAAAAATCTATAATAGAAATAAAATTAATAGTGACTAAAAAAATATGATAGCATAGCCGTCTTGTACCTCTGTTCCGTGCAGTTAAATAGATCTATCACATCTGCATATCTATTAGTAACTTCATGCAACCTAGGTAAAAGTGAGTGTTTCGTATACTCAGTCCGATTATTGTTGCATTTAAAAAGGATTTTAGAACGAGTGGTTCTCGTGGGAATATGAAATTCAATTTTTTGGGGATGCCACAATCTCACTGGCTCCGAACAGTTAGAAGCAATTTAACTCCGTTTCCTTGTGCAAGCTTCACACATAATTTAAGAAAAAATTACGTATTCAGGCGGTCAAATGAGGAACTAGCGACCAAACTAACAAACTTTGTTTTCACTGGTTGTCCTAATGTATACCTACAGTAGCGACGACCTAGACTAGGGGTCGGCAACCTGCGGCTCACGATCCAAATGCGGCTCTTTGGATGTGAAGCTACGGCTCTTTAGTTCCATATATAAATACTATTTATTTTATAAAAAAAAAAAAACATTTAAAAATCGTTCTGAATCGATAAACGAGGATTAGGCACAATTTCACTTTTCAGCGCACCCCTCCCCCGTGACACGCGTCTTCACTGTCGTCAGTCCGTCGGAAGCTCTCGAATGACGCCGTCGTCGGATGTTTGTTTCTATGTAGGTTTTAATTAGCTTTCGAAGCAAGATAGTTTGGCGTCTTCACCAGTGCTTTGGCTGTGACGTATAGTTTGTTGTTTCAAGTAGAAGAGTTAGAAGCAAATTATCTTCTTAGAGGTATGTATGTACATATATAATAATAGTAATAAAACCGAAGTAAAGGTAGGTAACAGAATAAGGTAAGGTCTTGAAACGTTTTGCTTTGTGCTTGAATGAAATAAATACATTCCTCAATGAAAAAGGCATTAATCACCCAGAATTACAGAACGACAAATGGTTGTAAAATTTTTACTTTATGGTGGATATCACAGCGAAATTAAATGAGCTGAATCTACAACTGCAAGGAAATGGAAACCCGGTCTGTGTTTTGGTAGAAGAATTGGTTTTTTTTAAAGAAAAAATCATTATTTTTGCAGAAGATATTCAGAGCGGTAAATTATTTTCAATTTCTAAAGCAATATCGCAATAAAACCAGTGCAACTGTTGACACGAATTACTTCAGCACAGTTATAAAAAAATTAATCAAAACCAACAAAAACACTAGCATTCATAATAAATCCTATCAACACAAATATTAACGAAATCCACATTTAAGCCATTTGGAGTTGATACTGGATCATCGCTACAAATGCAATTGATCGATTTAGAAATCATGTATACCAGTGTTTTTCAACGTATTGAAAGAATCCCACCCCCCTCCCTAAATATTTATTTATGCAAGTACTATTTATTGTTGGCAAGAAAAAAATTGTTGCACTTAAACATTGAAATTTCGTAAATTGTATTTTGTAAATCTTCCGACTCAAAAGGTTGCCGACCTAGACTGTACCGATAAGTCTGAACATCGAAATGTTAAAATAGCAAACCGGCATAACTTCATGAACCCCATAATAAAAAGAAAACATAAAACTATTCAGATTTAAAGCACAAAAGGTTCGAGGTTTATTTTAGAGTCAAGTAAGTACATTATTTATTAAGGTGTGATTTATCATGGTATCCTTTATGTACAATCCTTTCTGAATGCAGTTTTGCAACAATTGCCCGTATTTTTCAGAACCCAAACAAACAATGAGCAAACTCGGCATGTAAAGTTTTTTTTTTACTTGTTTATTTGTAAATAGTATACAATAAGTACGTTGAAAAATTAATAGAATTTCTAAATTAACAGCTATCGACATTTAAAAATGACGTTGAATATTTTTATCATGAACCACCTGACATAACTTTGCCTGAAACATTTCGACAAACATTACATCAATAATTATTATATAACATGTCACAAGTCCTAAAAACTATTTGGAATGCGAGATGAATCTGGAACTCGTAAATATTGAGTCTTCCAAACAAAGAACTTCAACAAACTTAGTAACAAACGAGTCATTTACTCGTACAATGCAAGGAAAAAATGAGAGAATGCAACACAGCTCTGTGTTGACATAGATAACTTGAATCATTCGCCTTAATACATCATTATGCATACATCGACTAATTTAGATGTAGGAAGGTGCATTGTTTTTATCACATCCCTTCTCATAGTACTGCATTCAGTCAACTTTCATTATTTTTTTTCATTTCCAAAGCGCACATTAAGCATGCAAGAATTAAAAAAATAATAATAAATAGTAATAAAAGCCTTTATTTAGAGAGTAAATTACATTACATTATTTATAATATTTATAACACTTATCATGCATCGACTCCCTGTCTGTATGTCACTAATTGGCAAAGGCCTCCTCCATTCCATTTCTCTCTGTCATTAGCTACTCTTGTCTATGTACCACCTGCTATGGCTTTAATGTAGTCAACCCATCGTCTAAATGGTCTACCTCGTTTTCTCTTCTTGTCACTTGTGAACCAATTCATGACTAATTTTGACCATTTTAAGAAAAAAGTCAAGAAAATTTTTGTTGTCCATTGCCGTCATTCTTATGTAGGAACACGATTTTTTTAATGCTGGCAGTGTTTGGCGAATCGCCACAACGACGCATGCGCATGGAAGACCGTGCAGTTTGGAGAAATAAATTTATTCGGCTTTGATCGTCGCCTGCAAATAGTTCACAGTTCCTAGAGATTAATTTTACCTCCGTGGGTCAAGACTTCTGATAAATCGTTTGAAATCTATAATACAAATGGAGTTATTCAGTTTTAAACATTCAACCTGTTTTAGCATTAAAAAATCGTAGTTCCTACAATTTGTTGTGAAACGATTAATCTATGTATTTTCACAATCGATTTATGTAATGTTATTTTTACTGTTGGGGAAGGAAGATCTTTAGGTGGAAATGTTCCCTTTAATAGCGCGCGTGGTCGAATATAAATCTGTATTTGCACAACGAGATAACAAGCGTGTTGACTAACTAGGAGCTGGCTTAAGAGAGCGATTTCTACAAAGAAATTTATTTTTATACCACGTCATCTGCCGTACCGCTCTTGTACCTACTTTAGTGTTCAGGTTGACCACTAAAACATTCTTACATGTAATTTTGATCAAAACAGCAAATTAAAGTTCCTTCCTATCGTATGGTGTGTGCATTAAACTAAATGACGTTGAAAATAAAATGTGATGTCCCAAAAATACATAACTAGACTATCCCACCCACCGTTATGCTAATACCGCAAAAAATATTATTTTAAATGAGGTTCATCTCGACTCAATTGTTCATTTAATACATTTGCACGTCTCGAGGAAGAACGAAAAATAAGTGTTAAAAGTCATTTTCTCCCCCTGGCGAGGTGGGCACACCCATTAAGTTGTTAGGAACGCACATTCTTATATTTTGAGAAAATAAAAAATAAGTACGTTCTCTTCTCGCATACCAAGTCTCCATCTTATCTCAACACAACAGTTTGCCGTAACGACGGACGCCAGACTCGAGAATTTCCTCCAGTTGAAAAAATACGCGGGAACAGACATTTTGTTTAAATTATGCCAATTAGAAGTTATCAGCGTACGGGCAGTGCCAGGAACACGCTTTAAAATTAGTATTATTATGGCGGAATACTTCTAGCTGGCTTCAAGTTTCCGCGGGAATTTATCGCGCTGGGAATAAATGCTGTGCGGCTCATGAACTAAAAACAATTTTCAGAATTCGTACAACTGATGGTGCTCTCGTGTTTCCATTTTCTTCAATTGCAACGAGGTTTCTGCATCAGGAAGTTGATGAATGTTAAGCACTTACTAATAATTGTTATTCAGGTGTACGACTGAATACTTAAGGTTTGTATTGTTGTTTGTGAGAAAGAATTGAACCAGAAAAAAAGTATTTTATCAAGAAGACGCTTTAAGAATTATCTTATTTTCGGTTTTTTAATATTAGCTCCACATGGGAGGCCGTGAGGAAAACAAATTTCCTTTGAGGCCTATATCAACTTTGGGGATACTGTGTGGAGGATATTTTTGGAGAAAGAAGGGAAAGGATGTTCTGGAAAGAAAAAAAGGTATTAGGAGTGAGTAGGAATCCGAGGTCAATGTTTCCGGGAGTGACGGACGTATTAATCCATCTCTCCCACTGCGGTACAAGGCGATGGATCGACAGAGTCGGGTGCAGAGGTAAAAAGGTCTTCATCAACCATCGGCCCGCTACGCAGTGGGTAGGCAAATGCATTCGCCGCCGAGACCTAGACAAAGCTCACCCCTACTAAGTCACCAAACGTACCAAACCTCTTGAGGTGATCTATGGCAGGGGTGTTGGTTGTCCAATAAATGGTTCTCGGGGGTGCGGTACCTATACCGCCTCCCAAATTGAATGTGATGTTACGGCAATTCGCCTTCAGAATTAACCGGTATTTTTAATGTTAGGCATACAAAAGTTCCAACCGTATTTCGATAGTGGGGTCATAAGCAATCAAGACAAGGGGAGAAACTGTCACCGAACTACGATCAAATTGCACGGGCTATCAATGCGGTGGAGCCAAAGAATGTTAGGCATAGGTAGAAACAAAGGCGGGGCGCCTCTGCGCGTAGATGCGATACGCAGTATGCGATGTGGGTGAACGATGTTGACGAAACTTTCTACGAATCCGGAGGTCGCCAGTTCACATCCCTGTGTGCGCAAATAAATTTAATTACATTAATTCTCATTTAATTTCAGCCTCACAACATACCCCAATAATTAGTTACGCCAAAGTTACTTTACTAGCGCTTCGTTGGGAGCAGTGGGGACTTGTGTGGTACGCAAATAAAAAAATTGTGTTTTTTGCATATTTTTGACATTTTAAATAGGTATTTACCTATGTGATATTTGGAATTATCGGCATTTTTAGTGAAAAAACACTTTTTACACAGGTTTTATAAATTTGCGCACCCACAAGCATTCACACCCCGCTGCCACGAAGGTTGTTATTGAAGAACGGTTTTGACGAATTATTAACTAGCAGACCCGGACACACGTTGCGGTGGCTAACGAAACAACGCCACGCCATTACCCAAACTTTATAACCAACGCCATCTTTTAAATCAAATCAACACCGCATGCCAGCCCGCTGCACGCTTGCCATTTTATTTATATATTTCAACCAATTTACACAAAACCTTGACAAATTATATACCTAAAAATCTTTCTGATTGATCACTCTATCTATTGGTGAAACCCGCATGAAAATAGGTTGCGTAGTTTAAAAGATCTAAGCGCACAGACAGCAGGAGCGATATCACTTTATACTAATTCATCATCACAATAATAACAACAAAAAAATAAACTAGAACATAATCTCTAAAAATATTTCATCACCATATCAAATTGAAAGCAAAGTACATACGCATTATTTGAAGGCACCAAATTGTTACAACTTTATTATATGTACCTACTCTGACAATACTGTCAGTTATTATGTCCACTTGTCTTCATGAATATATATTTTATTAATATAAGTACTTGTAATAACATACTCTGTGTAACTATGCATTTTACAATGGCACTCCAAAATTCAAGCACGAGAAATGTTTTCTCTATTGAATTGGGTAGTTTCATTAAAAAGAAATTTACATATTGTTATTAGTTTTAAGAATCAAATGTTTTACTATGAATCTGTATACGTATGTATTTAAAAAAAAAAAACTATGTAAAAATTATACAGAAATGTGAAGCAGGGTATCGAAAGTGGTTATTTTTTATTATTAACAGTTTCTACAATTGAAGAAGTTCGCAATGTAATCCGTATTACATTATTTTAAAGAAAAGTTATTAATTTTGCCAGACGAATCACACGATAAAAATTTGAGATCCAACCATCAGACAAACCAACAAGCGCATCGTGACTTCTAACGTACTTTGAAAAAATAAATGAAAACACTGCTAATGAATTAATTATGCGAAACTGTCAATAAACTGGCTCATGTGCCCGCGGCAGTTTGTTGTGCAGTGTGTTAAAGAACAGTCTATCGAAACATCAGATAAAATCTCTTTATTTTATTCACTCGGCGTATAAAGGGGCGGTTCTACCCACACCTCCCCCTCCCGGGTGGGGGTGGATGGTGCCATGAACTTACAAAGTAGACTGGGCCTTGCATGGAATTGATTTCTACTGATATGTACTGAAAGTATTTTAGCTGTTAAACTACCTTACTTAGTAGAATTACAAATTCCATTATATCGTTAATCACAAATATATGAACTCACGCAGGTGCAAGGAATAATGAAAGTAGATAAGTAATACAGAAAAAAATAAACGTTTTGCCAGCTAAAAGAATTACGCATAGTTCGTTTTGTTAAAAATTTATTATTTCTTTAAACATAATTTTTATATAACTGTGGTGCCCACTTTTGCCGAATTCATTGCGCCGCCACTGGCACCGTAAGAACACGCGAGATATACTAGAAAATACCTACAGCGTAAGGCACCGCGCGCCAGTACATATCTACCTACAACCATAATTGCTACAGCCGGTTAATAATTCCATCACTTACGCGAAAGGTCTCGAACTAATGGCCACTCAATACAACGGCCGCAGAACGCTCGAGCAATTTCTTCGATTTGCGTGAATTCGCAACATTACCTGGCGCTCTAGCAAGCTACTCTGCCGGTCGCACATATAAAAGGCGACTCAAAACTGCGCTAGCTGGTCAGTCCCTAGCCTCCATTCACCGGTTGACACATACATACCGGGCAGTGATTACAACAGTACAGTGCCGCAACAAAACACAAGCCCTCGCCGGGCCGCCCGCAGTCAGCATCATGTGATTTGCAAGTTTATCCAGTGTGACTCCAGGAACATGTCCAACACCTTCGAGGACTCCTTCTCCAACTACCATCCGCTGTCCGGCCCATTTGCGCCTCGACATGAGATGTCACCCGACCTATCAACTACCAAGACCGCACGCGCTTGCTGTTCATATAGGTGCAACCCGTTCTCTGGCATTTGAAATCCATCGCGTTCCACTGCCAGAGATCATCCTCATCGCCTCTCAAGTTTCCTTCCTGCGTCACGTGTGTGCTCCGACTCAAAGGACACATAGCCGCCATATCCCGTCAGCACGACGACGATCGACCACCTGGACTAAGGTCACTTCTACACCACCACGGTGTAGAGCAACACGCCGGCTCCCTGAAGACCTGTGATCTTCACCGCCGCAGCTTTTTGACCATCATCACGCAGCAGCAACACTCACTGTACCTCTGTTACTCCGCTCCGCTTCGACCTTTGCTACGTAGCCCAATAAATACTGACTCACTACATCGACTGACGCCTTTCATTTATCTCCCGTCTCTGCCAATTCGCGGCCCGCTCCCCCATACCTTTGTTTACATCACTTTTAGTGATGTAAACAAAGTTTTTAATTTTTTAGTGATGTAAACAAAGTTATTTGTCTTTGCATTAAAATAAATAATGCCATCACAAAGTGAAAACCTTTCCGAAGAAGCTTTCTTTGAAAAATTAAAGATATTGGAATACAAGAGATACGCCGTGATGGCCGCCCGAACGTCGGCAGACATAATTTGAATGCGCAAAAAAATCGTCCACTTATTTGATTTTGTACTGTCGTCGAGTGCAGTTCCTCCTCGTTTTTTTTAAAATGCCGTCTTTTCCAGTGTAACTTAGTAAAAATATGGCACGCCAAGCAAACTTCAATACAAATGGAATATCATTTCACCATAAAGTATAAAATTAGATTATGATACAAATTTTTAATGATTTTTCAAAGTTTTTATAGACGTAGGCCACGGCGGAGGTATCATGGCCGTCACAATCAAATCTAGTGATTGGATTCGAATACGTTTAAATACCCACTATCGATATTTCATTACATAAACCCATTTTAATTTAACAATTAAAAATTGTGTCTATGGTTGTAAATGCTGACGGTTGTAGAAAAAAATTTAATGTTTTTTCTTTTAAAATACAAAATAGTATGTGTTATTTTGGTATTTACTTTGTATGTGGAACTACATTTTATTAAAAAAATTATTAATTTGTGAAAGAGTCGCCACGCTTTTAAGCACATATTATAGAAATCACACTTCATTTCAACAATTACTACAAGAAACAACTATTTACGTACACCAAATAGGTTTGATACAAAACTTCGCTAATGTCAAATCCATACAAAAAAAACATGGCGGAAATGGAGGTGTTTTATACTATGGGTAATTTTTAACTTTGAATGAAAATCGTATTTGAATGCATATTTTTTCCGTCTATCACGACTGAAACCGATGGTTCTTGTGGTAATTAAGTTTAAACGTAGTTTAATAACCTATTTGGTGTACGTAAATAGTTGTTTCTTGTAGTAATTGTCGAAATGAAGTGTGGTTGTCATAATCTATGCTTTAAAACGCGGCGGCTATTTCACAAATTAATGTAATTATCATCAATAATAAAAAATAATAATACAATAATTAATAAAACAAATGGTTAACTAATTTTCACAAAGGCTTGCGTGCTTAAAAAATGGTTTTGTGAAAAAGATTTTTGTACTAATCTTTTTCTTCTCTTTGATTTTCTCTGTATTTTCGTCTGATTGTATTAGAACCTAATAATTTCTTCTTATTTTATTTTTTATTTTATTGAGTTTAAATATACCTTACATCCATTGTTTAAAATAATAATGTAATTTAAAAATATGTACTTACATTACAGATCCTCAAATCTATTTATAATGTTTTTAATTATTAAAAACATTACAAGTAGATTGTAAGTAAGAACCCATAGATAAACTTATTTGTACTGTAGCAGTTTAAGCCATCGATTCATAAGGAAGATTCTGCACAGACTGTATAAATAAATATCGTTACTTCCACTCTGAATGCATTTTTAAATTTTTAATTTTATGCAATTTTATTTGACAGACGTATATTAACAGGTTATGGTCAGCAGGCGACCATAAAACATGTTCGCTTGGAACACAGAAAAAAAATACAATAAAGAAGGTTGAAACTTAGTTTTCTCTGTTTTTATTTTCCCTTAGGTATGGGAACAGACATATCCACATACCATACAATGCAGGATATCATATTATACTGATGTCACTGAATGCCAATTGACAGGTCGGCAGATGGCTGTTTTTTCCCGGAAAAGGTTTTTTTTCATGAGTTTCCTTATTCCCTAAGGCGATGCGGAAGAATTTTAAACAAAAATACATGACCGAATCCTTCCCACCCCAACACAACACAAAGAGTTACGTAAGTATTTATGGCCGCAGAAGGCTGTCGCTGGTGATGATGATACATGCAATTTCAGTTGGGATTTTAGGTAACAATTTTTCCCAACCGAGAAAACATAAGCAGCCCTACTAAAAAAACACGGCGCGACCGATTAACTGTATTATTGCAATAACATAAATAAACCTCGTGTACACTAAAACACGTGTTATTACCAATAACGTTTCTTACGTGGTCACGCTGTTAAAATATATTGAAGATCTGACAACGTTGTATATGGTTTTAATTTACTAGGAAAAAATTTTGTTTTAATTTTTCTCCGCAAGGGGCATTATTGGCGCGCCTATGCATTAGTTCTTCGGCCCGCGACAGCCCGCGATGACAAAACAGCAAACAGCAAGTTTTATGGCGGGATATCAAAAATTTGTGATTTTACTTAATAATTTCTATTGTAGTGACGAATTTACTCTTCTGTTCACATAATTGATATATTTACCATGTTATTTGTGTGGTTTACATCAGTTTAATCAAGTTATTGTATAAACGCCGTACTTTCAAAGTTGAACTGTCAGAATATTGTTTTTTATAGGTTTCTTAAAAGATAAAATTTTCATTTTAAGATCTTTATTTTAAGAGAATTTCTAAGTGATAATTTTTTATAATATTAAAATCTAATACATGTGTTTGTAAACGTATCAAAAAAATTAACGTCTTTAGAGATGCAAGAATTCTGTTTTAAATTTCGGTATTATTTCTAAGTTATTTTTTTGGCAATAAAAAAAACTTTGAAAATTTTTATTATTTTTTTATTGTTTACACGATGAAAAGGTGAATAGTTTCCTTCCAAATTTATTACATAAAAGGACTGTGTTTTTTAAATTTTGATTTTATTTAAATTTCTCTACATTTTGGTCAAAAATGTTGTGGGAGGAAATTTTTTTTCATTTTTTTCCAAGTTTGAATCTTAAAATATGGCAGTTTTTGAAAGCTACAGTGTATTTCAAATACACAAATCTAAAAGGTAATTTTATCTTGTTTTCATAAATGGTATTTGTTTTTACGACACCTTCAAAAATAAGAAATATATAGAACATTCAAAATACTATGGAAAAATTACAAATATCGTTCGGACATCAACGGTTAAAACAGAGATAAACTACCCTCTCAGGCCGTGGAAACCATGTGTATTTCTTTCAAAGAACAAATTTTTAATTAGTAATGTTTTCACATCCACGGCCGTTTGTCAATTGAATAAAATTTTCACTGGGTTTTTTAGTAAGGCTGAAGGTCTCTAAATCTATAAGAACCAGATAACATTTTAAACACCCACATGACGTAAAAATTGTTGATGCCATTCTATTTGTATAAAGAACCCTAGCTTTAAATTCAGTTATTTAAATGATTCCCACTTAATGGAAAATAAGAATCTAGAAAAAGAAAAAAAGAGGCACTTATTGCATTTGTTTAATAAAATTATTTATGCTCGGCCTGGTTAAGGGTTAAAGAAGTCTTGTAACCACAAACTGCTAGAAAATATGAATATTACATACTATGAACAACTAAAAAAACCGAAAATAACGTAAAAGATAGAAAATACGTTGTTTGGCAATACTACCGACATGGTTTTTTTTTATCTTAGTTGCTAGATCATTTTTAAAAGGGTTTTTTTTATTTATCCGAAATGAGCCCAGTCTATCATGACATCGGCCACGAGGCGCGGTGGGAGTTGGATATCGCAGCGACAATTAGTGGTACGGAGGGAGAGCAAATTAAAAGAATATCCCGTCCGATCATCGATGATCGATTGTTAATTATTTTCCACCCCGCCGCGGCCCGGCTCCGCCCGGGAGTGCCCGGGTTTCTCGGCCTGGTTTAATTGCCGTAATGCGTAGCCCGAAGGAGAAAAAACATTTTCAACAAATTAAAGCGCCCGACTGGATACTCAGCTTTCCGGCGTTTTAACGAGGATAATTTTTAATGAGGAACTTATTATAAATAGGCATTACAAGCTTAAATCGAAAAATTAATTTGATTCTTGGATGATTTCGTAATAATTGTGTTTTTATGACCGTAAAAATAAGTTAAGATTTTTTTACTTCATTACCCTCTGTTCGTTTATTGCTGTTCCGTTCATTTACAGGATTGGTGCGAACCTAATTATGTTTTAATTTATTAAAGAAGTTTTTCAAATTATTATTATTTTTTTAAATTAAACTACTGCTTTTAAAGTTAAACTAGTCATACTTATTTATTCGTGCCAGTTATCGCACCTTATAATATACAATGAAATAATAAGGTTAACCATTCAAATTTAATTTTAATAATTGATCAAAAGGGCGATAACGTATCTTTTGCTATAAGTCAGCGTTACGAGATAATTGCCAAAAAGGCAAAATCCGTCGGATACTGGAAGGCATCCGTCGTGCGTTATCGGCTGTCAAATTTTTGTGATTTTTTGACGTTCGATGGCTTGTCTATGCGTGTGTTAAATGGATTAATTACTTTTTTTGTTTTGAAAAGTTTTAATTTTCCATGTACATTTATTACTTTAATTTTAAATTTTCCGACCGGTTTCGACACGTCCGTATCATTAACGAGCAAACTTAAAACTGACATAATTCTATACAAGTACAAAAATTAATTAGGCGGGGGAGAACGGTGGGAGGAGTCAAAATTACGTGAAAACATCGTAAGTAGAGGGGATTTACATGGTGCTATTATTTTATTAACTTTTTTTTTTGTTAATTTCTAAAGTTTCTTAAAACTAAGACTTTTCAAAACAAAAATGTCTAGAAATTGTTACATAGTCAATGCCCAAGAAATACAAAAAAGGATTAATTACCTTCTTAAGGGCCCGCAACCGGGATTTGTACCGATATTACATATTTCCCTTACACACGATAAGTTTAAAACCTCTTAAAAAATATCTGTTATTCTTGAAGATAATATCTAGACCTTGCCCGCGCCGAAACGCAAATTATAAAAAATTCTCTCGATAGAAAAAAATCGCAAAGCATGCTCCAAAAATTATTATTAAAGCGTTTGTTTCAGTTATTTTACAAGTTATATGTATGAAAAATTCACAGTGTTTCTTTAAATGCTGTTTAAGATAATGCCCGCGAAATTTTTGCTCTATTTTAAACGAGTCGTGTTTTATTAAACATTGTCGCAATTTTCGCATCGATTTTGTCACTGTAAATGTTAGCGCTCTCCTCTAACATTCGTAATTTCGTATCTCTCCATTTTAAAAACACGAACTATTAAATGATGTTTTTTCGAGAGGTTTGTTTTTGAACTGGCAACATTGTTTCTACAGACTGTCAATTTGACAGTTGATTTGTAGTCAATACGTTTTACCATTTCACTATGAATAGAATGACGTCAGAACAGCGCTTGTAAATTGTGCAAATTTATTTTATTGCGTTTATTTTTTTAATAAATTTTATTTAGTTTATTGCGGGAAATATTTGGTGAGCGCATAAAATCACACTAATGGACCTGTGAACTGGCCTCCACGATCGTGTGATCTCTAGATTACCTTCTTTGGGGGTAAGTGAAGTCACTAGTCTATGCTGATAAACCAACGACGCTGGCCATTTGGAATGCAACATTCGCCGTGTTATTGCCGATATATGGCCCCAGTTGCTCGATAAAGTTGTCGAAAATTGGACTTACGATTGCTCTTCATTAGAGCTAGTCGTGGCGCTCATAAGCTCGAAATCATATTTAAACAATAATGACATAAAATTATCTATTAAAGAAAGCAAATATCATAGACATTAACACTATTTTAATATGTTTTTTTTTTCATTTTGAAAATACCTCTAAAAAAACACCCTTATTTATAAGTAAATAAAGATACCCCTTTGGCTTGACTTAATTTAATTTTGTATATATGTGTCTCTATATTTTATGTATAAGCTGTTTGTCTCTTACAAATAAATAAAAACTATGCACCTATAAGCCTAATAGCCATTCATAAATGACTATCCTTTGTCGTATTATTTTGATATATATGTTAGCGGCCGATCGTATAATCAGGCGGATCCTGATGCGCCTAGCCACATCGTGATATGCCGCCAATTTTCTATTTACGCATGCATTATAAGCGTCTGGTATAGGGCTAGCAGATTCTTCAGTCAGTGACCAGCTGCTAACCCTGTACAAATCTCAAGTGTGCCCATCAATCGAATTTGTCTGGAGCCCCAAAATACTTGATAATCCTACTCGATTATGTGCAAAGGGGGGCGCAATTTCACAAGCCGTTGTTGACAGTTTGATTATCACCTCCATTGCAGACGCAATGTAGGCATGCTCACTCTATTCTACAGGTATTTTAAAGGATTCTGCTCTAGTGATCTAGCTAGCAGCATTGATCCCCTGTGCACAGGTACCCGTCCGCAGTTGATTTTGGTTCAAGAGAATGGGTCGTTTCTTCGGCTCGTTTTTGTGTAAGTGTTCCGGCATCTGTTTTTCCTACTTCATATAACAAGGGCCTCTTCAAGACCCGCAATAATACATCCCTTCCTACAGCCCCTCTCTTAAGACGCATCATAACGCTGCCCAAACATAAAAAATATAGTGAAAATTCAATTACAATAAAATTGACTTTAAACTGTAAAACTATTATTATTTTAATTATGTTATAAATTAAATTTTATCTTTATATTACTTTTTATTGGTATACCGGACCGGTTTCAATCTGTTACGGTTAATTTCAGACTGGTACCTACTACCTACGTGCATTATTTAAACTAAGGCATTTATTCGTAAAATTTTGAATGTCAAGATTAGAGTACGAGTAAAACATGAATTAATGTAAATTTTACTTTTTAAATTGTCATGTAATTAAATCATTTTTCGGAAAAAAACATTGCAATGTAATTCTACCACAAATGTATTAACAGTTTGAAAAATGTACATCCAGGTACACCGATTAACAAAATTTTCCCATACGATTTGTCGAGAGGTTAACATTTATAGTTTTGACGATTCCATGAAAGATGATCTGCCGACAGTTAGCCCCCCGACAATTGGCCCTCGGCATTCGTTTATACAATATGCAGTCGGTTTAAGGAAAATACTTACACAAAATATACCTAAGTGTCCCCGAAGGGGTGTGCAGAGGGATGTACCGCCGAATAACTAATGTATGAAAGATATTTTCATTCAAATGCATCAAGAATCAAACTACTTGTCTATAATACTGTATACATCATCGTATACGTACAAAAAATCGACACAGTAAATAAATTCGCTTAACCCGTAGCGGAATTGCGGTATCCTGGTGGGCACACATGTGAAGCAATTGTTTCCTAGAGTAGCATTGAGCTTTTTAAAATAACAGACCTCATATAAATATATTTAACTAACTAATACTGCCAACTATTTTCCATTATCAAAAACTTCCTTAAAAATTTGAAAAACGTCTTATTTACCTACATTTTTGTCATTCAGTTCAGTTATTGAATTTTAAAAAAAAAGTCAAAAGTTCCGCTACGGATATTAATCCATATCAAATTATGATTAAATATATTTTTGATGTCGCTTTTAGATTTGAAACAGGTAAATAACACACAAAAATATAATTTTATAATAAATATAATTTAACAGGGCCAACTGTCTGGGGATCAACTGTTGGGTTGCCAGTTTTGACGTCACGAATAATAGGGTCGTTGACTTACAGTAACGACCCAACGTCGGCATTATTCGTCTTGTGTTTCGAGATTATATCCACGCCCGTCTCTGGTAAACTGACAAGTCGTAACTTTATTTCAATTCCTCCAACAACTTCAGAACAAATAACAACCCCATCGGAGTATATGACTTGTATGAACGGGGAGATGGATAATTTTAAAGCTTGTGAAACTACCCCTACGTTCATAAGAAATTATTCAAATTACTTCAGATCTGTTGTTTGAACTTTATGCGAACAGCACTCATATTATGATTAAAAAGAACTTATGAGTTGAAAGCATTTTAACTGATTAATTATTATTATGGTATCTGAAATGTGTTGTTTATTATACCTAGAGAAATGATAAACATATTTAAATTTATATTCTGTGGTTCAATTTTTTTTTGATTTATTTATGAATTTTAATTTAAGTAATTTGTACATGTACATTTAAGTTTACAAAATTTCTAATTAATTATAATATTTCATATTGCATACTAAATTTCATGAAGTTTTATGTAGTTCCTACAATACATCTTGAACTTTCCAATTGGTGTGGACTTTAATGTTTCTGGTAGCGTGTTATATAACTTCAATCCTTGTACAGTGAACTGTTCTGCGTTTTCGCCTTGTCTTTTTTTTAAGCCTGATTTCATTGCACTTCCTTGTGTTATGCCTGTGAATATCCTCGTTGAATATAATTTTATTTGAGAAGTATTTTGGTAAAATGTTGTTTATTATTTTATGTATAAATATCATCGTATTCAAGGTCAGCATCTGCTTCATGGTTAGCCAATTCAGTTCCTTTAACATTTTGTTTACTTTTGAAAATCTGTTTCGCCGAAGTATTATTCTCGTTGCCCTGTTTTAGAGAATTTGAAACTTATTTTGTTCTCGTTCGTTACATAGGAAAAGTATAGTTGAGCAAAAGTTAACAGCCTTACTAAAAAACCCAGTGAAAATTTTATTCAATTGACAAACGGTCGCGGATGTGAAAACATTACTAATTAAAAAATTGTACATAGAAAGAAATACACATTGTTTACACGGCCTGAGAGGGTAGTTTATCTCTGTTTTAGTAATGACGTCTGAACGAAATTTGGAATTTTTTTCAAAGTATTTTGAATGTTCTATATATTTCTTATTTTTAATAGTGTCGTAAAAACAAATACCATTTATGAAAACTAGATAAAAATACCTTTTAGATTTTTGTATTTAAAATACAGTTTAGTTTTAAAAAACTGCCATATTTTAAGATTCAAACGTGGAAAAAATTGGAAAAAAATTTCATACCAAAATATTTTTTATGAAAGTGTAGAGAAATTTATAAAAAAACTAAATTTAAAAAATACTGTCCTTTTATATAATGAATTTGGAAGAAAACTGTCACTTCACTTTTTATATCGTTCATACAATTAAACAATATAAAAAATATATAACAATTGTTCCGAGAGAGTAATAGAAAAATTCTGACACTTTGAATTCACTTCCAAACAATATAAACGTTGATAGCTCGAATTTGGTATTTTTTAACACATGCACAAGCCTTTTATTTCATTAAATAATATTACTTTTATGGAAGTTTTATTAAACTTAAGTGGATAAAAAATAATTTATTCGAAATAACCTATATGTTTATTTTAACCAAATTAAATTAACAACAGAGACATTATAAAAGCACAAAAACTGACAAAAATGTCACAAATAATAGAAATTATATTCATTTATGATAATAATATAACAGTGAATCTATCATAAACAGAAATCATGTTTAAAAACGTTAAATAACTGCGCATGATATTTTACAAGTCACGAAAGTAAAAAAGCCGCGAATTTATAGGAAAAAAAATGGTCGCTAATGATGGCCGCGCATGCGCAGATCAAGCAAAAACAATGCAACTAACCTAATAATGTGACCATCTTATTAGTAACCATGTAAAAACGCAGTGCACCGCGCAAGTAACAAATATGCAGGTTAACCATCGTTAAGGCGTTTTGTTATTAGTAAGGCTGAAAATGTGGAGCAAATTGATTTGTAGATAGTGATTGCAGTTTTACTAGATAGTTTTTACCGAATTCTTCCCAAAAAAGATATTTTTTCCCCAATTTCCTTTGTGTGTATTCTGCATGCTTGTTGAATGTTAATTTGGAATCTTATATAACTCCTAAGTATTACATTTCACCAACATTTTCAATAATCTCACTATCAATTTTAATTTTGCTTTCACTGAATGCCTTCTTGTATCCAATCACCATACATTTTGTTCACAAAACTCTCTAAGAGGGATTGGCGGAGAGTGATTTACTGACTTCCATCATCCCTTCGATTGGTCGACCTATCTGTGAGGAAATGGTGTATATTTAGATGTTTTATGAGGTGGAAAGAAACATATTTAATACCTACACACTTAACAAAAACATCGTTACCGTAAAACGGGGTGATATTGTTCAATTTTCTAAATATCTAAATAATTTTTTAATTTGTTTGTGGCACAGATTTATAAAATTTTATGTCGTATTCATTACATACGTTTAAACCATCAACTGCATGTAAAATATGTTTATCTCTACATCTCTACATATTCTCTACATATTATAAATTAAAGTCCCCCGCGTCGTCTATCTCTCTGTCTGTCTGGCTGTCTATCTGTTCGCGATAAAGTCGAAAACTACTGAACGGATTTTCATGCGGTTTTCACCAATAGAAAGAGTGTTTTGTGAGGAAGGTTTAGGTATGTAATTGGTCAAAGATTTGTATAAATTGGTTGAAACATAACGGTAATTGTTAGAAGTGTCGGAAAAAGTCAAGCCGCCTGGTAGCTTTAATCGAAAACGCTGCCTAATCCTTTAGGGATATAACAAAACAATGCATAGTGGGATATTCCTCTTTTATAGATCTACAAAAAAGTCCGCGAAGGCATATATCTGTCTTTTAAGGATAGCTTACTATACCCATTCTATCTTCTAAAAAATGGTCACGTACATTACGGTAATTGAGATGTTATTTAGACGGATACAGCATTAATGCTTATTAACTTAAATACGTTAGTCGTTAGTTACCCCAAGCATTTAATGCATATTATTATAATCTTTTACACCATCTCTACGTATTATAAATTAAGTCCTCCGCGGCATCTCTCTGTCTCTTCGCGATAAACTCAAAGACGGCGGTGGTTATAAAGGTTGGATAACCATCCAGAAGATGACGTTGTGTTTTATTAGCCACAGCAACGCGTGGCCGGGTCAGTTAGTATTATATAAATACACATTTTTTAAATTTTATTTTATATGCACATAAATGTTTGGGGATTCAAAATCGAATATAAAGTTTATTACAAGGAATCGCCAATCCCATCCCATTCGAATATTCCATTAGTTATAATAATAATGGTATTTATGTATAAGCCCAATAAAATAAAACTCTAGCAGAGCGCGTTATATTTTATTATTCTGAGATACCGAACTAATAGCAGCGATGCCAACATTATTGAATTATACTATAAAATGTTAACTTTGTAAAAAATAAAAAATAAATCGTTTTGCAACATTTACAGCGAGAGTGACAATAACAACATACCACCACCTTCCTTTATTGAGAGCATACATATCCCTGCTGTACACATCAATATAAACGACGTTAAATCTAAAATTAAATCTCTAGACAAAAACAAAAAGGCCGGACCTGATAACGTTAACCCCAATATTATCATAAATTGCATTGCTTCACTAGCTGAGACGATTTGTCTATTGTTTAATCAATCGCTTGACTCAGGTTGCTTCCCGGACATTTGGAAACGTTGTTATCTAACGCCTATATTAAAAAAGGGTTATAAAAGTGATGTCACTAACTATAGACCTATATGTAAGCTATCTATAAATCCGAAACTTTTAGAAAAATTACTTCTTGATAGAATTTCCCCACGTATTAACCATCTCATTGTTCCAAATCAACGTGGATTTTTGTCGGGCAGGTCAACTCTGACAAATCTCTCATTATATGAAAACCTTATATCAAATGCATTAGCTAACAGAACCCAAGTCGATTCCATATATGCAGATTTTATCAAGGCCTTTGACAAAGTGTGCCATACCATTTTAAAATACATTCAGATTCAATCGAAAAAGTTCAACACAAATTCTCAAGACACATTAGTTTTAACCTCGGTATTCCAGTTGAAAACATAAATTATAATTACTTGATGAAAGATTTAAATTTATTAATACTCTCAGATCGAAGAATTATATCCGATTTAATATTTATGTTCAAATGGTAGAATAGACAGTCCTGATTTAACTAAGCTCATTGAATTTCATATTCTCACGAGAACCACTCGTTCTAAAATACTTTTTAAATGCAACAATAATAGGACTGAGTATACGAAACAATCGCTTTTATCTAGGTTGCATAAAGTTACTAATAGATATGCAGATGTGATAGATCTATTTAACTGCACGGAACATAGGTACAAGAAGGCTATGCTATCATATTTTTTTAATCACTTTTAATATTATTTGTATTATAGATTTTTGCATGTAGATGTATCTTTGGAGTCACTTCCCAATGTAACGTCACAATTAACTGTTATACATACACTGTAATATCATAACTAATATTTTGCGTATGAATTTGTGACATGTAATTAGTGTTTATGGCGTACTTATGCCGTTTGTATTAAATAAATAAATACTAATGATCTCGAACTCATCGAAAGTTCAGAATTTAATAGCCTCAACCGAGTTTCATGCCATATCGAGAATAATGAAATTTATTAGATAATGTAAATTGGAAAATATTTGAAAGTGAATTTTTATACAAAATGAATATAAAAGGACTCTAAGTACCCTTTAAAGATCATTAGAGATTATAATTTAAAAACAGATGGGGCAAAAATGACAACAGTCAGAAGCCTCGATAATATATATATATATATATATGATATTTAAAAAAAATATATATATATAAATATATATATATATATATATATGATATTTAAAAAAAAAAAAAAATTACAGCGAATTTTGTCGAAAATATGATGTTTTATTTTAATTTGTGATGATCTTGCTGTTCCATTCAGAAGACAGACAATTTGTTTCGAAATCAAATATTTGTTTGGCTAGAGTATATCTAAAAAGTTGTTTCTATTCACATTAACTCCGTCTGTAAGTAAATCTCAGACATTCATCAATACATGAAAATCATTAAAACAACTCCGACTGAATGAGTTCGGGCATCCATTTCTGTTACTCTCGGTCTGGAATTTCGTTTTGTTTTCATTTTTTTATAAATATTATTTATTTATAATATTTTCACGAGATTTGGTAGCGAGTAAGTTTTTTTCTTTTATTATCTTCTTGCAGTCCACCCGAGAGGAAATGGTGTAGGCAAATGCCATATGGAATTCAAATAAACAACAAGAGTAAATTCTGTAGGTATATGCTATATGGAATGCAAAGTAACAAAGTAATACCTAAAAATAATCTAAACACTTGAAAAACATCTTTAATTATACACCTCTTTTTTGTTTAATCTGATGTCGACAATAATATGAATTTCCGCAACATAAGAGAAAGAAATTTTTTTATGAGGTTTTTTTTTGATAAACTTTTCAAATAAAAGCGCGTGTAACCTTGGCAGACCAAATTAAATTCTACCTTTTCAAAAATTTATTTTTAGTATTGAGAGAGACTTTATCAAAAGACGCCCACTACCAAATCTGGACCAGTAAAAATAACTCTTTCCGTGTTTTCTTCCAATTATGGAATAATTGAATACATTTTTTTTACACGTTGTTTTAAGGTTTCAATTTTTGTTTTTAGGGAAATACGAGTATGTATTAAAATTGTGACTGTATTGCACGATAGGGTTTTTTTGTGCTATTTTTAAAGATTTTATTTGGATGCTCTTTTAATTTGATCTACACGAAATTTTCTCAGCACGAAACATCAATAGCCCTTTAATCACATTATGCCATATAATATTATTAAAGGGCTATCACAAAATCGAATCACAAAACTCGTTCTATTTTTTTTCTATTATCCAGTCGAGCGACAGACCAAATAAAAACTTTTTTCACGATTTGCTTGCGATTTTTTGGAGCAGTTTTGAATATTTTCCGCCCACATTAAAAAAATCATACCTCCGAATTTTAATATGGAGACATACACACTGATAATAGTTCTATATAGCCAATGAACTCATCTATCTTTTGTCGATTATCACTTATTCGTAGGATTTATAAAAAAAATATTATACTACTTAATTACTTACAAATAAGTTAAAATTTGCCAAAATTGGCAGCAAGGCAATCCGAGGTATTTTAAATAGTGCCATATTGTGGCATAAAGCGCTCCAGTGGTTATGGTCAAATAAATTATGTTAACAAAATTAGAAAGAATAAAAAGCCAAGAAGGAGGGGGGGGGGGGTGGTACCCGTTATTGAAAGTAAGTAGATTTTTGGTATTTTGAAAATTAATCTTTTCAGTTTGGAACACGAATATCAATTTAAAGAAATAATAATTTATGTTTATACAGGGTGTTAAGGGACGTACTTGACTTACTTTAACCAGTGATTCCTGACATTATTTGGAGTAAAAAATGTAAATGAAATTTTGGTCTCCGGTGACTTTTTTTAACAACTTTTTTTTTTTTCACAATTTTTTTCTTCAAAATCAAACAAAAAAAAAATTCTTCCACACTTCGTCACTGGTCACTCAGCCGGGTGTCTGACGAACCCCTTACCCCGCCTCCAACTGTTCAACAACTACCATTTTTTTATGTTTTTGTAGAAAAAATAAAAAAATAAAACATCAAAAATGTCACCGGAGACCAAAATTTCATTTACATTTTTTACTCCAAATAATGTCAGGAATCACTGGTTAAAGTAAGTCAAGTACGTCCCTTAACACCCTGTATAGATTCAACATTTAACGAATTAAAAGATCATAAACATGCTGTGTATTTGATTAATCTTGACACATTAAAAGAGAGCTAGTTATTATTCAATATTCTTTCAAATATATCTAAAACTTCCATAAAAAAAAATAATTGTTCGTATTCCTGCATATTATGTTAAATACCTACCAGTTACATAAATGCATGATAAAATATATGTACTTTTTCATTTTGTGTGTGCGACAAGGACAACCTCCCCCCCCCCCCTACCCCCCCTCCCATCACACCGCCCACCTTCACCGCCAGGAAGCGAAAATGATTCAGTGCGGACTTAACTCGGGGACACTGATGCTGAAATACTGGTTAGGTATAATATTACAGGCGTAAAGAAAATTTCAGGATTTCGCACGTTAAACTTTTACATAGAAGTAAAAAATTCATTCATTTTTCTGTAAAAATGATTTCGTTTTTGCTTTCATTGTCGTTTTTATTTATTTTGTAAATGTATTTTAACTTCAAACTCTGTAGATGTTAAGCGGATATATCGGGTAGTATCAAAAAGTCAGTTAACTCTGGCGGTACTGCATTTACAAAAAACTTTCACAACCAAATGAAACAAAATGCCTAATTGTTTGTTCAATATTTTTCATTAATTTTTTTTACGTAAAAATTGCGCATAGACATCAAGATAATAAAATAAAACAAATGATGTAAAAATAAAGGTAAGCAAACTAGATTCTTTAATATCGAAACATCAATCCTCATAACTCATAATATTATAACTTTATAGGTGGGCCGTGAAAAGGAATTTTTATATTAAACATAAAACAATATCATATTCCCTCAATATACATAATAACTCCTTTTTGGATGTCTTATATTATCCATAGCGGGATCTCTATTTTGACCCGGGACCAATATGAACTGTGGGAAGTGTGGGTCAGTTTTCTAACTAGTTAAATAAACTGGGCTTTACAACGTAGTATATTTTTAAGTTCTTTTTTTTATTCCGAGAGCAAAAAAATGGTCTACAATCAAAATACTCGTTAAATATTTCACTGAAAAATATGTTTTGAGGTAGAAATATTTAAATTTACACAGATAATTGCAACACAGTAGTCTTATTGCGTTTGCTATTTTTTTTATAATTAGCCCGAGAGCCAGCTGACTATCTCGATAGGTCACTAAAAATATACTTACACTGATCCAGCACAGATCGGGCCCGTAAAGACCAATACAACACAAATACCAATTTAAAGACTCTAGATTGTTTGTAACAAAGGCAATGTGTCATCAGAAGTGGAAAGGCATCAGCAAGGAGATCATCGTAACTACTATTACTACTATTATGTTTGTAAGTAAAATTATAAATAAATAAAAGGAGCAGGTGAATTATTGATTTTGGACTGTTTTCTAGTATTTATTTTGAGTCACAAATAAAAAGTATTCAGGTGAGAATAGGAAGAAAAGCATGATCAGTCTTCGTACAAATAAATCTCTGCCACAAGGTGCCGCGATCTAATCAAGACGAAAAAAGATTGATTATATACTCCTCAATGTGCTCATTTTCTCCCGCGCGTAGCCAAAAGGAAGAAAAAATGGAAGAAGAAAGGAAAAAGAAAGGAAACGAAGAAAAGGTAGACTGTTAGGGACAATATACCGGACCTACAGACAGGGTGGACCCCGATGAAAGAAATATTCACAAAATGAGATAATATCTCAGTATTTATACTTGGTCGCAGTCTATTTATATACGTTTGTTTTATATAAGATATTTTTTAAGGTCCTTTCGACCTAAAAATAAAGACGACAATAAAATACCCAAGAATTGCTTAGCTCGTATAAAAATATATTTATTAAATCTTTTCAGTAAAGGTTTGTTTGTGGTGGGCTGGAAATTAGAACACCAACATCTGGGCACAAATAGAACAGCAACCTCTGAACACAATTAGAATAACAACCTCTAGACACAACATCTACCTCTGGACACGATTAGAATAGCAACCTTTGGACACAATTAGGTTGGAAATTAGAGCACCAACATCTGGATTCAAAGTCCAATGTGTAAGTATATTATTGTAAGGATTATTGTTATATTGTAAGGACATATAAAAAACTAAACGTTTCGTAAATCTTCATCAATAATATATAATTTAGAAATAAATTTAAAAATATACATATTTTACCATTTAACCAAGCAACTTTACTGTCTACAGGGATACTATGTATTGGTTTATGTGGGTATATAATTTATCTGGTAACCGGACAACTCAACAACGTGCAACTTGTGATGAATTGCATTGATCAACAGTGAGAATTAGAAAATATCGTAGCTTCCCACTTTAATTTAAAAAGAAAATATCAATTACTTATAAAACGGACACGTCTACGACATCTATCGGATTAGAGTAAAGTGAATTCATATTTACGGTAGGGATCTATAATTAGACAAGGTGAGACGAGTATTGATGAAAGGATCACAGATGGTATCAACAAATAATCAGAAACAGGGGTTCCCCAATATACTTTAGACCGAGATATATTGACAGCCAATTGAATTGCGGCAAAAGCGATTAAAAACCAATTCAGCCAATCAACGGGAAGAGGGCCGAACCCATTTTTAGAACAAAGGAACGACCTTTGGACTTAGCAATTAGTAATGTGATTAATGAGTTTGACGTTCCCACCAAACCGAGAGGTGAATAAACTCCATGGGAAGAAATAATCTGTTCAGGGACAAAAGAACGATGACCCCAAGAAATGTTATCATTAACCGGTACGTTCCAGGGATCAGAAACCCTAGTTCTCGAACGCATTAAAGCATATAAGGTGCGGAAAAAAAGGATACACGTAAACACGATGCAAAAGTTAAGTGAAAAATTGCAAAGCAAGTGACGAAAACGTATTGTAAGGCGTTAGGGAGATTTCCATCTATAATACGATTGTTTGTGACGACCGGAGATGATCGATTCGAGGGAAAACGTGCTAAAGGAAATGGAAATGTTGAGAAAACAATGGAAAATTATTGTTATCAATTCTAGACGGAGCTAGGATATTACGATGAAAGATTTAGGGAGGAAACGTCAAAAGAAATGAGAGTTTTAAAGAATAGGCGAGGGTACATTTCAGATGTCTAGAGCAGTAACAAGTGTTAGAGAAGAAAATAGAGTGCAGTACGGAGGGGAGTGGAAAATGCTGAAAGCATTGCGATAGAAAAACTCAGGAAAAGGAGTCATTTTACGTAATTAAAATGGAGGTTATAGAGTAACATAGTACGCGATTGCAGATAAAAAATGAGGCATTACAATGGTTGTCGATTTCAGATGTATTTTGTTGTGATAAACAAGGAATATTCGAACATGGAAATTGTTTAGATAAGGACGATTAGCCGTTAAAAAGGTAATAAAAATTATCATGGGTCTTATGAAATATTTATATTAAAGAATTCTCATAAAATTTAACGACACTGAAATAAAAAAGGATTTATTGCCAGGTGGGTACAGGAACTAATGTATACAACTGTCAAGACATATGGTTTATGGGATTTTGCGTAAGAACGGGACAAAATTTGGAAGGCGTTCTCTATGAAGCAATAAAAATGACAGAAATTTAAGGGCCGAAGTGGGGGTATCTCCTATAAAGATGTTAAAAAATGATATATTTATTAATAACAAATAGAAAATGAAATTTTCCAAGAGGCAGCAAACATCAAAAAACGATATGGTTATATCAAGGAAGTACAGGGAAGTGAGGGAAAGGAGATACGACAGAGAAAAACAAAGGAAATCTTAGATTAACAGTGAATAAAATAAATACGGCTTGAAGTATAAAAATCTAAAGAGATATGAACAATAGCGTAAGAATAAATAAGGAAATTCATGGAAAGAGTGTCGTGAATAAAAGAAAATTCGAGAAAAAATGGAAAATTCAAATATACGACGTAAATAGAGAAAATTCGGTTTTAAATGGAAAGGTTCATATAGAATACAGAAAAACTCGAGGAAAAATAATAAAATAAAAATGAACAATTTGCGAGAAAGACTTCGACATGAAGATATCTCTGATAGGCGAATTTGGGGACAGATTTGGAACATATGGTAGATGCCGTACGCACGGACATGTTACGGAATAGATGAAAATAGAACTTTAAAATTATTAAATTCAAGCTAATTTTGTATGAACACCAGGACAAAGGAAGTTGGGCCATTAAACATGGATCTTACTAAATCCGGATCTTGTAAGTATGGGAGTACGAGACAGAATTGAAAGTATCAGACACGGAAGGTACTAAGAGACCGCATTCGACAATAGTGGAGAGGTTTCAAGAAATTACGAGTTGATAGTAATTAGATTGGTTTATTACAGGAGATTCAGATACGATCTTTTGGACCTGAGAGGGGTATAAAAGTCTAGACAAATGCCAGTTGAGGAGAGTCTACGTCGTGGTCGAAAAGGTAGTAAGTTCGCGGAACGTGACGAAACGGTGGGTGACTTAAAGTGGAAAAATTCTAAGTGATAATTATTTTGATACTTAGAAAAATTTCACATTCTAGTCAGTGATATACAAAAAAAAATACTTTGCAGTTAGAGTCAGTGAAAAATAACAATAAAGCCAACGCATTATTTACTTGTGAAAAATAAAAGTGCTCGTGATAAATACAATTTGTTTTAGTGGAAAATTCGGATTTTATAATCACTTAATATCGTGTTTTTAAACTTAGAAATTTCGCGTTTAATATTAGTGCAATAAATAATTGAAGTGATGTGATAATTTAGCGTGAAGAAGTTATAATTAAATACGTGTGTTCAATCTAAGTGAAAGTGTTCTAACAAATAATAAATAATTAAATTAATTATCTTAAATAATAATAATAAAACAAAATAATATTTTATTAATACATAAAAGTTCGGAGGGATAAAAATTTAATTTAACAACAATTTACCATCTCTAAATTAATCGTGAAGTAACTATCATTTAAAGTGTTATCTAACCAACGAGTTTTGAGATAAAATACAGTTTAGAACGATAGAGTTCATGCATCATTTTAATTAATTAGATTAAATGAAAAAAAAAAAAAATTGAAGTCAAAAAGATTTAATTAAATTTAGGAAAATAAAAATTAATTTAGGAAAATTGCAGCAAGGTTACTGTGTATTCCCGGTCGGAAAAAACCTTGGTAGGGGTAAGTCTTTTCCGTTATAAAATTTTACAGATTCCAAGGAGATAGCGGAATGCAGCAAACATTGGTATTTGGATTAATTATTTGACCAAGATATTACTCTCTTAATATGTGATATGTAACTATATTAAAATATTATAAGTATAATAAGTATATTTTATATATTTATATATGTATGTATATCAACATATATATGTAATTTATTGTTCCCAAGAAAAATCTTAATCAAAAAAAAAAAATAAACACTTATATAAAAAGAGGAAAAGGGTATCGATTCCTACCTCTGAATTCATCAATAACTATTGAAAGTAGTTATGTGTGATAAATTTACAAATCAATATTTTATATTTAATCTTATGTATGTATTAATATAATTTCAGAAAATCCAGAGCATTTGAAATAAGTTATGATATTAGAAATTATTTCAATCAGAAAATTATACAGATCAATATTATAAATTATTTATTGAGACAAAATATATATAAATGAATAAATATGTATACGTAATCGGGTATCAGACTAGACAATTGCGCTAAGTACATCATTATCAAACAAAGAAAATTTTAGAGTCATCTCACACGTCTCCGGAATGTCTAAAGTAAACATACCTCATACACTTGAATCTAGGTCACGAGGCCGTAGAGAATGTTTACAAAGCTCAAATTGTTTACAAAATAATTCGGTCACTGGGTCACTAGTTCGAATACAGTAAAAAGAAAAAAAAAATGACCTTGATTAATGGATATCGTACTTAGGTATTAACTTCTAGGAACGGGATAATATTATTATATTGCGCAATTATTAGGAACAAAGGGAAAAAAAATTTAAACACTATTTTTAATTTGAACGTAAAGAGGTATCTACAGATCTAAGCAATTGAAAATTAACAGATTTATTATAGCAGTTCAAAAAGGTGTGTTGAAGATTTACATGAAACAGTTGGTAAATCACGGGATAGTTCAAAAAGGTGTATTGAAGACTTACATGAAACAGTTGAAAAATCACGGGATAGCTTAATAGGGTGTATTGAAGACTTACATGAAACAGTTGAAAAATCACGGGATAGCTTAATAAGGGGTAATGATGATTTACATGATTCAATTGAGAATCACGGGATAGTAAGAATTTATCAAAAGTTGAACATTGGAGGGGAGGGAAAGAAAAAAAAATACAGTTCAACCAACAGAAGGCAGTGTTCGCTTCTGTAACAAGGACCATTAATCAAACCATAGAGATGGCGGATCTCTCAAACAAAACCGTCAACAAAACCAAACAAAAGCTTGGAGTTATGGCGAATCTCCAGAACACATCGCCAGATAAGATCTTATTGTACTAGTATATATTTATATTTCACACTATTCTTACGTATATATTCGGTATCAATCTGAGGATTGTGCAGAATCCGATGGGCGAGATCCGAGCTCGGGATGCGTTGCAAGTAGTTTCGTATTGCGAGTTATAAACCTTCCCAAAACGTATGTTTACATATATATCTTTTTATGTACTGTTCATTGAATGAAACGAACTCACTTACAATTAGTGCTTTAGGCCTGTCGGGTCACTCTCGTCTCATTTCTTGAACGTGGAGGGAGGATTCACGACCCGTAACTCCACACAAACCCGTGAGTATATGATTGCATATAGGACGAAACCGGTTCGCCCTAAGTAAATAGTAAACTTTGGAGGAGTAGGAATTTGGAGGTATCTGGGCTTGGGGGAAGACCTGAAGGCAGTGCATGATGGCGAAGGAAGGTCAATTGGGACGCGATAACTTAGGTATCAATCAATTGAACCGTGCCAAAAGACTGTGCGAATTTTGGGTTGACTTCTGATCACCCGGCTTACTTGATGGAGGCAGGAGCCAAATTTTGCCAGAAAAAGGGTTATTCTGAGTTCGTCAAATATGCAATTAACTAATTACATTAACCTACTAAATCCATCTTTATATGTACCTTATAGCAGCTGAATCTAAACGGAGGGGCGCCCAGCAGATACGAGATACAATCATAATCAAATTTACTAACATTTAACCATTTGAGTTATATTTAATTATCTGTTCAGTTAGTCATGTGTAGTTTCGATTAGTATTGCTTATTCATGAATTCATTAGGATGTAGGGAATCATAATAAACGTCAAAGGGAAGTTAGTTCATTTAGAGAAATTACTTAAGGTTAAATTTGCAAGAGAGAGACCAATACAGTTTGAAATTCAACACTCTGTTTAGAATCAAGAGGGTTACCACAAAATTTAAAGTAATTAAAATCCTATATCATAAATCAAAAAATTACACAACGTTTGATGGAGTTTAATTACAACCTAAATACGAAAATATTTACGTTCAAAGTCGTAAATAACGTATTTATTAGTTAAGTACATATATCGCTAAAGGTATGTAGTACAAGGGAGCTTTAAGTAGCTTTCTGTAGTTATCAGAGGAAATAAGGGTCCAATTTTATAAAGGCTTGTGTGACGTAGGGGAGGAATTTTCCATCCCTACCACACATATGCAAAGCCTTAAGAATTTAAATATCGATCAGAGCCAAGAGAAAAGGCGAGAATATTACAACTGTCTTGCCGATGAAAGGAGAGTTAAATAAGTATGAAAAGACGAAACATTACGACTGGTGCCAAGTGCCCAGGAGTAAATAAAATACAGACAAATATAAGAGAGTAGAAAAGACATACATCACAACTGCACAGCCGTGACAGGAGATCAGAGTTTTACAAGTTGTTTTAGAAAAAAAAAAAAAAAAAAAAATTTTATTGGTAAATCTATTGCAAAAAAAAAAAAAAAGTGAAGAAAAAAAAAAAATAATAATAATAATAAGTAGGACGTTATGTTAAATGAAGTGATAATAAAAATAAAATAAAAATCAGAACAGTGCGCCGTTAAATAAACACGAAAAAAATATATAAATAAATAAATAAATATACGAAAATAAATATATAAACAATACATTTAAATATAAAAAAAAGTGTTAACGAATAAACTCTACATGTTTTAAAATAATTTATAAAAGTGTCTATATAAAGTTAAATCAAGTGACCATGAATTTGTTGATTGCTTATGAGATTATAAATATCGTAACAAAGAATGTAGGTCAGATACAAGCGTAAACAGTTTATTCAAGGCAGGCCATAAATTCCTGAATCCAGAATGTTAATGACCGTAATGTAAACAATCTGATACGAGATACCGCGGTGTTTGTAAGCATCGAAAGATTGATAACCTAAGCATCGAAAGTGATAACAAAACATCGAAAAATTTTGAAGTAGGCGACATCGGGGGTAACGCGTATCGCTTTAAGAGATTGTAGAATAAACAAACTCGAAAATGATATCAACACTCGGTTACGGAAAAAATAAACAGACTTTACAGATAAAAACGGGGGAACTTACCTACATAAAGTGACCCTTTGTTTATAGTTAATGTTGTGGGTTTGTATGTGAGGATTATCACATAAAAAGTCATAACATAAAAGATAAGGAACATAAAATAAAAATAACATAAAATATTTGATTGGGGATAGTGTCGAGTTGAGAGCTTTAATATCACAGACGAATGTTTTATAGGTATATACCTATTTAAGGGAACATTTGATCATTCGGACCAAAAAAAGGAGGGGATTTGACGAAATAACATCAAGATAGGTATTGCGAACTCTAAACAGATTTTGCGAAAATATCGTAGGTATTGCGGAACTTGAAGGAATGGTTGGCATTCTAAACAATGAGTAATTATTGGTTGAACGAAAATCACGGGATATTCATTAACATTGGAGTAACAATATTCATTCCGTTTTTTTTGCAATTACCTACATTTATTTGAAATGAAGAGTGATGGTAGAGTTGATCTAATTTGGGTTACAATCATCATGCAAACAAATATAAATAATTAAAAATATTGTGTTTTATAGGGGGACAGGTTCCAAAAAAAAAAAAAAAATAAAATAAAATAAATTATAAATATATATAGGTATATTTATAATAAATAGTTGGTATTGAGTTAAATTCATTAAAAATTTTAAACAAAAAATGGCGGAAAAAAGGAAAGTGGATGCGACGGAATTAGAAGCTAAAGAAATACCGTCGGGAGATGAATTACGGGAGATATTTAGACGTTCAAAGAGGTCTAAGTTACGAGTCGAGGATATGATAGAAGTCGTTCAGCCAGAGGGGGAGACCGACACAAAATCGGAGGAACAGGGCGAAAATAAGCGAGAGTGTGAAGAGAGACTCACACATGATATGTTACAGGAAAAACCCGAGGAAAAGGAACAAGAAAAGTTAACGAAGTAAAAGGAAAAATAAAAAATATAGAAAAACGAGAAAATTGAAAAAAAAAAAAAAAGTAAATAAATAGAATAAGGAAGGCAACATAATTTACATAAGGTAAATTAGGAAATTAAAATAGAGATTATAAGGTTGTCGCTTAATAAGATAAAAATATAAACATTAACCAGGCGGCACTCGGAAAATAAAGAAAATGGTTGGGAAACGTGGAACAAGTAGGCGAGCCCAGGCTTTAGTGACAGCAATCGGGGAAAATATCACAACCGAGACTTCAACAATAAACATAGGAGATATAACTACAATAATTCAGGCAGCTTTGGCACCGCTCGTCAATAAGATGCAAGAACTCGAAAAACAATTGGAAAGCCCAGCAACAGTGGCGGTGATAGGAGAGGATAGTGCGCCGAAAAGCGTTCTCCAAGTAGTGGAAATGTTACCACAGCAGGAACGACCATCATTCTCCGGTGGAAATCAAAATCCCATTAGTTTCCTGGAAGATTTAAAAGAATACACTAGAAAAGTGAAACGAACGGATCCATTAGTCGTCGTACGGGAAAATTTGAAAGGGGAAGCTAAGTCGTGGGCAAAATTGTACAATAAACGATGGGAGACTATGTTAGATTTCGAACGAGATTTTTTAGCTACCTATTGGGGAGACATAAAGAAAAATGAAGTTCGCCGTCGTCTTGCAGAAGGGGTATATGATGCCAAGAAAAATATATCCATGCTTACTCATTTCGCAAACTATTGGGAGCTAGCGAAGGCTTTAAAGATTACTGACACACCGTTGGGCATAGTTGACGAGATTATGAGACATTATCCGAAGGAAATTCAATCGCTATGGTTTTCGGGGCAATCAGGAGATGAGATTGTCGCCGCTGAGTTTCTACGAAAACTAGATACAATGGTATGTACACCAGAAGAACGGAACATGAAGAAGAGGAGTGGGGAGGAATCCAGCAAGAAGGACAAATACCGTGACCGTTACCACGCCATAAAAAGGAGGATACACGCAATTGAAAGTGTGGGCGAAAACGCTAGTTGCAGCAAGTGCACCGAAGTTAACAGCTCACCAAAAGAAAATTCTACAATAACTACAGCCGGGAAGGAGCTAATGGTCGCAGCCAATTCGGGAGATAAAGGGAGATTATAGCGCTTTACATTTAGCTAGATATTACACAAGTAATAAGAAACAAAAATCAGGTTTACAATTAGTGGAAATCAACGGATAGAGTGCGAAGTTTACAAATATTTGTAAATGTTAATAAATAAATAAACGATTGAGAAATACAAATAAAAATATGTTAGGATACATTATAATTGGGGAGGGGGAAGAAAGAAAATTACTAAAATATTAGATTATCAGATTGCTTGCGAGGGGCGGATCGTCGTTAAGTCTTTGAGGGTGAGTGGACAAGTTCTTAATAAGCGACAATCATATTCAATTATTGAAATAGAGTAAGGCAAATAAATTCGTTAATTTTGATTTTCTAGTGGAAAAAAAATTTTACTTTTTTTTATGTGTTAGTGAGAGAAAAAAAAAAAAAAAAAAATAAAAAAAAAAAAATGTTAGATAAGTAAGAACACTCAAAAGGAGAGAATTAGAGATATTATATGGCACACAAAAGGGACATTTTGAAAAAAAAAATAAACAATGCTTAGGGATTTTTTTTTTTTTGAAATATTGAAATAAGAAAGTTTATCTATAGATATAGGGTAGACATTAAGTATAGAGATAAAAAGGTAACATTTGAATTAAGGTATAAATAGTTTAGATTTCAAAAAAAAAAAAAAAGGAAAAAAAAGGGAACGCTGAACCAATTTGAGGATAATAAAGAACGTTTATAAAAATTTTAATATTAGAGTGGACAACACTTAGGCTAGAACAACTTTGGATGAATTAAGAAATTACAATTAGAAATTAAGTATTATAAAATAAAGTTTAAATAAATAAAGAAAAAAAAAAATGCTGGAAAATTTATATGAAACATGTATACCACTGATTGTCGGATTGGGTGAGGTCGTGCGAAAACACACATTTCACAAAAAATATTCATATTTACAAAACAAAAAACAATTAATTGCACACCAAGAGACCACCCGCTTTTCAGTTGTTCGAAAGGCCGCGAGATTGTAAACAATCTTTACTTAAATCATTGTAAGGGAGGTCTTAGTCCAATTTGGTTGGGGACCACCAAAACACGCGAGTCGAGGGGCGTGTTCCAGCAAAAAGAAATTAATTTTGAATCTATCAAAATTAAAGAAAATTTCATAAAGTAAAATCTACGCGAAAAGAAAATAAAGAATACAATGAGATTCAAATTCAAGATTGTTAACAATCCGAGCAAAAGAGAAGAGGGAGATAGGAAGTAATAGGATACGGAAAAGAGATAGGGGTTAACAGAATGAGGAGGGGGAGATAGGAAGTAATAGGATACGGAAAAAAGATAGGGGATAACAAAATGAGGAGGGGGAGATAGGAAGTAATATGACACGGAGTAGAGATAGGGGATAACCAAATGAGGAGGGGAAGATAGCTAGTCTAAATTTGAACACAATTTCGGTGTCTAACGAAAAACAAAAAAAAAAAAAAAAAACAAAAAAAAAAAAAAAAAAAAAAAAAAAAAAAAAAAAAAAAAAAAAAAAAAAAAAAAAGAATAGGACATTAAAATAAAATACAACGTTAGCCACAGCAAATTGAGTTCAGAGGAGGGAACTGTGATGAATTGCATTGATCAACAGTGAGAATTAGAAAATATCGTAGCTTCCCACTTTAATTTAAAAAGAAAATATCAATTACTTATAAAACGGACACGTCTACGACATCTATCGGATTAGAGTAAAGTGAATTCATATTTACGGTAGGGATCTATAATTAGACAAGGTGAGACGAGTATTGATGAAAGGATCACAGATGGTATCAACAAATAATCAGAAACAGGGGTTCCCCAATATACTTTAGACCGAGATATATTGACAGCCAATTGAATTGCGGCAAAAGCGATTAAAAACCAATTCAGCCAATCAACGGGAAGAGGGCCGAACCCATTTTTAGAACAAAGGAACGACCTTTGGACTTAGCAATTAGTAATGTGATTAATGAGTTTGACGTTCCCACCAAACCGAGAGGTGAATAAACTCCATGGGAAGAAATAATCTGTTCAGGGACAAAAGAACGATGACCCCAAGAAATGTTATCATTAACCGGTACGTTCCAGGGATCAGAAACCCTAGTTCTCGAACGCATTAAAGCATATAAGGTGCGGAAAAAAAGGATACACGTAAACACGATGCAAAAGTTAAGTGAAAAATTGCAAAGCAAGTGACGAAAACGTATTGTAAGGCGTTAGGGAGATTTCCATCTATAATACGATTGTTTGTGACGACCGGAGATGATCGATTCGAGGGAAAACGTGCTAAAGGAAATGGAAATGTTGAGAAAACAATGGAAAATTATTGTTATCAATTCTAGACGGAGCTAGGATATTACGATGAAAGATTTAGGGAGGAAACGTCAAAAGAAATGAGAGTTTTAAAGAATAGGCGAGGGTACATTTCAGATGTCTAGAGCAGTAACAAGTGTTAGAGAAGAAAATAGAGTGCAGTACGGAGGGGAGTGGAAAATGCTGAAAGCATTGCGATAGAAAAACTCAGGAAAAGGAGTCATTTTACGTAATTAAAATGGAGGTTATAGAGTAACATAGTACGCGATTGCAGATAAAAAATGAGGCATTACAATGGTTGTCGATTTCAGATGTATTTTGTTGTGATAAACAAGGAATATTCGAACATGGAAATTGTTTAGATAAGGACGATTAGCCGTTAAAAAGGTAATAAAAATTATCATGGGTCTTATGAAATATTTATATTAAAGAATTCTCATAAAATTTAACGACACTGAAATAAAAAAGGATTTATTGCCAGGTGGGTACAGGAACTAATGTATACAACTGTCAAGACATATGGTTTATGGGATTTTGCGTAAGAACGGGACAAAATTTGGAAGGCGTTCTCTATGAAGCAATAAAAATGACAGAAATTTAAGGGCCGAAGTGGGGGTATCTCCTATAAAGATGTTAAAAAATGATATATTTATTAATAACAAATAGAAAATGAAATTTTCCAAGAGGCAGCAAACATCAAAAAACGATATGGTTATATCAAGGAAGTACAGGGAAGTGAGGGAAAGGAGATACGACAGAGAAAAACAAAGGAAATCTTAGATTAACAGTGAATAAAATAAATACGGCTTGAAGTATAAAAATCTAAAGAGATATGAACAATAGCGTAAGAATAAATAAGGAAATTCATGGAAAGAGTGTCGTGAATAAAAGAAAATTCGAGAAAAAATGGAAAATTCAAATATACGACGTAAATAGAGAAAATTCGGTTTTAAATGGAAAGGTTCATATAGAATACAGAAAAACTCGAGGAAAAATAATAAAATAAAAATGAACAATTTGCGAGAAAGACTTCGACATGAAGATATCTCTGATAGGCGAATTTGGGGACAGATTTGGAACATATGGTAGATGCCGTACGCACGGACATGTTACGGAATAGATGAAAATAGAACTTTAAAATTATTAAATTCAAGCTAATTTTGTATGAACACCAGGACAAAGGAAGTTGGGCCATTAAACATGGATCTTACTAAATCCGGATCTTGTAAGTATGGGAGTACGAGACAGAATTGAAAGTATCAGACACGGAAGGTACTAAGAGACCGCATTCGACAATAGTGGAGAGGTTTCAAGAAATTACGAGTTGATAGTAATTAGATTGGTTTATTACAGGAGATTCAGATACGATCTTTTGGACCTGAGAGGGGTATAAAAGTCTAGACAAATGCCAGTTGAGGAGAGTCTACGTCGTGGTCGAAAAGGTAGTAAGTTCGCGGAACGTGACGAAACGGTGGGTGACTTAAAGTGGAAAAATTCTAAGTGATAATTATTTTGATACTTAGAAAAATTTCACATTCTAGTCAGTGATATACAAAAAAAAATACTTTGCAGTTAGAGTCAGTGAAAAATAACAATAAAGCCAACGCATTATTTACTTGTGAAAAATAAAAGTGCTCGTGATAAATACAATTTGTTTTAGTGGAAAATTCGGATTTTATAATCACTTAATATCGTGTTTTTAAACTTAGAAATTTCGCGTTTAATATTAGTGCAATAAATAATTGAAGTGATGTGATAATTTAGCGTGAAGAAGTTATAATTAAATACGTGTGTTCAATCTAAGTGAAAGTGTTCTAACAAATAATAAATAATTAAATTAATTATCTTAAATAATAATAATAAAACAAAATAATATTTTATTAATACATAAAAGTTCGGAGGGATAAAAATTTAATTTAACAACAATTTACCATCTCTAAATTAATCGTGAAGTAACTATCATTTAAAGTGTTATCTAACCAACGAGTTTTGAGATAAAATACAGTTTAGAACGATAGAGTTCATGCATCATTTTAATTAATTAGATTAAATGAAAAAAAAAAAAAATTGAAGTCAAAAAGATTTAATTAAATTTAGGAAAATAAAAATTAATTTAGGAAAATTGCAGCAAGGTTACTGTGTATTCCCGGTCGGAAAAAACCTTGGTAGGGGTAAGTCTTTTCCGTTATAAAATTTTACAGATTCCAAGGAGATAGCGGAATGCAGCAAACATTGGTATTTGGATTAATTATTTGACCAAGATATTACTCTCTTAATATGTGATATGTAACTATATTAAAATATTATAAGTATAATAAGTATATTTTATATATTTATATATGTATGTATATCAACATATATATGTAATTTATTGTTCCCAAGAAAAATCTTAATCAAAAAAAAAAAAAACACTTATATAAAAAGAGGAAAAGGGTATCGATTCCTACCTCTGAATTCATCAATAACTATTGAAAGTAGTTATGTGTGATAAATTTACAAATCAATATTTTATATTTAATCTTATGTATGTATTAATATAATTTCAGAAAATCCAGAGCATTTGAAATAAGTTATGATATTAGAAATTATTTCAATCAGAAAATTATACAGATCAATATTATAAATTATTTATTGAGACAAAATATATATAAATGAATAAATATGTATACGTAATCGGGTATCAGACTAGACAATTGCGCTAAGTACATCATTATCAAACAAAGAAAATTTTAGAGTCATCTCACACGTCTCCGGAATGTCTAAAGTAAACATACCTCATACACTTGAATCTAGGTCACGAGGCCGTAGAGAATGTTTACAAAGCTCAAATTGTTTACAAAATAATTCGGTCACTGGGTCACTAGTTTGAATACAGTAAAAAGAAAAAAAAAATGACCTTGATTAATGGATATCGTACTTAGGTATTAACTTCTAGGAACGGGATAATATTATTATATTGCGCAATTATTAGGAACAAAGGGAAAAAAAATTTAAACACTATTTTTAATTTGAACGTAAAGAGGTATCTACAGATCTAAGCAATTGAAAATTAACAGATTTATTATAGCAGTTCAAAAAGGTGTGTTGAAGATTTACATGAAACAGTTGGTAAATCACGGGATAGTTCAAAAAGGTGTATTGAAGACTTACATGAAACAGTTGAAAAATCACGGGATAGCTTAATAGGGTGTATTGAAGACTTACATGAAACAGTTGAAAAATCACGGGATAGCTTAATAAGGGGTAATGATGATTTACATGATTCAATTGAGAATCACGGGATAGTAAGAATTTATCAAAAGTTGAACATTGGAGGGGAGGGAAAGAAAAAAAAATACAGTTCAACCAACAGAAGGCAGTGTTCGCTTCTGTAACAAGGACCATTAATCAAACCATAGAGATGGCGGATCTCTCAAACAAAACCGTCAACAAAACCAAACAAAAGCTTGGAGTTATGGCGAATCTCCAGAACACATCGCCAGATAAGATCTTATTGTACTAGTATATATTTATATTTCACACTATTCTTACGTATATATTCGGTATCAATCTGAGGATTGTGCAGAATCCGATGGGCGAGATCCGAGCTCGGGATGCGTTGCAAGTAGTTTCGTATTGCGAGTTATAAACCTTCCCAAAACGTATGTTTACATATATATCTTTTTATGTACTGTTCATTGAATGAAACGAACTCACTTACAATTAGTGCTTTAGGCCTGTCGGGTCACTCTCGTCTCATTTCTTGAACGTGGAGGGAGGATTCACGACCCGTAACTCCACACAAACCCGTGAGTATATGATTGCATATAGGACGAAACCGGTTCGCCCTAAGTAAATAGTAAACTTTGGAGGAGTAGGAATTTGGAGGTATCTGGGCTTGGGGGAAGACCTGAAGGCAGTGCATGATGGCGAAGGAAGGTCAATTGGGACGCGATAACTTAGGTATCAATCAATTGAACCGTGCCAAAAGACTGTGCGAATTTTGGGTTGACTTCTGATCACCCGGCTTACTTGATGGAGGCAGGAGCCAAATTTTGCCAGAAAAAGGGTTATTCTGAGTTCGTCAAATATGCAATTAACTAATTACATTAACCTACTAAATCCATCTTTATATGTACCTTATAGCAGCTGAATCTAAACGGAGGGGCGCCCAGCAGATACGAGATACAATCATAATCAAATTTACTAACATTTAACCATTTGAGTTATATTTAATTATCTGTTCAGTTAGTCATGTGTAGTTTCGATTAGTATTGCTTATTCATGAATTCATTAGGATGTAGGGAATCATAATAAACGTCAAAGGGAAGTTAGTTCATTTAGAGAAATTACTTAAGGTTAAATTTGCAAGAGAGAGACCAATACAGTTTGAAATTCAACACTCTGTTTAGAATCAAGAGGGTTACCACAAAATTTAAAGTAATTAAAATCCTATATCATAAATCAAAAAATTACACAACGTTTGATGGAGTTTAATTACAACCTAAATACGAAAATATTTACGTTCAAAGTCGTAAATAACGTATTTATTAGTTAAGTACATATATCGCTAAAGGTATGTAGTACAAGGGAGCTTTAAGTAGCTTTCTGTAGTTATCAGAGGAAATAAGGGTCCAATTTTATAAAGGCTTGTGTGACGTAGGGGAGGAATTTTCCATCCCTACCACACATATGCAAAGCCTTAAGAATTTAAATATCGATCAGAGCCAAGAGAAAAGGCGAGAATATTACAACTGTCTTGCCGATGAAAGGAGAGTTAAATAAGTATGAAAAGACGAAACATTACGACTGGTGCCAAGTGCCCAGGAGTAAATAAAATACAGACAAATATAAGAGAGTAGAAAAGACATACATCACAAACTTCATAACTCCTTTGAAAAGTCATAAAAAGCTATGCAAAAAAACTTCGTGAAATAGGTTACGTTAGGTCAGGTTACATTAAAAAAAAATTATCACTTTTAATGACTTTTCAAATGGGTTTTTTGTTGAAATGCCACTTTTTCAGTTGTTACGGAACCAATTTACCTATATACATGAAATAAAAATGTCTAATCAGTTGTCAATTTTGAACTAACGTAAAGTTATTCTCATTGATTCGTGTGTAATAGAGTATTTTCACAAACCACGAATGCCGTTCGAAATGTGTAAGAGACTTAAAGTTTATTTTTCTGAATCTGATCGCTCTCCTAAGAATGTGTAATTTTACTAAACTTATTCATAATTATTGACATGAAAAAACGGAAAGTTCCGAAACGTATCCAACTGGCTACGACGTCATTATGACATAGAAACCCCCACTGTTACAACTTTGCCCGGCGTGATGTGAACGTCGCCGATTTCACGAATAAAAACGAACATGCCGTTTTGGCGGCTAATCGAAAATGGCACATTTTAAATCGTTACGGAAAACTTATTCATCAACATAAAAATACGTTCATTATCGTTATATTTTTCTAAATTATTTCGACAATAAAAAAAACGAAAATAGCCAATTAAGTTAACATTCGTCGGACTAACGAATCATTAATTCCCGATTCGATCATTTTTATTTAAAAGTAGCGAGTTCCCGGCATGTGTTGCTATGCCGCTCAATAAAGAAATTGTTTCTCTCTGCGTGTCCTTTCCCAATCGTCCCGTTCCCTTCCGCCTCCCCTTCCTCTCCCGCGGCCCCTTCCCCTCTCGCGTTCCCACTCCGCCTTCCATCTCCTCACTCCCTTCTCCCGCTTCCCCCGTCCCGCGAACCCCCCTTCCGAGTTCCCCTCCCCAGTCCCGTATTCCATACATTCAGTTTTTTAACAGCTCGCGTGGCACCTATTGCAATTTTTTTATACAAATTTCGTAACGCCAGAACTCACTATTATATGTATATGAACTATCGCGGGCATGCACACATCAAATCCCCGAAGTATCATCGCAATCGGATGAATGGTTTAGCAACGCATAGCGGACATACTAACTTTTTTAGATTTTTTTATACTTATATAGGTATGAGAATATTCAATTTATCTTAAATTTGTAGTTCTATTTTTTTTTTATTTCTGTGGCGCATCGTAAATATGTATAAATTATTATATACTGGTGTTTTTGATTTCACCAAATTTGAGTAGGTATACATATTTTCATCTCGCTCATTATCAATTGAAGTGCAAAAGTCGTTCGAAATGTGTCTATCTTCTGCAGGGATTTTGGGTTTAACGTTTCACCCTGTGCGCCATACCTTTGTCTGGGATTGATGATATGTTCCATCTAACGGGCCAGACAAAAAATGTCTGACAAATTGACACGCCAACATGGCTCGCGTCGCCTGGAGTACCGAACACGTAGCGCCCTACAACTACACAGGCAGTCCATATACACTATACACAGTCTATGCTGGTACGTTCATTATACTCTATGCAATAGTCCATCTAACTTTGCAAGGGCCGGAGTGATTCGTGCCCTACTGGAAGTTTTTTTTAAATACGGTATCAAAAAGCTACGTAGTTTGCACAAAAGGCGTTCGTTGTATATATTTTTTAATTAACAAGCTTAGCGCAGACCTGTTAAAAATCACCAGAATTTATAATTTATTAAAGAATTTGGGAAGCTGAAATTATTAACAAAATATTTTCCTCCGGTTCATTGCCTATCAAAAATATAATTAAAAATGATTAAAAAAACCGTTAGCGTGCTTCAAAAATCATCATTCAAATTTAGAACCGTCAAATATTTACAACTGTCGAATATGTCGATGGTCCAGAAGAATAATCTCAGATCCGCCAAAAATTGAAAATCGGTCTCTTGTCTTATTTTATTGATTTAAAAGTCTGTATTTTCGAAATTTTCAATGAAATGAAATGCAAAATATCAAAATAATATTTCTTGATATAAAAAAAACAGTAAAAATGCAGTGAAACTTTGAACAGCTCTACTGCGAAATTACAAAATCGCACATCCGACATTGTTCTTTTGGACCGTCGCGTCGATCAAACAAAAGAAATACACAATTTCAAGAATAGAAGTCTTTTTCTTAAAAGTATGACTATCTTTTTTTTAAACGCTGCTTAAGATATTGTCGAGATATATTTGCAGTATTTTTTTATTTATTTAATATTTGTTTGTTTTTACAATAAGTATTCATTTTTTTACATGTTAAACAGAGTTGTAAAATGAATATACATATTAATAGACTTTCCTCACCATACAGAGACACGGCTCTTTTTAGTGAGGGAATGCATGCTCAAGAGTATGTTATCATTTGAGTGAGTAAATAATAATATTGCAACTAACAACAATAGATATGTAAGAAAAACTCGAGATACTCGTTTATGTGTATATAATAATAGCCTTTCCTTACCTACAGTGACGCGGCTCTTGTCTTTGGTGAGAGAATTCATGCTCATGTGTTGTGTGTGTTATCATTTGAATAAGTAAATAATAATATTGCAACTAATAACAACAGATATGTAAGAAAAACTCAAGATATATCAATAAACAGATTTCAAGATTTAAATGAAATATTAATAATAGTAATGAACTCCTCCAGTTGTTTCAGGTAATTTTTCAATTTAATTTGGAATTTATAATTTTTAGTTTTAAAGGGAAGTTGTTGAAATAATTTATACCTAGATAAAGATAGCTATTTTGATTGTGCTTGGTATTAAATTTTGGGATTTTGATATATTTTATAATCTTATTTCAATTCACTTCTCTCAAAATGTTCGCGTTCCCCTATAATTTTTTTTTTCGTAACAGCGCGCTCCTTCCATCATTCTTATTTAAAAAAATTTCCCCTTTAAAATCATCTTTTGCTTCTTTTTGAATGCTAACTTACGGGTGTTTAAAAATACCAAGGTATTTAAATTTATTTATATTTTAAAATTACATATAACAATGATCTTTGGCTGTCCAACTAGGAAATTTACCCATTTTAGGACAGTCGGGATTCAGGATGAGCAGATTTATTACATGAATTATTGTTTTGTCTATTACATTGACTTTTACTAATTTTTTAAATTATTGTAATATTTTTAATTCGTTAATTATGGTACTGGATTTGGGTTAATCCGGGTACGTTATAAATTCATTGTACCGATGTACATTTATTTATATGAAAGCTTCCTTCAGAAGGAGAAAGAATTGTCTGAT
The DNA here is from genome assembly GCA_929108145.2 of Limnephilus rhombicus. Taxonomy (NCBI): domain Eukaryota; kingdom Metazoa; phylum Arthropoda; class Insecta; order Trichoptera; family Limnephilidae; genus Limnephilus; species Limnephilus rhombicus. Next base: position 38,830,337 of record OV815271.1, on the reverse strand, counting down.
CGCAGCGTACCTACAAGATAAAAAATGTTACGCAAGTGTGTGCTCAATAGACGTGGGCAGAATGATTCCCAGGAGTGAATCGATTCAGTCTGATTCCCATGGCCTTTTGAATTGATTCCTTTAATTCATTCGTTTTATTCAATTAAATCCCAAAAAAAAAAAAAAACAAAAAAAAAAAAAAATTAAATTAAATGAATGGGGAGGCTTACACCGCACACGAGACCGGGAGGCCACGGAGTACCCGGAGTACCGCAAAAGAGGAGACTGATAGACTACCAAGCACCGCACAAAGAGGAGACCGATTATTCTATCTCATTATCTCGCAGGCTAAAACCTATAGATTAATGTGTTTGACTCTTTTTAGTGTCGCTTTTTCGTTTCATCTGTTTTCAAAATCACAATGAATGGGGAGGCTACGACGCACCGCACAAAGAGGAGACCAGATTAATGTGTTTGACTCTTTTTAGTGTCGCTTTTTCGTTTCATCGGTTTTCAAATCACAATGAGTGGAGAGGCTACGAAGCACCGCACAAAGAGGAGACCAATAGGCTACGGAACACCGCACAAAGAGGAGACCGATCATTCTATCTCATTATCTCGCAGGCTAAATCCTATATTGTTTGTCTTTTTTTAGTGTCGTAATTTTTCGTATGTAAAATGTATTTATTGCTAGCATTTATATCTTAAAATTATACAAGTTTTCGTTTCACACTTAAAATTTTATTGATTTTATTTTATTTATTAAACTTATAATTTTGTTCCATTTCACGTGATCTAATAAAAACATACATTTTAACATTAAGATGAGTATTTTATGACAGCTAACCACAGCTAATTGGCCTTTTAATATCTGCAAATTCACGTATTATATCGACCCAAGATCTACGTCTAAAAGTAGGTAGGTACAATATCTTCCGTACGTACCAAAAAAACAGATAAGCATCATTTTAGCTACTCACTTTTCTAGCCGATGTTCAGATTCAAAGTCGAAAGTTTTCTACTAACTATGTAATGAAATTGACGGCTTGGCGCGCGGGGGAATAAATGAACCGCGCGGACGGATTAAGGGCTGGCATTGAGGAATGAATTAGTAACTTTTGACTAATGTTTTGTGTCTTACCTAGCAGTGACTTGATTTACTCGCCAGCTGCGGACCTAGGACTGGGATGCGTTTGGGACATATCGTGACATTGACGTGACGATGACGCCTGACGTCATTTCTAGGTCTGAGATTTACAAAAGACCATGACGTCACAAGTGAAAAAGACTTTTGTTTTAATTCCTCTGTCTGTCGGAATCGGACAATCTCGATTTCGACAGACTAGATACCTGGGACGCGGACATTGAACACGGACCTGGGACGGCGGGGGCCTTAGGACAATCTCAGGACTATTAATTAGGATAAATGATTAATTCCTTGCGTGAAAGAGATGCTCGGGCAACCCGGATGAATCGCGGCCGCGTTTTGGCCATTTTGGGACATGGACTTGGGACATGGATGATGTTCGGGTGTTTTTAGAATGGCGGCGCGGCGGTAGCGGAATACAATCGTAATAGGCGAGTCGTTCACAATACCGTCCGTCGACCACTTCGCGGCGCGCGGCCCGTTTAATAATATTTAAATACCTATGAAACAATATAATATTTAAATCGTTTACAGAACACATTATTCATTGAAATAATTTAACAGTAAAATAAATGGAAATTAAAAATGTATGGTGTCATTAAAAATCGTAGGATGCAAGGCCAAAGATAAGGAATGAAGAATCAATTTCTTTTGAAATTGAGAATTAGATTGAGTGTGTCACAAGATTGAATTTATTCATTTAATTCGGTCATTCAATTTTGCCCACGTCTAGTGCTCAATGTACGACTTTCGGATAGTACATCGAACGCAGTCGTTGTCTGTAATGCTTTAGAGTTTTTTTAATGAATTCTGATGTCAAAAAAATTGACAAGCAATCTTATATAGACTTATTTTTTTTTTTTTCTTTACACGAATACCTCACAAGAGTCCCAACTGCTCCCGTCTGGAGCCAGTGGGACTGTGGCATCCCCGATTGGGGTATGTTGTGAGGCTGAAGGTAGTGGTGAGAGGAAGTAGATAGGGAAGAGGAGGGTGGGGAAGTACCTGGTTATTCAGATCTGGTCACCAAACACGGCTAAAGATATTTCAAGCAACGTTTCTATTCTGAATGGTGGTCTTACACCAGGGCGATACTGAGAGTATCTTCCACTCTGGAACGTGCCGCAAATATACTATATATTATTTTTAATGAATAAATTGTGAAATAACACAAATCAATCAAATAAAATTTATTACCAAAAGAAAATAATGCAATTGCGTAACTAAGACAGAACTTATAAAAAATAGGTACCTAGTCATATAATATGTAATATATGGTAATTGAGTAAAAATTTTGACCACATCAGTGGTGGAGGGGCTACTTACTAATCACAAGATTACGGGTTCCAATTCCGGCGCTGATTGTGTATCGTTATTTCACAATTTACGTTAATACCTATATATAGAGCCACGTACAGAGTGGTAGATATATTAAGTATCGCCCTGGTGTAAGATGACCATTTGAAATGGCTTTAGCCGTGTTTGGTGGTCAGAGTTGAATAGCACTTCACCACCATCCTATTCCCCAAATCTTTCCTATTCCCACCACCTTTAGCCCCACAACGGTTCCATGACAACTCAACAAATTTACAACATTTCGGACATTCAACAGCCCTTTGAAAAGTCATTAAGAGTGACGAAAAAAATAACCCATAACCTAATCTAACGTAATCTATTAAACCAAATTTTTCATGACTTTTAACGACTTTTCAAAGGAGTGATGAAGTGTCACTTTGTTGAGTTGTCCAGTCATATTGGGGTTGCTATAGTCTAACTGGTTCGAGACGGTTTGGTGCAGTTGGGACTCCTGTGCGGTGTAGAGTCACGTGGGGTAACCGTACGCAGAGTGTAAGTGTTCGCAATGATGTTTCCGAGGTGGTCGTGCCTGTTTCGCGCCCGCACGTTCGTTAATTCAGTAGCGTTTTGGGTCGCATTGAAGCAGGATATGAGTACAGTGAACCCTAATTTTAAAATAAAAATTGGTAGGTAAATTACTGTTTTTCATGCTTTTTCTTAAATTTTGTCATCTGCTATCGACATGTTTGCTTACCGATGTGTGCTATTGTGTAACCAACTGAGTCAGAGCGATGTGGTCTATGATAATTTTTGATAAAATATTGTTAGTTACACGTGTGCGAAGTGATAATTCTATTTAAGATAACCACTAATCTGATTTGAACACTTCTCTACGGTATGCGAATTTTTAGCCCGCACGTGGGGTAAGTGTTCGTAATCGACATGCATGTAAACATTTTTATATAACTTTTTTATTTATGAACTACATAAGGTTTTTATGTTTGTTTGAGATGCCTTAATGATGAATGATATCAATAAACAAAAAAATGGCAAAATACCTAAAGCGTTTTAATACAAAAAACCCAATGTAAAAACTGCGTACAGTTACCCCACGTGACTCTACCTACTAACATAAAAAAGAAATGCATGTATTATAAAGAAAAATCAACCATTTTCCTAGAAATCTTTACTTCATTCGGACAAAAACAAAGTTTTATGTTTAACTTCCGTCCTCAACAAGAAAGAGCTTTTTTTTTAAACCGGTTTGCAGTTCGCCTGGATTTTACTAAAACAAAGAATAAAATATTTAGTACATTCTATGCTCCGCCTTTTCTACTTTTTTCATGAAATAATAAGAGAAGATAAGATTTTTTTATAAAAATCTTCGCATTAAACCTATAAAAGGTACCTAGTTCAAAAATTTTGAAATTCGTGAAATAATATTTCTGAGATATCTCACACGTGCACATAATGAAGATTCGTATCGTAATATGGGTACTCCTTTCACATAAAGGCATCGGCCCGTGTGATTTTTATGCTCCGTTGCCGACCCCCGATAACTTCTAACTTGCGACAATATATGTAAATAAAACGAACAAGTATCATTGAATCTGTTTGCACTTCAACAAGGATAGAACTCGTCACCCCCGGTTATAAAGTCAGGTGTCACTTAACCACGCGTTTCTCATATTACTTCGATTTTAATTTGATTTTTTTACATGCAAGCACTATGCGGAATGGAAATGTAAGAGAACCGATTTTGTTTTAAATATTAAAAAAAAATCACATTTGACAAAAATGTTATTACTGAGACCCGGATCTGAACTTTTCTAGTTAGAGTTTTTGATGTTTTTAATGTTGTGCAAATTTTCACATTAATTCATAATTCATACACAAAACCATGTACATTGCCATGATTGCCGACTTTTTGGGGGAGAGGTCGATTCAGGCGGTTGCTGACGGTTTCATCTCTTCCTCGCATTCTTAAATGCTGGCGTCCCACAGGGATCGGTTCTGTCACCAACTTTGTTTCTGTTGCACATCAATGACCTCTTGTCATGTGCACCGATTCATTGTTACGCGAATGACAGTACAGTCCATGATAGCTTTTTGTTTGACAAGCCCCCAAAGGGCACACAAACTCCAATAGCTCGGAGGGCTTTGAAGCAAAGAATGGACGGTTACCTCGAGAGTGTTTTCTCTTGGGGTAAGAATAACCTCGTCGAATTTAATGTTTCAAAGACCCAATCATGTTTGATAACGTCTAAAAGGGATCGAAATGAAAATCTAGCCTCCTTCAACGGAAGCAATCTTCCGAACAGGACCTCCATCGAGATGCTTGGTGTAACTCTAAGTGACCAGCTCAGGTACGGGGGCTCCATCGACACCAGAGTTAATTTAGCCTCTCAGAAACTGGGCGTACTGTACAGGGTCCGCAGATACTTTAATAGTGCACAACTGCTAACCCTGTACAAATCGCAAGTGCGCCCCACGGTTGAATTTGGCAGCCACCTCTGGTCTGGAGCGCCAAAAAACCTAAAAAAAACCCTTGACTCTGTACAGAAATGGGCGGTCCGTTTGATAGATCCTCCCATCTTAACATACGGACTGCAATCTTTAGAGCACAGGCGTCAGGTGGGAATGCTGTCCTTGTTCTACCGGTATTACAATGGACGATGCTCCGAGGAACTAGCGTCATTGATCCCCTCGGCACCGGTGCATAGTCGGGAAACACGCCGAACACGCGCCCAACATTTGTACACGGTTGACATTAGTCACATGAGAACGGGTCGTTTCTATGACTCGTTCTTGAGTTCAACGGCTCAACTGTGGAACGATTTGTCGGCCTCTGTGTTTCCTCCCTCCTACAACATGGGTCTCTTCAAGACCCGTGTTCACTCCTTCCTTTCCTCAAAAAGACCCTCCATACAGCATCTCCAAAGATGACATAGGCCCTGAGGGAAGTTATTTTCCTCAGGGCCTCCTGTGTGGAGTTAATGTAAAAAAAAACATTGTGATCTTAGAACGGTACCCCATTCTTATCGACTTTTGTAAAAATATATATTTTTTTAAATACTAGCGTCTTCCCGGCATGCGTCGCAACCCTACTTAATAAATAAATTGTTTCTCCCTGTGTGTCCTTTCCTATTGGTCCCGTTCCCCGTTTCCCTTTCGCCTCCCGTCACTCACCAATCGCAATCGGATGAATGGTATTGGAAATAATTTCATAACGCCAGAGCTCACCACCATATACAGAAACTATCGCGAGCGTGCGCACAACAACTCACCAAAGCTTCATCGCATTCGGATGAATGGTTTAGAAGATGAAGTTGATTTTTAAACATTTTTAACAATAATTTTAATTATTTTAAGTTATTCCAATTTATAATTTTAATTTATCTAATTGGTGCACAAAATTTTTGGGTAGCCTGTCTTTTGATAATACAAATAGAATTAATGGTTTCCCCACACGTGAGCAGGCAGGCAGGTATATCCAAAGAATTTAAAAACTCAGTTGGAAACTTTACGGCTTCACTGTCATCTAAAATAGTGTATATTGATTTAAAAGACGTCAAACCACCTGATAACAAATGTTGTATCTGGAAGTTAATTTGAACACACTCTAAATTAGTTCATTTTTTGATTCAACAACAGTGCAGAATTTTTCTGGCAATTTGATGTATTTTGTATTTCGATTAAGTTCTATTTCACCGTTTCCAATATCCAGTAATTGCTTAGAAAATACTTGTGCCGATGAATCATTTTGCAATTATTATACTCGCATGCTTTTGGTCAATCGAAGTGTTTCGACACTCCGCCATAAAAACGATTGTTTTAAACATGCGTCAATCTCATCGGCAAATGAGATTAACGAATGACTGGTAACGTCTGTCAAAAGTCACCAGACACAGTAGTAGGACAGTATCCCGAAAAGTTTATCGTTGCCTTTCAAATCTTGAATGTTTATGAGCCATAGCACATTCATCCCAAATTATAATTCAACTCTTTTGCAACACTGCAGCCATTCCGCTTTTTTTAATGTTACACTCTGCGTTTGCTTTGTTATGAATGTCTATTGGTAGCTTAAATGCTGAATGTGCGGTTCGTCCACCATATAACAAAGTGGCAGCAATGCCTGACGATGCATTTGCCAATGTGATTTTCTGTTGCGACCGTACCTTCGCAAGGATCAACGATATTAAAAATGTTTTACCGGTTCCACCTGGTGCGTCCAAGAAAAAAAAACGACTTGTTCAACATCAACAGTCAGCATCATCCGATTATAAATAATTTTTGTTCTGCTATCAGTAATGGCTCATTATTCGCAATAATTATTATGGCCAAGTCAAGATTGTTATACTGTTTTTCTCATTGCAAATCACTGTTAACTAAGTCGATGGCCGGGCGATCAGGTGATTGCATACCATAATGATTAAGTTGCCAATTTGTAATAATTACAATACATAAATCTTCGATTAACACTTATACTTAAATGACAAAACATATATACAACATATATACATATATAAATAATTATACCCTTAAACCCTTTTCCTTCCCAGAACTCTCCTCTCCTTCCTTTCCTCAAAAAACAATCCACACAGCATCCTCAAAGATGACATAGGCCCTCATGGAAATTATTTTCCTCAGGGCCTCCTGTGTGGAGCTCACGTAAAAAAAAAAAAAAATACTTCATTATACACCTCCGGTGTGAAATCTAGATTTGGACATTGGTTTGTTTGTTTAACCAAAATCTCTGTGATCTAGGAGGTTTTGGTTTAACTCGGTGTACGATGTCTTCAGTCATAATGTTTTTATATTTTTCCCACTAAGTCGATGATTGTGTTGGAAAACATGTTGTCAAAATAATTCCAAATAGTTGACGAATACTATTCGACGTGAATGTCAACGCTGTCATGTCCCAATGATTATCGTCTTCCAGCAATTGCAACTCCGACATGCATCTTGATATGTATTGAACACTCGACCATTAACTTTTCTTAAAAATTCGAAAGAAGTTGGTCCGGGAACATTTACCAAAAACAAACGCAAAAAGAAGCATTCACGTTGTTTTGGAATTACTGTGTAAAGTGGTCTCAATGTCTTGGCTTTGAATATACCTGGGATCGAAGGATGTGGTTTTCCTTGTTTATATGGCTTACCTAATTTGTACTATATAAAATAGATATATAAAATATATAATGTTTTTGCGAATTGGCCGAACACATCAGATTTTTGACGCAATGTAAAAAATTCAGTTAGAGTCGTTTTTGGTAGCTCGAGTGCTATTTGAAGAATATTTCCTTTAGTGAAATATACCCGTTTACCTTTTTCAATATGTAGTGCAAGATGCTGGATAGAAGGGTCTCTTTCTTTGATTGAAAAACTAAAAATACGCCATATAGCTTCTTTGCTGCTGATGTATCTACCTATCTGGTATCGTGCTATTTTTTATTTATTTTTTACACTTCAAAAACGACCAAATCACTGCCTTTATGAACGCATGTGCAAATATACTTAATGGATTTTACAGAATTGCAAATCTCGACATTAATATGAGCCTTATACGTTTTTGAAAGCAATGGTGAGCGATTGTCACTGATTGTCAATTTCAACTTGGTTTCTAGAATTTAACATTCGTATTGTAAATGGTCACCATTATTAGCGTTTCTGCGGCGATACACCGGATAACCGTTGATATCTGTAATACTCGTAATATCATAAGTATTTCCTTTTGGGAAACGCTTCATATATTTTCTATCTTCCATGCTTGGCGATGTCATGTTAAAAGCACCGCTCGGTACGTGGATCGTGTGACTGGTAACGATATCAAATAATTAAAAACGACAAATAAATTACCTTCTTACGCCAATTTTGACAAAACAAGATGAATAGAAAATGCAAATATTTATTTACAAATACAATATCGACAACAGCATATTATACGAGCAAATCATATTCAGGACATTAAATTTGTGAAAAACCTTCCAAAACAGATACCAAAATGTGCATCGCAAAAGTAATATTTTGAAGTGTTCAAAAATTAGAATTAACATCATCTTTGCCTCTTCTTCGGTGAAAAGCGCTTCATCTTGAAGCGCCCGGTGCCGGAACTCTGCTGGAGCAGGCACACCTTCTCTTGAATTTTGTTCGTCTCCTTTTTCCGCAGGATATCTTCCTTCTGCGCCTTCTGCAGGATCTCTTCCTGCGTCTTCTGCAGGATCGCTCCCTGCGTCTTCTGCATGATATCTTCCTGCATCTTCCGCAGGATCGTTTCCTGCGTCTTCTGCATGATATTTTCCTACGTCTTCTGCAGGATCGTTTCCTGCGTCTTCTGCATGATCTCTTCCTGCGTCTTCTACAGCCATCTTCAGGCACAGACGTGGATGGGAATACCTTTCCGTCACTCAATAATTTTTCTTTCTCAAAATACCTCCACCTGGCACCAAGTCGCGAAAAATAAGTTAGTACTAATAACAGGAAAGAGTTTTGCCGGAATTGGTTATTATTGAAAAAAGAAAAACTCATACTTTTGGCATAAAAAATTCGAAAATCACAACAAATTTGGAAATGCTTCTTTCTTTTATCGAATCTATTGAATGTTCCTAAAACATGAATATTTTGTTTTTTTTGTTGTTATTGTTTGGAAAGCTTTTCGAAAAAAGAAAATGTCACTTTCCAATCTTTTAGGAGGTTACGTACCTTACGTATTTAGGTACTTTTATAAATTTACTTAGGTGACCATTTCAAAATCATATGACGTTATATTAAAATTATTATTATTGGAGTTAAAATGCTCCAAAAACAGTTAAAATTGCCGGGTTTGAACGCCATCAGTGGACACGTTCAATATACAGAATAGACTATGCATTTTCTTAAAAAAGCAAAACCTAAAGATATTTAAAGTTTTTTTCTAATATAATTAGTAAAAAATCTTAAAAATTGGTTTATTTTTGTAGTAGAAAAATAGGGAAAGGAAATTATCGATTTTGACGATATTATTTATCAGCCTGAGGTGTCATAGTTGTCTTTTTCGCTCAGTATTTGGGGGAAGGTAAAAGCGACAGTGACAGCAACAGTTTGGTAAAATACATTTTAACAAAATTTCTCGACGACCATGTTTTCTCAGTGTCGCGTCGCCACGTTTGCCTCTACTTACCGCAATGGATTTTAAAATAGTTATAATAAAATAGTTTTAAAAAAGTCGAACGTGTGTTCCTGGCCTTATTCTTAATGAGTGGGTCATCAAATAAGCTAAAATCATTTATGAAAATAGTTAAGAAAAGCTAAAAAAGAAAGTGTTGTGAACTCATTTCATTTATTTATCACACAATAGTCTCAACTGCCCGGAGTCAATGGAACTTGAGAATCCGCAATTGAGATATTTTGGGAGACTATGAGAAGGAGAGGAGGTGGGGAAATTTTGTGGGTAAAATCCAATTTTTTTACCATTTTAATTAAAGTTTTCTAATATTTTGTCAGCGGTTTTATAGTACCTACCGAGAATGTTAGTAATATTTAAATCTCAATATATAAAACAAAGTCGGGTCAGCTACACCATTTATAACTCAAGAACGGCTGGAACGATTTTTGTGACCTTTGATTTGTTGGATTTGTCTCCGCCCCGAATAGCAAAATAGCAAATAATCATCGGAAAAATGAACGAAAAAAAATTTTTTAAACAAAATTCTTTTTCCCATACTTACATTTTGTATGGAACGAATTTTCATCTTTTAAAAAAGCTGCAGCAATATTGTGATAAGTTTAATATTGAATAGTGAGTGAATTCTAAAAATTCAAAAACGTCAAATGTTAATGCACTTTTTTTTGTTTTTTTTTTTCTTAAACGTATAACGCTGTCCCTCTTTCTTACACACAAAATATCAACAGTCGAAAATGAGACAAGCGGTGAACATATGTCTTCACCCCTACAAAGAAAAATACAATAATTATAATAAATCTCCCTCACAGGTATAAAGAAAATGAAACGTAATTCCCGTATGTAAGTGGAAAAGTAAGAAAATCACAAACAAATATAAATCCGTACACAACTCCATCTCTGATACTGACAAAAACAAAACACGGACAGTTACGCATCGATATTTGCTTCATTGTGTAATTTTTAATTTAATAAAAAAACTGAATTCAGCTAATAAGTTAAAACAACAGTTTTAATACTGAGTCGGTACGAAGTTCGCCGGGTCAGCTAGTTAATAGTATTTATAAGTACTTAGTAGGCACCTAGTATTTCAGTAATATTTAAAATACAACAACAAAAACCTTTTAGAATATTTGAGCTTAACCGGCTAGTATCCGAGCGGAAAATGCGGCGGATACTCACCCAGTCGCAAGTTCAGTCCTCCATCATTGCACAAAAAACATTTTCAGATTATGTAAAAATGTGAATAATTTTTTTCGAGACTTTTGACCTCAATGTGTACCATTTTGGCAACTAGCCAGGGCCCCCTCGAAAATCCATGTCCCGTGTTCTTAATGCACCGTTTAGACGCGTATCTGGGGCCCTAGTAAATTTGTTAAAATATTTCTTTCTAAGTTCTGCTTTCAATGTGTACCAGGTATCTATGTAGGCAACTGCTCCCCCTCCCGGATTTGGGGGCCCTAGGAATTATGTACAAATTTTTGTAAAAAAAGTCGCTGACTGACCACCTCCCAGACTTTAGGGCCCTAGGCCTGGGCCTCTCTGACCTCTGGCAGAAGTCCGGCCCTGGTATTTAAATTCACAAAATTGTTAAATTATGGTAATATTTAGCTTAAATTGGACAATAATGAAATAACTAAATTAAAATAAAATACTTGAGAGATTTCATGTTTATAATATTAAAATTATCCTTTTGCCCCATCTCCGATTTTCCTTCCATCTACCAGGGCAGCAGAAGTGGGGCCTTCTCTCCGAAAAGGTGCATTTTTCCTTCCAGACCCCTCAACCCCCCCTCCACAGTATCCAGTATACGGGTGACTAGAGCGCAGTAACGAGCCGCGCGCCCCCGCCACGGGCCGACTTAATTCTCGGACTAATGGACGTTTCTTGTAAGCTGCCTTTTTCCTTCGATGACCAGCCGACGTGGATAGATAAATTACACGGTGGACTATTTATAAAAATGTCACAACTTAGGCCAACATCAAAGTACTTTGGTTATTTGTGATTTGAAATGTAATGATGTTATTACCTACTTGACCATCTAAGATCTAAGTCATACGAGGTACGTCTTGAATGCTTCAAAATTAATACACTTACAGTCAGAAGGCAAATTTAACCGATCTAATAATACATTTACGTAAAATAATTCACGGTCATCATGACACTATATTACTTCTATTATATATTAAAATATATTATTATTTTAATATACTAGCTGACCCTGCAAACGTTGTCCTACCATATAAATTATTTGTAGTGAATATTTTGGTTGAATAAAAAATAACGAATGTATTGTTAGTGCGTGGGAATGGGATCTATGACAGAAAAAAGGAATGATGCCCGCCGATAAAAACAAATAAATATAAATATTAAATATGAATATAAATTTAAGAAATTAAAAAAAAAACAATGGTAATTAATAATATTTATTTGGCTATTAAAATTGTTTCTAATTTCTAAGTTACCTATTTTTTTTTTTTTTTTTTTAAAGAAAGACAAACATTCCCGTGTTACGAATAACCCAACAATGTTTGAAAATCTCCTACTACCACCACAGAAAGCCGAAAATGTTGCTTGTGTTGTGATGGAGGATTTAACCAGCCGAGGAATCGAACACGCGACGCTCGGGTGGGACCCAAGCGCTATGCCCACTCAACCACTGACCAGTCAATTTTACTTGTAATCCCGTTGTGTTTGTGTATAAAAATGTTAACCCTTTATTTATATCAAAATAATGATTTATTTGATATTTATGATTAAATAAGTGGTATTTTACAAAGTGATTTGTTTTCATTCATTTAAAATGACACCACAAAGTGAATATGAGATCATTGAAGAAATAATAATTTTACAATTATTACAAACAAACAAAAAATTTACACTTATTTGTCTATTGTCTATTATATTTTTATACGATTAATGAATAAGTAGGGAAAATGCTTCTTACGCAGAGCTTTGAAGAAAAATAAAAGTTTCATAGAAAAGTTCACGCTATACGAATTGAGGATTGCGCAATTTCATATTATAGGTGTCTGATTCATGCACGCACGCATATGTTAGTACCTCGAGTTACTGCCTTCGCGACAAAGTCTATCATATATGCCCGCCTTTATGAATTTTGATTCTGCTCGTATTAGAGTAAGAACTTTGACTTCTTTCGAGCGTTTTTCAGGACGTCTTTCAGGGCGCTTCCAGGGCGTCTTTCATAATTCAAGTTAAGCGCCGAGACGAGCGTCTCGGAATCGAATTATTCATATTCGCATCACGCGTGTTCAAAAGATGTAAAAAATTGGCGAAATTCCAAACAAAAATCTCGGCAGGAAATTCGCTGACAAAAAGTAATATATCACGTATGGACGTATGGAGGTGTATTATGCGATTTTAATGCTAGGGGGAGCTTAAATATTTGAATCTTTTGTATTCGTCTCAGTAAATACATATAAAGGAAATTCCGCATTATTTGAAATGGGAATGCTTTTTTGCAATATTAGCCTAAAGAATTTTTTAATGAACTAATTAATCAAAATAATTCCAACAGTATTTTTTATTAGAATCACTTATATATTTCATTAATGCCTACAGGAATAATAATAATTTTTCCGAATTTGCTAACCATGTCATTGCAAATAACCATAGTTTTGAAAAGAAAATAGGGACAAATATTCTTCATATCTTAACTTATCTTATCTTATCTTATCTTCTTATATATAAAAATGAATAGCTGAATGTGTTGCTAAGCGCCTAACTTTCGAACGACTGCACCAAATTGGATAATTCTTTTTTTTATGTTTTCGTTATTGTAAGGACAAGGTTTTTATATAACTTCCGGTGAGATCTGGCCTTATTAAATTTGTATAAAAAAATTGATATTGGTGGCACGCGAGGTTTGAAAGCTGAATATATGGAAAGCGGAAGAGAGGGAGGAGGGGAACCTGGGAGGGGGGAGAGGGACGTGGGAGGGGGGAGGGGAACTCGGGAGGGGGGTTCGCGGGACGGGGGAAGGGGGGAGGTGGAGTGGGGAGAGGGAAGGTGGAGGTGACGGAGTGAGAACGCGATAGGGGAAGAAGACGCAGGAGAAGAAGGGAAGGTGGAAAGGGAACGGGACGAATGGGAAAGTACACTCAGGGAGAAACAATTTATTTATTAAATGGCATAGCAACGCATGCCGGGACCAGCTAGTAATATGTAAAACAAAGTCGGTTTCGTTACACCATTTATAACTCAAGAACTCGATTTTTATGATTTTTGATTTGTTGGATTTGTCTCCGCCCCGAATAGCAGAATAGCCATTAAAACATCGCTAAATTTTACGAAAAAAAGTATTAAGAAGAAAATTCTTTTCCTCATACATTTTGTACGGAACGAATTCTCATCTTTTGAAAGCGCTGCAGGAATATTGTGATAAGTATAATATATTGAGTAGTGAGTGAATCCCGACAATTCAAAAAATTTGCTTTTGTTCTTAAACATATAATGCTGCCTCTCTATCTTACACACTAAATGTCAACAGTCGACAATGGGACAAACGGTGAACGTATGTCTGCACCCCTCCAAAGGATAAATACAATCTCACTAATATTATAAACGCGAAAGTTTGTATGGATATATGTGTGTTTGTTACTCTTTAACGCAAAAAGCTACGGAATGGATTTTAATGAAATTTTACAATAATATAGCTCAAACATCAGAATAACATATAGGATATATATAATGGTAAACTCTGGCGTTATGAAATTTGTATTTGTAAGTATTTTAGCGGCAGGGAGGAAAGGCAGTGGGAAGGGGAACGGTGGAGGTGGGGTTCACGGAGATGGAAGATACGAGGGAGGTGGAAGGGAACGGGGACGCACGGGAAAGGACATGCAGGGAGAATCAATTTATTTATTTGAATGGCATTGCAACCCATGCCGGGGACCAGCTAGTTAACAATAAAGCAAAACGCTTACATAACTTGAAGCCTTATAAATAAAAACAAATTCCTTATCAATAATGCCTCCATTATGAATAAACAAAAAATCTTATAGTCCTATCTTAGATAATGTCCCCTTTCAATGCCTATTCTGTTTCCGCCCCCTACTTTTTAATCCCTAGCCACGCCTCCACCCCTAGCAAAACACTTTGTAATAAATTTTACTCACCCACTGTTATGTAAATGTCCAGTCATTATATGTTTGCCCTGAGGAAGGAACGGTCGTTCTGAAACCGGTTGGCGTTAATAAAATATGTAAGTGGTTCTAACAAAGAAATATTATTTCATTTATTTATAGTGAATAACCGAAAAGTTATGGCAACATTCAAAAGTATATAATTAATATATTTTTTCATCGATTTCCTGGAAAACAGAAATGACTATGGTGAGAAGCTAACATTTTTAACTTATGCTATAACCAACGGCGTTTTCACGAAAATAATTACACCTTTTCTTGTCTTAAGGTAAAAATCGTCGTTTTTGAATTATGACGATGGCTTTGAGACCAAACGCTCCGATCGTTAACAAAGAAATATTATTTCTAACTTGGGTTCCCTTTTGTCATGTCTTCAAATAAACAAAAAATCTGTGTATTCTGTTCTATTTTATCACAAGTCAATAGAATAACAGGTATTTGTAGGTATATCAGTCGTCAATTTAATTGCAAAACACTTATCAAAATGACTTATTAATTATTATTAGCAATAATTATCAGCCTGAAACACTCATCTACATTGAAAAAATCTTCCGAGAAAAGATACTTGCCGCCAACGGGACTTGAACCCGTGTCCTTCTGATTGCCGGTCAGGTGCTCTCACCACTGAGCTATGGCGGCTTATCTAATACCCGCCAAATAATTCAATGTATACTAGTGTTTCATTCTACAATTACTGTTTATTACATTTTTCCACCTGAAAACTACCAACATTATTTTTGTGAGACTGGCATTGTTAGTGCTAAATCTCTCGCTAGGTGGCGTCGAGACAAATTATGTCTACATTTTTGGTGAAATACTTTTAACTTGTCAAATATTAATTATTATTTTTTAATTGATAAACTTACGTTTAAGACAAGTTTTTTATGCATAGCACAAAAATAAAGTTGGTTGTTTTCAGGTGGAATAATGTAATAAACAGTAATTATTGAATGAAACACTAGTATACATTGAATTATTTGGCGGGTATTAGATAAGCGGCCATAGCTCAGTGGTGAGAGCACCTGACCGGCAATCAGAAGGACACGGGATCAAGTCCCATTGGCGGCAAGTATCTTTTCTCGGAATATTTTGTCAATGTAGATGAGTGTTTCAGGCTGATAATTATTGCTTATAATAATTGTTACCATTTGTGCGATGCATAAAAATCTTGTCTTAAACGTTAGTTTATCAATTAAAAAATAATGACTTATTAAATTTATGAAAACTTTCAAAAAATGTGTAGTTAGGAAGCTAGAGGTTAATTCAAAATTCTTATTCTCATTATCAAATCCATAAAACGTTTTAAAAATACGTTTTCCGCAGACTAAAATAATAGATGCACAAATAGGCACACAGTTCATTTTATAAACATATTATTGAAAAAGTTTCACGTTGCTCAGTGTTATTAAAAATGTTTTCCACTTTTATGCTCTTCATCTCGGAACAAAAAGAATGATCACGAAAGTAGTACTAACAGCCATATAAAATGTAGGTACAACTCACCTTAAAAGGATGAAAGCAGTGTTTCTTGGAGCAAATGCTAAGCAACTTCTTTTGTTAAAACTTTCCTTCACTTTGTATCACTTACTTCACAGAGAAGCTTGCACATACAAAAATATGTATCTATTCAATACTTTTCACTTACAAATTTTTAACTCGGAACATGAAAAACAACTTAAGGCACCAATATTAAATAAAATCCTTGGGATCTGAAACAAACAAAAAATATATTGAAAATATTATTTTATGTTCAATACTGTTTTGAGAAAATTGGACCTAAAATTTTGTAAATAATGTAAACATTTTCAGCTCCCTCGTTTTTATAACTAAGAAATATTTTGTTTATAGGCACATTTTTACTTAACTATACCTACTAGTCCCCCCAAAAGGTCGTACGAAACGACATTGTTCTGACATTTTGTATCTCTTTCGTTTTCATACAAGACATGTATGTAGGAAAAAAATGATCGTCGATGACGTACATATGAACTCTCGCTTGGACTATTTTTCATAACGGACCGGTATTTCACAACACTTTTTCTTATTCCTTGTTTTTTTTGGTCATTTATTGAATAATTTGTTCCCTCGTCTTATTTGACACCAGCTGTTTTAATATTTCGAAGCTCCGCAGTTATAGATGGAACATTACCAATCTGAATTTAGATAGTTACCCAAAACAAAAAATAATAATTTAAGTAAAAATAAAAAAAATTTGTTGGGTCTATTTCAACTATCGAATTTGATATTCCGAACATAATTTTAGAACTGTGAAAAACCCCCGTTTTAATTCAACACACACTTACATTATGAACTCGTATTTTCCATTATAGGTATTTTGTGTTATTATTAGTTCATCAAAAGCATTAGAAAATGTGATCAATTTAAGTCAATTTATTCGGTTTCGGGAATCAAATCACCCATCAAATATCCTCCACAGCCAATTAGAGAAATTCAATAAATTTTGCCGATTATTTTGGCTGTCGTAATCGCATAATTAATTACTATTGGTATACAATATCGCGACGTCAATTTCGGTGTGTTAATTATAACAAAATTGTGATTCGCATTAAATAATGGATAACAATGATAACCTATTGTACTTATCTTATAACTGTGATTTGTGGTTAATTTTAAAATTACGTATTGCCATGAAATAAATGATCAAATATTGCATTTTTATAAACCGGTTTAAATAGCAAACCTGATTATGAAAATCCTAAACAAAAAGCGTAAAATCGATTTATCAGCTTCTTAAAACATTTAAGTGATGGGCTCTAGCCTCTAGCGTCATCAAATTTTCTCAGCGTTTTCTGATTGCGGTTTCTAGGTAAAAGCGACTGTTTGCGGCTCCTTTAATTTTTAACTGCTGCCGTGATTTTTTAACGTATACTTTGATGTGGGGGCCTGGGCAGTCTGTTACTTTAAATGTTTATATGATAGGGATCCATGAAAATTTTGAAGTCAAAATTATTATTTATTGAACAATTTAAATATATTTAAATAAAAAAAATACTTTTTTTATGGTTAAGTAAATTATATACGACAATTGGGTTATTATGTAAAAAAAAATGGCAAAAATCACTTGAGATCAGACATCAGTCTGTATTACCTATTAAACTAAATAAAAAACAATGAACTTTATTATAATATTTCAATAGTGTATCAAGCAAACTATATATACAGGGTGTTAAGGGACGTACTTGACTTACTTTAACCAGTGAATCCTGACATTATTTGGAGTAAAAAATGTAAATGAAATTTTGGTTTCCGGTGACATTTTTGGTGTTTTTAAAAAAAAATTTATGGTAGTTGTTGGACAGTTGGAGGCGGGGTTAGGGGTTCGTCGGTTACTCGGCTGAGTGACCAGTGACGACATGCAGAAGAATTTTTTTTTCGTTTGATTATGAAGAATAAAATTTTGAAAAAAAAGTCATCCAAATTCAAGTCACCGGAGACCAAAATTTAATTAACAATTTTTACTCCAAATCATGTCAGGAATCACTGGTTAAAGTACGTCCCCTAAAGCCCTGTTTATAAAACTTAAGTTGCTTATGTTTATTTTTGTATAGTAAATATTAACTTTAAAAAAGTCACGTAAGTACTGACGATGGGTCGGTGCAAAAAAAATTGTAATGAATTTACTTACAGAAATTTAACTTTAAAAACATAAAATTTAAAACTTACGGTTCTGGCGTCACTAAATTCGAAGCTACTGGAAGCGGCGTGTGCTTCGCGCGCGGAAGAGGGGAGTATTTCGATATTATTATTGTTACTAGGACGGAACGGCCCCCACATCAGCAGTTAAAGGTTAATCGTATATATAATGCTCTATGGATCTCTGAATAACGTTCAAGCGTTAAATGAGACAACGTAATGTTAAAAACCGTCAGACGGACAAAATTGAAAAAAATTCTGGATATCTAGTTCTCTGAAGTTTGTTAGTTATGTGGCGTATTTTAAATTTCCGGCAAGTGATATTATGAATCGAGTCAGGGTAGACTCACAAGAGCGTCGTTTATCGCGGGACAGTTGGGTGACTATTTCAAAATCCATTGGAGTATAAAATGAGGTGCGCAAAAGTTAGGATGACTTTTGTTAGATTTGTATGGATTTTAAAATAGTCGCCCAACTGTCGTCGCGACACAATGAAGTACCTACGTAATTGTTTGGTTTTGAAATGAGAATATGTATAGTTCCTACTGGGATGTCATTTATCTAGTTGCTGGAAAAACATTTTGAATTTGGAACAATGTCAAGAAAAATAGCAAATCGAGTGCGTTTGTTTTTGAAAAAGAGAAAAAAAATTGGGAAGCAAGTTGTTGGTGTTATTCATGTTCATAAACCCGTTTTTGAACTCAAAAAGGAGGTATTTGACAATCTCGAAAATAAACAATATCGTTTTTTTACTTTTTAGTGTTGCTGTTGCCATAATTACCTCGAGGTACTGCAGTGGAACTGTATAAACTATATTGTAATTGTGTTGTGTGTTCCTTTGCAGAGATACAGTGGTAAGTGATTGGTTATCCTGCTTCCTTGCATCCCTAGTTTCCTACGCATATTATCACCGAATTCCAGTAAATACCACATCGTTTCGCTTCATTGTTGGTATTATTAGTTACATTGTTAGATTTACTGTTTATTTCCAAGTGCATTTGAAGCTTTAACTCGTAAACATTTTTGGATGCAACACTAATCGTTAAATTAAACGTGCGCCTTTTAATTTTTATTAATATTTCTTGAGGTTCGTTAATCCTAATAATAAAATATGATTAATTTACAAAAAAAAATAAAAAATAAAAAACAACATAAAAAGGCAGATTGAAACAAAATCTTTTATTTATTAACTCATATTGGGCTTTTACATTACGATTATAAATTAAATTGAAAACAACAGTGAATATATTCAACAGAGAGAGGCAGAACGTGTCAGACCGGGATAGATCCCTTACACAAAGCAAAGGTCTCTCTTGTTTTCACGAGAGTGGATAAAACGGATGGATGGATCAAATGAATGTGCTCAAAGGATGTTTCTTGTTGTTGTGATGTGCGCGAGCGGAGAACATGACCGTACACAGGGAAAATAGATCCTGGCGGAAAGAAACACAGAGGGCGCTCTCTAATGAGGGCGGCGTTTGATGTAAGGTTCCATAGGGATGTATTTTAGGACCCTGTGCTTCACTTCCCCCTCCACGTCTGCTCGAATACATTTTTCTTAATATCGCCTACAAAGTAACGAGATCTTTTCTTAACGTAGTGTTGTAAGAATAAATAATTAATCACGCTTCACAAAATATGAAAATAAAATACATTTCATAAACTCGTCACATGAAAAATTGATGCTCCATCTAAAATACAGGGTGTCCGGGGGTAAAGTGCATTAACTTCGGGAGGTGATTCTACATGATGGTAGGAGTAAAAAAGATTAAGAAATTTTTGCGAAATTCCAACTTTTTTTTCCCATACAAAAAGACGTACCTACTAAAAATCCTTAGTGTGAGGTACGATATTACTTGCTGATAGCCTGCCGGGCGCCCGACTCGTTTGTGATTGGCCCGTATCGTAACAGCGGAAAATAATAAATCTGGGCGCACACGCCGGACTAATTTTATCTTTTTACCTCAAAACTACCCCTAAAAGTTCGAAAAAAGTTTTTTTTTTTTTTTTACTTGTACTATCATGTAGAATCACCTCCCGGAGTTAATGCACTTTACCCCCGGACACCCTGTATATATTTTAAGATACTCTCGAAACAGCCCGGGTGAAAGACCACCTTTTAAAATCGCAATGTTGCGCGTGGTTTGAAGCGGATTAAGCCGTGTTTGGTGAAGAGCCAAATAATTCTACACCTTCCTTTTCATGTCCCTTTGCTATCCACTATCTTTTTCCTCAAAACGTAACCCAATTTATTAATTTAAAATAATATATGCGGCGCGTTACGGAGTGGAAAATACTCTCAGTCTCGCCCTGGTACAAGGCCAACTTTCAAATCTGAGACGCCGCTTGAAATAGCTTTAGCCGTGTTTGGTTACCAATTCTGAATAGCCAGGTACTTTCCTACATTGATCTTCCCCTTTTGTATTATCTCCCCTCTACTAAACTAGTCTCACAGCGTTCCATACTAGCTAACCCGGCGTACTTCGTACCGCCTCAGAATCCATAACTGTTGTGTTAACTTATTAGCTGAATTTAAAGTCAGTTTTTTTGATTAAGTAAAAAATTACACAATGAAGCAATTATCGATGCACAATTGTCCGTGTTTTGTTTTTGTCAGTATCAGAGTTGGCGTTGTGTACAAATTTATATTTTTTGTGTTTTTTTACTTACGGGAAACGCGTTTCATTTTCTTTATACGTGTGAGGGAGATTTGTTATATTTATAGTTTTTTTTTCCTTTATAGGGGTGCAGACATACGTTCACCGTCTGTCCCATTTTTGACAATTGACATTTAGTGTGCAAGAAAGAGGAGCAGTATTATTTAAGAACTAAAGCAAAACAATCAGCGCATTGACATTTGACGTTTTTGAATTTTTGGAATTCACACACTATTCAATATTATATTTACCACAATATTGCTGGAGCTCTTTCAAAAGATGGGAATTCGTTCCATACAAAACGTATAAATGAGGAAAAAAAAATTCTTTATAATTTTTTTTTCGTGAATTTTTCCGATGTTTTAATAGCTATTCTGCTATTCGGGACGGAGAAAAATCCAACAAATCAAAGAACATAAAAATCGGTCAGCCGTTCTTGAGTTATAACTGGTGTAACTAACCCGACTTTGTTTTATATATTACTAGCAGACCCGGCCACACGTTGCTGTGGCTAACGAAACACAACTCCATTATCCAACTTTTATAAAAACCACACCACCCGCTTGCCAGCTGCCCGCTGCCCACCTCCCGCTGTCTGAATTGAATATTTGAATTTATCGGCTTTTTTCTACTAAAATGAGCATGTATTATACATATAAACCTCCCTCTTAAATCACTATATCTATTGGTGAAAACTGCATGAAAATCCGTTGCGTAGTTTAAAAGATCTATGCGCACATACATTTTGAGCGACTTCATTTTATACTATGTAATGATGATATGTAATGATAAGATTACATTAAAAAAATAGGAATGCCATAGTCCTACTAGTTTCAGACAGTTGGGAGTATTTGGGTACCTTACGCGGTATCTATTTACAATTTTAGAAATAATGCATATTTTCGAGAGATGCTTTTAAAATTGTAGTATTTTCGAACAGTCAAAATCGAAATATGTTAGGCGAAAAATGTCAAAAAGTATTTTTTGTTCACTTTCAGGAGAAAATCCCGAAATTCCAACAACCCGTTGTCGTAAAAGCGACACCGAAATAAAGTAAGGACCTATGACCATAAAGTGTGAATAAGATGGGATACCCGTCATCTCGTACGGTGGGGAGGTTGTACCGCAAAGGCATAAGGCCACGACTGGCTTTGCCGCAGCCTTAAGGCTTTTAACGACCTGCTGGTAATTCCGAAAAGAAATTTCACAGGTAGAAAAACAACAAAAATAATCCACAACACATCAAACCCGAGAAAACATATTTTTTCCATAAACGTAGTACCATCGTTAGTTATTTTATATATTTATGTAAGTTTGGCTTGGTTAGATTATTATCATAATATCCATTAAGTTGGGTTAGGTAAGTTATTTTAGGGGCTATCCATAGACATCCAAATGGATAAACAAGAAATGACAGATGAGGGGTAAAACCAAACTATGGAGGGCGAAGAGGGGAAAGATGACTGTGATTCGTTATACAATCAATCTGACAGTAAATAGGCATCTCGCATTACAATATCACAATTTAGTTCTTAAAAGCAAAATCTGCTTTGAATGAATAGACCTTCTTACATGGGAGCGCGAATTGCTTGCCACGATAATAACATATTTGCTAAGGCCAAATGCTCGCCCCAAAAAGACTCGCCCCAATACACATAGCAATATTTTGTTGCCGTGTTTAGTTAAAACACTTTTACAAATGTTTCATAATTTACTTACCCCTGTAACCAGCGACGAGCACACTGAAGAACCGCCCACATTCGCTATGTGCACATTGATATGTAGATATATTGTATATCATAAGCTTCCGTTTTGGCGTTATATTTCGTTAAATGTATGGATGTTAGCTTCTCGCTGTTTACGGCAAGAATGATGACGTCACACATTTTAGATTCAAGCGAGGCTCTATCCCCTCCCCATGGAGCGAGCCGGTTCCAAGGAGAAGTACCAGCGGGCGCCATGTGGAGGGGGAAATAATACGTTTTTATCACTTAGAGCAGGTCCATATATATTCATATGTCCGTGGGGCTATCTCATTATCTTCTTCATAAGCACTCTCCTCAAGATGACATATAATTTTGGAATTATTTGTTTGT
The DNA here is from genome assembly GCA_929108145.2 of Limnephilus rhombicus. Lineage (NCBI taxonomy): Eukaryota > Metazoa > Arthropoda > Insecta > Trichoptera > Limnephilidae > Limnephilus > Limnephilus rhombicus. The sequence goes on along the minus strand of OV815271.1, from coordinate 38,807,184 downwards.
AAAGTTAGAGTTTACTCTTCTGTACATACTTAAACCCAGTGGCGTTGTTAGGGTGTTGTTAGGGCGTTGTTAGGGTGGGGCGATGGGGGCGTCCCGCACCGGTGCCACCCGATGGGGGGTGACACCAAACCGTGGGGAAAAAATTACGAAGGTAGAATATTGTCACAAAAATATTTTACAGATGAACACGGTATGTTGTTTACGTTCGGTGGGTCAAGGATTCCCCAAAAATTCTGTTGTTTTATTTTTGTACCTAGCTTTAAAAAGTGTTGAAAGACATCTTTCAAAAAACAAGGTAAGTGGATTAGGTAGTTATTTATTTTGTAAACGTAAAACCCGAATACAAATAAAGCAGAATCGATCGAGAAAACTGACGGTGACTCCACGTTATTCGCACAGGGTGTCACCCATGCTAGCTGCGCCACTGCTCAAACCCGAGCTTTCTAGCTATTGCGAATATTTATTTTTTTATAATGGATACTTATTATTATTTTTAATTTTAAACTAACGTTTTAAGACAAGATTTTTATGCATAGCACAAAGGGTAACAATTATTATAAGCAATAATTATCAGCCTGAAATACTCATCCGCATTGAAAAATCTTCCGAGAAAAGATACATGACGCCAACGGGACGTTGACGTCATGTATCTTTAACTCCGCTGTAATTTTTCTATATATGCTGATGACCTCAAATTATATAAAGCAAATAAATCTATGAAACTTCTATGAAAATTGTCAACTCTTACAACAAGACCTTAACACAATATCTACCTGGTGTCTTGACAATGAAATGGAACTGAATTTTGCTAAGTGCAAAGTTATAAACTTCACCAAGAAAACCAACAAAATTCTATATTCATATAGCATATGTGGTCACAATCTCGAAACAGTTGAATTAATAAAAGATTTAGGAATTATATTTGACAACAAACTGACATTCAATCAACACATTGAATACATTGTGAGTAAATCAAATTAATTACTAGGTTTTATTGTAAGATCAACCAAACTGTTTAAGAATTCTAATAGCCTAATAATTCTATTCAATTCCTTAATCCGAAGTGTTCTTGAGTACGGGTCAACAGTCTGGAATCCACATTATATTACACATGTATCTAGACTCGAATCAGTCCAAAGAAAATTTACACGGATTTTGTCTTACCGATCAGGTGTCCACCATCTTCTAGAAGGCTACGAACAAAGACTTACATATTTCAAATTAGAGAGTCTAGTTAAAAGACGAAACATAAATGACTTCTTAATGCTCTATAAAATTGTGAATAATCGCGTAGACAGTAACTTAGTCAACCAAATTAAGTTATACGCCAGGCCCAAATCTACAAGAACCCTTAACATATTTTGGACTGAAATTTTTACGAATAATACTGGATATTTTAATCCTATATCTAGAATGTCTCGGTCATACAACGATCTTGTTAAAATACACAGTTCCATAGATATTTTTGCAAATAATATAACATATTTCAAGAAATATCTCCACAATTTGTGCACTTAAAAAAAAAAAAAAAAAATTGTGGTATTACTTTTCAGTAAATACTTTATAAATATTGTATACTTGTTATTATTTTGTATTTCAATTTTGTATTTAAGTTTTCAAGTTATGTATAAATAATACTTGCATTGTTTTTCAAGAGTTTGCTTCTGTGAAAATGCATATGTGATTAATGCAGACACATTAATCTAGGGATATTTATATGTGTATTTTAAATTATTATATACTACCCACAAAAATGTTGTATAAATATCCTGTTTGTGTCTCAAATAAATAAATAAAAATAAAAATAAAAAATAAAAAAATAATTTCATGAAGCCAGTGCTCACTATTATATATAGAAACCATCGCGGGTACGCGCACATAAAATCCCCAAAGTTTCATCGCAATCGAATAAATGGTTAAGTAACGAATAATTTCATGATGCCAGAGCTCACTATTAGATATATAAAACATCGCGGGCATGCGCACATCAAACCCCCAAAGTTTCATTTCAATTGGATGAATGGTTTAGAAACGCATAAGGAACATACATACATGCAAGTAAATATACATTGATTTATATATATGTATATGGAAGCTAGGTACATCTATAGTACTAATTCAAATCGGAGTATATTATTACGTTAGCGTCTGCGTGTTTGAAATTCAGAACCTAGCCACGAGTGCATGTCGGACAACACACTTAACGGACGCGCCTCAAATAACACCTGTGTGCGTGGAATTTCACAGAAAGCTACTGCTATAATTCGGTTTCTTATTCAAGAATTCGACACAAGATGACGCTACTTCCACCAGCAGTGTTCGCATGTGGAAGTTTCTTCCCTAGATATATCTACTAAAGATTTATAGAATTTAAGTATCTATCCGGATATGGAGAGATTACATATGGCATCATTGCCTGTCACTAGCTGTCACTGGATCACAGTGGATCCAAAGACCCGCTTATTTTTGCAAACAGTTTTTATCGGATTTATAAAATGGTTACCCACACTCAAACTGGGCGAAGCCGAATGTAAAAGTCGCCGTAAGGCCTAGCAACAAAAACCTGCGGAGTGAGATTTTAACTGCGGAGCGGGTTTTTAACTGCTAGTACAGAAATAATTTGTTACGAAATAATTAATTTTTTAATATTAAAATACTACGTGCTACCTGATCCCAACCAAATCTAATTGGGTGTTTTTCTGAAAGATTTTCGTAAGTATTCTCATTATAAGCATTTCTGATCAAAATATCAAATTAACTATATTTTTGACGTCGTAAATTGATAATTCGGAGCTGTGTGCGGCGCGTGAATAAATAAATGAAAGAGATATTCAGAGTTGGAGAACAACTGATTCTGTGACAGGAATCGCCGCACTATTATTGTAATTTTTTTCTAATATCAGCTCCGTATGTAGATCCCATTTTGTTTCGTTAAAAAAATTATTTCATCATGAATCCGCAAATGTCACCCAAAATCGTTAAAAACTCCCATTGGCTCCCGGTATTACGGTAAGACCTTGAGATCGGCTCTCGGGTCGGTTTGCAAAACATTATTCTAAGGACCCTTGTCTGTTTACCAGCTACCCGGGGCCACTCGAGGCCACCGAGAATTACTGTTTACCCCGTGAACTAGCGCCTAGCGACCAGGCGGGCGCAGGCGGGCTCAGGCGGTCAGGGGAAGGTATTGCCTAAGAAAATACACCCTGGAAATCCACGACGAAGGCGATATTTAGCTTTCGTTTCGTTCGTTAGAGGAAGGCGCACTTGATAATGTTTTTATTTTATTTAAAAAAACCTTTATAAGTAGAACATTATGGGACGTTACATTATACGAAAGTACATCGTCCTTTTCAGATAATTTACGGAATGCGAAAAGGAAAAAAAATCATACTTTCCACGTTGTTTTGCCAGTAGAGGACAACGCAACTCTCGATCTCACACAGAGCACCAATGTGGTAGATGGTGGTTTCTTTCTCCACTACGTGAAATGGAAACAGTCCTCATTTCTTCAATTTGCCATCAGTCATTTCTTCAATTTGCCATCAGTCCTAATTTCTTCAATTTGCAATAGGCAAGGGCCTATGTACAAAAACATTACGGTGAAAACAGTTCGGTGATTTTTATGGTTATAGTGAAAGTGCACTTTAATTAAATGAAAATAAGCGACTTTTTTCACATACCAATATCAATAAGCGACTTTTTTCACATACTATTATCAATAAGTTTTAGAACCAATGGTTTCTTCGTCAGAAAACAAAGTTTACGACGAAATAAATAAACCATTAGTTTCGAAACATGCTGATCATTTTTATTAAATAGTGGTTTAAACTAAGACCGTTATTTGCATTTAATTACTGATTGATTCATTTCATAAATAAAATTACTTTTTAAAATTATTTATATTTTTTTATTAGCATGAATATAACGTGTCTTGTTTATGAATAGCAAACAGTATGTCCCGTGTGTATGATATGGGAGGTTGTTCACAATCAATAGCACTGAATGTATAGTCGGCCAATTATTCTTAACCCTTTTAAAGTTGCATTTGGAAAAAAAAGCATTTAGAAAAATACTAGTAAGCCATCAAAAATATCATTAAAGAAACGTGTATTTTGGATTTTTTTTTTCTAATTATGCTGTTACAGATATTCTATTCATACTTACGTTAATGGCAAATACTTCGGTGTGCACATTAATAAATAAATTAATTAATATTTCGTGTGCAGGAAACAAGAAAAAGTTGCCAATGCCTGCCATTATAAAGGGTGTTGAGGGACGTACTTGACTTACTTTAACCAGTGATTCCTGACATTATTTGAAGTAAAAAATGTAAATAAAATTATTGTTCTCCGGTGACATTTTTAATGTTTATATTATTTTATTTTTTCTACAGAAACATAAAAAAATCGTAGATGTTGGACAGTCAGAGGCGGGGTTAGGATTGGACGGTTACTCGGCTGAGTGACCAGTGACCAGATGGGGAAGAAAAAAAATTGTTTGATTTTGAAGAAAAAAGATTTGAAAGAAATAATAAAAGTTATCAAAAAGTCACCGGAGACCAAAATTTCTGTTACACTTTTTACTCCAAATAATGTCAGGAATCGCTGATTAAAGTAAATCAAGTACTTCCCTTAACACACTTTATACTTGGGCGTACACATGTGGATTCATGTTATGTTTTGCCGATATCTGTCTGGGAGGGCAATTACAACGCATCATTAAAATGCGATTATAATTTGAGCGTTTTATTGGAGGATATAATCTAACTGAAGCTTTCAAGCGTACCAGGAAAGTTATTTCGTGCTTTGGAACATTAATTTATTATGTTTTTCAAAGCGATTCACATAAAATTGTCTAAGACGTTTGGCACCATTCTACCCGTGATATATTGCTTGTTTTATGTATGAAATTAAAATATGATGAACGATTAAGCTTGCTAAACACTCTGTAAATAATTATTTTTTATGTAAAGGGAGACAGCTCACCATCAATATTAAAGTTGTAAATATTTTGTGAAATAAACGCGAACATTTCTTTCATATTTTTTTAAATATTCGGGATAGATTAAAAATTATTTCGACTCCGAAATAAATAAGTAAATACGATGAATCATTACACAAATCACTTACCAAAGGCCCCTTAAAAAATCTTTCAAACAATCTTATAGTCGTGTTGGTGTTATTTTAAACGTCGATGACACGTGGCGAGTTTACAAGCTACTATCTGGGAAATCACTATCTGTTAGTAAACTCGCCCAGTGTCATCGTGTTACTTGCTAACTAGCAGCGACTACCAGATTGTTGACAATCTACGAAAAAAGGTTGAAACGTCGTCAACTTTACTTGCCTACACGCTTGCTCCGCTAGATCGTGATTGGTTTATTTATGTTTCCAACATGGCTTCCGATAAACAGCTGATTTCGACTGTCAAACATCTGAAGAATTAATTCACGCAGGCGTCGTTATTCTTGTTACTGGCGCTAGCAGCGGCCTCAGTTTTCTACGCTTCTGAGCGAGTAGACAATTTTTTGTGTCATCATGCCAATCTCACTCGCCAATTTACCCGATTTTAAACTTAGTAGATAGTAGTTGGTAAACTCGCCATGTGTCATCGACGCTTTAATGATTTAATTTACCAAATTATCGAATTTTTTTTACAAAATCCAATTTATTCTTAACATAGGTTTAAACTCATTCTTTTTTTTATGATTCAAGTGGATTTTCATATCAAGATAATAATGATCGCGAACTTTGTTTAAAATAACACCAAAATAATCATTAAGGGGAAATCGGAGAAAGTGTACGGAAAACGCAGGAGGGAGGGAACGTGGAAGTAGAACGCAGGAGGGGGAGGGTGGCGATAACGGAGAAGCGTGGGAAAGAACACGCAGAGGAGGGGTATCGGAAGAGTGGGGGACGAGGTAAGGTTGATAAATTTAGCTTCTCACACGGAAAGCTACGAAGAAGTTTGTTTAAAGAAAATAGTTTAGCAACAGGGAGGGAAAGACAGAGTGGGAGGGGAAACCAGAAGGGGGAGGGGAACGAACGAGGGGAGGTAGTTCGCTATAGGGGGACGAGGGAAGGGTAATTGTGGAAGGAGAACGCGGAAGGAAAACGCAGGTGGGGAACTCGGGAGGGGTGGGGAATCCGGGTGTGGGGAAGGGCAAAGAGGAAGGGTGGTGTTCGCGGAAGGGGGGACGAGAGGCGGTGAAGGTGGGAAAGGTGGAAAGGAAACGTGGGAGGGGTGGAGGGAAACTCGGAAGGGGGGTTCGCGGGAACGGGGAACGGAGGGATGGAAGACGGATAAGGTGGCAGGGGAATGTGGGAGGGAAATAGGACGCGGAAAGAGAACGAAGACGCTTGAGAAAGGACTGGCACGGGAGGAATGACGGAGGGGTGATTGCAAAGGAGACATAGTAGAGTTAGGGGATAGCAGGGGGTAAATTCGGAAAATCCAAGCTCCTCACATGGACAGCTGGCCAGCATGTCGCCTGTTTACGCGTCTATTCGTGTACGCAATAGAACAACAAAACAATGGATCCAGAAGCACGTCAATAAACAGAATTAAAACACGTTATTTCTTTGAGTGGCGTTGCAATATATGCCGGACTTTTCAAATCGCTCTAACAAACCATAAATACATAATAAAAACATTGCTGTCAAAACTCCAAATTTGTTTAAAAGCTTTTATAAAATCACTATTTTGACAGGGTGGAGGCAGTGGCACTTAAATAAACTGCTGAATTTATCTTGGGGTTAATTTATCGCCGCCTAATTCTTAGAGGTGGGCTAAAGCTTTGTAGTTGAACAACACAGCCAGCGCACTAACAACATTAGCACACTTAGGACGAACACAGAATAAACTTACAACATAGCGTTGTATTAGTATTATTATTTTACGTACAGTGTTTGCACGTAATTAACGTTACTTCAGTGACCGCGGTACTGGGTACTGGGGATGCAGTGGAGTTTACGAATAGCCGTAAAATTGAATTTGCGGTCTAAATTTAAACGCGAACTTGAAATTTATTAATAACCAAACACGACGGCTTAAATAAATAATTTATGGAAATGAAAATGATTTCTTTCACATTTTTTTCATATATTACCGAGTAAGTGCTTTGATGGGATATTTTTATATCTTAATATATAAAACAATGTCGGGTTAGTTACACTATTTATAACTCGAGATCGGCTGGACCGATTTTGATGATCTTGGATTTGTTGGATTTGTCCCCGCCCCGGATAACAGAATAACTATTAAAACATCGCAAAAATTCACGAAAAAGAAAGTTATAAAGAAAATTTATTTTTTCATACATTTTGTATGGAACGAATTCTCATATTTTGAAAGAACTGCAGCAATATTGTGATAGGTATAATATTTAACTGTGCGTGAATTCCAAAAATTCAAAAACGTCAAACGTCAATGCGCTAATTGTTTTGCTTTTGTTCTTATATCATATAATCCTGCCCCCCTTTTTTACACACTAAATGTCAATAGTCGAAAATGAAACAAACGGTGAACGTATGTCTCTGCACCCATCCAAAGGAAAAATACAATAATAATAAATCTCTGAAATAAAAAGCTTTTTTTTTACATAAGCTCCACTCAGGACCTATGTCGTGTTGTGTGGAGGATCTTTTAAAAGAAGGATAGGATAGGAAGTTCTGGGAAGGAAAAACGCATGAGAGGTGGGTAGGAATCTGGAGGTCAGTGAATCCGGGAGTGATCCATCCCTCCAACTGCGATGCAAGGCCATTGCCTTGACCGGAATTGACCTTTTACCTTGACTTTTCCAGCCGGACTCTATCAACCCATTGGTCGAGAGAATCCGGTTGGAAAAGTCAAAAGGCCTCCCTCAACCAGTCTCTCCCGAATCGGCCCGCCACGCAGCAGGTAAGCAGACGCATCCAAGACGCCAAGACCCGTACAAAAAGCACCCCTGCCAAATCACCAAACGTAGCGAACCACTTGGGGTGACCTACGGCAGAGGTGTTGGTTATCCAATAAATGGTTCCGGGGGCGGCGTCACCCTTACCCGCTTCCTTTCAGAAATTCCCGTAAGTAAGTGGAAAAGTAATAAAATCACATAAAATATAAATCCGTACACTATGCCATCTCTGATACTGACAAAAACAAAACACGGACAGTTGGACATCGATAATTGCTTCATTGTGTAATTTTTAACTTAATAAAAAACTTAATTTAATTCAACATTAATTGATTCTGAGGCGGTACGAAGTTCGTTGGGTCAGCTAGTAAGGTAATAAAAAATAACAAATAAAAATATCAGTACAACGCTTTATCCCTTTTCAAAAGTTTATCCTTTGATATTTACGAAGACACTAGCTGACCCGACAAACGTTGTTCTGCCATTTAAATTATTTCTAGTGAATATTAATAAAAAAATAACGAATTTATTGTAAGTGTGTGGGGATGGGATCTATGACAGAAAGAGGAATGGAGAGCTGTAGACGATGACCGCCGATAAAAGCAAAAACACCAACTACAGTAGGAAAATAAAATAAAGAAAATCAATATGAATTTCCAAAAGCAATTGAGCGTACGATATTTTTTGTCAGTCCGTCTTTAGCCAACACAAATAAGCTCGATGGTTTGCCCACGCAAAAACATGATGCCGAATGAAATATCCAAATGACGCGATGCTTTTCGTGAATATCTTGCGCATGTGTGGATGTGGATGTGGAAGAGGATGATGCGGACGTAGCGCCATCTGTCATTCAACAACATCATGGTCAAAGAGTTCACCAAAATTAACAAATATAAATTTTGCTGGATAAAAAACTGTAAAATTATGTTAGACTAAACGAAAACTCAGATTACTATTGCATAAAATCATTTATCGACCTAGAAAAACTAAAAAAATACAATATTTCCATCAATAACGCTTAGAACATTCATATTAACCATATTATTATTATCATTCATATTTACATAAGAACCATCATATTAACTTATTGCATCATAAAATGGAATCTCTAGAATTATATTATCAAAACTTAAGAGGCCTCAGAACTAAAACGAACACCTTTCTTCAAAATGTACTATTAAACAACTATGACATTATATGTCTCACTGAAACATGGCTTAACAATTCAATCTTTAATGAGGAACTTTTCGATCCAAGATACCATGTTTACAAAAGAGATAGAGATTACCATAACCTCAAACAGGATAGGGGTGGTGGAATTTTAATAGCGGTAAAAAATAAATTAATTTCCGATCAAAAAATAGAATGGGGATCTAAGGCGGAAGACATATGGGTAACGATTTCACTTCCCGGTAAAAAAAAATTACATATGCACTTCGTATATTGCACCTGACAGTAAACACCTCATAAATATTATGTCTCACATAAACAAAACATCACAAATTATGACAGATAACAACAATAATGATAGTTTCATTTTGGTAGGAGATTACAATCTACCTCACTTACATTGGCTACCAATTAATGAGAACTTTGATTATATGTGTACTGAACCAATCAATTCATTGAATCCCGCCCATTTGAACTTTACAGAATTTTTATTATTTAATAATCTGAAACAATAAACTCTCAGAGTAATAGTATAAATAATCGCATTCTTGACTTAGCTGTAAGCAACATACTACTGAAAATTACGCACAATAATATCTCATTAGTAACAGAAGATATTTATCATAAAACGCTGCTAATTTCAATTCCTATTAAAAAAATAAATAAAAACCTGAAAACTAACGCAAAACAAATATTACTATACAGAAAAGCAGTTTATTCAATAATAAACACAAAATTAAACGAAATTGATTGGGATCATAAACTTAACCATTTGAATACTCAACCCGCAACTGACGTCTTCTACAACGTATTAATCAACATTAAAATAAATTATGTACCAACTAAACCAGCTAAAAAATGTAATTATCCGCCATGATACACATCATCTCTCATAAAAATAATTAAAGAGAAAAATAAATACCATAAAATTTTTAAAAAATTTCAAAATCCACGTGACTATCAAACGTTTTCTCTCTTAAGATCTAGACAAAAACGTATCGCACAACAACTCTACATTAATTATATACACACTACTGAAAATAGCATAAATGGTTATCCTTAACTCTTCTGGAATCATTTTAATAACATGAAAAAAAGATAGATGACAAAAAAGCAGAAAATGGCCAAGACATATGCAATATTTTCATGGAATATTTCTCATCAGTGTACATAAACGATAATAACCTACCAGACTTCGACATACCATGGTCAATATCACCACGGTCAAATTCACACAAGAAATAATCTTAAAAGAAATAAAAGTTCTTGACATAAACACAAGCGCTTACTTTATAGTTAATTGCGCGGAAACACTTGCAAAACCTCTCTGCATTATATATAATAAATCAATGAACGAAGGCACGGTACCTGAAATATGAAAAATAGCCTATGTAACACCAATCCACAAAAATGGTGAAAAAAATAATGTTAAAAATTATCTCTACACATCCAGGGCAGCTTCCGCGAGGACTCCTTCACGTCTCAGCTACAAGGCCCATCGTGTCTTCAGCTCCGCAGAACAGCTACATCCCGCGACTTACAAGGCTTGCGTCACCTTCAGTCCAGGGATCAGCTCACCACTTCATGGCACCCCGAAGCGCACCGTGCTTTGCTGCCATGGAAACACGCTCCGCCTCGCCAGGACTACCTGCTGGTGGCTCAGCTCACCGAGCCACTCACCGTTCATCTCCGCGACTCAAAGCGTTGAGCAACGGCCTGGAAGATAGGTCATCTCCACCGCCAAGGTGTTGAGCAACTCGCTGACCTTCACCACACCATCTCCATCTCCTCCGAATGCCTGCAGCATCTCATCACGGCACCCTGCATACATCTTGTTACCGCTTCACCGACCTCCGCTACGTAGCCACAAAAAAGACTGACTCACTACATCGACTGACGCCTTTTCATTTCTCGCCCCGTTTCTGCCTATACGGCCCGCTACCCTCACTGTTATGATTTTATTTATATGTACAACCTGGCTTCTTATGGTTACCAATGTATCGATATTTTTATGTAAATTTTAGTTTTATATACTTAATATTTTGTTTTATAAAATTTTTGATCTCATACTCCTTAATTATAAATTTTATTATTTAAAATTTGTTATTATGCTGTTTAATCAGAGGTAAATTCACATAGAGGACATTCATAATTGGTTTTATTTTGTCTACATAAACATGTACAAACTGGAAAAATGTAAACTGTTGATTTCCCGAAAATAAATAAATAACATAAATAATTTCGTTCTGTTTGAAATACGAAAGACGGTTAAATATGTTCATACAAAAATACTAAAATCGTGATTAAAAAATGGGAGGGTGAGGGGTAAGATGGTTAAAATTTGAGGTTGAAGGTATTTTTTGATGCCAAATAAAAAAAAATTGTCAAAATTTTTTTTTTTCTGAATAGGGACACCCTAATCACCTAGCGGTATGAAATATACTTTGAAACCTATTCTGATTCCTACCAAACATACATAAAAAAATTCATAAAAACCGGTCAAGCCATTTCGGAGGAGTGACACGAAATTTTTAAATATAAGATTACACACTTCCTAACAATCAACGTTAGTATGATGTCGTCAAGTGCATTATCAATATGTTGCTTTTTTGTGAATAAATACAGTAATAACATATTTACAGACACTTAACTTTGTAATCGTCTAATTTCAGAGTTTTCCTACCACCATCAATCGTCCTCGGGTCTAGAACCAATCTATTGTTTTAATAAAAACTTAATATCTGCACAGGTAAATACACATTTTTTAAATGTCTAATGCTACAGAAATTTTGTATTCATTTTGTTAAGGAATGACGCTAGTAAAAAGACGATTCAGTGACTTTTTTTTAATAGTTACATAAATGCCGAGCAATAATTCTTAACTTATCCATTAAATATTTAATAGTGCTTAAGACGAGTTGAGTAGACTGCACGTGCCGTAGTTTCGTAAGCCACAAAGCATGGTAACTCCCACCCCGATCGGAGGCTGGCGGGTACAGCTGCGGACAAAAAGCTCACCATTCAGCCGTTTCTGTTTTGCATACCTTGAATGTAATGGTGATTATGAATAGTGGACGTGATGTCGGAACATCACCGCCATAAATTCTACCCAAATTGCCGCAATACGATACGCAGTTTAGTTCCATTCAAACCTTGTAAAGGGCCATGGTAATTATTGTGTAAAATCCGTCTGAACAAGCCAATACCCATTTACTAGCGGTCTGCCTTGCTGAGTGCAGTTGCATGAGAGTGCATTAGTTAGTTTATTCTACATGTTTTCATAAAGGATTTGTACGAGGATTATATCCAGGATTCTAAAGTTCTATCACAAGCCGGTGTCTCCAAAAGCAAAAACTATTTTAATTTTAAATTATTTACGCATTATTTACCAAGTAGCGTCTAGAATGTTGGTTGGCAATCCTACGTGTAGATGTTTATTGAATAATTTAGTATATGTCGAGACAGAAAACAGTGACATAGTTGAGCAGTCTCTAGATGGGAATAAATGATTCACGTTAAATAAACAAACTCACACAGCAAAATGAAAACGGCAGTATTTGCCTACACAAATGAAAGCCCGTTAAATACATTTGAAGTAATAAATAATTGCTCCCAGCAAGGCGTGATTAAATTCAACCGACAAAGAAACATAATTATTTGCGTATTTCTCAGAAGCAATTCGTTCGCAACTCAATCTGCCTCAAATGTAGATGTTGTATAAACTACGCAGAGTGAGTACCAAGTACCTAGTATAGAGACGATCCATTAGTACCTGGTTGTTTTCGTCGTTTCATCCTCCGCCCCTTTTCAGAACTGGATAGTATCAAAGGTTTACTCTGCCGCCTCCGTTGCACCTTATAAGTCGTGTTATTTCTTACTCATCGACGGAGCTGAAACAATATTGAGACGTTCTCTTAATTAAAATACTGGCGCCGCCGTCTTTTCTCGCCCCCCCCCTCCCCTTCCCTCCCCCGTCTTGCCAACCCCTCTCGCTCCATTTCCCAAACACTAAACTACTACCCTTAAGAGTGATGAGCTGGATAAAGATAGACAAACATATCAGCAAAAAGCAATTTACTGGAACATCTGTCTTAAATGTTTGATTTGTTTGTAAGACGCCATTTTTACGCGACGTCTTTAGCCTACGCAAGTTTCTACACGCCACTTGGCTCAATCTGATTTTTTCGTAGAATAAATAAATTAGATGGTTTCTGTGATGCCCTTACACATTATCATTCGTATGTTTAAGCTCATATATCGCCACTGTCGAGGTAAAACTAAGCAAGTAGCATATTCGGATTAAGGAGATAATCGAGTGAAAGAAAAGTGAACAGTTTTTTGTCCACATATTGTCAACTCAAATAAAGCTCCGATGTAACTTTCTTAAATAGATCCGTTTCACCGGTGTAGAAAAATTAAGAAATAACGTTTTTGTCACAAAGTCCACTTAACCCTCTCGAGCATGAATTATGAAATACAATTAAATAAAAATGTTAAAGGATACTTTCTTTGGCTAAATGAAAATGAAAATTTTTTTTTTTTTTTTACCCTTATTATAAATTGGTCAAATTGACGGGCCTCATATGAGGCTTAAAGTGATCAAAGGGTACAAGGGTTATAACTTTGCCATACAAAATATTTTCGTGCAACTTTTAAGAAAATGACATATTTCAGAATCTAAAAACATTATTATTTTTTGAAGTGAAACTTCTTTATCCCCGTTGTGATTTAAAATTCGGATGAAACGTAAATTACGCAAGTACCTGCAAAGCATCAAACTGCGCTCATTATCCGCTTTGATTATGATGTCACTTTTCATGGCTCCTATTGGTTGAGATATGAAGCGGAAATGATGCTAGGTCTACGCTCATTGGCTGAGATTGTTTTGGTAAAGTTTCCCTTCAACCGCGTGTAAACTGCACTCGATTATTTTTTCAGTGAAGGCCTATTACAGGTGGATACGTCTAATGTTTATCAGTGAAAACGAGAGATGACGCAACAGATTACTTGAATTCTAATAAGTCTATTGACTCGTTGTTAGGGTCCATTTTCCATAAGATCCAACAGTTTACTATAGTCATATTGAGAAGGTGGAAAAGAATCTCAAATACCATCTCTTGTGGCGAACTCGATGTGGATAAAGGCCTACCAAAGAGTCCATTAGGTGATAAGGTCAACCCCTCTCATGGGTTTGTTGTATATTTCAAGAAAATGGCGGTTCAGTATTGGCGCAAACGGGCGTATAGAATATGCGTCATGACAAAATTGATTCCTAAATAGACTTTCAGCTCCGATAAAGTTAATTCGAAATTTTCTTTACCCTTTTTTACGTTCATTTACAATTGTTGCCATGATGTACGTTTCAGTAATCATTTCTAAGTTGATAGGCATTTCGCCACTAATATTTGATTTGCATTTCCCTTGAAATTTGGGTTATATTGTTAAGAAAAGCATTTTATTTAGCTCTAAACCATATGACAGGTCTCATATCTTTTGTTGAGGGACGCGTACTTCTGAAGTATTACCGTTTTCAGCCTCGGGAATAGTAGAGGGATGCTCACTTACTAAATACTCAATCCTGTAACATTCATTTTCCGGTGGCTCGAATAGATCGTCTTCTGATCCAGAAAAACCTTCGTCAGATCCATCGGTGAGAGTAAGCAGGGTCAAAATTTTATCTTCATCGAGTTCACAATCCTCATTCATTCGTGAACTTATTTTATGTCTTCAAAAATGATAAAGAATGTAATAAAAATAAAATGCCCTCATAAATATTTCAATTCCATATCAAAATACAAGAGTTATCAATATCAACCAATAGTATGCAGTGAGCATACTATTACTATATATATTACTATATTTGGAACACATAGACCTCAAATGAGGCCGATTAGTTTTTGCAAAGAAATCAATATAAAATATTAAGAAAATAACATGCTAATGGTTTCACAAGTACGATGTATGTACAGAGCATATAAAAATATTTATTTACTGTTTATAATGGTCGAATTTCAATATTTAATGGTACGTTGAAAGGAGGAGAAACAGAAATCGACAAAAAAACGTCAAAAACTTTTGCAATGAAATTTCAAATCAACCTGGGATAGTGAATTCGTGTGACGGCAAGTTTTTGAACTATCAATTGTCATCAAGCAAGGTCTAAAGTGATCTATGGTGTGGTTGTATTTGAAAATATGATTGGAATTATGAAATGGCAGCTTAACAAAGATGACTAATTTTGGGGCCTCATATGAGTGTTCGAGAGGGTTAAAGTGTTTTTCTGCTAAAGTGAATTTGTCTCATCTTGTTTTGAAAAAAGTAGCTCTTAAAAAAGAAGCCAAAAAAGTGTAAATTAAAATAAGAATTGTACTCATATATTAAAAAAAGCAAATAAGTATTAAATAGTTCTACCTCGTTTTGATAACATGGTCATCTGTTATAAAATTAATAGCACTTATTTTTTGTCCAGATTGCTTATTTTAAATAATCAAACACCATAGAGACAAACGTCACCATTTTTTAACTCTGTACGGAATCGCAGCGGACA
This sequence comes from Limnephilus rhombicus, assembly GCA_929108145.2. Classification (NCBI taxonomy): domain Eukaryota; kingdom Metazoa; phylum Arthropoda; class Insecta; order Trichoptera; family Limnephilidae; genus Limnephilus; species Limnephilus rhombicus. The sequence goes on along the minus strand of OV815271.1, from coordinate 38,791,573 downwards.
TGTCCCAAAGTTGGATTTAGTTGGTATCTTCCGTATGCGAAATAAAAATAGGATTGATTTAATGAAAACGACATGTTGTCTGCGATTCGCGTTCTACCACGAAGTGAAACGTTTATTTTCATGCCAATGTATAAGTCATACTACAAAAAAACAATTGCCTTGCTTGTGTATTCTTCTTAAAAAATAAATAAAGTTACTTATAATGAAGAAAATTTATTTATTTTCACATCGGCCCCTAGAAGGTAAGTACGCTAGCCAAGATGTTTTTTCAATTTAATTTTTCATGCCAGTGATTGAAACATTGAAAACATGTAAAAAAAAAATTTAATATTAACTAAGAGTGTGGAAAAACCCAATGACCTTAAAATCTGAGATTCTTTAGAAAACTTAACTGCCCGAAAAATTAACATTTTGTAATAAATTACAAATTGCTTTCTGAAAATACAAAAGAAACTTCATGCTTTAAAACAACTGACAAAACAGGGATATTTTTTTTATATTTCCTAACACTTTCATTATGACGCTTTTATTATTTAAAAAAAACAACGAGAAATATTATTATTACAGCTCCTCGTCGTGTTCTGTTTAAGTTATGAAGAACGCTGATAAACTTGAAGGCGAAAGAAAATTTCAAAGTCGACTAGACAAGTAACTGACGGCAGAGAAGTTTGAATCATTTCAGCAACATGGCTGGAAATGAGGATTACAAAGGCGTGGATCTCGCTTAGTTGGAATTTTATTACTTCTCTACCGTAATTGACGCAACACAATTAAGCAGGACGCGCGAAATGTCTACATAGATTTAATGTAGCTCATAAAATGATTAGTTTAAACACAATAATTACTATATCAACTGAAAAAAAGTGGGCATTTGGTTTTGAACATAAAAAGTAGCTATATTTGATAAAGTTGTGATATATATGGAAAAATTTGATTAAAATGAAAACGTTTTTTCTAAATTAATAACAATATCAAACATTAAGATATTTTTTTATGTCAAACCGCTAACAACACGAAGAAAAAAATGAACTCAAATGCTTTGGGGTTCTGTTCATAAAACAATGGATTTCGATTTGATTGCCTTGTATTGCTGGTGGTCAATACTGGCAGAGAGATTGTTGATTGTAAAAAGTATTAAAAATATTATAGCATTATTTTTTTACTGAAAACACAAAACTCATTTAAACATTTTTGCTACCGCAATTCAAATCAATATCATTCAATTTAGAAAATTGGAATATACAAGATGGATGTATGAATGTGTGTTACTCTTTCACGCAATAAATACTGAATGGAATTTAAAAATTCTTTCACTAATAGAAAGCTACATTATTTGCGAGTAAGATAGGCTATATGTATTGGTAAGCTCTGGCGTTATGAATAAGCTGCGGCGTTATGAAGATGCGGAATGGGAACCCCGCTAATACCATGCGAGCGAAGCTGCGTGAAAAGCTAGTTACATATATTTTTTAGTATGACACTGGGGGCTGAAAATAGTTCCGACAACTTAAAAATTATAAACAATGAAAAAGGTTTCAATTTTAAAACACCAGAGCGTTTAATGTTTTAGCATGGGTATATTAAAATATATCGTTACATAAAAAATATGAACCTAGATGAATCGTTATTAAAGCGTTATAACTAGTTCACATCAGGACAGGACAATATTCTATTGTCCTAGCTCTGGATTTACCTATTGTTCTAAAGTGAATAGAAGTTTGGAGGACAGGACAATGAACCATGACATTGTCCTAGAGATAGACGAGCAGGCCATCTCCGTGCGATAATAATGACTTACCTCCACCACCGCGCCCGGCCGCATTGTCCGAACCGAAATGTCAAAGACCTAATCATGTCTAATTACATCTAAAAGGGATCGAAATAAAAATCCTCCTTCAACGGAATCAATCTTCCTGGCAGATCTTCCATTGATATGCATATGCTTGGTGTAACTCTAAGTGACCAGCTCAAGTAGGGGGGTCCACCGAAGCCAGGGTTAAGTTAGCCTCTCAGAGCTGGGCGTACTGTACACTTGTACAGGGCCCCAGATACTTTAATAGTACACAACTGATAACCATGTACAAATCACAAGTGCTACTCACGGTTGAATGTCTACCAGCTCTGGTTTGAAGCCCTAAAATATCTGAAAAAAACCTTCGATGTGCAGAAATGGGCGCGCGGTCCGTTTGATGATTCTCCAAACTTTACAAACGGATTGCATTCTATTTATTTATTTTTTATTTTTTTATTTTTTTATTACATTTATTACATACAAGATATAACAATATAAAAGGAAGCTTTGACTGTCCAACTAGGAAGGTTTCCCGTTTTAGGACAGTCAAATTGGCAGGTTGCGTGTATATAATTTCACATTAATGGATTCGATAATAATTAACAATAATGGTACATATTGGGGGAGTTACTTAGATATTAGGTACAATATCAGATATAAGTTGTGTTATTCTAGGTATACATCAGTAATAAACAATAAAATCCAGGTAGGTACATGTAAAATATAAAATAAAATAAAAATATAACATATAAATGTAAGAAAGAAAAATAAAATAAAGTATTTTTTTAGGAAAATACAAATTAGCAGTAATAAACAATAAAATCCAGATAGATACATGTAAAATATAAAATAAAAATATAATATATAAATGTAAGAAAGAAAAATAAAAAATAAATATTTTTTAGGAAAATACAAAATACAAAATCGAAGAAATCAACTCAGACTACGTTTTTTAATAATTTTTCGGAATCTGTCCTACCTAAGTCAAATAACCATTTTGTAATTTTAGTACCGAAGGATGATAATTCACAGAGATTAAATTGAGAGGGGATTTTGTTGTATATTTTTGGTCCCAGGTATGAGAAAACTTTTTGATAAGCCGCAGTATTGCTAGTTGGAATAGAAAGGTCGTTTCTGCTCTTACTTCTGGTTTGATGATTATGATCGACTGTTATCGTTTTGCTTATATTTTTGTGGACGCAGATTGTTATTTTTTTTATGTAACACTGTCGAACATCAAGCACATTAAACTCCTTGAAGAGAGCGTCGCTCGAGTATCTGAAGGGTTTCTTCATAATGACGCGTAGGATGGATTTCTTTGCCTTCAGTAGCGGGTATAATATTGTTAATCCTGTTCCACCCCATCCAATGCAACCGTAGGTTATGACGGAGTTACAGAGCCCGTAGTATATTTTTTTAATGTCTTAAGTTTTTATAATTTCCCGCAATGCTATAAATATATAAATAAGTTTGCGCACTTTATTAGCTGTGTTTTCAATTTGTTGTTTCCATTTAAGGTGGTTATCCACTATTAAACCTAAATATTTAATAGATTTAACACATTCAAGGGTTTCGCATTTACAAGTATGGTTATTATTTCTAAGGCTACACTTAATATTATGTATTGTGAGGTGATGAGGTGTTTTGGGTTGCCCTGCAAGGGTAGCGCTAAATGTGAGATATTTTGTTTTATGTATGTTTAGTGTAAGCAAATTACTGTCCAGCCACTGTTTTACTCTGTTTATACCTGTGTTCTCAAGGTGGTGTGTTTCTTTCCAATCATCTCCTTCAAACAAAATAACTGTATCGTCAGCGAACGTGATAATTTTGCCACCAATGTGTTGGTTACAAAGTTCGTTTATGTATATAATAAAGAGAAGGGGCCCAAGTGTACTTCCTTGTGGTACCCCAAAAGTGTATTTTAGTGAAGTGCTAATAGCCTCGTTAATTCTGGTTTGTTGAAATCTATTAGATATATAACTTTCTATCCATAGAAAAGCTTTTCCCTTTATTCCAATATTTCTAAGTCTCTGTAAAAGAATTTTATGAGATATTGTGTCAAATGCCTTGGCCAGGTCCCTGAAAAGGGCAATAGTTTTCTTGCCACGGTTCATATTCCCTGCAATAGTTTCCGTGAGACATGCGATGGCATCATCCGTTCCCTTACCCGACCGAAAGCCGTATTGGTTAGAATGTTATGTTCCTCCACATATTCGTTTAACCTAGTTTTGAAAAGCTTTTCAATGACTTTGGATATCGCGCTTAAAAGTGATATTGGCCTGTAGTTTTCTACAAGAGATTTAGGTCCACTTTTGTGAATTGGGACAATTATTGATTTTGTAAAGTGATCAGGAAATATTCCTGATGCAAAACTTAAGTTGTAAATATATGATAGCGGAGCAGAAATCTGATTTTTAATTTTTTTTAGTATTTGTGTATTTAGACTATCTGGACCCTTTGCATGTGTAGTAATAAGGCTGTTGATTATTTTTAAGACCTCTTCGACAGTAGTTGGTTTAATATCAAATGAAAAAGATTGTTCCTTTGTTTCAATTGTCGATGCTAAAGAGTCTTCCGTTTTCTGGGTTTCTAATAAATTTTTTTTTTGCTAGATTTGACCCAACAGATGCAAAATATTGATTAGTATGACATGCAATTGATTGATTGTCAGTTATAATCAAATTTCCGGTGTTTAATTCAGTTACAGATGTACTGGTATTTCTTTTACTTCTAGTTATGTCTCTGACAACATTCCACATGTTTTTGCTGGAATTATCCTTATCAAGTAAGAATTTATAATAACGCTCTTTAAATTTGCGAATAACGGTTTTGCAAATATTACGGTATCGGTAATAGTTTTGCTGTTTAGTATCGTTCAATGGGTCTCTCAATTCTACCGGTATATCAATGGGAAAAGCTCAGAGAACGTGCGCTAAACATTGCTCGCATGAGAACGGTTCGCTTACAACTTGTTGTTAAGTTTAACTGCTCGGCTGTGGAACGATTTGCCGGCCTCGGCGTTTCCTCCCTACTATGAAATATATACATAGGTCCCTCCAACACCCAAGTTTACTATTTATTTTCCACAAGACCCTTCACACAGCATCCCCAAAGAAGACATGAGCCTGGGGAAAATTATTTTTTGTGGAGTTAGTGTAAAAAAATTTAAAGTGCTCTGATGAGTTCTCATCCATGTTTTATAATTCTGAGGATTTTCCTCTTTAATTCTCATCATTGCAGGCAATCCTAGTTTGCGTCCCGTTTAATACATAATTCACATATTTTTCTTTTTATTGTTTTGTTCATCTGCAACACTTCTAATACATATTGGTTTAAAAGGCCTAATATTTTTCGCGAACGTGCTCATAAAGCACGTCGTCATGCATTCATTTTCGCAGCGTTCCGCGTTTGAACTACGGTCAAATTGTTGTCCTATTGACCTCTCCCGCGCCGCGCCTTCGAGGCTGTTCACGGAGCTGGGACAGGACAATATTGTTCTGTTTTCTTCCTCGTGTGAACTTGACATTAGTTGAGCCATATAATTGAGTTTTCAACAGCTATCGTATGCACGTCATTGACCATCGTCCTGAAAGCCGTTCAGGACGATGGTCAATGGTTTGACGTCTGAGCCGTTTCTTCTCACACGTCTTGAATGAAAACGAAATAGACAGAAGATACTAGAATGTCGATTTATCTTCGTCATATATATTCGTTATTTGTTTTTTAGGTGTTATGCTGTGGTGCGCTACCTCCTTCTTTAGCCAACGTTTCGTACAGCGTTACAGTGTCCATCATCAGGGCAGATGTGCCACACATCGGCCGTGAAAATCTAAAAACGTATCGTGTTACTAAATACATTTTGCGAACGGAAGTTTCTTTAAAATTGTAGAATTATTATGGTATATATTGCCAGTTATTATTAGGTTCGCAAAGTTTGGTAATTTAGCAGGGGTGCCCGGGTTCATGGGGTGAGGTTTGTCTAGGTCTTGGAGGTGGATGACTAGGACACACTGAACCCCAGTTTCCTGCCCACCCCTTAAACCCTTTTCCTTCCCAAAACTCCCCACTCCTTTCTTTCCTTAAAAAAAAACCCTCCACACAGCATCCCCAAAGATGATATAGGCCCTGAGGGAAATTATTTTCCTCAGGGCCTCCTGTGTGGAGCTCATGTAAAAAAAAAGTTATAAAAACCAGTAGAAAAATTAAATGCTTTATTTCATCAAACGCACAATATGGTAATAAAATTAGCACCGGATGAGGTAGATATTTAACATTAATAACATACTTGTTCGTTAATAATTGTATCGTAAAAATTGTATAATATTATCGTTACCTATAAAGTATAAAAGTTCCAGTCCGGGACGACTTATTATTAGATTTCTAACACTTCGAATTTAAATCGAATAACTGAAGTAGTCTACACATGGTTTGAAAACTATCTATCAAACCGAACACAACAAACTCTCATTCAATCTGACTAAATACATATAAGCAATAAACTATCTGTCTCCTGTGGCGTACCCCAAGGACCAATTTTATTTCTTATATACATTAACTCACTATGTGCCATGAATATTGGTGGAAAAATATTATCATTTGCTGATGACAAGGAATTAATATTCGAAGATGAAACATGGCAATTAGTTATTAACAAAACTAATAATGCTCTAATGACAGTAAAGCATTGGCTTGACACAAACCTCCTCACACTTAACATCGACAAAATACAATATATGACATTTTCCACAAGCAAATACAATATACCCAACAACTGCCCTAAACCAATCATCCACTCGTGTCAACTCAATTTAGAAAATCCAGAAACCACATTTTATATTAATTGTACGTGTTGGACCCTCAAATCATTTAAAAAAGTTAAATATTTGGAAATAATCATAGACAACCAACTACGTTGGGAAGCTCACATCAGTGGCACAGTAAAAAAACTTCGTAAACTCTGCCATATTTTCTGCTCCCTTAGGTTTATCTTAGATTTACAGACTCTAAGAAGCGTTTACTTTGCCCTTTTTCAATCCATAGCAACATATGGTATAGTGGGATGGGGTGGTTGTGCTGAATCCATTATTAGACCAATTATTTTAGTTCAAAAACTAATTCTGAGAATTATATTTAAATGTCAACCTACCCATCCCTTAAATGAACTTTTTGCAAAAAGCAGGGTCTTAGATATTCGAAAGCTATTTACTAAAACAAGCATTTGTTATATACGAAAAAATAATCTACTAATCGCTCCACAACATCAAGCACACACCCGCTTTTCATCAAACCTGGGTTGCGTGGTCCCAAAAACTAACACCTCATTCGCTCAACGACAATTCTGGTTCATCGCTCCTAAAATATATAATGCTCTGAGTACTGACATAAAGTCAAGTAATTCTAATTCTCTTTTTATAACACGTGTACAACATTGGATTTTTGAAAGGGGACGAACGTACCTTAAAGAATTCATGAGTTCTTTACACTACATTTTATTTATTAATGTTTGCATTTCAAAATTTTAATTTCCATTTTTTTTTCTATTTTTCTTTAAAATGTTGTTATTTTTTTTGTCTTAGTTTTTCACTAAATTTTATTTATGTTTTAATTTTGATTTACAATATACTTATATGTTTTAATTTATATAGAACACTTGAGTTCTTAACATTTAATCTTTATTATTAATTTTTGTATTTCACAATTTGAATATTAATTTTTATTTCTACTTTTCTTTAAAATATGTTCTTTTTTTCTCTTTACTTTTAAGTATTTCTTAATTTTTTTTAATGTTAAATCATCTGTTTTAATTAAATTGTATTTAAAATATTAAATGTACGACTACCACAACACGGGTGGTAGCCTAGTGTGGTAGCCAAAAAAACAAATATCTGTAAGTAATAAAAAAATTTATGAAATAAAAAAAAATAAATAAAAAAATAAAAAATGTCACGTAGGTAATGAAATGGCAAGGTGACCAATTTTAAATATAAAAATTTTTAGACCACTTTTTTAGAAAAAAAATTCTATTTCTACATCTTGTTGGTATTTATTTAATGTTATATTTTTTAAAGATGTGACTAATTAAATTTCATTCCGTTACATTTTTTCCTTTTATTTTTACTTAGTTTTTGAAATAAAACTTATTCACGCACGCTTGACTTAAGGAGTAAGCAGGTGAATACGTGACGAGAGCGTTACGAAAAGAGTGATCGGGCGAGGCGAACGGTCGGGCCTTTACACACGCTTGAAATTTCATTTCGATACATTTTTACCATTTATTTTTACTTAGTTTTTGAAGTAAAACTTCTTTACGCACGCTTGACTTGGGGAGTAAGCTGGTGAATGCGTGACGAGAGCGTTGTGAAAAGTGTGATCGGGCATGGCGAATGGTCGGGCGAGGAGAACGGAAGTTGAGAGGGAGATATAAGATAGTGAAGTTTTACTTCTGTCGTGTGGTCTAAAGCACACTCGTTTTTTTATTTATTTTTACTTTACCACATTTTTTCTGGTTTTCAAAATCTTTCCTACCCCTTAGTAAGCAAAATGAACTTTAAGTTTATCAATTTTATTGCTGACGACTTCGGAAAGGCGTTTACAAATAATATTGTGTGGGCGAATAAAATTGTTTTTATATACATTCCCGCCCTGGCTGTAAAATTAATTACATTTCAACGTTTTCTGTTTACCAGCGTCTTGTTTGTTCCGAAAATGTAATGCCTATCTTTTTAATTAATATTTCAATTTATTTTGCGGATCATGAAGAAAAACGTTTATTTTAACAAGATCAAATAAAAGTCAGAAATTACGGGGAAAAACATTTGCGTTCTTATACCCCTGAAATATTTATTTGTGTTTTTTTTTCACTCGTTAATTACGAAATCAGTTAATTTATTGATGCGTTTAAATAAATGATCATTTTTAAACCAATTTTTTAACTGTATATTTGAGAGTTCCGGAAACTTATCACTATGATAATGCGCTAAAATATATCCACATTGTTCATACCAAGTGCAACTTTCAACAGCAAATAAAAACATACATAAATTCCTACATAAAATAAATAGCCCTTCGGTTTCAATAATAAATTGGATTTTAAAATTTAAAAACATTATTTTACATCGGGATGCTTCACCAAGCTTTTTTTAGGTTTCAATCATACACTATAATATATTATATACAGTGTATTTATTCTTTCATCTTAATCCTTTTTAAATAATTAGCTTTTTTTTCAAATAAACTATGGTCACCCCACATTGTTTACATTGTAATGCGCTAGACACCTCCAGTTTAGTTCATTGGTTGGTACCCATTGTCTGTAAGAAGTGTTAATGCAACAATATTGTTTTTCAAGTGTAATTTTTGTTTTATGCTAAGTTTACACGATGCCAGTGCTCTGCCGCCAGTCCTACAGACGAGCCAGCGCTGGCCCGGCCCGTGTTATTTAGACGAGGCCAATCAATTCTGGATTTTTCTAGTGGTGAGCATACGTTCGAAATAAAAATGAATTCGGGACAAATCGTGCACACTCCACGGATATGCGCCAGTGACTGGCGCGATGCGTCTACACTTGGTTGCAACGCTGGCAAGGGGGCTGCGGGGCACGCGGGCGGGGATCATTGGCTTGAAAAATAGACTCGCGCTCTATTTTAGCCACTGCTGGCAGCCAGCGCTGGCTTGGCTTGAAAAACTGTTTATACGAGGCCAATACCAAGCCAGCGCCGGCTTCCAGTGAGACTGGCAGCCAGCGCTGGCCTCATGTAAACCATACATTACCTATTTTAGTATGTGTTATTGTTGTTACATTGAATAATTGTTTACGTCAACAAAGGCTTGTCCTAGTGAGGTTGAGCATTGGATTAAAGATTGTGATACCTTACATGTGTAGAAACAATAAATAAATAAATATGTACATTCAGATTAATAGGTGGAATCATTTATTTATTTATTTCACATAATATCTAACATTTTTAAATACAATTCAGCAATGTCGGCCTCACTGGGTACCTCACCTGTGCTGAGGCCTCCATTTTATAAAACAAAAATTTATACATATTACATTAAAAATAATATAAAAATAATGCTGCATAAAAAAAAGCTAAAATTAAACTAAAAATTAAAATTTATAATTTTGGTGAAATGTATTTTTTTAATGATGTGTTTTATATGTATTTGTGTGTTACGTGTATGTCTTTTATTCTTAATATGTAATGAGATTTTAGAAATATTGTCTTTTTTGTTCTTTAATCCAATTTTTAATTTTGAGTATGAATCTATTTTTGTTTTCTTCTATTTTATTTTCAAGGGTAAGACTGTTGAATGCTTTTGTAGCATGATATTTATAGTGCCTTTTTCCAAAGCTTGTATTCACTGTCGGAGATTATATGTTATTTTTGTACGATTGTCTTACTGGTCTGTTAGTGATATTTTGAGATTGTTGAAATTTATTTTTTTTGGTCGAAAATTAAGTTTAGTAGAATTTTAACGTATAATTGGGGTATACCTGGTACGTCACAACTGTTGAATATTTGGTCTGTATCAGTTAGTCTATGTTTTTTAAGAATAACCTTTAAGACCGTTTTCTGCGCGATTTCTAAGTGAACGATAGCTGAGTTTGTTGCTCCTCCCCAGACAATTATTCCATATTCTATTATTGGTTGACAAAGTGCAAAATATAATGTTTTCATTTGTTTTATTTTATATATGTTCCTTATATTTAGGAAAAAGTGTATTGTTTTGAGGAGTTTATTTGTGATTTGTTTGATACGATGTGTTCATTTTAGGTTATGGTCAATTACGATTCCTAGTTACTTGTTCTGTTTGAAAGGTGTGCATTGTTACAATCAGCTGATGTTTAAAATAAAAACGCATGCAAACGTTAAATTGAAAGAACATGCTAATTCAATAGTAATTATGCTTTTAACAGACTAAAATGGATGAAATATAGGATTAGTCACTTGTTGAAATTCTAACCACGTTTATCACATGATCACGCTCAGGACACTGAAAGTCAATGTTCATCATGACCAAGTTAACTATGCCAGCATGATCATATTTATTACATTGAAAGGACAATGTTCAACACAAAAGGACTATGATACGTGTCATGTCCATTATGATCATTTTATGCCCGGAAAGATAGGCATTTTTTATTAAAAAAATTGTTCAAGATATCTTATTTCATTACCAGGTAATGTTAAATTTAATCTGTAAAAAAAAGGTAATAACAATATGAACGAAAACTTTTTGATTTTTCTAGCACTTGCTGCCACTGCTCAAACCAATATCAATATTTCTTTTGATTAGCAAAATTACTAACAGAGTTCATTTTCCTGTGCAAATAAAACATCCACCCTTTAAACACGGGGAGGCAATTATATTAAAACTGTTACAAAGCATTCACGGGAGTATAATATTTCTGGTAATTGATAGGTAGCCATGATCTAGTGTCAGAAGATCTTCCTTTGACTCCCCTCATTAAAACTGAATTTTAACACAGCCTGCGAGCGTCAGCCCTCCCAACCCCCGCCCCTCCCCAAATCCCCCACCGACCCTCCTGGTTCCCGCCTATTAAGCAGATGGGGAAAATTTTAATCCGAAAGACCTCTTCACAATTCTTTGTAAATTGAATATCAAAGATTGCGAAAATTTTAAAATGCACACTAAACTCTTCAAGTATAATTTTTCACCTTTCAGTTTCAAGGATTCCCAAAATTTGTCCTCAGATTTTTGTTCAGTTTCATTTAATTAAAAGTAAACGTATTTAATAAAATTAATTAAAAATAATATACTTCGACTGCTAATCTTATTTTGTAAGAGGCATTGTTTACTCGTATATTCAATGCTATTTTAATGCGGAATTGGTTGTTGTAATAATATCAAGGTAAATACTAATCGAAAAAAACATTTGCGTTTAGGCCTTGTGCGCACTAGCGGCTAGCCGCGAAGGCGGTCAACCGCGCGGCCAGCCGCATTTTCATTTTAGTATGAATTTTTTTGGCGGTTGGGAGCGTACGGATATGAGCGGTTGCATACTAAAATAAAAACGCGGCAGGCTGCGCGGTTGACCGCCTATGCGGCTAGCCGCTAGTGCGCACAAGGCCTTAGTGTTTTAATTTGATCAGCAAATTATATTGCAACTGGCAGACCTAGCCACACGTTATTGTGGCTAACGAAACACAATGCCTTTACCCATCCTTTATAAAATCCACACCACCCGGTTGCCAGCTGCCCGCTGCCCGCTGCCTGAATTGAATATTTGAATTTCTCGGCTTTTCTCTACTGTAATAAGCATGTATTATACATATAAAACTTCCTCTTGAACCACTCTATTGGTGGAAACCGCATGAAAATCCATTGCGCAGTTTAAAAGATCTATGCGCACATACATTTTGAGCGAATTCATTTTATACTATGTAATGATGATGATAATCCATGTTAAAAATTTGTTTGTCACTAAAATTATAAAACTGAACTAGGAAACTATTCACAATTTATTCACACAGCTCTTTTTATCGGAGCTAATATATAACATTTAGCTTGCATTTTTTTTTTGTATCATGGGCTATTCAGTAAAAAAAAGAATTATTAGAGAGAGGTATTTTCAAGAACACATATTTTTCATTTATGACTAAAACTAAAGTTTCCCCAAAGACTTCTCAAACGAAGCCACTTAGTAGCTATTTCGTGTATTTTTAAGAAGAGAAAATGCAGGAAACTGGATTGGGGAACCTAAGAGTTAAAACTTTGGCTAAAGGAGGAGGTAGCGCAACACGGCATATCACCACAAAAATAAATAACAAAAACCTAAGAGTTGTCCAATGAGGCAAGCAGTCCACAATGGAATGCTGAAACCAATCCTGATGAGTATTTTTTTTTTCAAACTTTACACCCCTGCTCATAACCATAAGTCGCCCCAGGTAGTTCGCTACATTTGGCGACTTAGCAGGGGTACCCAATTTCATAGGGTGATTTTTATCAGGTCCTGGCGGATTGACGGATATCCATTGACCTCTCCAGCTGGATTATCTCGCCCAGCACTGCAGCGGGAGTCTGTCACTCCTGGACATATTGATACCCAGATTCCTATTCATCCCTCATACTGTTTTCCCTCTTACAACTCCCTCTCATTAAAAGACCCTCCACACCCCCCCCCATGCCCCGTTGCCCCCCGTGTTGAGCTTACATAAAAACCAACACTTGTAGAGTATCAACAATAAGATTTTCATGCTTAAAGTTGAATTTAATTTAACACTAAGAGAAAAATATGTTATTTTATGGGATAGTTAAAGCGCGACGGTTACGTGACAATTACATGCAAAAATACTCCGGTGTGAATTTCCCGTAACAATTAATTAATATTTTATTTTTATTAATAAATTACTTTATTATTTATTTACAGTTTTTTACATTTTTAAATTAAGTTCCGTGAAACTGATTGATATCAGTTTGTCAACGGGTTCTTTTAACATTTACTTTTATTGTTGTTTTTAAATTGAATATTGTTGATTTATTTTTTTTAATTAGTTTCATCATAAATATGTCAGAGAAAATTTATTTTAATACTTTGCCTGAAATCATCAAAAAATAAATACAAAATTTAAAAGTTTTTAAATTTCACATAAAAAAAATACACTGAAAATGTAAACTGAAAAGTCTACGTAATATGAAGAAATAACGATAACATAATATAATTACACATCCCCCATACACAAAAGTCTAGCATTATTACGGTGGTACATCGTACACTTTATGGTTTGAATATGAAATAATTACTATTTACATCGAAATGATTTTTTTTAATAAACAGGTTAAAAAAAACCAAGTCGTGCCGTTCGATGCCTAGGACCGTTTCACTGCATTATAAAAACAAAAATCGTTTTTACACTGCTGCCTGGATGCCCTCTTATTGGCCCTCTGGAGACGGGAGACGGTGAAATACCCTCGGTAAACGTCTGTTTGCATTCATTTTAGTGTGTAATGTATACATTTTTTTTTCATTTCTCACGTTTATTTGTTTTATATTTAATTTATCTTGTTATTCAATTTTTTTCTCATCTTATTATTTGCATTTCTTTTGTTATATCAAAATGTGGAATGTATTGCATTCTGCGTACATTATGGATTAAACTATTAGATATTATAATTATTATTATAGAGGTTGATTTTTAAAATTTAAAAATCAACCTCTAGATTTAATATACTTAAAAAAATTATATAAATAAATATTACACTGCCAAAATGATATACCTACCGACGAAATTACTCATGATGAAATTAGGCAAGGAGAAAATTTATTACTTCTAGGTAGTCTGTCAAATAAGAGTAGAAAATATAAAAACTTGAACAACTAAATTTGAAAACTGGCAACACCAATTTAACTGTTAAATATTTTTTTGAAATGCAATGACACTGAATGTATAGAACACAGTAAACCACATTTTTTCCTCATGACATAAATTTGATTAAAAGGTGATTTATAAAGCGATTTGTTTTAATTTAATTTAACATAAATTTGAATTTTACAATAGATAGAAAGGAAGAATCACTAATGGTGAGTTTAGTTACACTACTTTTAGATCTCAATGAGTTAAATATATTCAGATCTAAAATTAGAGAAATGATCTAGAGCCCAGGCAACACTAGGTACTTTATCTAGTATTAAATAAATGTGAGCAATTTCTGTGCTTTATATTTTATAACATTATTCTTCATTATGTTAACACAGAATTGCAAAGGTATAATAATAATATACCTTTGCAATTCTGTGTCTATACGTAATTCTAATTTATACTACAATGAAAAAATATTTTTTCCATTATTGTGCCTTTTTATTTTTTTATAAAAATGTAGGTTACACAGCTTTACTTTAACACCATGAGTTATGTGTTTAGTATTGCCATTTGATCAACAGTGGCGCCCTCATATATTTTCTACTCTTATTTGACAAACTGTACACGTGTAAAAACCTATCCTATCCTCATCCTCGTTAGGATTCCTAACCTAACTTTGTTTTTTTTTTAAACAAGAATTTCTTTTTAGCAGACAGTTATACACTGTTTTTAACGTGTGTAATACGGTACGTGTAATATTTATGAACGTATGATCATTTGTTTGTGTAGTTTCCCTGGGTGTGGTATTCTGGATCTGGTTGGGAAATTTTGTCGAAAAGTTGTCGAATTTCATTCTGACACCTACACAGATATGCTGGTAATATTTTATGTTAAGCTCACATAATAACACTGCATTTTGCGCTCAATAAATGTACTAAGCAACTTTATTTTATTGCCACCATTTTTTTATATCTATGCTGCCGACCTTACCGTAGCTAAAAGCAATACTTAAACAAGAGAAAAAATAGTGTGTTATTGTTAGGGTGTATTTGTTTAAAAACTTATTTACATGGTTTTATATAATGGTTAAA
Organism: Limnephilus rhombicus; assembly: GCA_929108145.2. Taxonomy (NCBI): domain Eukaryota; kingdom Metazoa; phylum Arthropoda; class Insecta; order Trichoptera; family Limnephilidae; genus Limnephilus; species Limnephilus rhombicus. Next base: position 38,776,364 of record OV815271.1, on the reverse strand, counting down.
ATAAGGATATAATAATATGGGAGCCACTTATAGCAATTTAAAAAATATGATTGGGTAGCAGCTACATGTTCTCAAATCAGTAATAAAACAATAAATGACACAAATTGATGAGTTCGAATCGATTTTATAAAATAAGGACCTGTCGCGTAAGCTTTCGCTGCTTCGTTAAATCTAAATAATAGTACAAAACACTACCAGAGCTTTTAAAGTGTCGTTCTTCTCTAAACAGGTTCAGCAAAGCTTCGTGACTAGAGCGTAATTTTAGCAATTTGTGTACAGCTTTTTAATCATCTCGTCGAGGCTTGTGTTGGACGAGTTTCTGTTGTTTTCCCTAAACGGTAATATTACAATCACCCTTGTAGTTGCCATTTTGCGTCTATTAAACTCAATATTTAAATTAGTCGAACATTATCAACGGTTCGGTGTTATTATTATTACTCATTATTAACGAAGTAATTAGAGGAGAGACTTTATTGAAATCGAACTTTAAACCGATAATTTTTAACCTGCTTTGGGGTTATTATATCAAATTTTAAATATTTAACTACAGCTTAAGAGTGACCAGACACAAACGGAAATACGTTTGTTTTAATCAAATTCTAGACGTATCGACACTTTTCCACGAAAAATATAAAATGATTTTTAAAGATTGATATTTTATCCATAAAAAATGTATTAAAATGTAAAAAAAATGTATTAACAGGTTAATAACATTATATGCATTAAAGGCAACCACAAAATACAATACTTAGGTTATAACCCAATAACTAATGCATTAACAATAATTAATAAATCGACAATTATTAAGTTATATAGTTAGGAACTAGCTACGCAAGTAAAAGTAAAATAAAAGTGAAAAGAAAGTAAAATAAAAATAAAATTGTAAAATAAAGTAAAGTGTGCTATTGTATGGCTAGAACATGGAAAAAAGTTTATTTTTTTATTTTTAAATAAGTATGATAATTATATAACAACAACAAAAAACTCAAAACACCAGACGTGTGTATAAGTGTAAAGTGGAAAAATAATTATATATTTATATACATATATATATGTACATACACGTACACACATATACGTACATATATATTATTTTAAAATTACAAATACAAAAATTACATTTAAAAAAATTACGGTTTCAATTTTCCAGTTTTGTAAAACTGTAATTATAATAATAAATAAATAAATAAAGGTCTTTATTCCAGAATAATAAGGTTATGCCTTTTGACGTTGGCAGATTTGTTAAATTTTTACACAAAATGTTGTGTTATACAAGACACATTACAAATCGTATAACCACGCAGTTAAACAAATCAATAAATCATCCGGAAAGAAAAGAAAATATCTGGAAAAGCCACTTTTTAGAATTTTTACTTTAGTTCAAATAAAATCATTAAAAAATCCGCGTACGTTTTTTTGGCGCAAATACTTCAGTTGTCTATAAATTTACGGTCTTATAAACTAACATATTTCAGATTTTTTTACTCGCTTGTTTTGCTTAGACAGTATTTAAAAAAGTATCAATACTCATGAACAAAAAATAATTAATTTACAATATAAAAAATACACCGTTTAATCATCATGCGTTTGAACATTTTTATTACTTACTTGAATATAGATATACATTAAAGCAAATTTTTAATGAAATAAAATCGATATTGAGTTATTAGTTAAAAATACTGGTACGAAGAATAATCATTTTTTCTCATCGAAACCGCTCTGTCCGCCAGGGTACGATCGCAAAACCATATTTCGATTAAATTTTAATTCTCGGCCACTGTTTAAGAGGAATATAAAACGCTAGAAATATTTCGATTCTCACGCCTGCAAAATTTAAAATCTAGCGTCTTATTTGCACGAGGCAAGTAAGCGAAAAAGTGGTTTTTATTTATTTTGTGCATAATTTTATAAGAACGAAAAAAAATTAGAACATAGAAAACCTTAAAAATAGTCTTACCCATAAAGGGGTATTTTTTTTAAAATTGTTTTTTGTATTACTTCATAGTTATGTAAGTCATGAAAAAACATTTTTTTTGGTGGTTTACGCTTATATTTTTTGTTATGTAAATAATAATTTTATTGTAATTCCAATACAGAAAAAAGCTAGTAAAAGCTTCAAATTATCCGTAACATATTTTTTGATGTTCATATTGTAAGCTGATTCGTCGTAAAGATTAATCTAAATAGTACCTAAATAGGATTTCACATATTACTTCGTATTAATGGGCCAGGTATGTTTTAATCTACGCGTTCACAGATGGAATCAATTAAATTATTTTAGGTTTTTAATACTTTTTGCACCTTTTACTTTAAAATATTGGGGTGAATTAAGTGTTTGCGCCCGTACATATTTAATACGAATATAAATAAATAGTTTTATCCATATACAAAGCCAAATATTTCAACAAAGGCTGAAAAATACAATATTGGATTGAGTCACCGATACAAATTGAATTTTTTAGCCTCTCTTGAAAGATTTGGGTTTGTTTATGGACAAAACTATTTATTTATATTCATACTAAGTATGTACGGGCGCAAGCAATTAATTTACCTTAATATTTTAAAGTGTAACGTGCAAATAATATTGAAAACCTAAAATAATTTAATTGGCACTATTTGTGAATGCGTAGATTATAACGTACGTGACGTTAACCTTAAGGAATAAGTAAATAAAAAGACTTTTATCCAAAAACATTAACAATAATTTTCTTCTCATATAACAGTGACTTTCTCCTGTTTTGAAGGTCATTACCCAAATTTTCACCAAACCGTAGATTTTTTAAACAAATAAACACCACATAAATCCTTACACTAGGACGCTCTTCTTTGCATGTAGGTATACCTAATAGATAATAAAGTTTGTAGATTCAATCACGCGTCGAAGTCCGAAAGATCTCTCGGCCTAATTTTATTACACTTTAGTTCCGAGGTATACTTTTCGTGGCACCCAGCCTTTCTATGCTATAGTATGGAATATTTTTTGAAGAAGACTTCCTTCTATTTTCGTAATAGTTAAAATTGCGTCGAGTGTATTGACGACACTGATTTTCCCATCGTAGTAAGTTTTTTTTTATTTTTTATTTAGTAACTAAATAATATTTTTTACATTTTTATATGAAACATGTTAGTTAGATGTATATATAAAATATATTCGTAGTCCTCCTCACTAGGAGATCCTGTGCTGAGGGGGACTATGCTTTGGATAAGTTTTTCAGCGACTTCTATGGTTTAACTTCATTGATTGGATAAGGTTTTCCAGAAACTTCTATGATGTTTTAAGTATACTAATAAGTTCATTTTCCGATAGTTTCTTCAGCCAACATTTAATGTCCTTAATGTAGCTATTTTTTTTAAATTTGTTTGATACTAAGTGGGAGTTTGTTATATAACTTTACTGCTAAAAATGCAGAACTTCTTTGACCAAATGAAGAGTTACACTTTGGTATATTAAGTATGTCTGTTTGTTTGGCTCTGGTTTTATGAGCGTGTGAGGTGTCTGCCTCTGAATCATTTTTGTGGTGATGTACTAGAATGTTTTTGGCATAGATTTTCTGTATGATTGGAACATCAAACTGTTTAAAAAATTTTCTGTTGTTAACGTCCTTATGGGGACCTTTAGAATGGTCTTTATAATGCAATTCTGAGTTATCTTAATATAAGTGAAAATAAAATTTAATAAGTGAAAGTAATATTTAAATTTTCGTCACCGTTTTCAATATTCCTCACGGGAAGTGCGGTTTAAATTCTCAATGTTATTCATGCCTTCCAAATAGGAGGGTGAAATGTTTAATTAAAAACATGTAAATTTTTTAATAACGGAAACCTCTAAACTTCGATTAATTAAACGAATTTATTCATTTTACGCATGTTCAATTAGCAAAGTATTTGAACACTCCTAATGAAACACACTTAACTTATATTTAATGAAAAAAGTTTTGCCGTATTATCCGGCCAGGAAGTGGCCCCCAACGATTCGACAATTCGTAATTAATTATTTCAAATTTGGGGCCAAGACGCAAATTTGGTATGAAAGCAAAAATGTGTTTCCAGGATTATACTGCGAAATCTAAAGGATTTTGCGACGTTGAAACACCGTCTTTCGAGAGTGAGATGAATCTGTCAAGAAAATTACAGTAATTAAAATTGGTTAAAAAAACAAAAGATTAAGTAGAAACACTGTAGAATAGGAAAAAAAGACAAAAACACGTGTTAGTTAATACCTTATATAATGTCATCGATCCAATCTTCAACAATTATGCTAAATAAATCGTTGTATTAACACTGAAATATTGTAATATAAGATTCTCCTCATTATAAACTATAAAAATATTAATGTACCTACCTACGGTGCTACCTATTCTACGAGACCATGATCTATTTATAGAACGAAAGTTGAAATACAAACAACTTTGGGTTTCTATTCTATAGAAAATCCTGCTCTCTCGGATTTATTTCAAAGTTTTTATGAAAGAGATCAAAGAATAGATCACGTATCATCTCGGTTTTATATACAAAAAATATCTGGTTTAATGGTTTTATGTATATGAAAAAATAGTAGACATCCATTTTTATAATATTCAGGTGAGATGTTCTCTGTCCACCCGACTGTGTGTACGTTAATTTGTTAATTATATGAACGATGCTTGTATTTGTTTAAAGTTCGATGGACCTTGTAATATTGGATTTAATGGTTCGATTAGAAACAGCGAAAGATATAAAATAGTTGACGGTTTTTTGCAGTGTTTACATTGTTCTACGATCATTGATATCATTGATTGATGTTTATTTGCCGTATTTGTATAAGCAAATGAAATAAACTTTGCTTGCCTAAAACCTGTTTTAATCTTACAGCCTTGAAGCCTAAAAGTTTAGAGTCCCCCTTGGGCAGAGCGCCGGAGGGTCCACGGGCCGACGTCCTTCACGGGGGCGACTAATTAAACCAAATTACTCGAGAAAGCCAAACAAGTCGTAACTAGCACCTGATTAATCCCAGCCGTGGGTGGGACGGGCCCTTATTGAGTGTGCCGATAACTTAACCGGGTAATAAAACCGGCCCCGCATCATAAAACTAGGCCCGAGAAAGCGACGAAATTTTCCTTTTGGCCTTTCGATTCTTAGATTAAACTTTACCACGTGGTGGCACATTTAAGTGAAAAATAAATTGGCGAAAGTAATTTATGAATCGTATTAAATTGCAGAACAGGGTATGAATCAGTTTCAGAAAAAAATATCGCCTAGTGAAGTGGGTATGCGACGTATGCGTATCAAATTTATTATATAATAACCACCCGGGTGTCCGGCAATCGAATTGTACAAATTATTATCACAGTATGACTTGAGAGAGTGGCAGCGATGACTAAGAAAAATCTATTACTTCCATTGATGATCAGCGTGGTCTAAAGGTAAGGCTCATGACTCGCAATCCGAGGGTCGCAGGATCAAATCCCGGCGCGGGCAAAGAAATTTTATTTGATTAATTTGTGTTGATTGTGTTGATATCATTCGAAATAATATACTGTACATTTGCGGCTCGTTCCAGAGTGGAAGGTACTCTCAGTATCGTCCTGTTATATGACCACCATTCAGAATTGAAACATTGCTTGCAATGGCTTTAGCCGTGTGATCAGATCTGAATAGCTAGGTCCTTCCCCACCTTCCTCTTTCTCATCTTCTTCCTCTCTCCACTACCTTCAGCCTCACAACATACCCCAATTGGGGATGCCATAGTCTCACTGGCTCCAGACGGGAGCAGCTGAAACTCTTGTGAGGTATTCACATAAAAAAGGTATTCGGAACGGATCATTACTTAAAATAGGTACAAAAAAAATTACATTAGCTCCACACAGGAGACCCTGAGGAAAATAATTCCCCTCGGGGTCTATGTCATCTTTGGGGATGCTGTGTGGAGGGTCTTTTCAGGAAAGAAAGGAGAGGAAGTTCTGAGAAGGAAATGGGTTTGAAGGATGGGTAGGAATCTGAATCTCAATCTGAATGTCACACCACAAGCTTCTTCATTTTGGATTGTTTCTCCTTTTTGGACACTTAGTTGTCACAAATAAGCACTGGAGCGCTTTTTGCCACAATATGGCACTATTTAATATGGCACTAATAAGCACTGGAGCGCTTTTTGCCACAATATGGCACTATTTAATATGGCACTCTTAAGCACTGGAGCGCTTTTTGCCACAATATGGCACTATTTAATATGGCACTAATAAGCACTGGAACGCTTTTTGCCACAATATGGCACTATTTAATATGGCACAAATAAGCACTCTAGCGCTTTTTGCCACAATATGTCACTATTTAATATGGCACTAATAAGCACTGGAGCGCTTTTTGCCACAATATGTCACTATTTAATATGGCACAAATAAGCACTGTAGCGCTTTTTGCCACAATATGTCACTATTTAATATGGCACAAATAAGCACTGTAGCGTTTTTTGCCACAATATGTCACTATTTAATATGGCACTAATAAGCACTGGAGCGCTTTTTGCCACAATATGGCATTATTTAAAATACCTCGGATAGCTTTTTGCTGCCAATTTTTTTTTAATTTTTCCTTATTTGTACGTAATTAAGTAGAAGTTTACGATTTTATATATATTTTTTTTTACAAATCCTACGAATATGTGATAATCGACAAAATATAGGTGAATTTATTGGCTATTTAGAACTCTAGAAAAAAATCTACCAAAAAATCTCAAGCAATCGGAGAAAAAGTTTTAAAATGCGCTGTCGCTCCAGTGGTTAATAGTAATGATTTTGTTTTGGTAAAGCTGTGGAAGTAAGCTCCACGGATAATACGCAATATATTCCTTGTCGAAGTCAGTTTCACGGTCAATACGGAATATTATTTTTTTAAGTAATTGGATTTAGTTTCATTATTACTAAAAGCGACTATTAATGTTATGGAAAACGAAAAAACAAACAATTTCAATTTTAATTCAGTTAAAATTAATTCACCTACGCAATATAACTTTAATTTTTCTTTTACATTTAATAGATCATCAAATATGACATGTGCCTGAAGTACCAAATATTCGTGATACAATTAATCATTTACCTAAAAGGGGGTTAAGGACGAGTTTAAGTACAGTACCTACCATAACAACAATTAATAACATTTTGGAAATAATCAATAAAATTAAATATTTGTAACCTAACCTAACCTAACCTACCCCAACCTAATCTAAACTAACCTAACTTAACCTAACCTAACCAAAAAACGGTTAACATTTAATTTATTTTGACTGTTGTTTGGGTTTTACAATTTTTAATTTTATGTTTATTATTTTTTATAAATAACTTGCTGAAACCCGAAATGCTTTGCAATGCTATTCAAAGAAATAAATTGTTTCTCCCCTCCCGCGCCCCCTTCTCCCTCCCTTGTCACCCTTCCGCGAACCCCACCCCCTTCGTTACCCACCCCCTCCTGCCTTCCATCCAGCCGCTAAAATATATACGCACATTTTCAAACCACTAGCGCACAACCATTTCTATGTAAAATCGTAACAGACTAAATAATTTAGAATTACTCGAAATAAAGAAAGCCGCTAAAACAAAAACCCAAATCCTTAATAACCAGATAAATGTGTCCAACAGCCAGATATTATTTTTGAGAAATGGGATGGGAATTTTTCCCATAAACTAGTAAAAACCCTTAAGCACTTTATCCCTTTTTCACCTATTCAATTGACGGTTTGTCCCTGAAAACATAATATGGTAATTCATTAAATATCACCCGTCTCTTTCTCTCGCTGTTCCTTTATATTATGTTTTATCTCTTTCTTTATTATATATAAGCCCACACAATGTTTATTGTTATTTTATTTTATTTTATTTTATTTAAGGAGAAAACCCAGACACAGACAATAATTAACAAAACAATATTATGAACAATAACTTGAGAATTCGCCTGCACCCCAACTATTTCTCACTGATTGACTTGATAAATAAAGATTTTCAAATACATTTTATATGCATGTTTAAAAATAAGTCATAATTAATAATGAATCGAATATCATTTAAAAAGAAGCACATAAAAATTATAGTGAATGATATGTAAGTTTTCTTTTTTTATAGGAAAACAGCCTTAAATTTTCTACCAAAAGTGCTATAAGTATCAAAAAATATATCGAAATCCAGGTTGTGGTTTTAATTAAACAATTCGCACATTCTTCTGATTGAATCCCTGACACCAGCATTTGTATATGTTGATCAGTTTAATTTTATACCCTGAAGATGCTTGTGTAAAGCGAAACCGGTCGGTACATAAAAAATAAATTATTAAATCTTGGTTACAAACTAAGTCATTGTTTTATTTCAATTAACATGTCAAACCACAAAGCGATTGCTTTCTATCAAAATCTAACTATTCAAATAAGAAATTATTAAACATGTTAAAGGCGGAGTAAAACAACTAATTCTATTTTTTTTTGTTGGAACCAATCGATTCCTAGCATTCTTAGGTTCATTGAATTAGACTAGTTGGTGAAAAAATAAAATAATTTAACTTCAAATATTTCGTTCTAGTTTTAATACACTATCGGGTGAAATGCAGAATACGCCAATGTCAGGGAATTTAATAAAAATGCACTTTCTAGATGAGAAAAGTGTGTAGAAACTCATTAAAAAAAGAATTAATGTGCGGAAAGCAAAATTGAGGGAAATACAGCCGATCAAAGTTTTATAAAATTTCACTCGCAAACTGATACTATGACAGCCCGCCCGCCATCGTTATGTTGGTATCCCGGACCTGATACAAACAAGAGCCTAGATACAATTGTAGAATTGTAGCCGACTACATGGGATACTTGAGGCGCGTAATTATGAAAAACAGAATTAATAATATAATGTAAATAGGCACTGAAATGGAGAATCCCGCCAGACAAACCATTTAAAAACGTAGGCTGTTTCTTAATGTAAAGATAACATACACAAGCCCGCTAGAAAGGTTAGGTTAGGTTCGGTTAGGTTAGGTTAGGTTAGGTTAGGTTATGGGGGGGGGGGGGGCGGGCAGATCCGGCGCTGGGTTAACATACACAAGCCCGCTAGAAAGGTTAGGTTAGGTTCGGTTAGGTTAGGTTAGGTTAGGTTAGGTTATGGGGGGGGGGGGGCGGGCAGATCCGGCGCTGGGTTAACATACACAAGCCCGCTAGAAAGGTTAGGTTAGGTTCGGTTAGGTTAGGTTATGGGGGGGGGGGGCAGATCCGGCGCTGGGTTAACATACACAAGCCCGCTAGAAAGGTTAGGTTAGGTTCGGTTAGGTTAGGTTAGGTTCGGTTAGGTTATGGGGGGGGGGGGGGGCAGATCCGAGGACGATTACGAGTGAGCGATTTTAAGGTAGTATTTTGTTTAGTTTCATAATTACGCGCCTCAAGTATCCCATGTAGTCGGCTACAATTCTACAATTGTATCTAGTCCGTGATACCAACATAACGATGGCGGGCGGGCTGTCATAGTATCAGTTTGCGAGTGAAATTTTATAAAACTTTGATCGGCTGTATCTCCCTCAATTTTGCTTTCCGCACATTAATTCTTTTTTTAATGAGTTTCTACACACTTTTCTCATCTAGAAAGTGCATTTTTATTAAATTCCCTGACATTGGCGTATTCTGCATTCCTCCCACACTATCTTCTATAAACCATCATTTATCAAATAATTTATTCAACGCTAAAGAATAATATTACTAGAGATAAACGTAAGGAATCTGAAAGTTAAAAAGATTAAAAATAATTTGAAGAAACCTCTGGTTGGAAATAATATCTCGAATCGTAACGTGAATTCGCGTAAATTTGTAAGTAAAACGTCTCCACTCATTCTTGTGGAAGAAACAAAGAAAAATTATTAATTTCGTGGAAACATTCATAATAGATTAGATTTTGGAACCTACCTCTGGTATTCAATATTGGATTTGACAACGACCATTTATCAACTGAACAAGAAAAGAAACACAACTTGCAACAAAATACACAAACAACACAAATAATAATATTTCACTGGAATTTTGTCAGCCTACCGCGGCCATTTCAAATCATAACTGACATTTCAAACATTTTTGTTCTCAATTTGGCCTGTCAAATTTTGTTTGGAGTTCTTTCTTAAATCTTTCGAAAAAATGTTGGCACATAAAAATTGAGGTAGGAACTGTATATGACAGGTAGTTGGGAAGGTACTGAACATGTAATGACTTTTTTCCATTTTTTATAAATGGTGGCACTAAATACAAGATACGGCAAAAAGATGATGGTTTTCTTGATCAGCGTTTCTACTTATTCTTTCTATATTTTTCGTGAGCTTAGTTGGTAAATTTATAAAATATATTACAGTGGTGTCACTTAATTGAGAAAACTGACTTTTTTCTAAGAGAAAATATGAAAAAAAAGATAATTTTTGTAGTCGATGAAACACACTTACCAAAACTTCAGACTCCTAAAGGCATGTTTCCACAAATTATTGTTCTATCACATTGTAGAAATTGCTACATCCTCGTTGCTAATATGGACATTTTTATTATGGGAAAGGAATAGTGTCTACTACAGCGGTCGGCATTTGGCGGCCCTCGAGCCAAATGTGGCCCGCGAAATATCAGAGACTCTTCCCTCTAAAAGGGAGATTATTCCTTTCCACCTACTTGGCGCACCATCGGTCACAATAATTTTTTTTTGAAGTAACACCTTCTTTAGTACCGTTGTGTTTTGAAACTAGATTGGACGAAAAAACGATACTAAAAAGAGACAAACACCTACATCTATAGGATTTAGATATATAATAATCGGTCTCCTCTTTCTGTGGTGCTTCATAAATAATCAGTCTCCTCTTTGTGCGGTGCTTCATAGCCTCCCCACTCTCGTCTACTTTAGTTTTTTGAAGGTTTCACTTATACTCCCTGTGAACTGCACACATGTTTTTTTTTTTCAAATCTAGTTCTTGTGAAGAAAACATAAATGTAAGTTTTTAAGAATGAGCAACACCCGAGTGGGATTCAATAACTATAAACATTGCTACTAACTCGTTGGTCGTGGTATTTTAAAACATGTAAGGACCACTTTAAAAAAATTCTCCTGCAACACGTTTTCCGTATGCACTATCATATTTATTCATTCAAATAATCTCAAAATGTTAAAAATCTACCCACTTCCAACATTATAAGTGGAAAATGTGGCTTCTGCGATGATGTAGGAGTAACTAGTAATGTCTGAGTGGGAACCAATTACTACCACGCTACCAACCGGTCGGTCGTGGTAATTCAAAACATGCTTTCAATAAAAAAATATCTGCTTTTTCCGTGTATGATGGTAGAGTTGAAGAAAAATATACTTCAAATAAGGTTTAGAACCTTTGTGCTGTACAATGCTACTGGCTGCTAGGCACGACACGAAACACGATGACGACAGGCAGTCACAAGCGCACTGATTAAGCAGGCTCGCACGCGCACGAGAGCTGTCGACGGCGAGCGCTCCCCCGAAAAAATTCCATACCCATACGGTTCGCCACCAAAACTAATTGCCGACCGCTGATCTTCCGTATACGGGTCACATTCAACCCACACCATTTCACATTTCACTAGTCAACGCCAAGACAAGAAACTGAAAATTGTGAAAGATATTCGGAAGACCACCATGTAGCAGTGAATAGGCGGCACCTGAAGAAAAATAAAAATGCTCATGTTTTCACCAAATTGAAAAGGTAAAAAAAAACTCCCCACACAAATATCTTCCGAAATCTTTCCCAAAGGAGCCCAGATTTTTCACGTTTCGCGTGTTTGGCGCACGTCTATACCACTAGTTTCAGACTGTATGATGTAGTTCAGGCTGTGTGGAGTAGTTCAGGCTGTGGCTGAATGGTTATGGAACGGCGTTGGCGTCGCGGCGGTCAGCCCCACCGGAAATCCCCGACTTGAGAAATATCCGGCCTTCTGTAATCAAGTCATCACCGGGGACAGGTCGGGTAAGTTTGCCGCCTACTTTTACGCTACTTCGACTGCTTTCTACTTGCGGAAGAAATATATAACTTTGTAAGTTGAAGATGTTACGCTGTGACGGGAACTAATGGAGTGTGTTCTTATGAAGAGTTCAGCCATGTCGAAAAGCATAATATATTTTTTCTTCATAATACAGAGAGATTTTAGGAGTCTCATTTTGCATAGGGTAAAATTATTTATACTTTACATAACGGGTGTTCATTTTAATAAAGTTAAACATAATAAACTAAAATGCTGACAAAGTATTATTTTACATAACCCTACAATAATATTTGTAAGTAATTAATACACACGCATATACATATACATATTTTAAACCTGTGAATTTTAAATAATTATATTTTTGAACCGTTACCTATGAATATAAGTTAAATCATATCGTGTTTCAAGTAAACAAATTTATTTTTGTTTAACTTGATGGCCACCCAGATGGACAGAGCTGTGAGGCGGGTTAAGGTAGAGTCTGTACGAAGGGGTTTATTAATGCGGGTTTTGAAAAAGCCCGGATTTTATACGAAGGAGAATAAACAGATGCCACTAGCTTGTTCTAACCGCGAGAAAACTTACACAAAAACTGGTCGGAGGAACAACCCGTTCTCATGAAGCCAACATCAACTTTAAATGGGTGTTCTGCTTGTTTTTCACGATTTTTGCGTACGTACACCGATGCAGAGGGGATCAATTCTGCTAGTTCATTCGAGCAGGTTCCATGTTAATACGTTTATAACAGACGTAGCACTCCTGTATTGCGCCTGTGCATTAGAGATATAGAGATTACAATCGGCCTATGTTGGCGTTGTTACGATGTTTTGATAGCTGGCGCATGGCGGCTTGATTTTTCCGATACTTCTGACAATTATCGTTATGTTTCAACCAATTTACACAAATCCGTGACAAATTATATACCTTAACCTTCCTCACGAAACACTCTATCTATTGGTGAAAACCGCATGAAAATCCGTTCAGTAGTTTTCGAGTTTATCGCGAACAGACAGACAGACAGACGACGCGGGGGACTTTAATTTATAATATGTAGAGAAGATAGAGAAGAGATGTAGAGAAGAGAAGAGATATTCATAATAAAGATAGTATTTCAAAAATCTAAATTTAAATGCTTACAGCCTTACTTAAAAAAACCACAGCACGGCCGATAACCTGTGTTGCTGCAGCAACCTGAATAAAACAAACATACACTAAAATACGATAACATTACTAATAAGATTTTTTCTTAAAATGTATTTTAAATCTGGCAACAGTGGAATTTTTCATAGTGTACATAATTTAATTGTTTGTTTTCCTACAGAACCACTAGGTGGCGGCGCGCGGCGCTTGCGCATTCGTCATTCGCGTTGAAACCGCCAAAAAAAACTCACTTCGCAGGTGTGTGTGTAATATTACACAAATGTTATCGTAATATCTATTAATATGACTAATTCACTATTACATTCGCATAAATGATATATTTACCGTGTTTTTGTGGTTTTTAATAAGGTTTAGTCAAGTTATAATAACAATATTCATACTTTGAAAATTGAAATGTCAAGAAGTATTTTATGTAAAACATGAAAATTCAAATTTACATTTAAAGTATTTTATTTTATGAGAATTTCATAAAAGTGGTGTTTTTTTTAAATATTAATATCTAATACATGTGTTCCTAAATGTATCAATGAAATTAACGTCTTTAGAGTTGCAAGAAATCTCTTATAAATGTCGGTATATTTTTTTTAGGTTAGTTTTTTGGCAATAAAAAAACTTTTAAATTTTTTATTATTTTTTTATTGTATGGACGAGGAAAAAGTGGGGTGACAGTTTCGTTCCAAATTCATTATATAAAAGGTCTGTATTTTTTAAATTTTGTTTTTTTATAAATTTCTGTACACTTTCATCAAATATGTTTTGGTAAAAAAAAAAATCCATTTTTTTCGCGTTTGAATCTTAATATATGGCAGTTTTTAAAAACTAAAGTTTATTTCAATTACACAAATCTAAAAGGAAATTTTATCTTGTTTTCATAAATGGTATTTGTTTTTACGACACCTTCAAAAATAAGAAATATATAGAACATTCAAAATACTTTGGAGAACATTCCAAATTTCGTTCACACATCATTACTAAAACAGAGATAAACTACCCTCTCAGGCCGTGTAAGCCAAGTGTATTTTTTTCCATGAACAATTTTTTAATTAGTAACATTTTTACATCCGCGGCCGTTTGTCAATTGAATAAAATTTTCACTGGGTTTTTTAGTAAGGCTGTTAGTGTTTTAATAAATAAACAGTAGAGTCTGCTTTGTGGAGCAGGACAAAAAGACATTCATTAATATCTGTTATCTGTATGCGCTACTTTTACAATATTGTCAGTTCTTCTATTGCTATGTTGGAACCAACTCTATATTCCTACCACCGAAGTATTGTGAAATTATTAATATTATTTTTATTTCTGCCACATCTATATAATCGCTCTATTTTTACTTGTCTATTTTGTAGATCTAATTTAGTATCTAACTATTATGTGATTAATTCAATTATGTAATTTATTTATTTTAAAATAATATCTTTTTTTTAATGCATTCTATAATGGCCCTCTGGAGTTCGGTAGTTTGTTAACAAAAATTACTTTTTTGAACCATCTGGTTTCTTTTTTTATATGTTTGTATTTCAAATGCTTAAAAAATAATTTCTCAATCGCGACACAATCCTTAAAGTTCACCTTTTTGTTAAAATGAAAACCTTTATGTAATCTCAGCAGATGATTTAAAACACGATTATATTATTTATTTTAATTTAACATCTAACAAAATAACATAAAATGTGTATTAATTTTATTTTTACTGACATTCAACATTTTTAGTACGAAATAAACTAAAATAATGTAGAAATTGAAAAAAAAAATGAAGGCAAACTTGAAGTAAATTTAACCCCTTGGGCTTTCGTTCGCTTTTGGGAACAACTCATTTAAGTCTCATGAAAATCGTTTTGTCTCCCTTACTATCGTGGTGATAAATTTGATCTAAATTGTGTTAGAAATGAAAATACCACGATTTATGCTTAAACGTAAAAGTTAACCAACAAAGAATTAAAACATATATACACCTTTGTGAAAACAAAGTTTTCGAAAAAAATTGAGAATTTTTTATTAATAATTTTAACACGAAACGATAAAAACATAAAGTGCGATTTCGTTTATAATTTGTCCAATAAAATATGCGTTGTTTTTATTTTATTTTTAGTTATCAATAATTTTAATTGGAAAATACGTAAGGTGAACCATTTTTAAACTTGTTTTTTAGTTTGCGTTTACAAAAATTATGTTTAAAAAATTATGTGTTTATTTCTAATAATAAAATTTTTAAAGCGTATTTTACCACCTTTAAAAAACCGTTTTTAGTTTTTTAAATATGTTTATAAATATACCATTTATTAAGATTTTATTGTAAAGCTGAAATATTCGACCTTGACCTAAAAGAATATTCTTGACGGGTTTTAAATTTTTTCCAGTCGTACAATTCCTTAACCACTAAAAAATTCATACTTTATTAACAGTGAAAAATCGCGTACAGAGAAAATTATTTAATTTTCATTTCCAATTGGCCGTAATATTTCGGTTGTTCCAAGATTCACGTCACAGCGCATCTCCTCAAATTAAACGTTCAATTATTCAGGGCGCACGCAGCGGCCAGACCTGGGCGGGCCTCGTAAGGCGGGCAATCGAATGGGAACCAAAACACCCCCGCCTCCGCCCTCGTGTTTATCCTGGTTTCTTAAATTCATATACTTAGGGTCCGAGGGGGGCCGAGTGCATGGGGTTATTTCTTGTGAAAGGGAAAAGGCAATTCACGAAATTTTTGAAGTGACTTGAAAAGCCGCCGAACACATAAGACAATACAAAAAACATGGTGTTTTTTTTTATACATGTTTTTTTTTAATCCTTAAATAGACCTTTGGAAGCTGTGTGAACTTTCAATTTGTTAGGCGGATATAGATTCCGCCGCCCTCGGGAATCATTTAATGGATAACCAACACTTCTGCTACAGGTCACTCCAGGTTATTGCTACGTTTGTGATGTTTCGTCTTTTCATACTTATTTAACTCTCCTTTCATCGGCAAGACAGTTGTAATATTCTCGCCTTTTCTCTTGGCTCTGATCGATATTTAAATTCTTAAGGCTTTGCATATGTGTGGTAGGGATGGAAAATTCCTCCCCTACGTCACACAAGCCTTTATAAAATTGGACCCTTATTTCCTCTGATAACTACAGAAAGCTACTTAAAGCTCCCTTGTACTACATACCTTTAGCGATATATGTACTTAACTAATAAATACGTTATTTACGACTTTGAACGTAAATATTTTCGTATTTAGGTTGTAATTAAACTCCATCAAACGTTGTGTAATTTTTTGATTTATGATATAGAACTTTAATTACTTTAAATTTTGTGGTAACCCTCTTGATTCTAAACAGAGTGTTGAATTTCAAAACTGTATTGGTCTCTCTCTTGCAAATTTAACCTTAAGTATTTCTCTAAATGAACTAACTTCCCTTTGACGTTTATTATGATTCCCTACATCCTAATGAATTCATGAATAAACAATACTAATCGAAACTACACATGACTAATTGAACAGATAATTAAATATAACTCAAATGGTTAAATGTTAGTAAATTTGATTATGATTGTATCTCGTATCTGCTGGGCGCCCCTCCGTTTAGATTCAGCTGCTATAAGGTACATATAAAGATGGATTTAGTAGGTTAATGTAATTAGTTAATTGCATATTTGACGAACTCAGAATAACCCTTTTTCTGGCAAAATTTGGCTCCTGCCTCCATCAAGTAAGCAGGGTGATCAGAAGTCAACCCAAAATTCGCACAGTCTTTTGGCACGGTTCAATTGATTGATACCTAAGTTATCGCGTCCCAATTGACCTTCCTTCGCCATCATGCACTGCCTTCAGGTCTTCCCCCAAGCCCAGATACCTCCAAATTCCTACTCCTCCAAAGTTTACTATTTACTTAGGGCGAACCGGTTTCGTCCTATATGCAATCATATACTCACGGGTTTGTGTGGAGTTACGGGTCGTGAATCCTCCCTCCACGTTCAAGAAATGAGACGAGAGTGACCCGACAGGCCTAAAGCACTAATTGTAAGTGAGTTCGTTTCATTCAATGAACAGTACATAAAAAGATATATATGTAAACATACGTTTTGGGAAGGTTTATAACTCGCAATACGAAACTACTTGCAACGCATCCCGAGCTCGGATCTCGCCCATCGGATTCTGCACAATCCTCAGATTGATACCGAATATATACGTAAGAATAGTGTGAAATATAAATATATACTAGTACAATAAGATCTTATCTGGCGATGTGTTCTGGAGATTCGCCATAACTCCAAGCTTTTGTTTGGTTTTGTTGACGGTTTTGTTTGAGAGATCCGCCATCTCTATGGTTTGATTAATGGTCCTTGTTACAGAAGCGAACACTGCCTTCTGTTGGTTGAACTGTATTTTTTTTTTTTTCTTTCCCTCCCCTCCAATGTTCAACTTTTGATAAACTCTTGCTATCCCGTGATTCTCAATTGAATCATGTAAATCCTCATTACCCCTTATTAAGCTATCCCGTGATTTTTCAACTGTTTCATGTAAACCTTCAATACACCCTTTTGAACTGCTAAAATAAATCTGTTAATTTTCAATTGCTTAGGTCTGTAGATACCTCGTTACGTTCAAATTAAAAATAGTGTTTAAATTTTTTTTTTTTTTTCTTTTTGCTCCTAATAATTGCGCAATATAATAATTTTATCCCGTTCCTAGAAGTTAATACCTAAGTACGATATCCACTAATCAAGGTCATTTTTTTTTTTTTCTTTTTACTGTATTCGAACTAGTGCCCCAGTGACCGACTTATTTTGTAAACAATTTGAGCTTTGTAAACATTCTCGACGGCCTCGTGACCTAGATTCGAGCGTATGAGGTATGTTTACTTTAGACATTCCGGAGACGTGTGAGATGACTCTAAAATTTTTTCTTTGTTTGATAATGATGTACTTAGCGCAATTGTCTAGTCTGATACCCGATTACGTATACATATTTATTCATTTATATATACTTTGTCTCAATAAATAATTTATAATATTGATATGTATATACATAAATTTTATGATTGAAATAATTTCTAATATCATAACTTATTTCAAATGCTCTGGATTTTCTGAAATTATATTAATACATACATAACATTAAATATAAAATATTGATTTGTAAATTTATCACACATAACTACTTTTAATAGTTATTGATGAATTCAGAGGTAGGAATCGATACCCTTTTCCTCTTTTTATATAAGTGTTTTTCTTTTTTTTTTTTTGATTATAATTTTTCTTGGGAACAAAAATTACATATATATATGTTTATATACTTACATATATAAATATAAAAAATATACTTATTATATTTATAATATTTTAATATAGTTACATATCACATATTAAGAGAGTAATATCTTGGTCAAATAATTAATCCAAATACCAATGTTTACTGCATTCCGCTTTCTCCTTGGAATCTGTAAAATTTTATAACGGAAAAGACTTACCCCTACCAAGGTTTTTTCCGACCGGGAAATACACGGTAACCTTGCTGCGATTTTCCTAAATTAATTTTTTATTTTCCTAAATTTAATTAAATCTTTTTGACTTCAATTTTTTTTTTTTTCATTTAATCTAATTAATTAAAATGATGTATGAACTCTATCGTTCTAAACTGTATTTTATCTCAAAACTCGTTGGTTAGATAACACTTTAAATGATAGTTACTTCACGATTAATTTAGAGATGGTAAATTGTTGTTAAATTAAATTTTTATCCCTCCGAAATTTTTATGTATTAATAAAATATTATTTTGTTTTATTATTATTATTTAAGATAATTAATTTAAATATTTATTATTTGTTAGAACACTTTCACTTAGATTGAACACACGTATTTAATTATAACTTCATCACGCTAAATTATCACATCACTTCAGTTATTTATTGCACTAATATTAAACGCGAAATTTCTAAGTTTAAAAATACGATATTAAGTGATTATAAAATCCGAATTTTCCACTAAAACAAATTGTATTTATCACGAGCACTTTTATTTTTCACAAGTAATTAATGCGTTGGCTTTAATTTTTATTTTTCACTGACTCTAACTGCAAAGTATTTTTTTTGTATATCACTGACTAGAATGTGAAATTTTTCTAAGTATCAAAATAATTATCACTTAGAATTTTTCCACTTTAAGTCACCCACCGTTTCGTCACGTTCCGCGAAGTTACAACCTTTTCGACCACGACGTAGACTGTCCTCAACTGGCATTTGTCTAGACTTTTATACCCCTCTCAGGTCCAAAAGATCGTATCTGAATCTCCTATAATAAACCAATCTAATTACTATCAACTCGTAATTTCTTGAAACCTCTCCATTATTGTCGAATGCGGTCTCTTAGTACCTTCCGTGTTGGATACATTAAATTCTGTCTCGTACTCCCATACTTACAAGATCCGGATTTAGTAAGATCCATGTTTAATGGCCCAACTTCCTTTGTCCTGGTGTTCATACAAAATTAGCTTGAATTTAATAATTTTAAAGTTCTATTTTCATCTATTCCGTAACATGTCCGTGCGTACGGCATCTACCATATGTTCCAAATCTGTCCCCAAATTCGCCTATCAGAGATATCTTCATGTCGAAGTCTTTCTCGCAAATTGTTCATTTTTATTTTATTATTTTTCCTCGAGTTTTTCTGTATTCTATATGAACCTTTCCATTTAAAACCGAATTTTCTCTATTTACGTCGTATATTTGAATTTTCCATTTTTTTCTCGAATTTTCTTTTATTCACGACACTCTTTCCATGAATTTCCTTATTTATCCTTACGTTATTGTTCATATCTCTATAGGTTTTTATATTTCAAGCCGTATTTATTTTATTCACTGTTAATCTAAGATTTCCTTTGTTTTTCTCTGTCGTATCTCCTTTCCCCTCACTTCCCCGTACTTCCCTGATATAACCATATCGTTTTTTGATGTTTGCTGCCTCTTGGAAAATTTCATTTTCTATTTGTTATTAATAAATATATCATTTTTTAACATCTTTATAGGAGATACCCCCACTTCGGCCCTTAAATTCCTGTCATTTTTATTGCTTCATAGAGATCGCCTCCCAAATTTTGTCCCGTTCTTACGCAAAATCCCATAAACCATATGCCTTGACAGTTGTATACATTAGTTCCTGTACCCACCTGGCAATAAATCCTTTTTTATTTCAGTGTCGTTAACTTTTACGAGAATTCTTTAATGTAAATATTTCATAAGACCCATGATAATTTTTATTACCTTTTTAACGGCTAATCGTCCTTATATAAACAATTTTCATGTTCGAATATTCCTTGTTTATCACAACAAAATACATCTGGGATCGACAACCATTGTAATGCCTCATTTTTTTCTGCAATCGCGTACTATGTTACTCTATAAACTCCATTTTAATTACGTAAAATGACTCCTTTTCCTGAGTTTTTCTATCGCAATGTTTTCAGCATTTTCCACTCCCCTCCGTACTGCACTCTATTTCTTCTCTAACACTTGTTACTGCTCTAGACATCTGAAATATACCCTCGCCTATTCTTTAAAACTCTCATTTTTTTTTGACGTTTCCTCCCTAAATCTTTCATCGTAATATCCTAGCTCCGTCTAGAATTGATAACAATAATTTTCCATTGTTTTTTCAACATTTCCATTTCCTTTAGCACGTTTTCCCTCGAATCGATCATCTCCGGTCGTCACAAACAATCGTATTATAGATGAAATCTCCCTAACACCTTACAACACGTTTTCGTCACTTGCTATGCAATTTTTCACTTAAAATTTTCAAACGTTGTTTACGTGTATCCTTTTTTTCCGCACCTTATATGCTTTAATGCGTTCGAGAACTAGGGTTTCTGATCCCTGGAACGTACCGGTTAATGATAACATTTCTTGGGGTCACCGTACTTTTGTCCCTGAACAGATTATTTCTTCCCATGGAGTTTATTCACCTCTCGGTTTGGTGGGAACGTCAAACTCATTAATTACATCCCTAATTGCTAAGTCCAAAGGTCGTTCCTTTGTTCTAAAAATGGGTTCGGCCCTCTTCCCGTTGATAGGCTGAATTGGTTTTTAATCGCTTTTGCTGCAATTCAATTGGCTGTCAATATATCACGGGCTAAGTATATTGGGAGTCCCTGTCTTTGATTATTTGTTGATACCATCTGTGATTTTTTTTATCAATACTCGTCTCACTTTGTCTAATTATAGATCCCTACCGTAAATATGAATTCACTTTACTCTAATCCGATAGATGTCGTAGACGTGTCCGTTTTATAAGTAATTGATATTTTCTTTTTAAATTAAAGTGGGAAGCTACGATATTTCCTAATTTTCACTGTTGATCAATGCAATTCATCACAGTTCCCTCCTCTGAACTCAATTTGCTGTGGCTAACGTTGTATTTTATTTTAATGTCCTCTTCTTTTTTTTTTTTTTTTTTTTTTTTTTTTTTTTTTTTTTTTTTTTTTTTTTTTTTTTTTTTTTTCGTTAGACACCGAAATTGTGTTCAAATTTAGACTAGCTATCTTCCCCTCCTCATTTGGTTATCCCCTATCTCTACTCCGTGTCATATTACTTCCTATCTCCCCCTCCTCATTTTGTTATCCCCTATCTTTTTCCGTATCCTATTACTTCCTATCTCCCCCTCCTCATTCTGTTATCCCCTATCTCTTTTCCGTATCCTATTACTTCCTATCTCCCCCTCCTCATTCTGTTCGGATTGTTAACAATCTTGAATTTGAATCTCATTGTATTCTTTATTTTCTTTTCGCGTAGATTTTACTTTATGAAATTTTCTTTAATTTTGATAGATTCAAAATTAATTTCTTTTTGCTGGAACACGCCCCTCGACTCGCGTGTTTTGGTGGTCCCCAACCAAATTGGACTAAGACCTCCCTTACAATGATTTAAGTAAAGATTGTTTACAATCTCGCGGCCTTTCGAACAACTGAAAAGCGGGTGGTCTCTTGGTGTGCAATTAATTGTTTTTTGTTTTGTAAGTATGAATATTTTTTGTGAAATGTGTGTTTTCGCACGACCTCACCCAATCCGACAATCAGTGGTATACATGTTTCATATAAATTTTCCAGCATTTTTTTTTTTTCTTTATTTATTTAAACTTTATTTTATAATTCTTAATTTCTAATTGTAATTTCTTAATTCATCCAAAGTTGTTCTAGCCTAAGTGTTGTCCACTCTAATATTTAAATTTTTATAAATGTTCTTTATTATCCTCAAATTGGTTCAGCGTTCCCTTTTTTTTCCTTTTTTTTTTTTTTTGAAATCTAAACTATTTATACCTTAATTCAAATGTTACCTTTTTATCTCTATACTTAATGTCTACCCTATATCTATAGATAAACTTTCTTATTTCAATATTTCAAAAAACAATCCCTAAGCATTGTTTATTTTTATTCAAAATGTCCCTTTTGTGTGCCATATAATATCTCTAATTCTCTCCTTTTGAGTGTTCTTACTTATCTAACATTTTTTTTTTTTTTTTTTTTTTTTTTCTCACTAACACATAAAAAAAAAGTAAAATTTTTTTTTTTTTCAACTAGAAAATCAAAATTAACGAATTTATTTGCCTTACTCTATTTCAATAATTGAATATGATTGTCGCTTATTAAGAACTTGTCCACTCACCCTCAAAGACTTAACGACGATCCGCCCCTCGCAAGCAATCTGATAATCTAATATTTTAGTAATTTTCTTTCTTCCCCCTCCCCAATTATAATGTACCCTAACATAATTTTATTTGTATTTCTCAATCGTTTATTTATTTATTAACATTTACAAATATTTGTAAACTTCGCAC
This sequence comes from Limnephilus rhombicus, assembly GCA_929108145.2. NCBI lineage: Eukaryota > Metazoa > Arthropoda > Insecta > Trichoptera > Limnephilidae > Limnephilus > Limnephilus rhombicus. The sequence goes on along the minus strand of OV815271.1, from coordinate 38,753,418 downwards.
TCTATTCGTTGACTTCCACTAATTGTAAACCTGATTTTTGTTTCTTATTACTTGTGTAATATCTAGCTAAATGTAAAGCGCTATAATCTCCTTTTATCTCCCGAGTTGGCTGCGACCATTAGCTCCTTCCCGGCTGTAGTTATTGTAGAATTTTCTTTTGGTGAACTGTTAACTTCGGTGCACTTGCTGCAACTAGCGTTTTCGCCCACACTTTCAATTGCGTGTATCCTCCTTTTTATGGCGTGGTAACGGTCACGGTATTTGTCCTTCTTGCTGGATTCCTCCCCACTCCTCTTCTTCATGTTCCGTTCTTCTGGTGTACATACCATTGTATCTAGTTTTCGTAGAAACTCAGCGGCGACAATCTCATCTCCTGATTGCCCCGAAAACCATAGCGATTGAATTTCCTTCGGATAATGTCTCATAATCTCGTCAACTATGCCCAACGGTGTGTCAGTAATCTTTAAAGCCTTCGCTAGCTCCCAATAGTTTGCGAAGTGAGTAAGCATGGATATATTTTTCTTGGCATCATATACCCCTTCTGCAAGACGACGGCGAACTTCATTTTTCTTTATGTCTCCTCAATAGGTAGCTAAAAAATCTCGTTCGAAATCTAACATAGTCTCCCATCGTTTATTGTACAATTTTGCCCACGATTTAGCTTCCCCTTTCAAATTTTCCCGTACGACGACTAAAGGATCCGTTCGTTTCATTTTTCTAGTGTATTCTTTTAAATCTTCTAGGAAACTAATGGGATTTTGATTTCCACCGGAGAATGATGGTCGTTCCTGCTGTGGTAACATTTCCACTACTTGGAGAACGCTTTTCGGCGCACTATCCTCTCCTATCACCGCCACTGTTGCTGGGCTTTCCAATTGTTTCTCGAGTTCTTGCATCTTATTGACGAGCGGTGCCAAAGCTGCCTGAATTATTGTAGTTATATCTCCTATGTTTATTGTTGAAGTCTCGGTTGTGACATTTTCCCCGATTGCTGTCACTAAAGCCTGGGCTCGCCTACTTGTTCCACGTTTCCCAACCATTTTCTTTATTTTCCGAGTGTCGCCCGGTTAATGTTTATATTTTATCTTATTAAGCGACAACCTTATAATCTCTATTTTAGTTTCCTAAATTACCTTATGTAAATTATGTTGCCTTCCTTATTCTATTTATTTACTTTTTTTTTTTTTTTTTCAATTTTCTCGTTTTTCTATATTTTTTTATTTTATTTTTTTATTTTTCCTTTTACTTCGTTAACTTTTCTTGTTCCTTTTCCTCGGGTTTTTCCTGTAACATACCATGTGTGAGTCTCTCTTCACACTCTCGCTTATTTTCGCCCTGTTCCTCCGATTTTGTGTCGGTCTCCCCCTCTGGCTGAACGACTTCTATCATAACCTCGACTCGTAACTTAGACCTCTTTGAACGTCTAAATATCTCCCGTAATTCATCTCCCAACGGTATTTCTTTAGCTTCTAATTCCGTCGCATCCACTTTCCTTTTTTCCGCCATTTTTTGTTTAAAATTTTTAATGAATTTAACTCAATACCAACTATTTATTATAAATATACCTATATATATTTATAATTTATTTTATTTTTATTTTTATTTTTATTTTTATTTTTATTTTTTTTTTGGAACCTGTCCCCCTATAAAACACAATATTTTCAATTATTTATATTTGTTTGCATGATGATTGTAACCCAAATTAGATCAACTCTACCATCACTCTTCATTTCAAATAAATGTAGGTAATTGCAAAAAAAACGGAATGAATATTGTTACTCCAATGTTAATGAATATCCCGTGATTTTCGTTCAACCAATAATTACTCATTGTTTAGAATGCCAACCATTCCTTCAAGTTCCGCAATACCTACGATATTTTCGCAAAATCTATTTAGAGTTCGCAATACCTATCTTGATGTTATTTCGTCAAATCCCCTCCTTTTTTGGTCCGAATGATCAAATGTTCCCTTAAATAGGTATATACCTATAAAACATTCGTCTGTGATATTAAAGTTCTCAACTCGACACTATCCCCAATCAAATATTTTATGTTATTTTTATTTTATGTTCCTTATCTTTTATGTTATGACTTTTTATGTGATAATCCTCACATACAAACCCACAACATTAACTATAAACAAAGGGTCACTTTATGCAGGTAAGTTCCCCCGTTTTTATCTGTAAAGTCTGTTTATTTTTTCCGTAACCGAGTGTTGATATCATTTTCGAGTTTGTTTATTCTACAATCTCTTAAAGCGATGCGCGTTACCCCCGATGTCGCCTACTTCAAAATTTTTCGATGCTTTGTTATCACTTTCGATGCTTAGGTTATCAATCTTTCGATGCTTACAAACACCGCGGTATCTCGTATCAGATTGTTTACATTACGGTCATTAACATTCTGGATTCAGGAATGTCAATACCATTATTCTGTCAATTTATGGCCCGCCTTGAATAAACTGTTTACGCTTGTATCTGACCTACATTCTTTGTTATGATATTTATAATCTCATAAGCAATCAACAAATTCATGGTCACTTGATTTAACTTTATATCGACACTTTTATAAATTATTTTAAAACATGTAGAGTTTATTCGTTAACACTTTTTTTTATATTTAAATGTATTGTTTATATATTTATTTTCGTATATTTATTTATTAATTTATATATTTTTTTTCGTGTTTATTTAACGGCGCACTGTTCTGATTTTTAGTTTATTTTTATTATCACTTCATTTAACATAACGTCCTACTTATTATTATTATTATTTTTTTTTCTTCACTTTTTTTTTTTTTTTGCAATAGATTGACCAATAAAAGTTTTTTTTTTTTTTTTTTTTCTAAAACAACTTGTAAAACTCTGATCTCCTGTCACGGCTGTGCAGTTGTGATGTTTCGTCTTTTCATACTTATTTAACTCTCCTTTCATCGGCAAGACAGTTGTAATATTCTCGCCTTTTCTCTTGGCTCTGATCGATATTTAAATTCTTAAGGCTTTGCATATGTGTGGTAGGGATGGAAAATTCCTCCCCTACGTCACACAAGCCTTTATAAAATTGGACCCTTATTTCCTCTGATAACTACAGAAAGCTACTTAAAGCTCCCTTGTACTACATACCTTTAGCGATATATGTACTTAACTAATAAATACGTTATTTACGACTTTGAACGTAAATATTTTCGTATTTAGGTTGTAATTAAACTCCATCAAACGTTGTGTAATTTTTTGATTTATGATATAGAACTTTAATTACTTTAAATTTTGTGGTAACCCTCTTGATTCTAAACAGAGTGTTGAATTTCAAAACTGTATTGGTCTCTCTCTTGCAAATTTAACCTTAAGTATTTCTCTAAATGAACTAACTTCCCTTTGACGTTTATTATGATTCCCTACATCCTAATGAATTCATGAATAAACAATACTAATCGAAACTACACATGACTAATTGAACAGATAATTAAATATAACTCAAATGGTTAAATGTTAGTAAATTTGATTATGATTGTATCTCGTATCTGCTGGGCGCCCCTCCGTTTAGATTCAGCTGCTATAAGGTACATATAAAGATGGATTTAGTAGGTTAATGTAATTAGTTAATTGCATATTTGACGAACTCAGAATAACCCTTTTTCTGGCAAAATTTGGCTCCTGCCTCCATCAAGTAAGCAGGGTGATCAGAAGTCAACCCAAAATTCGCACAGTCTTTTGGCACGGTTCAATTGATTGATACCTAAGTTATCGCGTCCCAATTGACCTTCCTTCGCCATCATGCACTGCCTTCAGGTCTTCCCCCAAGCCCAGATACCTCCAAATTCCTACTCCTCCAAAGTTTACTATTTACTTAGGGCGAACCGGTTTCGTCCTATATGCAATCATATACTCACGGGTTTGTGTGGAGTTACGGGTCGTGAATCCTCCCTCCACGTTCAAGAAATGAGACGAGAGTGACCCGACAGGCCTAAAGCACTAATTGTAAGTGAGTTCGTTTCATTCAATGAACAGTACATAAAAAGATATATATGTAAACATACGTTTTGGGAAGGTTTATAACTCGCAATACGAAACTACTTGCAACGCATCCCGAGCTCGGATCTCGCCCATCGGATTCTGCACAATCCTCAGATTGATACCGAATATATACGTAAGAATAGTGTGAAATATAAATATATACTAGTACAATAAGATCTTATCTGGCGATGTGTTCTGGAGATTCGCCATAACTCCAAGCTTTTGTTTGGTTTTGTTGACGGTTTTGTTTGAGAGATCCGCCATCTCTATGGTTTGATTAATGGTCCTTGTTACAGAAGCGAACACTGCCTTCTGTTGGTTGAACTGTATTTTTTTTTTTTCTTTCCCTCCCCTCCAATGTTCAACTTTTGATAAACTCTTGCTATCCCGTGATTCTCAATTGAATCATGTAAATCCTCATTACCCCTTATTAAGCTATCCCGTGATTTTTCAACTGTTTCATGTAAACCTTCAATACACCCTTTTGAACTGCTAAAATAAATCTGTTAATTTTCAATTGCTTAGGTCTGTAGATACCTCGTTACGTTCAAATTAAAAATAGTGTTTAAATTTTTTTTTTTTTTTCTTTTTGCTCCTAATAATTGCGCAATATAATAATTTTATCCCGTTCCTAGAAGTTAATACCTAAGTACGATATCCACTAATCAAGGTCATTTTTTTTTTTTTCTTTTTACTGTATTCGAACTAGTGCCCCAGTGACCGACTTATTTTGTAAACAATTTGAGCTTTGTAAACATTCTCGACGGCCTCGTGACCTAGATTCGAGCGTATGAGGTATGTTTACTTTAGACATTCCGGAGACGTGTGAGATGACTCTAAAATTTTTTCTTTGTTTGATAATGATGTACTTAGCGCAATTGTCTAGTCTGATACCCGATTACGTATACATATTTATTCATTTATATATACTTTGTCTCAATAAATAATTTATAATATTGATATGTATATACATAAATTTTATGATTGAAATAATTTCTAATATCATAACTTATTTCAAATGCTCTGGATTTTCTGAAATTATATTAATACATACATAACATTAAATATAAAATATTGATTTGTAAATTTATCACACATAACTACTTTTAATAGTTATTGATGAATTCAGAGGTAGGAATCGATACCCTTTTCCTCTTTTTATATAAGTGTTTTTCTTTTTTTTTTTTTGATTATAATTTTTCTTGGGAACAAAAATTACATATATATATGTTTATATACTTACATATATAAATATAAAAAATATACTTATTATATTTATAATATTTTAATATAGTTACATATCACATATTAAGAGAGTAATATCTTGGTCAAATAATTAATCCAAATACCAATGTTTACTGCATTCCGCTTTCTCCTTGGAATCTGTAAAATTTTATAACGGAAAAGACTTACCCCTACCAAGGTTTTTTCCGACCGGGAAATACACGGTAACCTTGCTGCGATTTTCCTAAATTAATTTTTTATTTTCCTAAATTTAATTAAATCTTTTTGACTTCAATTTTTTTTTTTTTCATTTAATCTAATTAATTAAAATGATGTATGAACTCTATCGTTCTAAACTGTATTTTATCTCAAAACTCGTTGGTTAGATAACACTTTAAATGATAGTTACTTCACGATTAATTTAGAGATGGTAAATTGTTGTTAAATTAAATTTTTATCCCTCCGAAATTTTTATGTATTAATAAAATATTATTTTGTTTTATTATTATTATTTAAGATAATTAATTTAAATATTTATTATTTGTTAGAACACTTTCACTTAGATTGAACACACGTATTTAATTATAACTTCATCACGCTAAATTATCACATCACTTCAGTTATTTATTGCACTAATATTAAACGCGAAATTTCTAAGTTTAAAAATACGATATTAAGTGATTATAAAATCCGAATTTTCCACTAAAACAAATTGTATTTATCACGAGCACTTTTATTTTTCACAAGTAATTAATGCGTTGGCTTTAATTTTTATTTTTCACTGACTCTAACTGCAAAGTATTTTTTTTGTATATCACTGACTAGAATGTGAAATTTTTCTAAGTATCAAAATAATTATCACTTAGAATTTTTCCACTTTAAGTCACCCACCGTTTCGTCACGTTCCGCGAAGTTACAACCTTTTCGACCACGACGTAGACTGTCCTCAACTGGCATTTGTCTAGACTTTTATACCCCTCTCAGGTCCAAAAGATCGTATCTGAATCTCCTATAATAAACCAATCTAATTACTATCAACTCGTAATTTCTTGAAACCTCTCCATTATTGTCGAATGCGGTCTCTTAGTACCTTCCGTGTTGGATACATTAAATTCTGTCTCGTACTCCCATACTTACAAGATCCGGATTTAGTAAGATCCATGTTTAATGGCCCAACTTCCTTTGTCCTGGTGTTCATACAAAATTAGCTTGAATTTAATAATTTTAAAGTTCTATTTTCATCTATTCCGTAACATGTCCGTGCGTACGGCATCTACCATATGTTCCAAATCTGTCCCCAAATTCGCCTATCAGAGATATCTTCATGTCGAAGTCTTTCTCGCAAATTGTTCATTTTTATTTTATTATTTTTCCTCGAGTTTTTCTGTATTCTATATGAACCTTTCCATTTAAAACCGAATTTTCTCTATTTACGTCGTATATTTGAATTTTCCATTTTTTTCTCGAATTTTCTTTTATTCACGACACTCTTTCCATGAATTTCCTTATTTATCCTTACGTTATTGTTCATATCTCTATAGGTTTTTATATTTCAAGCCGTATTTATTTTATTCACTGTTAATCTAAGATTTCCTTTGTTTTTCTCTGTCGTATCTCCTTTCCCCTCACTTCCCCGTACTTCCCTGATATAACCATATCGTTTTTTGATGTTTGCTGCCTCTTGGAAAATTTCATTTTCTATTTGTTATTAATAAATATATCATTTTTTAACATCTTTATAGGAGATACCCCCACTTCGGCCCTTAAATTCCTGTCATTTTTATTGCTTCATAGAGATCGCCTCCCAAATTTTGTCCCGTTCTTACGCAAAATCCCATAAACCATATGCCTTGACAGTTGTATACATTAGTTCCTGTACCCACCTGGCAATAAATCCTTTTTTATTTCAGTGTCGTTAACTTTTACGAGAATTCTTTAATGTAAATATTTCATAAGACCCATGATAATTTTTATTACCTTTTTAACGGCTAATCGTCCTTATATAAACAATTTTCATGTTCGAATATTCCTTGTTTATCACAACAAAATACATCTGGGATCGACAACCATTGTAATGCCTCATTTTTTTCTGCAATCGCGTACTATGTTACTCTATAAACTCCATTTTAATTACGTAAAATGACTCCTTTTCCTGAGTTTTTCTATCGCAATGTTTTCAGCATTTTCCACTCCCCTCCGTACTGCACTCTATTTCTTCTCTAACACTTGTTACTGCTCTAGACATCTGAAATATACCCTCGCCTATTCTTTAAAACTCTCATTTTTTTTTGACGTTTCCTCCCTAAATCTTTCATCGTAATATCCTAGCTCCGTCTAGAATTGATAACAATAATTTTCCATTGTTTTTTCAACATTTCCATTTCCTTTAGCACGTTTTCCCTCGAATCGATCATCTCCGGTCGTCACAAACAATCGTATTATAGATGAAATCTCCCTAACACCTTACAACACGTTTTCGTCACTTGCTATGCAATTTTTCACTTAAAATTTTCAAACGTTGTTTACGTGTATCCTTTTTTTCCGCACCTTATATGCTTTAATGCGTTCGAGAACTAGGGTTTCTGATCCCTGGAACGTACCGGTTAATGATAACATTTCTTGGGGTCACCGTACTTTTGTCCCTGAACAGATTATTTCTTCCCATGGAGTTTATTCACCTCTCGGTTTGGTGGGAACGTCAAACTCATTAATTACATCCCTAATTGCTAAGTCCAAAGGTCGTTCCTTTGTTCTAAAAATGGGTTCGGCCCTCTTCCCGTTGATAGGCTGAATTGGTTTTTAATCGCTTTTGCTGCAATTCAATTGGCTGTCAATATATCACGGGCTAAGTATATTGGGAGTCCCTGTCTTTGATTATTTGTTGATACCATCTGTGATTTTTTTTATCAATACTCGTCTCACTTTGTCTAATTATAGATCCCTACCGTAAATATGAATTCACTTTACTCTAATCCGATAGATGTCGTAGACGTGTCCGTTTTATAAGTAATTGATATTTTCTTTTTAAATTAAAGTGGGAAGCTACGATATTTCCTAATTTTCACTGTTGATCAATGCAATTCATCACACGTTTGGTGACTTTGAAGCAGGAGTGTCCGGGTTCATTGGGTGAGGTTTCTCCGGGTCTGAACACCAACTGCGTGGCAGACTCGATCAGTCTCTTGAGGGAGACCACATGATTTCTCCAGCCGTACTACACCGCCTTGGGAGGGATAGATTCACACGTCCATCACTCCTGGACATATTAATCTCAAGATTCCTACCCACACATCATACCCTTTTCCTTCTCAGGACTTTATCTCCTTCCTTTCCTTAAAAAGTCCCTCCACACAGCATCTCCAAAGATGATTTAGGCCCCGAGGTTTTTTTATCGTCAGGGCCTCCTACTGCGTGGAGCTAATGTTAAAAAAAACTAATGACGAGAAACGATACACCTATTTAGGCTTTATTATCTCATTTTGAAAGCATCTTATTTTACCTCATCTTTTACCTCGTCTCATTTTACATCATCATAAATCGACGATAAGCGAACATTTCTTTTTTTACAGTTTTCTCTTATTGGCCATCGTTAATCGCCAATTATAGGTCTGTTTCAATGTTTGATGAAATTCAATTCAACTGAAATATTGTCGAACGACGGTAGTTCAAACACTATACTAGGGTCTTTCAAAAAATGATTGTTCGTTTGATTTTTAAGAGAAATATAATGTTCAAATGATTTGCTCACGTTTACGTATGATATCGCCTGAAATGAGTTTAACATAATAAGAAATTTAAAATGGGTGTTAATTTTAGATATGCACGTGGGACGTTGTATCACACTGGCACACCTATTAAGTAAGTCAAAATTATTAACCTCCAGAAAGAAATATTTAACATTCCATTAAAAATAAAAATAAACTTTCTTAAACACATATTATTTTGCTAAATCTTAATAAATATTCATTTACAGGAATGAATTAATAAATACGACTTTTTTACGGAGGAGATGTTATAGTTTTATCGGCTATTGTGTATTTGAACGAGTGGGTTGTTCTGAATCTGTACCCACAAATATTGATATTTTTTAATTTTTCATTTTATATTAAAAAAAAAAAAAATGTTTTTTTTTATATAATTTTTTGAATCATATTATTTTTTTATAAAATTTATTTGTTTATTCTTATTATGCTGTCTCAGTAGAATTAAAATCACAAGGAGGAAATCCATAATTGGTTTTATTTTGGCTATTTAATACTATGTACAAACTGAAATAAACGTAAACTGTCGATTTCCCGAAAACTAATACATAAATAAATAAATATCAGAGAAATTTTCCTGAAAACTGTCCATACTACTTTATAGAATAAATAATGAATAGTACAAATAATTTTTGTTATTTGTTTTTGGTGTGTTATGCCGTATTGCGCTTGTCATCACTCCAGTACGAGCTGGTATTACAGTATACTTCAAAATGGTTGTAGATTTCAATTGTCTCCATAATCAGGCATGTTCCAATGGGAACTGTTCCAAAAAACTGTTCCTCGAATTCACTGTCATCCAGTCGTCGCTAGTCACCGGTATAAAGTAACGGAGGCAGGCAGTGGCATCGTATGTAGTATAAGGTCGTGAAGGGATCCCTCCCGGCTTCGCTTTGGTTCCAAGTACATAAGCACACATTTCACCACTAACAATTACACATCTGCCCTGATGACAGGCCTTGTAACGCTGTTCGAAACGTTGGCTAAAGAAGGAAGTAGCGTAACACGGCGTAACACCCCAAAAACAAATAACAAATATACTTTTGGCCGTGAAAATCTAAAAACTTATCAGTACAAACAATTGTTTAAAAAAAAATCAGAGTGTGCAATTCACACGCGGCAGAAGTGAAACATTCAGAAAACTAATGTAGATAAGAGTGGGGAGACCACGAAGCATTTTTTTTATCAATGTGAAGGATTATTTTTTCCATATTTTTATCTTCGAATTTCAGTGCACCTTTTCCTGTACATTTAATCATTTTATTAGTATTTGTGTTTTCTTTTTCAGATTTGCCAGATGTCGCTTTCTTTTGTGTTCTCTTTTGCCTGTTCATTTTGGAGTGGTTTGGAGATTGGATATTGATTTTACAAAAATAGAATGTATATTTTTATGGATTTCATAGGATTCCATCCTTGGTCTGCTGATTGACTGGCCGCTGAGGTTCATCAGGCGCTTTATACAACTAGAGCAAAGTATACTTACGTGAGACCATGGATTTATCATATTATATTGGAACCGAGTACGCGTGAAATAAATAAATATTTTATTGCAATCACATTCTTTCGCAGGCTAAATCCTATACACGTATGTGTTTATCTCTTTAGTGTCTCTCTTTTCCGTTTCATCGAGTTTCAAATCACAACGGTGCTAAAACTTATTCTTTCTTTGAAGCAACATATACTTAACACTACAAACAAAATCCGCAAATCTATATACTTTTTCAAACAAACGCGCAATTTCCTTAACCTACAACTTTTAAAAACAGTGTATTACTCACTGTGCCAATCTCACATCGAATACGGAATTTTAGCTTGGGGTAATACTTATTATAATGCCCTCGACCCCATCATTAAAGCACAAAAACTAATAATAAAAATAATTCTTAAACTTCCTCTCACTACCAGCACCGATACGATCTTCAATACTTTCAACGTTATGGACATTAAACAGCTCTACGCAAAATCCATCTTAGTTTATTTACATAAAAAACAACAAAACCCTGTACAAACCAACACAAATGATACACAATACCCGAGCCAAAAATAAAGGAATTCTCCAAACTCCCTTTTCTAAAACCACCTTTGGACGAAAACACTTTAAATACATAGCTTGCAAACTACACAATACACTTCCAGCTACGATTAGACAAACTGAATCAATGACCGAATTCAAACAAGATATAAAGAAATAGATTATAAGTATTGGACGTCACACTACTGCTAACATCTGTAAAATAGATTACAAATAGACAGAATTACCATCTCACGTATGTCCTTACCCTTATTAAAGAACTTAAAATAGTAAAATCCTATATGTATAATATAACTCCCTATATAGATTAGACAGGATTTACTACTTTATTCATCTCTTCCTTCACCTATATGATGCTCTCTTAAGGTATTAACCCTCAAATTAAATCATCTTTCTGTTTGAATTGTATAAATCAGTATGTATCTTACTTTAAATATTCTTATGTTATAATTATATATTCTTATGTATGATACTCATTTGTGTACCTCTACGCCTGTCTCAACACAGGTATACCCTAGTGAGATAGGCATCGAATAATGTAATGTAAACATACCTTATATAGATAAATAAATAAATAATAAAATAAATAATAAATAATAATGTATGTTGTAGGTACCATACCACAATGTCCATGTAAATCACGAAACATTATTTGTAGGCCACAGCATTTTGAATTAGACGTCTTAAACCCGGCTTCACCCCCTCCATAATCGGAAGTTCAAAGTGGACAAAAATTGCCGTCAAAGCCTCCGAGAGAACCTTTCCTAAGATTAAATCTGTGGTCATGAACAAGCAGCGAGGTTAAAGTCCCGGTGACTTTGTATACACCGTTCTGTATTCAACGCACGCACCCGTCCTCTGCCCGTCAAAGAAAAAATATGCATCGCTCCTTATAAAACTCCTCCTCGAAAAAAATAATAAAATATCTTGAGGAGTTTCGTATCAATATCAAAGAGGGAGACACAAAATTATTTGCATTTTTATGAAAGACATTAAATCAAAATTTGGACTTCAATATTAACATAGAAATTTTATTACAGAATCAAAGGAGCAGGTTCAATATTTTTTGGGAGGGGATTCATGGAAAAATCCCAAATTCTTAGAAGGGAAAAATAAAACAAACCATTTTCATTGCTTACTTGAAAACAAAAATTCTTACCCAACATTCAAAAATATCTTTAAAACGTGTTTCATACAAAATACCAAAATGCAGGTACCAACAATATCTTAAATATGAATCTAGTTCATATTAAGGGAGAATAACGAAGGTTCTGGATATATTATTTATTTTCCTACAATAAATTATCCCTAGGCATTTGCTTAAGGCTAAGTAAATATGATACTGTTGCTCTATCTCTGAGATTTGGTGATATTGTAATTTAACCCAAAACAAAGGAAATAATTTAATTTTAATTTTTCATATCAAGGATTAGTAAAATTAATTAAAACATAGATAGGTATCTTCCATAATTCACCATAATCGTATATCACTTTTTCATATGCTTTGGAGATATAAATACAAATTCGAGAAAAACTTGATCAACACAGGTTAAGATATTCAGCGAATTCTTAGAAAGCGCTTGGAATAAAATGAGATGTCTTCACATGAAATGCTTAACCCCCAGGCCTCGACCATATTTTCTCACGCAGTCAAAATATTTCCGCTCTACAATAAAATCCAAATAAATGGAATATTTTTTAACGTATCCCACAGGCTTGTCCCAATAAGGTTAAAAATAGTATTGTAAACAGTACCACCAACCATGTAAAGAAACGATTATTAAATAAATGATGTTGATGATGAAAGTTGTAACGTTGCCTGGGTATATTCGTTTCGTATATGAACCACGTTGATATCCCCTTTTTTCCACACCCCGTCTGTTAGACTGGGAGGCGAGATAGGTAAACCCTGCGTCATCGAGTACATGGATGAAACTAAATGGACATTTAGAAAACCTTAAAAAGCTGGTCTGCCGGTGCGCCTCTTGGCATGAGCCGCGCTGTCATGGAAATATTTTTTTTCGAATAAATTACGTCATCGATACACGAATGGGAATGGTTTCATATGATAGAAGAGGTCGATTAGAAAATAAGAAAAAAGCAGGTCTGCCAACCGGCAGCCTGGCACGTTCGCAGGTAGCCGGCGTCAAAGTGGGGTAAAAAATAGTAAATTTTTCGTCATCGAGTACACGACTGAAACCAACGAATAACAATAGTCCAGATCATTCCATTTAAGAAATTTTTTGAGAGTTCTGAGTGTACCCATCCGTCGGGCGAGCCTTTCGACGCCAAACCACTTACGAGACCTGCCGCGGTGCCCCTCACCGCTGTCGCGTGCCCATATTATTGTACAAATTTATAATAATAATAGTCCTTTTAAGATTGCCTAATAGTCCATAGTAGTTGGAAGTTCAAATAACCAACGCACCGTCGCCGTAAGAGCTGCGATCGTCCGTAAAACGTAAAGTTTTGATCTTGTATTCGATTGTCACGATCACGCGTTGGCGGCGAATGGCTCCGCGGCCAGTTTCCAATAAGTTGTTTGGCGTCAAAAGGCTCTCCCGTCCGATGGGTACAATCGGAACACTCAAAATTTATTTTTTTATCATTACAACTTATTTTATTTAAAATCTGGCATTCTAAGTTTTTAAAACCATGTTGAAATAAAAATAATAAAAAAGATATTGAAAATATTTGTTTTTAATTAAAATTGGTTTCGTAAATGGTTTGGCGTCGAAAGGCTCGCCCGGCGGATGGGCACACTCGAAACTCTCGTTTAATTTTTTTTATCATAATCGCATATTTTTTTTAAATATGGCAATCAAAGTTTTTAAAAATATAATGCAATAAAAATAATAATAAAGATAAACGAAAAACAAAAAAAACAAAAAAACCTTAAAAAATCGTACACAAAAAGCTGCCAGGCTGCTGGTCGGCAGACCAAAAAATTCTTAAACGGAATGATCTGGACTATACTTATTCGTTGGTTTTATTCGTGTACTCGATGACGTAAAATTTATTATTTTTTACCCCACCTTGACGCCGGCTACCTGCGAACGTGCCAGGCTGCTGCGTCCAGGCAGACCTGCTTTTTTCTTATTTTCTAATCGACCTTTATCATATGAAACCATTCCCATTCGTGTACTCGATGACGTAATTTTTTAGAAAAAAATCGCTTATTTCCATTACTGCGCGGCTCCTGCCAAGAGGCGCACCGGCAGACCAGCATTTTTAAGGTTTTCTAAATGTCCATTATCACTAAAAAGTAGTTTCATTCGTGTACTCGATGACGTAGGGTTTACCTATCTCGCCTCCCAGTCTGTGTATGCCTTTGGTGAAAATAATAAAAACATAATTTGTCGGGTGATTTTTTTTTAATCATTTTTTTTCTCAACTGTTCATCACTTAGAAACCTATCTCCGAACGTTCTCGGGGAGCCTAAAGGCACAATATCATATAATGATAATTACTATTATCATTATATGTATTTTTTTAAACATTGGCCATTGCAATTTGGGGGGCGGGTATGGGTACCGCCACCCCGGGAACCATTTATTGGACAACCAACACCCTTGCCACTGGTCATCCCAAGTGGTTTGCTACGAATGGTGACTTAGCAGGGGTGCCCGGGTTCATGGGATGAGGTTTGTCTAGGTCTTGGTGGCGGATTCGTTTGCCCAACCACTGTGTAGGAGGCTGAGCTAATGTAAAAAAAATGTTTTTTTTAAGCTTAGTGAGCTTATGTAAAAAAAATGCATAGGAATAATAGTTGACATGATATCCGAGCTATTCAAATGCATGCATTTATGTTTAGCGTAATTTAAGTGGAAGTTCGTTCATTGTAGGTTCGTCAGAAGTATCTAAAGTTTATTTTTTTATTTTTTTGAATGTAGCTATTACTTTGTGGTTATCCATTATAATAAAATGAAACAATACAACTTTGTATAAACCACTTATAAAATGTGATAATAATAAAACATTGTTCTAAACTGTCAAATTAGTATAAGCTTTCCCTGACGAAGGAACGTTTGTTCCGAAACCGGTCGGATTTGCACATTTTATAAGTGGTTTATACAAAGTTGTATTGTTTCATTTTATTATCTAAAGTTTATTTGGTCAAATTGTATTTTAGCGAATGGGGTAAGTAAGAAATTATGTCCTTATAATTAAATATTTTCATAATTGGAATTTGGGAATACGATTAACCTAATTCGTTGATGAATATTTTGACTTTTGTTACGACGACTCGGTGATTTATTATTTCGTCTGACCTGTAACCTGATCTCATCAACTGTCATTAAATTATTCCATTAGGGCTAAGGGGTGTTCCGAAAATAACAATCCAACCTTGCTTGGTTTGATGCTTGCTTTCTGGCCTAAATCTAGACACCAGTAAGTTAGAAAACCGCCAGCCTAATCGTAGTTTCCTTTATAAAGAATCCATGCTGGTTTTGCTAAAAGTACTACGGTATTTTAAATAATATATTAAATAGCCGTAACATTTATGGTAGTCTAGTTGTTCATTATTTAAAATTGCTTGGCGCCCGACTGAATTGAGCGCTAATGAAAATTTCAGCGGCTGAAGTAAGTAAAATTGAATCAAAATTTTCAAATCGTTTTGACTGTAGTTACTCGTAAATGTGGTAAAGTATGTTTTTTTTAAGATTGTATTTTAAGTGACAGAAAGTCCAGCTCTTAGGATTTATTTTTTTACAACACAGGATAATTCTTTAAATAAGTAGTGAAAATTTAGTTTAATTATTGAAAATTTGTTTCTGTTCTCCAGGGGATTATTAAACAAATATTAAAAAAACCGTCAATATTATTTTTATTTATTAATTTTATTTTAGTAATTTGTACATTTATGATAATTATTATTTAAATTTTTAATTTCTTTAATTTCTTGGATTTAAACGTTGCCATGAAAAGATCGCCATGAGTTGTTGAGGTAAAATTTTTATTTGTTTATCTTCGTGTAATACTTTTTTGTTGTTGATTTAATCGATGATGTAAATATTGTTAGGTTCCCTGTTTTTTATGGAGATATTCAATTTATTTATCATTTTCATCATACCGACATTATTTTTCCTGCGAAATACCCGAAAAAATATATTTCTATAATGGCCTTTTTTCTACAGTCATAACGTACCCAATATGCGCATGCTTATCGAATTGAATTAGTGATTAGCATTTTACCTTCGAACAATTTTATCATTCACTTTGTTAGGTAGTATTAAAAATAATATTTAGAATACTTCTCAATGATTTTATTAATTTGTTTTTCATTTAATTTTTCATTTCACCCATTCTTTTAAAGTGATCAAGAATTTTATATCGTCTAAACCAGGGGTGGGGAACATGCGGCCCGCGAAGCTTTTTGGTGTGACCCGCGAGCACTTTTGGTGCGGCCTGCTGAAAAAAAAATCATTCTCAGAAAACACTACAAAAATTACACTCAGAAAGCAAGAACAGTTATCTTTCACAGTGTTTTAGCTACGTTTTAAAGTTATTATTACTAAACCCAGATAAAGTTATAACACAGCTGACAAGTATGTAATTACACATGGTAAGAGACAAAAAAAAATAAGTGATCTAACGTTTTTTTTAAATTTTATTTTAATTTCTTATTATTATACGATTGGAAAAATAATATCCATAAAATGTCTCAGTATTGATGATAACTCTATTCAGGAACGAAAAAATATGATGAGCTTTCTTTATACATTGCTACACTTTTGCCATAAAAAAATAATTAAATTAAAGAATATATTTCATATAAATTATTGTAAATAGTTAAATTAATATAAAATTATAAAATAATTATTGCAGTCAGTAAATTTACTTTAAAAGGCAGGTAGACCATTCATGGGTTCTGAGTACAATATAATTTTAGCTGGTGGACCCCTACGCAGATCCATTCCTAGGTTAAAACCACTCTTGCAAATGCAAATTCTCGTTGCGGATTTGTTTGCGACAAAATTCGAAGGAATCCATCCATGCGCTTCTTTCAGGAAAACCATTTTCGTGTTCTGTGTGTAGTATCAATTAAAGCTAAAGACTCGCATGCCGATTCACTCCGAAGTTAATTCCAGTTTCATGTTCCGAATGATCTGTCCAAATTTCAGTAGCGGATTAATCTGCTGACGCATTTCGAAGAAAACCGTTCTAATGTTTCGGGTGGAGTTAAAATTTTTGTTTCATACCAAAAGTCGTAAAATTTCAAAAAAATTAGGAATTCGTAATTGTGAAAAATTCATAATTGGTGCGATAACTGACGATAACCATATGCATATTACGAAAGTAATACTAATTAAAGCTGGGGTCTCGCATGCAGATTCATTGTTAATTTAATGACGACCTCCGTAGTCCAGTGGGTAAGACCGAACCCGGCATGCGCAAATAAATTTCATTTGATTAATTTGTTTTATTTCACAATTAATTCATTTTAAATAATGTATAGTATATTTGCGGCATGTTCCAGAGTGGAAGATACTATCAGTATCGCCCTGGTGTAAGACCACCATTCAGAATTGAAACGTTGCTTGAAAATGGCTTTAGCCGTGTTTGGTGACCAGATCTGTATAGCCAGGTACTTCCCAACCTTCCTCTTCCCCACCTCCTTCCCCTCCCCACTACTTTCAGCCTCACAACATACCCCAATTGGGGATACCATAGTCTCACTGGCTCAAGACGGGAGCAGTTGAGATTCTTGTGCGGTATTCACTGTAAAAAAAAAATAACAGTTTTTTGTGTTTACAAAGTAAAGATCAACATCCAGTTGTGGATTCACCTGCTAACACATTTTTAAGAACACCATTTTCTTAATCGAAGTGCAGTTATTAAATTCTAGTTGCAGACTATGTATGTCCTGCCAGAATCAAAGAAAATCCATTTTCATGTTCTGAGTTTTGTTTTAATTCACCGCATACAGATTTAATTTAAACCAGTTTTGTGTTCAGAATACAACGATAAATTAAATAATAAGTTACAGATTCGTCAGAGGAAGTCATTCTCATGAACCGAGTGAAGTTTTACATTTGAGTTGCGCATCATATGCTGCAAAATTCTGAGAAATTGACTGTACCGTGTGTAACCATTATTTAGGCCTGTGGACTTATCTCATTACGCAGAATCAACCTTAAGTTAAAATCTGCCTCGTGTTCTAAATACAACGTAAAAATTCGACACGCAAAATTCTATGCTGACGCAAATCAAGAGATGCCATTTTCGACATTCTTACTTACTTTTTCATTTCATCGAGTTTCAAATCACAACTGTGCTAAAGAAGTTTTCATTTCAAAAAGTAGGTATGAGTACATAAAAACATAAAATTGTGATGAGAGATTTTCACGGTCATATTACCGTGGTTTGTTTATTTTCGAGGTGTTATGCCGTGTTGCAATTCCTCCTTCTTTAGCCAACGTTTCGGACAGTGTTACAGTATCCATCATTGGGGTATTTGTGCAAAATTGTTTGCTTATGTATGTAGATGCGTCCATTCATACATAAAGCATTCATACATCATCCATACACCGAGCTTCACAACAATCTTCGTTACAGATCTGCCGTGATGATGGATACTTTAACGCTTTTCGAAACGTTGACTACAGAAGGGGGTAGCACAACACCGCATAATACTCCAAAAATAAATCACGGTAACGTAAAATTGTATCCAAACAACAATTTTATTGTTATATTTTACAAATATTAGGTTCTTACATATGAAATTGGCGTTTTGCCGTATAGGCAACTTTGATCTCAAATATCTTCTCTTCGGTTAAGAATTCCAAATTCAAATTTATACAGCTATTTACTCATGTATTTGTGTTTAATTGTTTTTTTTCTTTGCGTCACTTAGTTTACAAAATGGAAAACTTGAAATATCGCGTTATTTACAAGTACGAGTTCCACCGTGGCACCAGTGCTGCAGAAACGGCTCGAAGGATTAATGATGTGTATAGCGACGGTGCCGCAAAAGAAAACACAGTGCGTTTTTGGTTCCAACGTTTTCGTTGTGGAAATTTCGACCTGCAGAACAAGCCCCGTGGACGGCCGGAGACCAAAGTTGATAATGAAGAATTGAAGGCTATTGTGGAAGCGGATCCATTGTAAACCACGTCCGAGTTAGCTGCAGGCTGCGGTCCAAGTGATAAAACTGTTTTAATCCACTTGAAGCAAATTGGGAACGTTAAAAAGCTTGAAAGGAAACAACTGAGGCTGTTTAATTGCTCTAGGCCACTGCTGCTTCATGACGACGCTAGACCACACACTGCACAACAGACGGGTACCAAATTAGAGGAGCTTCAATTGGAATGTCTAAGACATCCACCGTACTCTCCGAACCTTGCTCTAACAGATTACCATTTTTTTCGAAATTTGGATAACTTCTTGCAAGGGAAAAAATTCTACTCCGATGGGGCAGTCCAAACCGCCTTCAAAGATTTTATTGATTCTCGTCCGAATGGTTTTTTAGTAAAGGGATCGATGAACTACCTATGAGATGGCAAAAGTGCATAGGTAGCAATGGTACATACTTTGATTAATTAAATATATTATATTAAAAAAAATCGACTTTATGTTTCTCCCATACAAAACGCCAATTTCATATGTAAGGACCTAATATTAGGAATTCGCAAAATTATGTATTTAACGTATCACAATTTTTCCTAATACACCCCCTTGTTTTTAATATTACACCCCGAAGATGGGTAACAAGTACTTATTTGTACGATGTTTTAATTTTTTTTTTCGTCTAGCTTGTATGAAACGGTATCTACTTTTAACATTTTAAAAAAAGACTGACAAACTTTCCCGGGTTACAAATAACCACTATTTGAAATTCTACTACCACCACACTAAGCGGAAAATATTGCTTGTGTCGTGATGGAGGACATATCGAGCCGGGGAATCGAACACGTGACGCCCGGGTGGAACCCATACGCGATGCCCGCTCAGTCACAGCCTACACTTTGCGACGCGACGTGACTTTACAAGATGGCGTGTCAGAGTTTGATTTGTCCCTCCACTAACCGAGATTCCTTTCCACCTGGGTATCGACCAGTTCAAATCAAATACCCAATAAAAGAAGTAATCATGAATATTGATGCCTTCGTGTTTACTACCTAGACTCGTGAAATAATAAATTCAATCCAATGAAATATCGAATAATTTAATCAATAAAAGACATTTTACCGGCTTATTATATTTTTATCCATAATAATGACGACGAAACTTCGTGACCTATTTCTCTTATACTGTAAAATATTTTAGTAGTGTAGCACAGAATATGTTAGTGCAGTAGTTAAGTACACAGGAACAAGAATAAATTGAACTTTTCAAACGACAGAAAGTTTTACAAACTTAAGTAGCTTTGTTGGCAAGTCGGGTGAAGTTGTTTCTTTACTTTGTGCTATTTTTCTCAAAGAACATCGCTCTATCTGCACCATATTATTACATTATATTATTAAGTGTTGTTCGTGCTGGCAGTCCAACTCAGGGTGCGATTTTTGGCCTAATTTTCTCCACTGATTCATCTGTGTATTTTTTTTTTAAATTAGCTCCATTCTAATAGAAAACTCCAGTCCATTTTTTTTATTTTTTTTAATGATTAAAAACCTTCTAACTTAAATAACTGCATTTTTATTTTTATTTTTAGAGTTAGTTTTAATAGTTAAAATAATTGTCAAAGTTTTAATTTTTCAAGACCCCCGAAAACCACCGCACCGGTATGGTGAATCATGTAACGTCATCACTCCTGAAAAATTCTATGTGATCGGGAAATCAGCTGATCAACTGCCGCCATTTTGAATTCCGCTGTAAGAAGTATTCTCCCTAGAAATGGCATTACTATTTTTTTTGTGCAGTAGTTTTTGAATATTTTCAATAATAGAGGTAAACTAATAAGAGATACCTTTATTTTTGAAACTGAATTATTTAGGCCGAAATAATGTTTCAATAAACACAACAACTAAATCTCTATAAACGAATAAGATGAAACGTTGTTAATACGATGACTTGTGTCATATCTACATTCCCATACAATGACTTTACGGTGACCAGTGACGTCACCACTAAACATTTTAATAATACCAACTGGACGGCGTATTTCTATGATCCGATTAAAAATGGACTTTTTAATAATTTTTTAAGAACTCTGCGTTTAATATTATTAAATGAAACTTATATATTCAGAATCAGCGTTTATTGGTCTATATAAACATATTTTTTTTAAGCCATGATATTTTTCACTGGAGTTCCTTATTCTAACTAATTTCTTTGGTATATAGGGTCAATTTGGGAGGATGGTATGGGTACCACCGATCCGGGAACCGATAACCAATACCTCTGCCGTAGGTCACCCCAAGTGGTTCACTATGTTTGGTGACTTAGCAGGGGTGCCGAGTTCATGGGGTCAGGTTTGTCCGGATCTTGGCGGCAGGTGTGTCTGCCCACCAACGCGTGGCAGACCGGATCGGGAGAGACTGGTTGAGGGACTTTGACTTTTGACCTCTCCAGCAGGACTCTCTCGAAACATTGCCTTGCACCGCAGTGGAAAGGATGGATTTAAATATGACAAAGGCGCTCAGTGGAATCATTTTCCTTATGGCCTCCTGTGTGGAGTTAATGTAACGAAAAAATGATTATTTATATAATCTTAATGTCCTTCATCAGATATCGTTAATAATGGTAGTTATGTAGTTTTAGGGCGTCTCAACAGATATCAGTTAAGTAGTAGTATCTTAGTAGAGTGGTAACTGTCTGATAGCCGAACGGTTACGGAAATAGCATATGATATACGTTCGACTTGGTGGGCCCCTCCAGTGTCGAGTTCGCTTGCTTCAAAATTACACAGAGCATCCATTAGAACGAACTTTTGGTATAGTTAAATATTCATCACCAAACCATACGATAACGTAAATAAAGTAACTTTTAATACTATCTCCTCCAGCTTTATTAGAGGTTTTCAAACACATAATATATCAAGTAATCCCAATCACTGGGATTGAAGAACAATGCATCAATACAATTTCCCTAAGCGCCTGTGTAATCTTTGGGACGCTGTGTGGAAGGTCTTACTTGGGAAAGGAAGGAGAGGAAGTTCTGGTAAGCAAAAAGGTACCTGTGAGGGATGGGAAGGAATCTGGAAGCAGTGGGCCCAGGAGTGACGGAGGTACAAATTCATCCTTGCCACTGCAGTGCAAGACGATGGGTCGAGAGAGACTGGAGAGGTTAAATGGTCTCACTTAACCAGTCTCTCCCGATCCGACCCGGAACGCAGTACTTAGACAAACCTTACCCCCACGAATACGGCCACCCCTGCTAAGTCACCAGACTACTTGGGGTGACCTATGGCAGAAGTATTTTTTAGCCAATAAATTCCCAGGCCGGCAATACCGGCAACCCGCCATGCAAATTGAAATAAAAAAGTTGTCCTGGTCATTCTTTTAGAATTTCACAATTATTGGACTTACTTATTCTGCAAAGCCACACTTTATCATTGGTCGGCTTCTATTTTCTGCTTTGATGTCAATGAGGCTCTGCCGAAAACCAGATGCAATCGAAGTCTGGAATGCACAGCTGAGCAGTGACCTGAGCATTTTTGCTTGTTTATGATGCTCCACGTCTGTTTTTGTAGTGTCTGGTTTTTTTAAGTTGATTTATTTTAGCTTCATGTATTTAATAGAATTGTCAAAAAACTATGTTGTTTTTAGGGATTTTTTAAAGGCTCTCTTAACTTTTCTTTATTCATTGCTTTGTTAAATACATAATTTGAGGATTTTTTAGACCACCATGCTAGGCACACCCGCGTGTTGCAGTGGTCGATTTTATATGCAGTGCAATAACATACGAAACATTAAATAATATAACATTACATAATATTAAAGAATATAAAGGAAGGAAAAGGAAATTCAATAATATGAAAGAGTATGGAAGAATATATTAGAAATAAGATAACATAAAAAGAAGAGTATTTGTATGTAGGTACTAAAGTATAAGCAAATGTATTTAGTACGTAGGTACTAAAGTGTAAGCAATTAAAAAAGGATTATTATAATGATGCTATTTTATATAACTGCTATTTTACAATAGGGCGAAGGAGCCTGGGAAGACCAAGATTAAGATGGAGCGACAACGTCCTCAAAGACATATCTATCTTGGAGCGTCTAAACTGGAGAGAGCTGGACAAACAAAACCGAGATGAGTGGAGGAAGATTCTTGAGGAGGCCAAGACCCACCAGGGGTTGTAGAGCCAATAGTGATGATGATATTTTATATGTGCATGTTAAGTTACATTGGTAGGTCCATTATTATTCAGCAAATTTTTTGACAAATAAATGAATTCATGTTTGAAATCCGGCTAATAATACTGCAGTGAATTGTTATTGAACTCACCAACTCCATGATGAAAGTAGTCAAAAGTCTAATAAATTACCATTAATCATTTCCAAGTAGGATTCCTTAACTATAGAAAATTCAAAGATCCTCGTAAAATTTTGAAATGTAATGTTCGTAGCATTTTAGCACCTCTTAAAAACCATGAAAAATCTTTCCTTCGTATATTAATTAACTTCATAATTTATAGTGATTCATAAAAAGTTCATTTATGAAAGTCCGGTCGTAAAAGAGGCACTCTTCAGATTTTAACTTTGGACTGTAAATGAAAAATAATTTTACTTCTGAATCTGAATATTTACAGCCAACGGTAGCATAAAAATACTTTAAATAATATGCCAAAGTTCGCATTTCCAACGATACTCAAGTTTTAGCCGATTTAAAACTTTTGCAGAGTCATTTGGTTTTTAATTAGGGACATACTATTATCGCTGGAATGTTTATTTGCTCTGAACGTTAGAACTGCATTAATAATGGCTCTTAAATGTTGGCAACAGGTGGATTTTGTCAATAAAAAGAAAATGTAACGTGTTTCATACAAACGTCGATCGGCAGTGATTCAGCATTAAACTAACTTTAACATCTAATCGGCCAATGAGAAGAGTATAAATATATTACGGGCATGTCGAAGGTTACTTACAAAGGCAATTCTTAAAGATATTATTAAAAAAAAATACCAAAGGTACTAGAAATGCATTTGAAATGAGACCCCCGAGGTGCACGTACGGTAAAACCACGTACAATTGGATTAAGTGTGCGTAAAACCTCAAATAATAGTGAGAAAGGGGAGTTTAGTTGGTTTGGAGATGGGCAGAGATAGAGGTATTAGAAGAACATGTGATGCGCGAGAGAACGAAAAAGTGGGGACGTCCCGAAGAAGATGTGGTATGACTTAGTGGAGTCGGGCCACGTTTAGAGAATGTATGAGATGATGTACCCATGAATGTGAATGAAGCAAGTAGTGTGTCGAGGCCCCCTACTACTGCGGAAAATTTGTGTGATAGTTGGATAATTAGTTCAAATGAAAGATTGTTTAAACGGAATTTTAAAATAAAACATTAATATGTAGAAATTCAATTTGTAAATATTACGTTTACGTTCTTACGATATTTTAAAAGCTTATTATCATCATTAAGATCGACAAGATATTTCCTAATAACATGTAAGTCGTCATTCGCTGTTATGGAAATGCAATTTTTTATTTATCTGAAAAGTCTTCCTTTTCTTGGTTCTTGGCTCGACAAACTGCACTGTTTAAAAACATTATTTACTAGGAGTACGGATTCTAAACTTATTATTTTTAATTCGTTTTACGATGTAGGTACTACGCAAACCGATATTTAAAAAAATATTATTAATCAAATCTATTCGATTACGTTCGTGCAAGTCAATAAACGTTTTCAGATTTGCGTCATTTAGGAGACTTTAAGCGTACCAATTCGAAATGTAGCATGAAATAAATGAAACTGTATTTAATAACTAAATCGTAAAAGACAATAACTTACTACAAAGTGTTCCTTTCTCTTACATTTATTCTTTAGTCTCACAAGATGAATCATAGAAAATGCTGTGAGGAAAATAATAAAGAATGTTTCTAAAGATCGCAACCACATGTTAACAAACATTCTAAACCCACGTATGAATAAATGTTTAATGAAATGAATTAATTAAATGAATATTGCCGTGTTTCCACTGACTCCAGTTTACAATCATTTATTTATTGAGAGGTATATTAAAAATAAAATAATCAAATAAATTAATTTAATAATTTTTACTATTTTATTTTTATATTTGTTTAAATCTGGTAAAAGGGTACTAACATATTTCTAAGAAAACATTTTCATTATTGAACGTAAATGGCACAATTTACATATCTGCCCTGATAATGGAGACTGTAATACTGTCCGAAACGGTGAATCACGAATATTTTAAGCGGCATTTGATTAAGAAATAAAATCAGTGGGTATTCATTTTTCGTGTTCATATTAATTGAAATAAGATCCCTGAGGCGTATGTGTCCGCTGATATCCGCAAAGAATGTAAGGCTGATTTAAGCATAATGAGTAAGATTAAGAAAGGGACCCTCAGATGGTTTGGGCATGTAGAGCGAATGAAAATGAAAGTAATGTAAGAAGAATATACGACGCAAATGTGGATGGTAGAAGAAGTCGGGGACGCCCGAGGAAGACATGGTACAATCAAGTGAATCAGATACTTGAGTCGGGCCATGTCAAAAGTCAGAATAATAGAAGAGAATTTATGAAACGATGTATGAATGTGAGTGATGCAAAGAATGTGTGCCAAGACCGAGTTGTTTGGCGTCCTCTGCCTACCCCTGCGGGAAACGGCGTGATGGTTAGTTAGTTAGTTAGTTATCAATTGAATCAGGAAAGGGGTCGGGCTTAAGATATTCGTGGAGCTGTATGTAAATCGTTAAGGCACTGTTTATTGGTATGAATTTATCACAGGGTATATTCGAGTATTTACAAGGTTTTGTTTGGCTTGATATTTTCAAAACGAAATGGTTATAAAATTTTTGTAACAAGTAATTTAAAGTATAAATCCCCAATGGTTTTCGATTTATGTTTAAAGATTCTTTAGTCCGGCGCAAACTAGTTTGATAATACCATTATAAAGGTAGGAATTTATAATAAACTCCAGCCTCAGAAGATAAAAAAACACCGCCATGGTTTAAATACACTTAATGGAGAAAGATTTATTTTATTCGGCAACAAGTCGATAAAATTAGACTTCAACAGAATACTCCTCGCTTTTTTTTTGCTTTTAGAGTTAGAATTTTTGAATTTAGTGTCAGAGAGTGAAACTGTGTACATCTGTGCCTCTTAATATCTCGCTCGGTAAAAAATAGCGAAACTTGTCATTTGCATTATAAGAATAGATGTGCAGACAGTTTTATGACATTAGCGTTGGTTGAGAGAGTGAACGGTGATATAACGTGATAGCACATTGATATTATTATTAGATTAAAATATATTATATTTTCAATTTACTATTTTAATTTGAAATTTTTTTACGTTCAGGCAAACGCCAAATTATTTTTCTTATTTCCACGGATCTCGCGTGGTTGGCAGAAATTGTCACCTGGAAACAAGCCAAACTATATTATATGCCTGCAAATATTTTAAATGTATATAAAGTGTTAAATAAATAAATAAACTTCAGAATTCGATTGCATTTTGTCATCAGGAAACCATCAAATTGGTGAATGTCGAAAGGTTGTTTTATTTTTTATCAACATACACGCAACTGCTCCCAACCGCCTGGAGCCGGACCACGGCTCAGATAGGGGAGATGAAGGTGGAGAATTATTTGACTATTCAGATCTAGCCCCCAAAGTCCGCTAAAGCTATTTCAAGCAACGCTAATTCTGAATGGTGGTCTTAGATCTCAAAGAGACTCTCCACACAGCATCCCCAAAGATGGTACGGACTCTGATGGAAATTATTTTCTTATAACCTCCTGCGCGATGAAAAAAAAACAATTAGGGGCTTCGCTTATGGAGAAACTGAAAAAACAGTTGTCGACGCCATCCCAATAAAATCTATATTTTTCTGATCTGACATTTCCAGCACTGCTAATTAAAATAATTCATAAAAGGCTTTTTCGTAGATGAAGCTAATTTAATTTTTTTTTGGAAATAACATTTAGCAAGTTACGCTTTCAAATTTTATATGAATTATTTGCTTACGCCCGTATATACGCAATATGAATATGAATAAATAGTGTTGTGCGTATACAAAAGCAATTCTTTCCAGAAAGGCAAAAATACAATATCATATCGGTGATTCAATCCGTTAATGAATTTTGTATGATTTTCTTAAAAAAATTGCGTTTATGTACATACAAAACTAGTTATTCATATTTATATTGCGTACGTACGGGCGCAAAAAAACAATTCATCTCAATATTTATTTATTTATTAATTTTTTATTTAGTACAAGATTATACATTTATACATAATTTTTTTAATGTTTTGACTGTCCAACTAGGAGGATTCCCGTTTTAGGACAGTCAAGTTATTACGAGGATGAACATATTTATATGGAACATGATTTGTAAAAAAAGGAAGGAAATTAAGGAACTAAAAAAAGAAAGAATACAAAATATAATAAAAAAGTTAAAAACATAGTTACTGTTATTTGTTCAGTACAGTTATTAAAATAATATTGAAATAACCAATTAACACATAAAATAGCTGTGGTTTGTTTATCGTAGTTATTGAAGTGATAATAATAATAAATAAGAGTATATTTACTTAAGAACAAATAATTAAAACATAAGGTGGTAACTGGTGTTATATTATAGTCCTACGTACACATTTTTTATAAACGAGAACTAGAATGAGAACAGAAAGAATAAAATAAAATAAACAATAAAAACCTGATGATTAATGTTGTTTGCTTAGTTAATTAAAATAATAGGTAACTTATAACTGGTGTTTACATTGCATATTATAAGCCTACATACATATAAATATGAATAAAAAGAGAAGAGATTTCACAGTGCATCTTGCAAAAACTGATTAGATAATTTAATTACCGCCATCTACGAACGAGCAGATTATGAATTATTTTAAGTTTAGCCTTGCGTTCACTTAACAAAGCATTCTTATATTTTATGTACCCTATATTTTACTAGGTTCTTGGTACGTTCATACGGTATTGTTCCTAATATACACTTTATCTGAAACATGCGAACACCTCAGTACAGATTCTCCTAGTTCGCAAAACATTACTGCACTTAACCATTTACAAGCAGTTAATGATTATTTTACATTCTACTGCCACGTTTTATAAAATTGAAACTTTTGTATTATTTATCATCTATTTAGGTACATGTATGCACGAGCACAGATATAAATAAATCAATCCTAGGGAATATTTGAAAATACGGCTGGTAAGGAAGACGATTCAATACCTATGGTTGGCTGTTTAAATCGGCCGAAAATTGGGTCACTCATATCGACCATCGGCCAGTGACTGGATCGAAGTACCTTAATCATAAACAATTGATGACCGGCAGTGGCGAGGCAACTGTTATTGATTCCCCGTCTAGCGGCGGTAAAGCAAGCTGGTCGTGTAAATAAATGATGCGATAATGGCAACCGTCGCTTACCTCAAAGCGAGGAGACGTTTACCGGCAAACTGACACAAACCGACGTGAAATTACGTAGGAAAACCGTGCCGTCGAAAGTGTTCCAGAAGGCAGCAATTTTCCGGCCGAGCTTCTTAATTATTTGAGACGTTTAATAATAATGACGGGTTGTTGGAGGAAATTTCGGTCAGCTGTTGTAACGGCGCTGGTTTCCAGGGAAAGAGCTGAATATTTTATTGCGAAATATCGCTTTGGAACGGCTGCATATTATATTATATGCAGCATTTGATATTAGCGTCCGAGTTACAGGATCGTTTAGTACGATGGGCGGATATTCTCGAAGTTATAATATTCTTTGTCGGTTAAAGGAAAATCCCTTGTTTTAAACTAGAATATTCATAAATGTATTAATTTATTAACCTCTGGTGCATGCATTATTCTAAATTAGTGCTTTTACAAAATAAAATATAACATAACGATAAGAGAAGTGGAGAAATAAGTACCTAGATCGTTTTTTTAACATACTAAATAGCGCGGAAGTATAAGATGAAAAATAATAAGTAAGTGCCTCTGACCATCTGAAGGGACCATCTCCTAAAGGATATTAGAACTAGTAAAAGCGTGCAAACTCGGCCATCCTGACAAATCGGCAATTGCCGAGCATTGAATTAAAACTAGCCATTACTTTGGATTTGTGCCTGAAGTCCTGTGGAAAGACCCAAATCGCATCGAACACTCCTAGTTATAGAAGCAATTGAAATCCACAACAATCCAATTAATATTAATAACGACGACGGGGCTTAGCTTAACAGTACTTGGTAACCGTTAATCGACGGCTACACCAAAGCGAAACACCGAAAAAATTTATAAAATCAACCAATTATACTGAAAAACCAGCCCTTTGAGGATTGGAGCGCGCAACACGACATCACATCTATATACAAAGCACACACTTCCTCACAATTTTCGACGTATGGCGGACACTTTAACGCTGTCCGAAAAGTTGGCTAACTCAGCTTCCGAAAAATGCAACACGGCATAATACTTCGAAATACGGCGAAAATCTCAAATCGTATCAAACTTAATGACTGTTTTGTGACAGATTTTAATAATCAGATACATTCAGACCTTCCTCTTCCACTTCTCCATTCCCCTCCACTTTTATCACACATTTTTTTTTTTTTTTTTATTTAAAAAAATACATACGTATACAGATTCATAGTAAAACATTTGGTTCTTAAGGCTAATAACAATATGTAAATTTCTTTTTAATGAAACTTCACAATTCAAAAGAGAAAATATTTCTCGTGCTTGAATTTTGGAGTGTAAAATGCATAGTTACACAGAGTATGTTATTACAAGTACTTATATTAATAAAATATATATTCATGAAGACAAGTGGACATAATAACTGAAAGTATTGTCAGAGTAGGTACATATAATAAAGTTGTAACAATTTGGTGCCTGCAAATAATGCGTATGTACTTGCTTTCAATTTGATATGGTGATGAAATATTTTTAGAGATTATGTTCTAGTTTTTTTTTTTTGTTGTTATTATTGTGATGGTGAATTTAAAACTTATAATTAGTGTCGGGTTGGTCTATTAGTGTTTTTATTTGGGATTTAGAAACTTTATAATTTTTTTCAGACTTGATTTTATATGGGAGAGCATTGAAAAATTTTATACCTTGATAAGCATAATGGTGTTGGGAAGCACTCGTTTTAAATTTTGGAATTTCTAAATTGCCCTGTGATCGTGGTCGGTTGTTTATGTTTGTGAATGTTATTGTTGATGAATTGAAATGATCTTTATGAGTTTGCAATAATGAGTTCTTTTTGAAAATTTTATTAAGACTGAGAACCCTGAAAGAGTCGAATAGCTGTGTTGTTGGAAATACAGATGGTTTTCGTAAGATGACTTTCAAAATCAACCTCTGTACCCTAAAATACATATAACATTATCAACATAATCGGGCAGGAACTTTTTTGTTTTTTGTTATTAATTAGTTTTATTGGAGTAACTTGTCGAGCACTTTTTAAGCTTGAAAAGGGAGAATGTGGATTTATTCTGTGGGTAATATGATTGCCACTTTAAATTTGTTAGAAATTATACAATTAACATTGTTTGGTTTAAAAATATTTGGAAAACCACCCACTTAACACCAAAAACCAAACTTGTTCATACATTATCATTAAGGGCAACGATATTATTCCAAAGACAACAGTCAAACTTCTTGGCATTAATTTAGATTCAGACTTTTCGCTAAAAAGTCAAATAAATAGAACAGTGAGCACCGGTTTTTTTCATCTAAGAAGTCAGTCAGTTTTCACTCAAGTCAGTTCGAAGAAACCTTCCTATAGAGGCGACAAAACTATTAATCAACTCTTACGTAGTCTCACGGCTCGATTACTATAACGGCATCTACGCTAGTCTTTCAAAATATCAAACTGACAAACTTCAATCCGTGTTTAATGCAGCGGCAAGGCTCATAACTGTTGTCTCTAAATATTCGCATATTTCAGAACATTTGAGGCGAAAGCGCTCTTGAGGCGATTTTCCGCAAAAACAGCGCTATATTAGTTGTCCAAATTTATTATTATTATTATAACACCTTCGTAACTTTCACTGGCTCTGCTAAAGGCAGACTAATAGAACCTAAACGAAAGCCAAATACTAAGTTTGGAGATCGTGCTTTCGGAGTATCTGGGCCTAAGGCTTGGAAAAGACTCCCTCCAGAATTAAGATGCATAACAATCCCAACAGAGTTTAGGTCCAAACTAAAAACCTATCTTTTTGGGCTCTCATACCCTTAATTTAAATATACCTATTTGAGAGTATCATACTTGTATTGCCTATGATATGTCTTAATCACACTTTTCTTACTGAATTAAAATTACTCGAGTCCTTACACATCAATCTGTCTCTTGACGAATCACATTTAGGAAGATCAAATCCTTATAAGTACTCTGCACCATCCACCATTAAATGTTGCTTTTACTTTCCAAAATACACTCATCAAAGAATACATTACAAATTAATATTAAAATATTTTTCGGGATTAAATAACATGTGTTCCAATTATATCCTCTGCGTGCGAACTCTTTCTAAATTTCTTTAAATGAACAATATCCAGTGTTAATTTCAAGTGTCCTTCCAGGTAAGTATGGTCCTGTTTACATTAATTTTTAGGCAGCATCGCGTTCATTGGTCAAAATATAGTACATATATTTTCGTATCGGTGATCAATGAACCGGTGTATGCAAGTTTTAGCCCTAAGTTGTTTTAATTGTTTGTCTAGCTTGTAGTTTTATTTTAGATTTTAGAAATGTATTTTAAGTTTGTACAGCGCCCTTGAGGTGATTTTTTACAAAAACGGCGCTATATAAATCATCCAATCATCATTATTATTATTATTAAGGGAAAATTGTTTGTTTCCCCTAAAAGAGCTTAATTTCCTTCGGGAGTAAATACCCGAATAACACTTTACAAATTTCCGATTTCCATAATTGTGTTTACATTCACTGAAAAATAAACTTTTTATTGAAATTATTGTTGGAAAATTTGCTT
Source organism: Limnephilus rhombicus (assembly GCA_929108145.2). NCBI lineage: Eukaryota > Metazoa > Arthropoda > Insecta > Trichoptera > Limnephilidae > Limnephilus > Limnephilus rhombicus. The sequence continues at coordinate 38,721,312 of OV815271.1, read as the reverse complement.
CCTTAATTTCTGCAAGTAATTCTTCAATCAATGGGGGTAAAACACGATTAAACAGACCGGAATCTTTGAAAATTATAGCTAAACATTAACTGCGTATTTAATCCTCTCAGTGGAGGAAGTTAAAGATGACTGATTGCTTTTAAAACAGATGAAATTCTTTACTGGTCTAACTAGATTTTACTAGAAAGATAAAAAATATTTGAAAACTTGCTGTCAAAAAATAAAACAAGTCGTCTTCTCATTTTCGTTAACATTTTTAACCATTCAAGGGGCAAAGAGATTCCGAAAAATGAATGCTGAAACTCGGGCTAACTACTAGTGTTTTATGTGATCAAAGCAAAATGTCTTCCCCGAATTTCACGCATAATCATGCTGGATTTAAAAAGTGAATTTCCGCTGTCCAATTAATATTTGCTTACGTCAAAGGAAAAATGACAATGAACATCAATTCTAGCCCTTCAGCGGAGTCATCATAACTTGGGATTATTTAACCGAAAATCAAATTGGACGAAAAAAGCAAACGTTCCGCGAAACTTTTAATTAATTCTACGCAATCCGCAAAATTCAGAGGCACAGCGGTTCCAGCAAAATGCAAAATTAAAAAGGCGGGCTTATGCAAAAAAAAAAAACTCATTTCCGAAGTTCGTTTGGCGGCTTCGGCCGTAACGCCGGATCTGTGGGTAATGGAATATAATGTAGATTGTGTGATAATGAAACGCTTTAAATGTACGGACAGTGTGGAAATGAAAATGATTCTGGCACTCAACACGTGGGTACAACCGGTGATTAAGTTCGAAAGACAGGATCCGCCCCGCGACCGCATGCAAGATAGGTACTGCTTGATACCAACTTTGGTAAGCCGTAGCAACGTAATATGCCAGTGCTGATGCAGAATATGTTTATACTTTTGTTGTTTGATGGTACATCCTCTTTGCTTAGTTATATGTTGTGTAATAATAATAGCGTATTTTAACTAAACAGACTACGTATTAGGATATTAGTCAATAGTTGGGGGATCAACTACTGTCAAGGAGCCGAATTTCCACCGATTTCTTACATATCTCCCTTAAACACATTAAGTTTTAAAGCTCTTAAAAAATATATATGTTATTCTTGAAGATAATATCTGGACATTCCCCGCGCCGAAACGCAAATTATGTAAAATTCCCTCGATATAAAAAATCGCAAAGTATGCTCCAAAAATTATTATAAACACGTTTGTTTCAGTTATTTTACAAGTTATATGTATGAAAAAATTCACAGTGTTTCTTTAAATGCTGTTTAAGATATGCAATATTTTAAACGAGTCGTGTTTTATAAAACATTTTCACAATTTCCGCATCGATTTTGTCGCTTTAAATACTAGCGCGCTCCTCTAACATTTGTTATTTCATATCTCTCCATTTTCCTTTTTTTGAGCCCGGATTTCGGATCATTTATGATCATTAAAATTACTTTCTGTGAATTGGCCAATAACCTAAATATTTCACGCAAATATTCTGAATACTGCTTCCTCCGCAAACTGTTTCAAACCAATCTTTTTCCTTGCATTATTTCCCACTCCAACTAATCGACGATAAAATACAGTTTCCCATAAACAATTTAACGTAATGGACGAAACCTTTTCACTCACTATTGGACACTGACCAGAAATTATCAAAATACCCTATTGAAGATTTATCAAATCGAAGATTAATTTATACAATCGGTCGTTTACTACAAACTTGTTGAGCTGCGTGCACATCTCTGCACAAGAGCGTGATATTTTAATAAGATTACCGTAGACCGACTGGGAAACCTTCCATATGCTTCATTATTCAATTAGCAATATGCGGAGGCATTCCACTCCAGCCCTCTTCTGTTCTCCTGCTTCCTGCCGTACAATCCAATATCTACAGCAACACCCCTAGCTTTACCTTACTATTCAAATTATCCAAACCAATTCGCAACCCATCCCTTCAAAGGGGAACAACGATTCATCTTATTCATCCAAGCGCACATTCGTTAAATATGTATCTTTTTACTGTGTGCCTTGCTGCAAGTTGGATTCTTACGCTCTAAGACATGATATCAGTTTCACTATTATAATGGTCAATGTTAATTTTTCAACACGAACGCTCAACATTAATAGGGGCAGCGATTTAACGCTGACATTCATTTTACTTTATGAGATGATAAATATTAAGAACTACGAATATAACGCACTGAGTATATTGCATATTAATCATCTAAAGAAGTTCATCACTTAGATGTATATGTATGCCTTATCAATACTTCAAATCATTTATTAACTAACCTTTAATTTATTACCTTTATCTGTATCTCCCATGGAACTATGATTCTAAGGTATCTTCTCATAAAATCACTAATGTTATTTGTTGAATAACTAATATTTTTTGTTTTCATTTAAACAAATGAAATTTTTTTTTTTTAGTTGTCCTCTCCTAAACACAAGCAGCTGCTTTATTAGGAGAGTGATTGAAATTTTGTTGTATATTATGTGGTAAAATTGTATCAATTTGTTTTTTTTACTTTTTATAACTCTAAATAAAAAATAACAAAATAAAAAAATAAAAATTTGTTTAGAAAACAAATTGAATGTACTCGTATGTATTTACCTAACTTCTTTAGTATATTTTATGTAAGTTATCTTTCACGACATTCAACCTTTCCGAGTTTTCAAATGATAAAATATTGTCATATTGTAAGGACGAGAAGTTATCATTGAACGTGTTTTAACTGTTAATTGCCCCCCCATTAGAAATCTTTAATAATTTATGTCGAAACAAAGGGTCGCCGAGCTTTTCTCTTAATGTACGAATTCACCCCAACATCCCCACTGAAGGGGAAAAATTAAAGGCTAAATTTTAAAGGAAGTAAGCTTCAATTTGCATTATAAACGACCGTGAAATATTGTTGATAATTGAGGTCTTTTAAAAGTAATTAAGCGAGTACAAAGTAAAATAAAGTTATTCTTAATTTGCAAGGACATTTCTGGAAAACGTCTGTTGAATTTTAATCTTAAATATCTCAAAAGCAATTTTGCACCTTTAATTCGATTTTCCAAATAAAACATGACATATTAAGTAATTTCATGACAAAATAATGTTTTAACTACTAATTATGTAGTGATACAAAGTAGGATGAAAACTTTGCAATCCTTCGAATAACATACTTATTTAAATATCTGTGAAAATTGACCATGTAATAAAATGATATCAATGTTTTCTAAAAGATTTTAGAGTAATATCGACGCTAGACGCCTCGGAATGTTTTATATTCGTAGTCAACCAGTTGATGTGAAGATATTTGTGACAAATATCCCAGAAAAAAAACTTAAAAAAAAACAATCGGAATATCCGCATCCGAAGCTCCGGTGCCAAATAGAATAGAATAGACATATCAAATTTAGTTAATCGTTTTCGAATTCTATTCGAGCGAATCTGTTAGCCGAGTGTCTCTTATACAAAAGCTCTTCGCCAAAACGGCCGATTTTCTTGGAGAGCGTCCAAACGACATATACAACTAATTATTAAAGCATTTTATAGCCGGACTGTCGCGGAGTTTGGGAGATTCCATACAACAAAGCGAGATCAAAATACCGCACCGCGGAGTGTGTGCAGATCTGATGTTGTCTCATCTAATTAACTGGTGGAGATAACAACTACTCGCGTTAAGTGTGTTTTATAAAGTAGTTTGCGCTCTGTCTCGGGTCTGGGATTAAGTCACTCGGGTTAGCGGGAACATTCCTACATAATTATTGCACGTAGCTCGATCTCTTGTTTACAGAAATGCTCGCCTCAAGCTGAGGAATAAAATTGTCTCTTTTACAAGGTGGAGAAAGTATGCCAGTGGGTGTTGTAATGGAAAATGAATCTTCCGCGAGATTATCGCGTTTTATTGTTTTGTTTAGCGGATTCCGTACCGCAGATATAGGTCATGTTTTAAAAATAGTTGGGATTTTTATTGGGTAATACAATACTTTGACAAAATACTACAAGATTCATTCTTCAATTTTCCTAAAAACTTCTCTCTTTAAAAATATTAAAATTAATATGCAAATTCCAAAGAAGAAAAATAATTTCTGCAACAACTATTCATCGCTTTTCTTGCTGATTATTTGCATATTGTTAAACATAGTTGACCTGGCTCGGATCCTTAAATATTTCTGGTCCTAAACTAAAGTCTTTATGATATTCAAAAATATTTTTAATAGTTAGTTTTATAAAAGTTTGTTGATTTTGACAGAGAGTACACCAAGCTTAAATGAAGATAACATTTTGACAATTCTAATCATAAAATGAAATCAATTGTCCGTGGATCTATGTAGTGAAACGAGGAAGTGTTTGGCAGGATGGTCCCTGACATACTTAACATAAGGCACCCAAATAACAATGGTCAAAAATTGTTGCCAAAATAACTAAAAGACCACTGATTACCAAAACAGTAAACCACAGCTGAAAAGGTGGTTGTTTGTTGTGCAAGTGGTTGTACAGAATCTAATTATTACAGTTCAAAAACTAATTTTGAGAATTATATTTAAATGCCAACCTACCCATCCCTCAAATGAACTCTTTGCTAAAGTCAAGGTCTTAGATATTCGACAGTTATTTACTAAGATAAGCATATGTTATATATGCCAAAAAAATCTGTCCCTACCTCATTCGCTCAACGATAATTCTGGTTCATCGCTCCTAAAATATATATAATGCTTTGAGAGTCGATATAAGGTCACATAATTCTAAATCTCTCTTTAAAGCTCGTATCAAACATTGGATAATTGAAAAGGGAAGACATTTCTTCAAACAACTCATAAGAGCTTAATATTACAATTAAAATAAATAATATAAAATTTAATTAATTATTTAATTTAACTTTAAAAAAATACAACAAAAACAAAATTACTTTCTCTAACAAATCTATTTTCCAATTTCTTTCATAGAACGAATTTCAAAAGTGACTACAAACATGTACTCTCGTGTAGAAGAATACTTATCAAATTTTATTTCAAGAAGAATAATACTTGCCAATGTCTATTTCTTCCTTAAATTATCTTTTTTTCTTTATTTCTCAGCCTACTTTTAATTCCTATATTTTTATTTGGATTAATATTTATTTTTAGTTTTATTTATCCCTATATTATTTTTTATTTATCCCTATATAATTTTTAATTTATTTATCCCTATATTATTTATTTATACAAAATAATATTTCATGTATGACTACTACAACACGGGCAATAGCCTAGTATGGTAGTTAAAAAATGACAAAAACTGTAACATGTAAACATTTATGAAAGAATAAAAAATAAAAAAAATTAAAGGAGAAACATTTCTTAGTTATGTTAAAAGTAGTGTAGACTTTTCATCACACTGCAAGGGAAATTAATAAAAAAAAACATTGAAAAAAAAAACTCGAGTTTTGATAACCAACACTGTTATTTAGAAACGTATACAATGTAGTAAATTAATGATTCACTCATATAAACCACCAAGATTATGAACTGGGGTTTTACTGAACCTAAATTGTGGTTAAGTACAAAATTTAATGCTGAGTAAAAATGTGTTAAGCTGAAATATATATATTTTGGTAGAAAGCAGTCACTTTGTGGTTTGACATATTAATTAAAGGAAAACAATCACTTTGTTTGTAACCACGATTTATTGATTTAATTTTTATTTACCGACCGGTTTCGCTTAATACGAGCATCTTTAGGGTATAAATTAAAACCGATGAAAAAATGCATTGTGTGAGCTTATATATACATACAGACAGAGACAAAACATAATATAAAGTAAGAGTGAGAGAGTGTAATTAACATCCTACATAGTGATAGAGAGAAAGAGACGGGTATATCTAATGAATAATTATATTATATCTACCGGGACAAAACGTTATTTGAACAGGTGATTAAGGAATAAAGTGGCTACGGGTTTTTTTAGTTTATGGGAAATATTCCTAATATCGGACTGTTGGACACATTTAACTGATTATTAAGGATTTGGGTTTTTGTTTTAACGGCTTTCTTTATTTTGAGTGCTTTTAAATTATTAAGCCTGTTACCATGACCATTCCTGTGTAAAATCTTAACACCGGTGTTTTGATTGAAGGTATGATCTTTATCAATAAGGTGATTAGCGAATTCCGAAAATCCATTATTATTTAAGCATCTAAGATGCTCTTTGATTCTAATATTGACATTACGCGTCGTTTTACCTACATAAAATGATGAACAATCATTACAATCTAATTTATATATTCCGGAATGACTTCGTTTTTCGTCCTTATCTTTCGAATTAATTAAAAACTTTTCTAAATTATTGTTTGTGTAAAATGCAGGTCTTATTTCGGGAGGTGGATTTTTTACACTGCAGGAAGAGAACTGATTAATGAATAAAATACGACGCCATTGGTAACAAAGATTATTATTATAATTTATATTATTATGATTAGTAAATAAGAAATTCTTAGTGGCTATTTGTTTTTGTTTTTTATTTAAAATTGCATCAATGAGTTCGGCATTATAACCATTATTAACCGCGATTTTTTTTAATTATTGCTAGTTCGTTGGAGAAATTAGTATTAGATAACGGTATTGTGACCAAACGATGAACCATTGAATTAAACGCGGAGTGTTTATGTGAAACAGGATGATTGTATGTGTTATGGATAACAACGTCGGTGTAGGTAGGCTTGCGAAAGATGTTAAAATTTATTTTATTATTTACGATAGATAAGGTGAGATCTAAAAAATTTAAAGTTGAATTAGTTCCTATCTCTAATGTGAATTTAATGTTTTGATGGTATGAATTAAAAAGGATGAGGAAGGCATTTAATTGACGTTGAGTCCCTGACCATATACAGAATATGTCATCGACGTATCTACGCCATAGGAAGACGTTTTTTACAAGGGGTGAGGCACTAGTTAAAATTTTGTTTTCTAAATTATTCATGAATATATCAGCAATTAAAGGACTTGTAGGAGACCCCATGGGAAGGCCTTCGATTTGCTGATATATAACACCATTGAATTGAAAATAATTTTGGTTAAGGCAAACATTAAATAGTGAAGTCAGATCATTCACTAAGTCTTTGGGTAAATTAGAAGTATTTAATAAATTAGAGATCAAACATTTGCTCTCCTCTATGGGGACATTAGCCCTAATGGATTTTCAGAATTCGCTAATCACCTTATTGATAAAGATCATACCTTCAATCAAAACAACGGTGTTAAGATTTTACACAGGAATGGTCATGGTAACAGGCTTAATAATTTAGAAACACTCGAAATAAAGAAAGCCGTTAAAACAAAAACCCAAATCCTTAATAATCAGTTAAATGTGTCCAACAGTCCGATATTAGGAATATTTCCCATAAACTAAAAAAACCCATAGCCACTTTATTCCTTAATCACCTGTTCAAATGACGTTTTGTCCCGGTAGATATAATGTAATTATTCATTAGATATACCCGTCTCTTTCTCTCTATCACTATGTAGGATGTTAATTACACTCTCTCACTCTTACTTTATATTATGTTTTGTCTCTGTCTGTATGTATATATAAGCTCTTACAATGTAATTTTTCATCAGTTTTAATTTATACCCTGAAGATGCTTGTATTAAGCGAAACCGGTCGGTTAATAAAAATTAAATCAATAAATCGTGGTTACAAAAAAAGTGATTGTTTTCCTTTAATTGAAATATATATTTTTTTTAACCTCAAATTGTAATATTTTAATTAAATGAAATCAAACGAAAATTTAAAAAAAGAAATATCAGATAAAAGAAACGGTCACAACTAGGTCTCGAACCCAGGACCTGACCGGATGTGACCGTATATATATTTTTTATTTTCCTGTTTTCAGATTTTCGATCGAGTTTCGCCGATATTGCATTCGTTTAATTAAAATATATTATTTTGCTCATGAAGACGTCCGTGACAGATTAACAAGGCAAGTTAAATTTGCTAAATTTGCTACATTATTATAATTAAAATAATTATAATAATTTGTCTCGACGCCACCTAGCGAGGGATTTAACACTAACAATGTCTTCCTTGCAAAAATAAAGTTGGTTGTTTTCAGGTGGAAAAAATATAACAAGCAGTAATTGTTGAATGAAACACTAGTATATATTGAATTATTTGGCGGGTATTTGATAAGCCCCCATAGCTCAGTGGTCAGAGCATTCGACCGGCAATCGGAAGGACACGGGTTCAAGTCCCGTTGGGGGCAAGTATCTTTTCTCGGAAGATTTTTCAATGTAAATGAGTGTTTCAGGCTGACAATTATTGCTTGTAATAATTGCAATTCTGCATGATGTTGATGGTTTTGACCGTTCTACCTTTTTTGACAAAGCAGGTTTTTCGGCGTGAAGTTTTACGGATTTTGCGGACAATTAATTAATCCTACTTGATGATGATGGTACTGACTGATCTACCTTTTTTGTCAATGTTAAAGGAGGTGTCAAACATTTTGCGGGCGAATCTCTTAATTCGTATCGTTAATGTTGGAATATTGTGGGGAATTTTTTAAATGTCTTCAAAATCAGTTTTCTTTTTGCTGGAACTGTGATGGTCAATGCTTTTTCTGTTAATTGGGAAGGTCCTAAGACTTCTGGACTTCTTTATTAATTTGAAGGCATTTTTGAAATTATTTTTAAAATATTTGTTTACGTTTCGAGATGTCATCATAAATTCATTCAAACTCCGACTCCAGAAGAGCAATTCTATATCTTTTTTCGTTTCGTTATGAGATAATGGACGTGATCCCCTGTCAGATTTGTGTGATTTATTTGCTTTTCCTAAGTATAACGTACATTAAATGAATTCATAATCATGCATCCTTGCGATAATTCATGTTTAAAACGATCAAAACTAAAACATGTTACAGTAAATATGTAAAAATCGCCTTAATCTGACTGGAGATCACGTCCGTTATCTCATAACAATCCCACAAAAGATATAGAATCGCTCGGCAGGCTGCTTTCAATGTACGATACACTCCGATACCTAATGGCTGCAAGAGGTGGCTAGTGAATATAATAAATATTTAACGAATTAGAGATAGGTAACTTGAAGACAGGTAATTTGGTGAGGATAGGAAATTTGGTGATATGTTTAAAAACACCAAAACAACCTTAAAACTCTTCACCGACCTAATATGCATGATGATAATTCACCATTAATCCAGAATTTGAATTATAGAAAATAAAAAATAATGTTAAAAATCACAATTCGTTAAGTACAAAAAAACATTTAAAAAAACTTAATATTACCCACAAATTACTTAAGCTCCTACCAAAAAAAAGTAGGACAGCTGCCATTTTCTTTAATTGTGACTATGCAGCATACGTTTCTGATTAAAATAAGGTGTAAAACCTAAACATACCTTCAGAAATCCCAGATTAATTGATAAATTACAATTTGAAGTCGCCACAGCACATTGAAAGTTGTTAAAATATTTTTCGTTTAAGTAAAATTATTTTCTGTTTCACCGACCACGTAAAAACTTGCGAAGTTGATTTATTACGGTTCACACGTCTGTTTTCCATCTACGATTGTAATTTCAAAGCTGTGTATTGCATGGTAAATTTAATAATTACAAAATTCTACTATATCACCACATTACCTGTTTCACCAGATAACTTCGCCTTACCCTACTTTGAATGAAAAGTAGTATCCTTTTTTTTACATTAGCTCCACCAACCAAAATAATTTCCATTAACAGGACTTATATCATCTTAGGGAATGCTGTGTGGAGGGTTTTTAAGCAAAGGAAGGAGAGAAAGTTCTGGGAAGGAAATAGGTATCTGGGGGTCAGTGTGTCCAGGCGTAACAGACGTTTGAACCCGTCCCTCCAACTGCGGTGCAAGGCGATGGGTCGAGAGACCGGTTGCGTTAGTCTCCCTCAACCAATCTCTCTCGATCCGAACCGCCGTGCAATAGGTGGGCAAACGCATTGGCCGCCAAGACCTAGACAAATCTCACCCCATGAATCCGGTACCTTCTCCAAGCTTAAGTTTTCTAATGAAAGTGTGCTTATATGAAGTGACCTATCAGGTAAGTATGTGATCTGTATCTGTTTGTAAATGATAAAAAAAGAGCCTAAGAACTCATTGTACACAGCTTACTTGAGGTGATTTTTCAAAAAAAACGGCGCTTTGGAAATTATCGAAATATTTGTATTATTATACTAACATGAAATATAGTGAATAAGGATCCGTGATGTTTTCCCTTATGATTTTAAATACCACAAGACTGACATTTATTAATTTTACTTACATAATAAAATAAAATAAAATAAATGTAGCCTTTACTGCTGTTAAACTAATAAACAATTTTCTAATCTAATTAATTATTTTATTTATTAATTTATTTTTTAAATAATATTCTAAATTATCACGTTCGGGTCATATTTTTAGAAACAGCTTGTCTTTCGACATAAGCGTCAATTTCAAGATTTCAATTTTTCTCCATCCTTTGCAACTCTGATCCATTCTGGGGATCTAATAAAGATGATCTAATAAAGGTGGCAACCTTTATTAGATCATCTTCCCATCTTTTTGTTTGTCCACCTCTGTTTCTTTTACCGTCTCTTGGATATCACTCTGTTACTATTATGGTCCATTTCTCTTGCCTTTCTCTGAACAAATGTCCAGTCCATCGCCGTTTTATTATTCGATGTACAGAATGTACCTGTTTACAGAACATACATCAAATGTACTCGAATGTAAATTTTGTTTTAGTTTTAAAGTTTGGAAAATCAATTACACAAAGTATAATTTAAAGTGGAGAATGATTTGCAGTCGAAGGATATGTTAATTTTTAAGGTTATTTTTAGGTAAATATAAGTTTATGGGTTTCATAAGATGAGAAAACATGAGATTATTAGTGGTCATGCAGTGATGAGGAAATGTAGGAGGTTGTAGTGAAGACATTAAATTTGAGTCTATGTCGAGATTATGATTTTATGTAAAGTTAAAGATATCACGCTGATGAAAACATAATAAAAACGTTTTTATTTAACTGTTAACAAATCAAGAAGATTTCTTCTTTTTCTTGCAAAAAGAATTACCCCCGATGCAATTAAATGCATTTGCTATGTTTAATGTTTAACCCAAGTTGCATTTCTTGATAATACTCATAGAGAAGAGATACTATAATGTTATGACCTCCATGACTCCAAGGGAGATAAGAGGTTAGTCTAATCACCAGCGGTCACCAGTACCAACAAACTCTAACTTTGTCGACATTATTCCGTATTTAATGGTTATTGAAAATTGTTCTGAACAACGATAATGCTTATTGTCGTACTTAGTGTGAGATATAGGAATGATAATAGGTACGTTTATTGTCGAATGGGACCTAATTTTCTTGCTCCAAACCGAAAACATTTCGTTAACCAGCCCAATAATATTTAGGTATTCAAATCTTCTCAACAACAACTTTGTACTTTCGCGAATGTGTTAAAGCTTTTTAAGGTGATCTTAAACGTAATAAGTATAATGAAGATCAAAGTGGTTTGTCTGAACACGGATCCATTTTATAGACGCCTCTTGTATGGCTCCTATATTTTTTTTAATTAATAAAGGTATATTTAAATATGTTTGCATTCTAATTAGAACGATTTGGGAGGCGGGAATGGGTACCGCCGCCCCGGAACCTTTATTGGATAACCAACACCTCTGCCATAGGTCACCCCAAATGGTTCGCTACGTTTGGTGATTTAGCAGGGGTGCCCGGGTTTATGGGGTGAGGTTTATCTGGGTCTTGGAGGCGGATGACCAGGATACACTGAACCCCAGATTCCTACCCACCTCTTAAACCCTTCCCAGAACTCTCCTCTCCTTCCTTTCCTCCACACAGCATACCCAAAGATGACATAGGCCCTGAGGGAAATAATTTTCCTCAGAGTCTCCTATGTGGAGCTCATGTAAAAAAAGAACAAGATTTATTTTGCTGATTTTCACGAAAAGAGGTTCCTCCCTAAAGACTTCTTTTAAAAATTTTTGTAATGTTAAAACAAACTTTTTTGTAAGGGTTTTCATAGAAGGCAATTTCGATAAAATTTTATATATTTTCAGTTACAATAAAAAAGAATAGTTAATTTATTTTGTTAATCTTAGACCTTCTACACAAACTCAGAACCCGTCAATACTTAAATAATAATAACTACACATTAGATATGTACCTAGGGGGTTTCGACACATTTGTACAATGATTCCTCGGAAACATTACAAGATACTTTTCCTTGTAAGGTTGTATGGATTCATTCACCCGCATGAGTTTGAAGGTTTTTGTGTATGGAAATTACAACCAATTTGTTCACCTAACCGGGTGTGTTACATTTTTTTAATGAAAATAAAACTAGAGTTATTGAATCAATAAACTTGAAATAACCCCTGAACACAGTGACACCTAATGACACTGCTTTGGAGCTAAATCTCTCTATTATCGTCTAACAGAGACCCAACAACATATAGATAACGTTTGTTATTAGAACAAAACGTAATTAACAGCAGTTCGTGCAGTTGAATAAATATGATGCGAACTAGATAATTTGTATTTCAGCTTTAATATAAGTATATATTTACAATGCAAATTTAGGTCAAGTTGGGTTGGAATATTATTTTAATATAATATATATGGGCGCTATTAAGATTAATGTACTTAATAGTTGATCATTAAAAAGATTTTTAGGTTTCAATGTTTAACAATAATTACTGTGCAAGGAAGAACTCAACTTGTTCGTCTTTTTAGATTTCTGAGCAAAAACAATAGACAGACGAAGATTAAAATAACTTGTCGTAATTAATTAGAATTCATTTAAGCAATTTGTTTTAAAATGCGTGAGTTTCGGAGAAGGCTACGCTGATTTAACTTTAGCTACTAGCAGAAAATACTTCGATGATAGGCAAGTATTATTGTCGAATAATTCGATGTTTTGTTTATTGATCCGAACACAAACAAACATCTAATTCCGTCTTATTAAAGTAAACAAACCAATTTGCCTTACTTAGGCGGTCTTGACAGAGCAACGGAACTTATATAAGGGGAAAATCAAATAATCGGAGGGAATTTTCACTCGATGGCAATACAAACAAAAGAAACATCTTTTCTCTCTGGAAACAAAGTCGGTAGTCGCTAGATGTATTTGTTGAAGTCGTTCACTTCTTTCTCGCAATATATTGTGCAAATAATATCCCAGTTATTGAATGTACATAGAGAGCAACAAGTACAACCGTCTTTCTTCTTACCTTTCTTCTGTCTCCCTCTATTTGCTCGTAGAACAATGGATCATTTCCACTGTGTCATCAGAAAGCCATCTCTTTTGGAACGAGACATTGAAAGAAAAGTATGTTGAAAAATTTTATTTACCTGAGTTTTATCTTTTGCAGACAAATGAATTTCACATGTATGTTGATGAGCACTTATTTTTAAATCCACTAAAAAAACACTTTTCACATGAACTCTGAACGACTAGATATTATCTTAACCTGGTATCACGCACAAATGCAAGCTGATAGGTAGGGGTCACACGTTAGGTCAAATTGCGATACGAAGCACGTGGGTACACGAAAATATTTGGAAAAAAAACGGTGGTTTTGACGTTTGAATCCGCGATCAGCTGCCTGGGATTCGGGAGGCGGGAGGGGGTCCGGTAACACGTGGGACAAGACAAGACAAGACAGACAAGAGACCGACGGGGAGAGCGAGTGAGCCCGCGCGCGCTTATGACCGTTCACAAACTGACCGCATGGCGCGCACTTCCTCCCGGCGGCCGCCGCTGTCCGTCGCGCCGCCCGAACACTTTCCCATACAACAGGTGTTGACATGAGACCGGGGCTGTTCCGGCCACTCCGCCACCCAACTCCAAGCGTCCAGCAATGCTCCACACCACACGTGCACGCGGCAGGTGCATGGTCACCGCGGAGCATAAAAGGAACATAAAGCCCTCTGTCTGCGAACACCGACGCCGACGCATCCCAGCAATGCTCTCATCCTGTGATGATGATATCTCGTTATGATTTTAGAATCTCCGCTTGAACAGGTGCTCAATCTAAATTAGCGCGCAGACGGTCCGTCAAATGCGATGTCGGCACTAATGATTTAATTTTAAGTCCCAATTAATTAATTTGTCTGATGAAAATTTATTATCTTGCGAAAAGTGGAAGTGCTATTATTTGGTCAAGGTTTTCTTTTGTTATTCTAGTTTTTCCGCGCGCCGAAAACTGGCAAATAATAAATAAACTGAATAAATCGATTCGATAACAGATGTTATCGAAAAACGTTTTCTTAGAGTGAACGCATAAAAAAAGTAATATTTGCTGATTAGTTTATTATTATATTAAATCATAAAATCAAATGTGTATGAAATATGCTTCCATAAACACAATAATTATTTCATCACATTGATTCAAAACAAAACTCACCAATGTGGAGGTATTTTTTGTTGTTATTGTTTTTAAGCGTATGTCTGGATTATATAAAGTTTTTGCGTCAGTAATTTGAAACTAAAGATAATCGTGTTATTGTAATCGCGTTATACCAGCATTTTGTAGTTTTTTTTAACGAACAAACTTTTGGTATGTTAAAATAAATAACGCAAAACAGATAATTGTGGCATTGGCTTACTTAAAGCTTATTCTATTACACTTGTTCATAGATTTGTATACTTTAGAATGCAAATAGATTAGTTTTTTATAGTGGGATATTATGCAAAACTAAAGGGGGCGTGAGATGGTTCGATTTAAAGTAAATAATATTAAATAAGATGAAGATGGTGTAAATATGGAAAACAAAGTAGGTTTAACACAAAAAATTCTTACTCGTAAGGATGAAAGTAGACTGAATGCTGAAGAAATGAGATCGTGTGAGAAATGTGGAGTTCCGAAAAGAATGCAAGGCTGATTGTAAGCGTATTGTATGAGTAAGATTAAGAAAGAGACCCTTAGATGATTTGGGCATGTAAAGCTAATGAATGAAGGAAGAGAATATATGACGCAAATGCGAATGGTAGAAGATGTCGGGTACGGTCGAGGAAGCCATGGCACGATCAGTGGCTGAGTTGGCATTGTGTTTGGGTCCCACCCAGGCGTCGTGTTCGATTCCTGGGCTGACTAAGTTCTCCATCACGACCCAACCAACGTTTTCCGCTTACTGTGGAGGTAGTAGGAGATTTTCAAATACTGTTAGGTTATTCGTAACTCGGGAATGCTTGTCTTTCTTTAAAAAAAAAACAAAACAAGTAATAATACTTGAGTTGGCCCATGTCAAGAGTCAGCATAATAGAAGAATATGTATGAATGTGAATGAGGCAAGGAGTGCATGCCAAGACGGATTTGTTTGGCGGTCCATCCTCTGCCCACCCCGGCGGGAAATGGCGTGATGGTTAGTTAGATAGAGACACCGAGGAAAACAATTTCCCTAGGGGCCTATGTCATTTGGAGGTGCTGTGTGGAGGGTTTTTGAAGGGAAAGGAAGGAGAAGAAGATACGGGAAGGAAACAGGTATGAGGGGTGGGTAGGAATCTGGGGGTCAGTGTGGCCAGGAGTGACGGACGTATGAATCTATTCCTCACACTGCGCAAAGGGTCAGGAGAATCCAGCTGGAGAGGTTAAAAGGCCTCCCTCAATCAGTCTCCTCCGATCCAGCCCACCACGCAATGGTTGGACAAGCCAAGACCTAGACTATCCGCCACCAAGACCTAGACAAACTTCATCCCATGAACCCGGGCACCCCTGCTAAGTCACCAAACCTAGCGAACCACTTGGGAACCATTTACGCCAGTGCAGGCTTCTCAAAATTATTAATTCTAAAATTTGAATTATAAGATTGACAAATATGACGGTTTGATAAGAGGTTGCAGTGGCCTAATTGGTAAGGCGCTCACCCCGGTAATAAGAGAGGTTCTGGGTTCGAGTCCCAGTTGCGACCGTTATCTTTTTATTGTCTTGTTCTCTTTCATATGTTCGTTTTGATTATTAGTGTTATGTTCTTCTTCAATGATATAATTACATTGATGGGAATAACATTCAAAAGTTATAAAAAGAGAGTTGTTCTAATAAAAAATTAATATTGACACTGCACTTATTAGGTGAATAAAGATGTGTATGTTTTAAAGCACGTAAATAAAAACGGTAATATTTAATGTATGTTTCAAATTAAACGCATTGTAACACGTAGTATTTCATTAAATACCTTCAGATTATATTGTGTAAGTGGGTACCTAAATAAAATATAATTAAGTAGCTAAATGCGTTTAATTTGAAACAAACATTAACCTACCTAGTGAGTGATGAGTAGGTAGCAAGGAAATAGAAATTTAGATTAAAAAAAAAGATATTTGGAAATAGTATCGGAATGACAGAATTCGGGAGGTCCCAGAAGGAAAACTTTATCCGGAGAATCTGTGTGAGTATAACCTGAATTCAAAATTAGTGTGTGTCATATCTCTACGGGCGACGCCGGCACATTTCATTCATTTGCGCTTCAATTATTCTCTAGGCCCTCTTTTTCGCTCATCCACTCTACATGACAAAACCATCTATATAGCTCTTCGACCAATAGAGTGCAGTTCATAAAGGTTGAAAAGCTCTGCCCACCTTAAGAAACAAACCATAAAAATAAATTAAAAGGTAATTTTTAAAAATATGAATATTTTCGATCAAAATTTATTCTTTCGTGAATTTGAAATCGAATTTTTACATCAATTTATTAAGTCAGCCACAACAATCAGCGATAGATTTTAATACATTGAAAATGTTTGGCTGTCTATACATGCTGTTAAGGGACGTACTTGACTTACTTTGACCAGAGTACTTGACTTAAATATTAATGTACTAGATAATCCTAAAATTACCGACCATAACATCGTTCAAATTCTAATAAACGACAGAGAAAAATACAACTCCAATAAAGAAACACAAGTAATAACATATAAAAATTACAAAAAATACAATAAAGCAATTTTCATTCAGACCTTGGAGACTATTGATTGGAATGAAATAAATCAAATGGAATATAGCGAAAAAGCTGACCGGATGATATTAAACTTTAAAAAATCTATTGATGAAGTAGTTCCAGAACAGAAGATACATAAAAGAAATAATAATAAATGGTACAAAAAAGAACTACGCACAATGCAGCACGATAGAGATACATTTTACAAAAGAGCACGCCTTACTAATAATACTATGGATTGGGATAACTACAAAAAAGCGAGAAACAAACACTCTAAAGACATAAAAAGAACTCATAATGGCTAAAAACATGGTTAAGAGCTTTAACAAATATTTTATTGAAAGCATCTCTCAAATTAATAAATTAATATCCAACATTTTTCCCATAAATGATAATAACGACTCAAACAAAGAGTTATTGGTCTTCAGAAAAATAAATGCAGAATATTTATTTAACATAAAAAAAAATCTAAGAATAGTTCAGATGGATTAACTATTAGTATAATAAGAAATGCTTTTCCAGTTATAGGATCTACTATATTAAATATTATTAATGAGGCCATTGAAGAAGGAAAATTTCGACAGTCATGGAAACTATCTACTATTATACCGGTTCCAAAGGTTAAAAATATCAGAAAATGTGAAGAATTTCGACCAATCAACACCTGACCAAAATATGAGCAGATTCTTGAAGTGATAATAAAATAACAAATTTTGCAATACCTAGATAAACACAATATTTTATACCAAGATCAGTCAGGGTTCAGATCTAATAACTCATGTGAAACAGCATTAAACATAATTATCGAAGAATGGAAGAAAGGAATGAACAGTAATAAATATATCTTAATAATATTTTTGGATTTTCAAAGGGAATTCGAAACTAAAGATCGAGAAATACTGATAAAAAAAGCTTAATGAAATTGGTTTTTCATCTGTAGCCATTAAATTAATAGAAGAGTATTTGAAATACAGAAAACAGATAACAAAAATTAATAATCATTTTTCAAAACCAATGGAAAATAAATTAGGGTACCGCAAGGGTCGGTCCTTGGACCTCTATTGTTCATACTCTACATATATTAATGACATTGTGAAAATATTTTCAAAATGAAAAGTAAGACTATTTGCCGATGATACACTAATATACTTAATTGGAGATAACTATGAAGAACTAATAAAATTTTTAAATAATGAGCTAAACAATGTATCAAGATGCCTAAAAATCAATAAGCTTAAATTAAATACAAAAAAAACGTATGGTGATTGGATACAATAAGACATCCAGTGAAAGCAAAATTAAAATTGAAGATGAAATTATTGAAAATGTTACTGAAATGAAATACTTAGGAGTTATATTAGATTCCAACATTCATTCATAACATTCAACAAGCATGCTGAATATACACAAAAGAAAATTGAGAAAAAAATATCATTTTTGGTAAGAATTCGGCAAAAACTATCTACAAATCGATTATTGCTCCACATTTTAACTATTGCTCAACTATCCTTTTCATATGTAACGAACGAGAAAAAAAAAAACAAACAAAAACAAGGGCAATGAGAATAATACTACGGCGAAATAGATTTTCAAAGTAACCAAAATGTTGAAGGAACTGAATTGGCTAACCGTGAAACAGATGTTGACCTTGAATACGATGATATTTATACATAAAATAATTAACAACATTTTACCAAAATACTTTTCAAATAAAATTATATTCAACAAGGACATTCACAGACATAACACAGGGACGTGCAAAGAAATCAGACTTCAAAAAAGGGACAAGGCGAATACGCAGAACAGTTTACTGTACAAAGGGATGAAGTTATATAACAAGCTACCACAAACTTTAAGGGTTCACACCAATTGGAAAGTTCAAGACGTATTGTAGGTGCTACATAAAACTACATAAAATTTAAATAAATAAAAAGAAAATACTTTGTTTTACGTCACTTTATTGTTATTTTTTCCGTCTACCGGTTTCGGTACCTCCGTACCTTCATCAGGACTGAATATAAAAATACTGACAAATACAGGGTAATACACATATATATATATATATATATATATATACAAATTGTGAAAGAAAGCGACAGTAAATTAGAGTGGGACAGTGCGGAAATATTTAAACCATCTGTATTTCCAACAACACAGCTATTTGACTCTTTTAGGGTTCTCAGTCTTAATAAAATTTTCAAAAAGAACTCATTATTGCAAACTCATAAAGATCATTTCAATCCATCAACAACAACATTCACAAATATAAACAACCGACCACGATCACAGGGCAATTTAGAAATTCCAAAATTTAACACGAGTGCTTCCCAACACCATTATGCTTATCAAGGTATAAAATTTTTCAATGCTCTCCCATATAAAATCAAGTCTGAAAAAAATTATAAAGTTTTTAAATCCCAAATAAAAACACTAATAGACCAACCCGACACTAATTATAAGTTTTAAATTCATCATCACAATAATAACAACAACAAAAAAATAAACTAGAACATAATCTCTAAAAATATTTCATCACCATATCAAATTGAAAGCAAGTACATACGCATTATTTGCAGGCACCAAATTGTTACAACTTTATTATATGTACCTACTCTGACAATACTGTCAGTTATTATGTCCACTTGTCTTCATGAATATATATTTTATTAATATAAGTACTTATAATAACATGCTCTGTGTAACTATGCATTTTACAATGGCACTCCAAAATTCAAGCACGAGAAATGTTTTCTCTTTTGAATTGGGAAGTTTCATTAAAAAGAAATTTACATATTGTTATTAGCTTTAAGAACCAAATGTTTTACTATGAATCTGTATTCGTATGTATTTTTTTAAATAAAAAAAAAAAATAAAAAATAAAAATATTTATGCAAGAAAGAGACTGTAAATTAGAGTGGGACAGTGCGTCAGTTGTGGGAGGGATGTGGGGGAGGAGCGAGTGGGATAACGGGAAACATACTTATAATAAGGCTGAATGTTAAATTTAGTTGATTATTAATGATTTCAGCCTTTGTATTAACTTTTTTCGTTATTTGTTTTTGGGGTGTTATGCCGTGTTGTGCTACCTCCTTCTTTAGCCAACGTTTCGGACATCGTTGCAGTGTCCATCATCAGGGCAGATCCGGCAGATCCGGTAGATGTGTGACTTTGTATTAACTGATTTTTTTTTATTTCCAATGCCTCTAAATTGTTTAATCTTAAGCGTATCCCATTTTTGTGAAGGACTTTAATACCCGTATCCCGGTTAAAGTCCTTACTACACCCCTCCTATGTGAACATCATGTAAAAAAAATACGTTCGTCAATCCTGAACATACTGACCCACAAATTCCTATCCACCCCTTATACATTTTTTCCTTCCCAGAACTTCCTCAACTTCCTTTTTCTAAAAATACTCTTCACACAGCATCTCCAAAGATGAAATAGGCCCGAGAGAAATTGTTTTCCTCAGAGCCTCCTGTGTGGAGGGATCTATTTATTAAGGTTAAGATATGAATTCCAAAACCAATTCATTCCTTCTTCCGATGTCCTCTTACATCGGAAATTGAGATCAAGGCAGTCTTCACTAGAGACTCCACGAATATTCGGCAACTATTCGGTATTCGACTTTTTTTTTACTATTCGGTATTCGTCCGAATATTGCAAACCATTCGGCCGAATGCCGAATACCAAAACATGAAAAAAATGCACATAAATTTATTATTTAATACTTTTGAATGTAGCTATAACTTTGTGGTTATCCATTATAGATAAATGAAACAATTTAACTTTGTTTGAACCACTTATATAATGAGTAAATCCGACCGGTTTCGGAACAACCGTTCCTTCTTCAGGGAAAGCGTATACTAATTTGACAGTTTCGAAATATGGATGGGAACAATGTTTTATTTTGGTAGGGGTGGAGCCGTTGCTAGATATTAATGTAGAGTGGGTGGGTAGGTATTAATGAAGAGTAGAAATTTATTTTTATTTATTAAGAAGGAACGGTTGTTCCGAAACCGGTCGGATTTACTCATTATATAAGTGGTTCAAACAAAGTTGAATTTATTATTTAATATTATAATAATATTTAACATTTATTTTTTATTTAATATTTATTGTCTTTACTACAAATTTCATAATATTCCCAAATAGGTGATTTTTTTATTAAATGGTGCCATTTCGAAAAGCTTTTCGTGAACAAACAGACGTGTTACACACTATAAGTAACACTATTTGATTTAAAAATCAATAAATAATTATGGATATTACAACCATAAACGGAACCACACGAATAGTGATTTTGCCGAATACCGAGTATCCGGCGCTTCGGCCGAGAGCCTAGCCGAATATTCGGTATTTGGCAAAATCACTATTCTTGGCATCTCTAGTCTTCACCCTCAAGCCGAAAATATTCCGAACTTAATAACATAATATTATTCTCTAACGAAATTTCATGACATTTACTTTTTAATGATCCTTTAAGCGATTTAGGGTCAGTCCTCCCTAACTCCCCTAAATATTTACTATGGATCGATAAGTCTTGAAGCCAAATGTTGGCCTGTTACGTGAATGCTTGGTTCCGTAGGTAATCAATTGATTGGAGACCGGAATAGGGTTATATTATATTCAACGTTACGTTACAACGGTAAAGTTGATGAATGCTTGACCAATGCGGCTGACTGGGTGAATTGAAACATAAGTGAACTAAAAACGAAGTTACGGATAATAATATTATTGAAGTAAAACTTTTTTACGCACGCTTGACTTGGGGAGTAAGCTGATGAATGCGTGACGAGAGCGTTACGAAAAGCGAGGCGAACGGTAGTTGAGAGGGAGATATAAGTTAATGAAGATAGATAGAGAGAGTTTCGTATATTATAGTGATGCAACGAATACTACTTTTACGAATACGAATATCAAACCCACTATCCGGCGAATACGAATAACTTGGCAGAGTAATAAAACACTCATTTATTTGACCTTGTTATTTTTGTTTTATTATAGGTACTAATAATTAAAATTTACAACTGTCAAATTTTTATTCAGAAAATATAACATCAGTATATTCACTGGTGATAGGCGATTTGACTTGACCTGTGCTATCGACTGTCAAATACTGAAACTACTAAGAAAGAACGCGTATTAAATGAAAAATTCAATGTTCATGGTACAATGCCACAAAATCCATAGACATTTTGACATTTGTGACAGTTTATTAATTCGAAAGTTTTTTTTTTATAGTATTCGTATTCGTAAATATATATTCGCCGAATACGAATATTCGGTAAATGTCTACTATTCGGCGAATACGAATATTCGTATTCGTTGCATCACTAGTATATTACCGTAGGGGCAAGAGGGAGAGGTGCGAGCACACATTTTCTTTCTCTCTTTCTCTCATAGCCAGTTACGTTTCGTATATCTCAGACACAGTGCAGGCCTATTGTCTGTATCACACTCTAGCAGCAAGAGAGAGCAGTGCGCGCGCACATATTCTGTCTCTCTTCCTATCATATAGAAGGAGCTATAGTAGTTTTACTTCAGTCGTGTGGTCTAAAGCACACTCGTTTTTTGATCGTTAAGAGATATTACCCGTTTAATCACCGGATACAAAATTTGTCCTGGTTCATATAGGTCTCATATAAATCATTGTATCTCCCTTATTGTTTAAGGCGAAAAATATGATAATATGAACGGTTTTAGAAACAAAAAACTCCACTCTTTATATCAAAATCTAGAGTTCAACCATAGAAAAATTTAAATGTGCATCTCCATTAAGCCAAGTTTTCCGATAGCAATTTGAGTAGAATGTATAAAATTTCGAGAATTTTTTATTAATTACTTTTTTGTGAAACGACAAAACTTAACGACTAACGAAAATATATAAAGTTTAGTGAACATTTTCCTAATAAAACATGTGATTTTTTTCGCCCCCCCCCCCAGTTATTTAATTGTGTTTATTATAATTATGTATTCCCACAAAGTGTTTGCTACATATCAAGATTTATTATCTTTCGCCTTACAGTGCGACGAGACCATAGCTCATAACTGAATCATGGATTAATAAACTTTATTTTCATTTATTTAGTAACCATATCAGAGTATACTTTCCAACATCATATTCACCCCTTCTTATTTCATCTAATATCTTATCCCCTTGATATAGTTATACGGGCTCCTTCTTGTGAGATTCTTGTGTTGTATTTGTATTAAAATATAGTAATTATTCATTTCGAGTTTGCTCAGTAAATAATAGCACGAATTTTTAAATTATTTTAGTTGATTCAATAATATCTAACCATTATAATAAAAGCAAATTAAATGACCTCAGACCAATTTTTTTCGATTTTTCAAGTTCGAATTCTAGACGGGACTAAATAATATATTTGAACGAAAATAATAACAGGAGTGCTCCGAAGAAGGTTATTCTATTCTGGTGTATTGATCGCACCTATGTCAATAGACATAAACTTTATGACAGCTGAGGTAGAATTTTGTAAGAAAATACTTCATGTGGAAAATGCCTTTCCATTAGTATTATCTGTTTTCCGACACGGTGTTAAAGCACCCAGTAATACGTGGAATACTTTAGGTATATTCGTGCTTGATTTGATTTTACTACCTCTTGTGAGTATTATCAAAAAAGACTTGGAGCAGTAGGTGTGATATTTTGAATTACGTTTCGTTCCCTTGATTAGTCAGACATCTCCGAAAAATCTATATATGAGTTAAGTATGCAGTTATATGTATACGTACCTACCCTCTATTTGGTACAATACTCAAATTATTCAATAAGCAACTAAATCAATTATAATGCAGAAAAACTTGTGGTGAATTAAACAAAATGCTAATGTGTTCTGGGTCATTAGTAGGATATTTCAAAATATTCTTAAGGGGCCATAAATAAATTACGTCTCACCTTAATGAGGGGGAAGGGTGTCGAGAAGTGTGACAAGGGGTATGGGGGTCAAGAGCTTTGTGACGTTACATGCATAAAACGACTACAACGCATACGACTGCTACAAAAATATTTTCCCTATCCCATTACGCCCCTCCACCGTGGTATCCCGTTACGCCCCTCCGTCGTGGTATCCCGTCACACCCCCTCCGTCGTATTATCCCATTACGCCCCTCCGCCGTGGTATCCCGTTACGCCCCCTCCGTCGTGGTATCCCGTTATGCCCCTCCGTCGCGGTATCCCGTTACACCCCCTCCGTCGTGGTATCCCGTTACGCCCCTCCACCGTGGTATTCCATTACGCCCCCTCCGTCGTGGTATCCCGTTATGCCCCTCCGTCGCGGTATCCCATTACGCTCCCTCCATCGTGGTATCCCATTACGACCCTCCGCCGTGGTATCCCATTACGCTCCTCCGTCGTGGTATCCCGTTACGCCCCCTCCGTTTGTGGCAAATGTAACCTGTAACCGTGACAATATTTCATGTTTAAATCGAAAAACCTTTAAAATATTACCAACTATTATTCTTACATGTAATTGCAAAATATGTAACATCACGCTGGGTGGAGGTGGTCTCACAAATGTTACGATGTGTGGCAGGAACGGGGGGGGGGGGGGGGGGTGTTAAAAAAATCGTTAAATTCATGTGACGTTATAATAATTGGCGAGCATTCGAATATTATTTCTTTCCTCATTATCCCAAAACTTAATATTTGGACATGGGACTAATCAACTGGACTGGACGATCGATAAACTTACACTTGTAACTTATAATATCAAATCATATAATTTTACATTTAGGTACCTATACAGATGTGTTGCTTAACAGTTTATGCTTCATCTTTCAGGAATGACATCATGTGTCACATTGTAAAAATACATTTTCATTATTATTTATTTATTAGACATCTACCTATGTACTGTTTGCACATATTTTTTTACTGCGCCTTTCTCACTAGGGATATCCCAAAGATATTGAAATATAAGTAGATGCGCTATCTGCTGTTATTACTATGTGGGTCTGCGCTTCCGGGTGTCGCCGATATTGTTTACCAATTAACAAATAAACTAAAAGAACAAATAATTAACGAATAAACCAAACGAACGTTAAACTAAATGAACGAATTCTTTCCTTATTCAAAATATATTGTTAACCAATATTAATGCACATTTTCAAAAAATCAACGAAATGAACAAATTCTTTTTGTATGAAAACTACGCTAATTAGCGCGTAGTCCGGCGACAGTTGCGCGGACACCATAGCATATCTCTTCTGTATTTGAATATCTTTGGGATATCCCGTGTCCAGAGAGGCTTGTTTACAATTATTTTATTTTATCTACATGTACACGAGGCTAATTTCGTTAGATTAGAGAACTACTAGATTTGGGTAAATTGACTAATAATTATAATTATTAGACGACCTTTATCGGTGGTCCATATGGTGGTGTTTAAATTTTTTACAGTTCTATTTATCAGAGATATTATTCTGTATTTTAATCGCAAAGCATTTAAAATTGATTTTTCGAAGTGTTCCACATGTGTCAGTTTTTATATTTTTATGTTTTAAGATGATTTTTTTTTAGTTTCACATAACTGGCGTGTTCTAAAATTACATAAGTTTTGATTGTAATTAATAACGACCAATAGATTTGATGTAATATTTTAAACATCTCATTTTGATTAGGTACTGCTCTACCATTAATATTATGAGTGTATTCAAATGGAATAGAATAAACCAGTAAATAAATTAGACGTAAAGTTGAGGTGGACGCGTTTGAATATACGAGTATATGTATTGGAGAAAAACTCTCTTAGATAAAAATTTTCAGGAAGTTTTAAGAGAAAAATACCCTTAAAATTGAAAATTTTTCTAAAAATAAAAACTTTGCCAAATTTCAGGAAATCCGTCATTTTTATAAGAATTTGAAATATTTATAAAAGGTAAAAGTTTTGGTTTGAGTTTCGAATACATTTCCGGTTTTTGAAGCTTCTCACGATTTACTTTAAAATTAAATTATATTAAATATTTGGGTCGAATTAATTGGTAAAATTTCCTAAAAATATTATTTTTTCTGAAAGTTTCAAACTTGCCGGAATTCGGGGTTTTTTTTTAACATTACAGCCCGGTTATGATTTTATTTATTTATTTATTATTTATTTCAAAAACATACGGCACAACATGTGCCATTGACATAATTATATTTATTTATATTATAATACAATAACATAAGAAAGTGACATATAAATGTAAAGTTAAATAAAAAAACAAAAGGTAAAAGAATGGAGTTAAAAGGTAATGAGTAGTAAATAGAATTATGATGTATAAAATGAAAGTATAAAGTAAAAGTGTAAACTATAAAATATAAAGTATAATGTAAAAGTAAAAAGTTAAGATAAAAAGTTGAAAGGCAGGAAATAATATAAACTATAAGTTACCTTTGTAAATAATATAAATTACAAAAATTATAAATATAAAAAAAGTATGACAAGTAAACAGTAAAACATGCTCTTAGGAGCCAAATATTGAAGATAACCAAAAATTTAAAAAAATATATATAATAAATAAAAGGATGGTATTACATTATTATTAAGGTTTGAAGGTATTACAGTTAAATAAAAGGAAGGAAGTTAGGTATGGAAGGACTTGTATCATCTCCCATTTGTAGTGAAGATATTTGAGTAAAATGTATGTTTGAAAACATCAAAATATAACAAAGGATCATGTAAGGACGACCACCGTGGGGGTAGCTGACATTAAATTTACTCCCAAGAGTTTTCTATTGAAAAAAAAGGAGTGTAATCGAATTTACGATAGCTTAAATTATTATATTCCGACGTCTTACAAAATACTTGACATACATAAATGCCATTAATAGACAGCTAATATTTTTTTTACGTATAAAGGGTTGGTTTGAAACTTGGCTGTTGTACTGAAATTCTGAGCATCATAAATTATTTTCAAGGAATACGATTTTGTTTTGATGTTAAAGTATTGATTAAATTGTGGGCTACAAATGACCAGAACTAATTGCTCAATCATCGATAGTACTTCGCAGTGCGACTAGTCCAACACACTACAGTATAAGCACTTTTAATTTATCATTGAGATCAGAGTTGTGTTCGGGGTTCAGGGCTGACGGAGCGTGGTCTGCGAGCCGAGACGGTCCCGTGAGTGCAGTAAATGGACCTCAGACTGTGTTTATTATCCATGTTCTGTCAACTTGTGGACCTGTAATGGTGGGTTGTGTAGTTTTGGTAGACCCATCGAAAAGTCTGGCGGTGCCAGTAAAAGTCTTGGTACTAGAGGGGGCAGCGGACGGAAAGGGTATTTATCGGTTGAATAATGGCAGCTCTCGAGCACTGTTTTGAAATACCCACCTTGCTTGAGACTTTACACTGAAATGCAGTTTAATTTTCCCAGGTTTCTCAATAAAATTATATAGTCTTCCCTCCATTTTATCATTGTGGTGGTGGTCAATAGGAACTATGAAGAATGGGATATTATACACATTCAAAATTACTATAATATTATACACTTAATGCATAAATCTGTTTACAAATTTCCACGGTTAACTAGTATTGTTAGTACTACGACGCTTCCGTCGTGATTTAGTTGTAAAATATATCAGAGAAGAGAAAATTTTCAGAAATTTCCGAAACTGTTTGCCACCCGTTTGAACATGTTTAAGACAGTGGAACTATTTGAGGGAGGGTATGTGTACCGCCGCGACGAACCAACACCTCTGCCATAGGTCTGCGTTTGGTGACTTAACAGGGGTGCCCGGGTTAATATAATAAGGTATGTTCGGGTCTTAGCGGCGGGTGCGTCTGCCTACCAACATTGTGGCAGGTAGTATTGGGAGAAAATGGTTGAGGGAATTCTTTTGACCTCTCCAGCAGGACTCTCTCTCCGAACATCGCCGTGCACCGCAGTGCGACGGATGGATTCATAAATCTGTCACTTCTGGACACACTGACCCCCAGATTCCTAACCACACCTCACATCTTTTTCCTTACTAGAACTTCCTCTCCTTCCTTTCCCAAAAATACCCTTCACATAGCATCCCCAAAGATGGCATGGGTCCCGGGGAGAATTATTTTCCCGTTGCGTCGAGCTAATTTAAAAATAAAATAAACAAAAAACGCCTTTCAACATTTACATAATTTTGTCAGTCTCACGAGTCTCACGAAAAACTTTGATCCATTTTGACGTCGATAAACAGGTATAGGTACATAATATACTTATAGTATCTATGTGCTGACGGTGCTTTTATAAGCTGCACATTACATCGTTTGTTCGTTACCTATCTCAACGTATTTCTAATTCTATTTGTGCCGTTAGTGTTATCTTCTGCTGGAATGGTCCAATGACCAATGTATCGTACCAGTGGACGCGTCACTGCGCAGCTGAGGGCACCGCCTCCCGCTTTTACAGATTCCCGGTGTCGCGTGTCATAACATGTGCTTTGTGGGAGTTTTGTCTATTTACAGAACATTAGATACTTATTCGTATGAATTGGACCATCGTGTAATACCTTGCTAACCCAACTAGATGCACACTCTGTAAAACACATATTTAAACATGATGAAAAAAATAGAAAAAAAAATATGTCGCCGTTAACATTAGAGATTGGTGTAACCAAAGATATTCCGTGTAACCGTAGAGAGATTTTTAACGTTTTATTTCTACGTATTGGATTAACGTTCTTACACTCACCTGTTTTCGTAATATTCACAGTAAATTTGTGTGATAGTCGTGAAAGCATAATTTTTCATACCTGCCCAACATTCGGTAAACAGGTATAACTACAAGACATACTGTTTGTCAGGCATCCTCTGGTAAGAGAATGTAAATCTTACACATTATTCATAATATACAAACTTTTCTGTACCGAATAGATACTAGGTCCCATCCCAAAATAGACCTATATTACGCTGTCTTGATCCGTTGGCCTTGAAGACGATCGCGTTTGATAGATCCTATCCTAACAAACGGATTGCAATCTTTAGAGCACAGCCGGCGGGTGGATGGTCTCTGTATTCTACCGTTATTTCAATGTAAGATGCTCATCTTGCGACTCCCATATTGGGAATTCCCATATGGTACAATTCTACAGTTCTCTGTAATCGTTTTCAATTTCCACGTACAGGTGTCGCCGAGATGCGCTTTTTTACGTAAAATATTTTCTTGTAGGTTTTCCGAACGAAATAATTCTCTTGTATCTCAGGGATGAATGATTTAATATTCATCACATTTCGTGGATCTTGTAAAAAAAACTATCAAACTGTTTTTAATAACAATACCTATTACTCTCGTATATTTCAATATTGTGGTTTTTAGGTTTAGTATTGTTTGATAAAATGTCCAGAGAATATCGTTGTAAAGCTATGTAAAAATAGTATTGAGGAATACAAAATAAACTTGAAGAATATGGGCATGTAAGTAGAAATGGTAATTTTTTTTGTTATGTAACACTTTTGGAAGAAACTAATCAAATAGCTATTTTTAATATTCATATTATGGTCGTATCTTTCAATGTTATAGTTTTTGAATATTATATCTATAATATAAAAATGAATCGCTAAATGTGTTGGTAAGCGCAAATCTCGACATCAGCTGAACCGATTTCGCTAATTCTTTTTTTAGAATATTCCTTGAAGTACGAGGATGGTTCTTACGGAGAGAAAAATTAAGAAAATTGGGCAGAAAATTGGATAATTTCAGAAAACCCGCACGTTTGACAGTTCGCGTGTTTGAGAATGACATTTTGCAAAATGTTAAATCAGGATTCTATTTTTGAAAAACTTTAAGGTGATAAATTTATTTAAAGTAGGTACTCCCCTAATAGCTTGAATCGAATCAAGAATTTTAGATATTTTAAATAGGTACCTATGTTAGGTACTAAATTTAATAGACATGAAAAATGGAAATTTGAAAAAAAAATTGTAAAAGGTGGCACGCGGGCCGTTTAAAAATTGAATGTACTGGGATTGAATATATGGAACGCGGGAGGAGGGTTGGCGGGACGAGGGAGCGGGAAAGGGAAGAGGGAAGGCGGGAAAGGTGGAAGGGGACCTGGGAGGGGGAGGGGGACCTGGGAGGGGGGAGGGGAAATCAGGAGGGGGGTTCGCGGGACGGGGGAAGGGGGGGGGGGAAGTGGAGTGGGGAGAGGGAAGGTGAGGTTGACGGAGTGGGAACACGAGAGGGGAAGAGGACACAGGAGAAGAAGGGGAGGCGGAAGGGGAACGGGACGAATGGGAAGAGATACTCAGGGAGAAACAATTTCTTTATTAAATGGCATAGCGACGCATGCCGGGACCAGCTAGTTGTTTAATAAAAATGTTGTTGTATGTTTTGTGCAAAATAGGATTACGGAATACAAAATGAAATTGAAAAAAATAAAATTGAAAAAATACGGGTCAAAAATTACTAAAACATAAGTATTTTTAATTTTTTTTTTTTTGGTGTGCAATTTCAAGCATTCTTTTATAAAACTTATAATTAATCTTGTTATTTGCTCAGTGATTTAATGGAAATGTCATAATATATTGTTCGCTGTTCAAACTGTTAGGCATTTTGCTTATATTGATAGAGAGATTATTTTCAAATTTTTTCAAACCTAATTTGATCCTAAAACCACTTTACTTTCCCAAAACAAAGGCTTTCGTAAGATCAAACTAATAACAATGTTAACAATCTGATGGCACAAAGAATCATCTCAATATTTTTCTAATGAAAACCTTTTTTCATTCGAATATATTGTTATGTCAGTCAGAATAATCGACAAAGGCGACGTACCCTTCTATGTTGGTAAAACGTACGTTACGTACGGAAAACTTTCCAACCTGCTCTCCAAAATAAATCGCTCCATAACTTAGATTTGAATAAAACCTGTGGCTTCCACAGTTTCCATCTTATATAATACCATTCGTATGAAATTATAATCAGAATATACGAGTGAGGCGTCATAAGCGAACATCTATGATAATATTTCACCCAAACGTGTACTATTTGTCACCGTCTTGGGTAGCCTGGGTGTCTGGGTGGCTGGGTGGCTGGGTGGTAGGGCTGCCCTGAATGTCACGAGGTTCCCGTCACACACGGTATGACGATATCAATCTACATTTAAGGGCGTTTTTGTGGAACTTTACTTAAGTATGGAATGTGCCATATTCGTTTCCCCAAAGTAGGTATTACTCATTCCAAGATATGAGGCCTGGCACTCCAATCATCAATGTGAATTGTGGCGGAGATGCTGCGTGGAAGATGCTTTCGTGTGATTTATTTACATTCACCTCTTGAACCGAGTTTCTATTTTGTCGAATTATAAAAGAACTGCCAAAGGAGAAAAAGAAACAATTCTCGCTAAGATATACCTGAACACACCTACATACGTAGAGAACATTAAAAACACAAACATTCGGGTTTTTAGATATATATTTTTAAATTTTATTTTACCACTTAAGACAAAAATTTACAAAGATGGATGATTAAAATGTATTTTAATAACAAAAATAGTAATAAAAATAATTTGCAAAATATGGAAAAGTAATAGACAAACAAGAATGGGTAAAAAGTAGAATACTATGTAATTGGTCCACAAACAATATATATTGGCACCTGTGCTGATGACTTGTTAATGTAGTAGGTACAATATTTTCTATTTTTAAATATAAAAGGGCAACACATCACAATATTGGCTTGATATTTTTTTTTTCTACAGTGAATACCGCACAAGAACCTCAACTGCTCCCTTCTGGAGCCAGTGAGACTATGGCATCCCCAATTGGGGTATGTTGTGTGGCTGAAGGTAGTGGGGAGAGGAAGAAGATGGGGAAGAGGAAGGTTGGGAAGTACCTGGCTATTCAGATCTGGTCATCAAACACGGCTAAAGCCATTTTCAAGCAACGTTTCAATTCTGAATGGTGGTCTTACACCAGGGCGATACTAATAGTATCTTCCACTCTGGAACATGCCGCAAATATATGATATGATTAAAAATAGGGTTCATGGGGTAAGGTTTGTCTAGGTCTTTACGGCGGATGACCAAGACACATCCACCAAACCTTTTTCCTTCCCAGAACTGTCCTCTCATTCTTTTCCATAACAAAACCCACCACACAGCATCCCCAAAGATGACATAGGCCCTAAGGGAAATTATTTTCCCGAGGGCCTCCTGTGTGGAGGACATGCAAATTTTTTTTTAAAGTGTTATATGGATCATTAAAAACGTCTATTTTATTATAAAAATAGTGTATAGGATTGTAATTTATTAATTTTCGCGGTAAATATCCTGTATTTATGCGGAAGATAGAGAAAATTGTGTAATTTATTAACGTTTTATTAGTCTTTTTTATTTCACTTATTTGGTTTAATTTGGGTAATTTAATTCAAAACTATATTTTTTTTTTAAATAAAGACAAACATTCCCGGTTTATAAATTATTCGACAATATTTGAAATTCTTTTACTACCAATACAGATAGCCGAAAATGTTGCTTGAGTCGTGATGGAGGACTTAGCCAGCCGAGTAATCGAACACGAAACTCCTAGGTGGGACCGTAACGCGATGCCCACTGAACCGCTGACCGGTCATAACAGCAATGCTTGAGTTATTTCCAGTTTCGGTATAGACTCTTATTATTTATCCATGCTAATTTGTACAGCGCTCTTGAGGCGATTTTTCGCAAAAACAGCGCTTTATAAGTTGTCCAAATTTATTATTATCTATGCTGGTTCAAGATCTATTGAGAAATCTAATGAGACAAGTCAAAATGTTCCACGGTCAAGATTCCCATATTGAAAGTTTTAGAAAATAATGTGTATTTATTTAAAGTATTAAAAAAGGAAAGTTTAACGGTTGGTAGAAATCTAGGGTCAATCTGTCCAGGAGTGAGTAAATACATCCTTTCAACTACAGTGCAAAATGGGACGAGGTGGGGTGAGATAATCCAGTTGGAGAGATTAAAGGGTCAATCGGCCTCTTCCGATCAGGCCCACCCCGTAGCTGGTGGGCAGACGCATGGATCTGGACAAACCTCACCCCCAAGAACCTGTGTACTCGGTCCACAAGTCGCCAATCGTAGCGAACCACTTGGGGTGACATAAGGATCATGGATGATCTTTGGCAGAAGTGCTGGTTACACAATAAATGATTTGACGGCCTCCATAGTCCAGTGGGTAAGACTCTTGACTCACAATCCGGAGGTCGCGGCTTCGAACCCGGCATGCGCAAATAAATTTTATTTGATTAATTTGTGTTATTTCACAATTAATTCATTTAAAATAATATATAGTATATTTGCGGCATGTTCCAGAGTGGAAGATACTATCAGTATCGCCCTGGTGTAAGACCACCATTCAGAATTGAAACGTTGCTTGAAAATGGCTCTAGTCGTGTTTAGTGACCAGATCTGAATAGCCAGGTACTTTCCAACCTTCCTCTTCCCCACCTCCTTCTCCTCCCCACTACCTTAAGCCTCACAACATACCCCAATTGGGGATGACATAGTCTCACTGGCTCCAGAGGGAAGAAGTTGAGATTCTTGTGCGGTATTCACTGTAAAAAAAAAATAATAAATGGTTCCCCGGGTAACGGAACACATAGCCGCCTCTCAAAATAAAAATTTAAGTGAATTGATAAAAATTATTAGTACGATAGATATCGAAGAACCCTGCGAACTTTATCTCTGTCGTGGATAGTGGCGGTAGTCGCAAAAATACATTATATGTTCTTCATAAGGTAAGGCAATATCACATCAAAGAAAATGAAGGTATTTGGATGAAAAAATGAATGAATTATACGGAGTATTATGTAAATCATGTATTGTAGATATGAAAGTTTTTTATTGGGTAGCTAAAAAATCGTTATTTTTGTAAAACAACCAAAAATAGCCCTTTCATATCATATTGTCAAATCGTATTCTCAATGGAATATGGAATAATCTAACATTAAAAAATGCTTTTTCCCCCATCGATCAATACAAGCCTTGTCTCTACCAATTATTTTGCTCATAAACTATCTTCAATAGCACCAACCCCCTTTATATAACGAATAAGTCTCTATTATTCGAACTGCTCTCCCAGATCAGAGCAGAAT
This sequence comes from Limnephilus rhombicus, assembly GCA_929108145.2. NCBI lineage: Eukaryota > Metazoa > Arthropoda > Insecta > Trichoptera > Limnephilidae > Limnephilus > Limnephilus rhombicus. The sequence continues at coordinate 38,687,288 of OV815271.1, read as the reverse complement.
CAATTCATAAGTTAACGCGTGAATAAATTAGCCAGCAATAATAATTGAATAAATCAACCCCGTCTCTCTCTCAGCACAATGAAATCCAGTAAACACTCCACCGTTTGGGGTGGATTCACTCGTTCTCATTAATTTTCAAGAGACTATTCTGCCCTTTAAATAAAATCATCCAAACGAAAGCCGAACAATTGCTCGGAGTGGGATTTTACCCGGGATTTTCCATGGCAGAGGAACATAGTTTAATGAGCAAAATGTTCATTCTCAAAAGTGTGTCGCTGTCGTCTGTTTTCGGCTTTCAGAATGTATCTCCTTGTATCATGTTATAGCTTCTTGTAGCTCCTAGTAACTTACATAGGAGGCTATTAATTTAACCGACTACCCTTACCATTAATTATAATAAGTTGCCGATATTTTTAAAACGCCTCTTCTGAAGTATAAAGCTCTACTTATTCAACGCTTTAGTAGTGTAGTACATATTTTAACGAGGTCACTGCAAAACAGTTTTTGTTTCTTCTTCATTGCTTTAATTTACTTTGAACAAATGTTTATTTATTTTTTTTGCTTATAGATACATAGAACAATCTTATTTTTTTTCTTTTCTTACTATATTGTACATTAACTGCAAATAACATACATGTGTGTAAAAAGCACTTGTGTCGTTCATTCTATATAAGTAAATAAATATTTGCGCCAAATATTTATTAAATATTTTTTTTGTTGTTGTAAAAAAGTACTTTTAAACCATTTCGACTATTAATAGATTCACATGGACACGAATGGCTTCTTTAGTCTACATTGTAATCAAATAAATATGTGACAATAAGCGATACTTTACAATCAAATTAAATAGGTAGGTACGAAAATTTTGTTAAACTAAAATAAATTTTTGAGAATAAATATAATTGTAAGAAAAACCAGAATTAATTTTAATTTTGTTGTTTCTCTTAAAATCCAATTTGTTAGACACAAACACATAATGTAATGAAAAGAGATAAACAAATTAGAAGAGATATTTGTACCTATAGAGAGTAAAGTTTTCTTTTTATCTAAAATATTTTAAAATATGCCTATTAAGGGCCCGCAACCTGAATATCTACCGATTTCTTACATATCTTCCTTAAACAATTGAAGTTTTTAAGCTCTTAGAAAAATATATGTTATTTTTGAAGATAATGTCTAGCGCTGCACGCGCCAAAACATATGAAATTCCCTCGATAGAAAAAAATCCCAAAGTATTATCCAAAAATTATTAAAAACAAATCTGTTTCTGTTATTTTTTAAATCATATTTGTGAAAAATTTCCCAATGTTTCTTCAAAATTTAAAGAAACATTGTGAATTTTTAATGATACTTAAGATGCTCTCCGCAAGATTTTTACTCTATTTTAAACGAGTCGTGTTTTATTAAACATACAACGAAATGTACAACGAAGATCCCGGATAAAAGATTCCCACCAATAAAAATCGTTGGAATAACATACAAAATGGATGAAAGAGAAATCGTTCAGAACATAAAAATTCAGAACGAGTTTCCAGAAGAACCACAAAAAATGGAAGTATCCGCAATAAAAAACAAAAAATCAAAAACGGGAGAAGAATACATAATTTATTTGGAAGTAGATTCACAAAGACATGGAACAATGTTACAAATGCAAAAAATAAATATTGGATGGGATAGGGTCCGAGTATTTGATGCATTTGACATGAAACGGTGCTATAAATGCTACGGATTTAATCATAAAGGAAGTGAATGCAAAAAAGACTCCTTTGTATATCCTAAATGTACAGGAGGTCATAGAAGTGAAGCATGTACTTCTATTAGAGGAACAGAAAGGTGTATTAATTGTATCAATACCAAAAGCAAATTAAAGATATAAACTTAGAGTCAAATCATCCGGCGTGGAGCTTTGAATGTCCGGTATATAAAAGAAAATTAGAATTGGAGAAGAAAAAGGTCAATTTTTTATAAAAAGCAACCAACTGCAAGGAATTCTATGTTTAAATATTCAAAGTTTGATATCGAATAGTAAGGAAGTTCAGATGCTGATCGAACGAAATAATCCCACAATGTTAATATTAAGCAAGACTCACGTAACATGCGACATTGAAAACAGCGAAATTACTTTTCAGGGATATAATACACTACGTTGTGATTCCTATAGTAGATATACAGGGGGAACAGTGATAATTATTAGAAAAGACATACTATATGAAGTAATTTCCAACACACAGTACGAAAAGAACTGCTGGATACTAGCAATAAGGATAACTTCGGGATATAAGAAAGGAGTTTATGGAGTAATTTACCACTCTCCAAATGCAAGTACCAAAGACTTTCTATAATTTATAGAGAACTGGTTAACCCTAAATCTCCAAGAAGAAGAAGATAATATCTTAACTGGTGACTTCAATATAAATTTCAAAAACTTAAGGGATACATATTACATATACTAAAAGACTAAAACAAATTATTGAAACTTTGGGAATGAAACAACTTGTTAAAAGTGAGACACGAATAACAGATAAATCCAGTACGTTAATTGACCTTGTCATATCAAAAAGATTGGATTTGAATGTAAAAGTTCTTGATGAACCAAACATAACCAATCATAACCTTATCCACATTACAGATAACATAAAAATAAATAAGACGAAAACCAGCAAAATAATGAAATGCAGAAACTATAAAAAATATAGCAGTGAAAGATTAATTGAACTTCTGGGTGACATGGATGAATTTCATCAAATGGAATACAATGAAAAGTCTAAATCATTTATAAATAATCTACAAGAAGTAATTGATAAGTTAACACCAATCCAAAATACTAAAATAAGAGGAACAAATAAATGGTATAATATAGAATTACAAACAATACAAAATTAAAGAGATAGATTGTACAAAATTGCAAAAATCTCAAGAAACTCTCAAGACTGGAAAGCATTAAAAAATATGAGAAATAAATACACAAAACAATTGAAAATTTATAAGAACGATTACTTCAAAAACAGAATTGTCTCTGGAAAAGGAGAAACAAAAAAAATGTTAAAACCATAAAAGGATTACAACAAACCGAAGATAAAGGGATGAAATACGACATTGAATACCACATCAGATACAGGGTACCATACATAACAGCTTCTACAAATATTTCGTAAACAGCATAATAGAATTGCATCAGAGTATACCAATACTGAAGAAAGACATCTACGTGAGAAATGTTCGGCTAAATCGAGAAAAACTTGTGTATAAAGAGATTGATGAAACATATATTTTACAGATTCTTAACAGCACCAAATCAAAAGCGTGACCAGATGGAATAAGTTTTACAGTTTTGAAAGATGCAATGCCAGTGATAGGACCTCATCTACTGGATATAATAAATGAATCATTAAGAAGTGGAAAATTTCCAAACACATGGAAAACATCTACTGTGATCCCGATTCCGAAAGTTGTTAATACCAAAAAATGTGAAAAATTTAGACCAATAAACATGTTACCAAAATACGAACAGGTACTAGAAATTGAAATAAAAAACAACTCGTTGAGTATTTGGAAAAACATAACATATTATGTGAGGAGCAATCAGGATTCCGAAACAACAACTCTTGCGAAGCGGCGATAAACATAGTGATTGATACATGGAAGAAAGAAACAGACAAAAAATCACCATTGCAGCATTCTTAGATTTCAAAAAAGCATTTGAAACGATAGAAAGGAAAATACTATTGGAAAAACTAGAAGACATTGGTCTTTCTGACGTAGCTCTGAAACTATTCAAAGAATATCTCCAGAAAAGAAAACAGGTAACGAAAGTTGAAAGTTCAGAATCAGAACCGATAGAAAACAACCTTGGTGTTCCGCAAGGGTCGGTATTAGATCCAATTATATTTATAATTTACATAAATGATATTACCAAAACTATTAAACATTACAAAATTAGACTATTTGCAGACGATACCTTAATTTATATTTCGTGTGAAGATTACATAGAAGCAATTAACAAAATAAACGAAGACCTACAAAATATAGCAAAATGGCTGAAATTAAACAAGTTGAAACTGAACGTAAACAAAACAAAATATATGGAAATAGGCGATAAAACACGTAACACAGGGTTAAATTTGACAATTAATGGTAAAAAAATTGGAAAAGTAAATGAAATCAAATACCTGGGTGTAATACTCGACTCAAAATTGACTTTCACTGCGAACTTTGAATATGTGCTAAAAAAGGTATCAAAAAAGGTAAATTTTCTTAGAAGACTAAAACGTAAATTAAATAGAAAAACTATGGAGCTCATTTTTAAAACTATTGTTGCTCCACATTTGGACTACTACTCTACGATGTTATATTTGGCCAATGAAGGAAATTTGAACAAACTAGAAGTTATACAAAACAAAACTATGAGATGTATACTGGGGAAAGTACGCAAGGATTAATCAAATGAGAGAGGAGCTAAATTGGATTTCAATAAAAAGAGACTACTATTTAATGTGTTAATTTTTGTGCATAAAACTATGAAAAACCAAATGCCAAAATACTTAAAGGATGAAATTGTTTTTAATAGAGACATTCATAATTATGAAACAAGAAATATAAACAGAGTTCGATTGCCACAAATGAAGAAATCAAAATCACAGAACTGCCTTATGTACAGAGGACTAAAGATGTATGATGAAATGCCTGAAAGTATGAAGAATGAATGAATGTATTTAAAAGAAATGTTATGCTTACCGTAAAAATATTTAAAATTATCAAATGAAATGTTACATTGATCTTATTAGTTTATATTCATGCAGTATAAACGAACTCAATGATAATAAAAAAAATTAAAGTAAACATTTTCGCAATGTTAGCGCGTTCCTCTAACATCCGTAATTTCGTCTTCTTCTTTTCGAGCTCGGTTGCGGAGCCTTAATAACCTAATGATTAGTAAATACAATGGATATTTCAAAAAGTAAAATGCAACTAACATGCTTGCCTTGCAAAGAACTTATTAAAGTTAACATTATCCATTTTTGGGATTGTTAATTATTATTATGAATTAATTAATTTTTATTACTTAAATAGTTGTTTATAGCTTCATATATATTTATTATTTGTACGTCATATTGTCGAATACTTAAAACGGAAACTTATTCCATCGCTGCTTCGGTTTAAAAAAAATTACTTCCATAAAGCTTATATTGACTAGAAACTTGTTGATTACAATCAAAGAGGGAGATATGATTTTATATTTCACGGCCAAAAGTATTAACGTTATTTATTTTTGAGGTGTTATGATATCTCCTTCTTTAGCCAAAATTTCGGACAACGTTAAAGTGTTCATGAAACGTTGGCTAAAGGAGGTCTTACCCAACATGACATAACACCCCAAAAATAAATGACGATATCAAAAAGTGTTTTCTTTTATGTGAATACCGCACACGAGTCCCAACTGCTCCCAACCGCTTGGAGCCAGTGAGACTATGGCATCACCAATTGGGATATGTTGTGAGGCTGAAGATAAGTGGGGAGGGGAAGGCGGTGGGGAGGAGGAAAGTGGGGAAGTACTTGGCTATTCAGATCTAGTCACCAAACACTGCTAAAGCCATTTCAAGTAACGTTTCAATTCCAGAGCGAAATTAAGAGTATTTTCCATCCTGGAAAGTGCCGCAAATATGCCTTGTATTATTTTAAATGATTAAATTGACTTAGACTATGACTTAGGTGTTACTTTCGACACCAAACTTAGCTTCATACCACAAATTGAAAATATCTCAAAGAAGGGTTTAAAAACGTTAGGTTTTGTACTAAGAGTGGCTAAAGATTTTACCAACTTTAAAACATTAAAACTTCTGTACACATCACTAGTGAGGAGTCAGGTTGAATATAACTCAACTGTATGGTCTCCTCACTATGACGTACGTACATTCTCAAACAATAGAAAGAATACAAAAAAAAAATCCTAAGCATTTTAAATTATAAACTAAAAATACCAAAAGAACAATTAAACTACACTTATCTACTGCGATTATCTAATCTATTTAATTTCTATTTTTTTATTAAAAACCTTGCATAATATAATTGACAGCCCTGAATTCTTAGCACAGTTTTGAGCAATCACCGCTCCTTTCATACAAAGTTTGGTAACAAAATAAATGGTACTTATCTCTGATTAGCGGTAAATGTGTATACAAAAACTTTATTTAGTAATAATAAAAAAAAAATTATAATTTTTTAATGCTTTTATAATTAGATACTTTTTTATTATTTGAAGAAAGTTGAACAGAATATTATATATTTCTCGCTTAAGGAGGTATTCTAGAAGGCCGAATTACGGGCGTTTCTTGACGGTCAATGAAAAAAAAACATTTATATTTTAACTACATATTTTTTATAATTTTTTTATTTATATTTTAAGAATTCACAAAAAAGAATCAAAAATATAATATATATTTCACGAAGTTACACGCTGTTAAAGCAGAGTGGGAAAAAAGAGCGTGTCCATCTTGTCACGATTTCAACCCTTCTGGTCGTCTGAAAAATAAAAAAACTTAGATTCTTTATCAGTACAAATGTCGTTATGGTAGGAAACAAGAAAAATTAAAAAAAATATTCTCCCAAAATGTCTGCTACTCAAAAAAAATTGATGTTTTTCAGTTATTTTTTAACTTTCCGAATTTACAAACGTTCAAAAAAACGCGTTTAAAGTTTTGCTCTATATTCCAGTTAGATTCCGTCTAAAATGGTCGAACTAAAATGGCGATAACTTTGAAAATAATTCGGATTTTGAAAAATATTTTTAAGGAGATATTCTTGAATATCTAATCTATCGAAATACGATGAAAACAACCTTTTTTTTTATAGACTAGAATACCCCCTTAAGAGCAACTAAAATCTCATTATTTCCCTACCTCTTTTATGTGTTACACCGCGAATGTCATTTCAAATACTTCTCCAAATAATTGATCCGTAAACATTTGTTGACCCTTTTTTTCAAAGTTTTGCTATTTTAAACAGTTTATATAAACTAAATGGAAAATCTGTGTAAAATGAGATACGCGGTGTTAAAATGTGAGCGACGAAATATCTCTGTCATCTTACTGAGGAATTGGTCTCTTCTCACATTCGTGCCATGGAAGACCATAACACCTTCAAAATGGCTGTCGATTACCTCTCCTAGAATGTGGCACTGCAAAAATAAGTTTGTTTTTTCAAACAACTGTAGCGATGTACCTTTTGTGAATTATATTTTTTTTTGCGTAAACATCGAAGGCATATTTTATCTTTTCACAATTGCAAACTGAAAAGCCGAAGATATTCTATTTGAAAAGATTCGATTCCATAGAAGGTTAGCATAATAAAGCAATAAGGTGATATCCTTTTAGGTATTTAAAATAAAATGTATGTTTCAAATTATATGGTACATGCTTGTAGGTATGTAAAATATAGTACTCAATTCGGTTTTATTCGGAACCGAGCCATTTTTGTGCTTTATGGATAGGTGCTTAATACCAACCATTATGAGACAGTCGAACGAGGCGCATCGATTCCTTCCAAAGTGATATCCGTTAACGTAAATTTCCTGCTGCCTTGGCAACAATATATCACGAGCAATATAATACGTGTTCCAACACCCTCGACGAGCTTTATTCCTGGAAAGAAATATGGGCAAGTTCCTCAGCCATACAAGGCGCCTGGTGCCTTGTGCCGAGAGCCCGAAGCCTGCTGCTACCTGCTACCTTATGCCTTTAGACTCCACTCTAGACTCTAGACCACTACCTGCTATAGAGATGAATAGATCGCAATTGAAAAGCTCACAGCCATAAACATATAAGCTCCCTCGCCACCCCGCAGGTAACCGGGTACTGGGTAGGAATAGGGGAGAGTTAGATTCTTAACTTGGTCTCGCTACCTGCATTCTGCAAGCGGCCACCAGTTTCCTGCGATTCTTCAATATTACTTCCCAAGTTTGTGAAAGTTGCCAACTTTGTTCACGGTCTGCATCACTTAATCATAAAATCAGCCCTCGAACTTGTCGCCGCGACAAACCTCGTCCTGTAAATGTGGGAAGTATTAAATTTCATAATGTATTTTTTTTTAAATCACAGAACAAATAACCCTCGAAGCTTTTCAATAAGAAAGCTTATGAACTTGGAAAGTAAAACTTCTCTTCAGAATGTTTTTAAAGAAAACACTTGTTTGTAAAATACGACAATGGAATATCACCGATCTTAGAACACAAACAAATTACAAAGCCATAAGAACGACTATGTAGGGTGACTAGCATAAAGAATTCAAAAGAGGACACAATATAAATAATTAGTATTCAATGTATTATAATAAAACAAATATTAATCTTTTTTCCACTTAATTTTATTGACGTAACTGGCTTCAGCTCATTAAAGCCATCTTCAGACTGGTCTGAAGATGGCCATTTTTTTCTTTTTGACCAGTCTGAAGGTGGCTTCAGCGAGCTGAAACCAATTACAGTCAATAAAATGAAGTGAAAAAAGTTTTATATTTGTTTTATAATAATGGAATTCCACCATGAATTGTCAGTTTCGAAAATATAAATATTAAAAATTAGTATTCATTTAATGAAATAGATACGGCCTACACGCTCGTGTACTTTGTACCTAGGGGCATCGCTTCCAGCTTTTGAGGGGGCAGCTTATATTTTTTATAGAGCTTATAGGAAGGAACAAGGAAGTGGTGAGAATAAAGTAGAAATTTATAAACTTTTTTTTTGCCGAATTGTTTATCTCCCCCCCCCCCCTCCCCCCCTGCCGATGCCCATGCTGATACCTACTTACTGCAGATTACAGACCCACAGCGATACGATACTAACACTTCTACACTATTCCACAGCGATATTTAGCGCTTGTCTATCTCCGCAATGGCAAATAAATACGAACTTTTTACGTGTATGTCGTCTTAATTATATATAGGTACTTTAAGAATTTGATTCCTATAAAAATAACAACAAAGAGCATAAAAAAGTTTGAATTCAAGCATACTAAAAAAATACAACCCGGGACGCAATGCAGAGCCCAAAGTACGGCTGTTACTCGAAAAGAAAGCTTTTGAACTTTTTTAAACTTCTAAGAACTACGTAATACCATCAACGGTTTCGCAAAGTGATAATAATTGTTGGGAAAAATGAAGATGCAATTCAGAAAATCTTAACAAAACTAAGAATGTCGGAACATTTATAATAAGAGGCTTTCGTTGTATGCACGGAAGAGATAGTTAGGTTCTAAAAGTATTTCTGGAATATGAAATCATTGTAGCAAAAAGCTCTTTAAGAGTAGGTAAAAAAAACCAATGTGAGGAATTTCATATCATTTTTTCAGATAATAAATCAAAATTGAAAAAAGTATTCAATTAAAACATCGCTATTTTGAAAATAAATTAAGCAATCCATCATTTTTGTTTTTGTTGAACTCGCATCAAACGGTGATGGATCCATTTTTAATTAACATTATGCTTCGCGTTTTGTACGTCCAGGAAGCACAATGGCATAAGAGAAAATCATGATAAAATCATTTTTTTAATTAGATCTATTCTTTTTTCATTTCCATTGTTCATGATGGTAATATAAGGGAAAACGGAATAATAAATTTAATGATCATTTCCCGGAAAATCACTTCATACCCTTTGACCGATTTAAAAATCGTAAAACCTTTCATCGATTCATAAAGTTTCTCTATTGTCTAACTACAATCATATATTGGTGAAATAATTTCCCTTTGATGTAAAAAATATTGACAAACACTGCATTTTCATAAATGAGCAGTCCTCCGGTAACTCCATTAATGGAGGACTGAATGCCATTGGAGCTAATAAAAAACTTTCAATAAAAGCGAAACTAGCAGTCCACAATGGAGTCCTAGTACCTACCCTGATGTATGGCAGTGAGGCATGGAACTGGCAGAGGAAGGATGAAAGTAAACTGAATGCTGTTGAAATGAGATCCCTGAGACGTATGTGTGGTAAAACCATGTATGATCGTGTTAGAAATGTGGATATCCGCAAAGAATGTAAGGCTGATGTAAGTATAATGAGCAAAATTAAGAAAGGGACCCTCAGATGGTTTGGGCACGTAGAGCGAATGAACGAAGAAAGTAGTGTTAAAAGAATATATGATGCAAATGTGAATGGTAGAAGAAGTCGGAGACGCCCGAGGAAGACATGGCACGATCAAGTAAATCAGATACTTGAGACGGGCCATGTCAAAAGTCAGAATAACAGAAGAGTATGTATGAGACGATGTATGAATGTGAGTGAGGCAAAGAGTGTGTGCCAAGACCGAGTTGTTTGGCGGTCCGTCCTCTCTGCCTACCCCTGCGGGGAAACGGCGTGATGGTTAGTTAGTTAGTTTTTTTTTAGCAAATAAAAAGTTATATTTTTATTTTGTGTTCGAGGAGTTCATTAAAAAATACGATTTATTTTATTGAAACCTCTTTCCGTCGAACGAACAGTTAGACTGCTTGTTGATAGTAGTTTGTTTCATTTCAATATTAACAGCCTTACTAAAAAACTTCATGAACATTTTATTCAATTGATAAACGACCGTATACTGAAAACCCTGCTAATTAGAAACGGTTCAAAATAGTTCATTGAAAGATATATACCTATACTTTGCTTATACGGCCAAAAAGGGTAGTTTATCAGTTGTGTAAACCTGTTTTATTAATAATTTCTCAACGAATTTCTGAATTTTTTCCAAGGCATTTTAAATGTCTTAGGTGTTTCTTATTTGATGACGTAAATACAAATACCATTTTAGAAATTAGATAAAATTAACCTTAAATTTTTGTATTTGAAATAAACTAAATATAGTATATAGTTTTTAAATATTGCAATATTTTAAGTTTCAAAGACATGAAATGTACAAAAAAATGTATTTTAAATAAAATATATTTAATTAAAATTATTCCCCGAAAGAAACCAAAAATCTGATATTTTGGATTTATTTTTTCATTATTTAAACGGTGATTTTTCGAATTTGTATTTACTCGTATTTAAACACGCCTAAGGAAATGATATTATTAAATAGCATCACTTTTACGCGGAAAAATTAAATTAAAAAATAATCTATCCCAAATAACCTACATTTCTATGATAACCAAATTCAATTAGCAACGTGATATTGTTAAAGGGCTAAAACTAACAAAAAATAACACAAATAACAGGTATTATTTTGAATTATACCAATATAATAGTAAATGGGTTATTAGAACAGAAAATATGTATGTTACGGTTTCGCGAAGTGAAAATATTTGTTGAATAATTGTTAAAAACATTACTCTAATCACAGGTCAAATATCATTGGTCAAAACTAATTTTTCGCGTGCAAAAATATGTAAAAGTAAGGCTGAAAGTGAATATTTTGTGAGTAATATAAATTATTTTTTATGCACTACAAATGACATTCTTCATATCTTAATTCTTTTTATTAGTGCTTATATTAATGATAATTAAGAATGTGCTTTGATAATGAGTTTTGTTTATCAAATTCTGTTAATTTCTTCGAGTCAAGATACCCATACCAGCCACTCAAATTGAAAATAGGTCAGGTTCCCTTGTGCGTTGCGATAAATTGCCGTGGCGAGTTGAAAAGGCAATATCTGGTTTGGCTCTTTTTGCCATGCGTAAAATACGATACAAAATACGATACCAAATGGCATTGTTACTTTTTTGCATTTTTTAATTGAAAGTGTAATAAACTACCAAACTACACATCTTTGGCTGCAGACATGGCGATGGAGAATGGGGAACAATGAACTTCGCCTTCACATACTTCTGACGATGATCTCATTTATTTATTTATTTAATTCACCATTGGGCATATTTGCATTCGAGGAATTTCGATTATGTAATGGCGATATGCGATGTGAGGTATAGGAGAAATAGAGCTTTTCTAAATGGGTTAGATCCAAAGATGTACTAAGTCAATGGCGACATTAGTTTCCATCCAAAACCACATAGAAGGCATTTCTAGTACAAATGATATATTCAGTGGTGTGGTCACATAAAGATAAGAGATCAAATTTCTACTTCATTCAGACAACTTACAACCCTCCTATGCCGCGCCGGTTCAATAAGTCGCTACCGTACATCCAGGGCTTGTTCACACTTCCTTTGACAACTTTTTGATAGCAAGTATTGCATCCAGTGCTCCATTAATAGAATTTCTAGCATTTACCCTTCTGCCAACGTCCTTATCAGCCTTTCCATATCTGGCTAATACGTTTACCGTGGAAACTCACGACACACAAGGTGGATTTATAATACATGTTGTATTAACTTTATTGCACGGGTTTTGTGTTGTATTTTATTTTTGCCAATCATTTTGCCTTTTCACGGTCGATACGCAAGTCTTACAAATCGGTGGTAGAGCACAGAAACTTGGAAATTTGACCCAACTCAATTATATAAGTGGCATTACACATGCGCGCGTGGGGCGACTTAAGCCAAATCGTGGACCCTTGTTCTCTGTCAATGAAATAAACCCTTGTTAACGTCACTCGGGCAGTGTCCCGTGTTTAAACCACAGTTTAACCTGAGACCAATGAACGACTTAGGACAAAAACTAGCAATGGTTAATAGTTGGGTTTTATAAAATAATAATATTATTGATTACAACTTCTCTTCCGCGAGGGTATTCTTGAAAGCTGGAAAATTTTATTTAGGTATCGTTACTATAATACTGGCTTTTTGTGTGCTCTCAATACAATCTTATTAATATGTAATATTTATTTTATAATATATATAAAGATTTAATATAAAACTTTTAGATCCACAAAATGAAAAAAATATGTCAATGGCATTAAATACCTATCTGTACAAAAGGGAAATTGCTAACGAAGGAATGATATTTATTTTTATTATTATTTTAACTAGCTCAGGCAAATCACATACGAAGAAAAATGACTACTCCAGTTGATGTCTATTCAAAATTTATTTTGATGCTAGGTGGGTACTTATAGAACAAACCTTTTGTCCTGTAATAAACTAAAATAGCTTTTAAGTATAGCACTGGTGTATTACCATAACTACATCTTAGGTACTGTATTTTTTTTAAGAAAACCTGTCGTTATAACATAACGAAAAGATTTTTGATAATTCGAACACGATTTTGTAAAAATGGATGGCCAACTCAGCCATTTTATACAGCGGACACAGTATAACTCACTCCACCTCTGCATTTTTCTATTTTTTTCTCATAAATTTTATTTCTTTTCTCTATCTCTCACTGCTTTTTTACTTTGATTTATTCGTTTTCCTGCTTTTTATTTTTTTCGTTTCTATTTATAACTTTAAATTACAGTTTTTTTGCTTGTTAGGTTAAATTTCTGCCACCTCGCAACAGGCTCAGCGTGGTGAGATAGTTTACAGCAAAAATATATTTGTATCTATCTTGGTTAATATATATTTTTTTTAAACGTACAGGGTGTCCGTGGGTTAAAAATTACTAAATTCAGGGTTTACTGTCATGTAGAATCTACACGACGAGGTAAAAAAAAAACTTTTTTTAAATTCAAATATCTACAATATTTTTACTCCCACAAAAAACAATTACACTTTTTAACCCGAATTTAGATGAAGTTAGATATCTTTTTTAGTTATAGAAATCACTCTAGAGGTTAGTTATTTTTATTCCCCGAACACCTTGTGTTTTGTATAAACAAAAAATTGTGAATTCATTATCTTTATAAAGGTCAAATCTATTAGTTTCTCTACAGTGCGGAAGGAATTGAGAGATATTTTGTAAGGAAGTTTTTTTTCCGAAGAATGAAAAATAATTCTTCTCGATAATAAATTTCATGATAAAAATTAACGTAATTTATTTAACGAAAAATCATTTACACGGTTAATTTTTTTTCATTAAAAGCGTTGAAAAGAATGAATAGGGACGTAGGTACGTAGATATGCGAGGCTTATATACGAATAGGCGACATAAAACACCTTTCGAAAACCACCTGAGATTTTTCGATTCAATCGGCCTGCTCAAAGTCCTCTTTGAAAAACGAGATCCATCCTTGAGATCTTATACCATTGACGTCTTCTAATTCAATGTCCCATCACATCCCACTAACACCCCTCACGTCACCTACCATCACTAACTTCTACGTCCTACCCTCTAAACACATCCAACTACCCTTCATGCTGATTGACACCCTCCACCATTCTGATTTCCTAGTCAGTTTGAATATAAACTCATGAATTATTGCCATTAACGTCAAATGTATTTCCATTTCATTTCATTAAGTACAATTCCACCAGTCAATTAATTAATGACAGTTATTGTGATACATTGTTCAAAATATAAAACGAGTGGAGATATATGATGATTTTCCATGGAAATTGCGTAAATATTCATGATTTGTTTATGACGTAAAATGATATTACATTCTTATTCATTTTGACCACGAATGATCGATTGGCTTAAATTAATCTGAATTCAGCTAGGTACTAATTTCATCGAATGAAAGCTTTTTATTCTCTAAATGACAAAATTGATAACTTTTTGATAAATTATTCGTTTATTCAAGCGTAGTTGTATAAAGTGTCAAACCGCCATTTAAAATAAATAAGTGAGAATAAGTTTACGTAAGAATTATAAATTAATATGTCGTGATTAATTAACGGGGTTGAAATTTTACTAAAATTAAATTTGATAATATTTGTTATTATCAAGCTCTGCAAGTATTTTGAGTATTTTTATTACAGCTGTTTCAGTTTAAATTACCATTTTCAAACTGATCAATTTTATATTTTTGTAGAAAGAAATCACTTTTAATACGAGATTAATCTCGTGGTTTTAAACAAAAAATTATTTTATTTTATTATGATCAATTTTAATTTTAATTAAACTTTAAAGTTTCATTTTTCTAAAAGAATTGAGTTCTACGAATTAAACACAAAAACAATTATTATATAGAAATTTTATATTTCACTTAGTGTTTTTTCAGTTGCACAGATTGCCACTCACATTTAAAAAAAACTATTATTAATGCAGATAACATTAATTTATTGATTAAGATAGCAAAATAATTTGTTGTACTATAAAGAAAGTAAACCTAAAAAACAATAACAACTACTCGGACCCATAAGCTTGTTTTCAAGTTACCTACGATATTGCTAGACATCGTAATATTAAGTAATGACGTAAGAGGCGTACCTGAATTATTTAAAAAAAAAGTTTCGTTATTTTATTTTGATGTCATTATACTGCATTAATAAATGTAAGTGACCGTTTTATCAAAGTCGACTAAATTTCTTTTAAATTAATCTCTGCGTTAATTAAAATGATTTTATAAACAAGCAATAGCACTTAAATAAAAAGCTTTTACTTGATTATGAAATCATTTACATTCTGGAATGTTCAAGCACAGCATTATTTTGGCACTTCGCTAACATTCCTTTCGGAGAATACATTAAATATTAATTGATTCAACCCTATTGTTAAGAAGAGAGCTAACTTAAGCCGAAAATTTCGTAATTGGATACAAATTTGCCAATGTTTACAAATTATTCACACCCAAAAAGAGGTTGCTACTTTATTTATGAGTCAGTCCAACCAGCTACACACTAAGCGCGTTGAAACAAAGCTTTGATTCATGCAAATCGGTAGATTAAAAACAATAGTATTCAAATGGTCTCTGAAAACATAGAGCTTCCATAATAAATAAGCACGTAGAGTGATCCTGAAGATTTTATCCCAACGGCTGCTGGGTCCCAGAAGCGCAACTCGACTGGTAGTATACTCTCACAGAGATTGTCAACTGGCTGCCTGTGAACATGATCATATTATTTGAGATATAATTTTTTTCCGATTTTCTCTTTCGTATCGCGTGGAGTGCACCAATAGTATAATGTTGACTGGTGATTTTTTCTGTTTTATTTCCACTCTTCTTACATTATCAATTTGTTTTTATTTCCTTTGAAACTGTGCGTTGTCTTACATAATTGTAAATGGTTCGGTAAAAATACCGTTTTTATACTAATTTATTTTGCATAAGGGGGATATTTTAACACATGGATTGTGTAAGTAATTTAAGATTGAGTGAAATATGTTTTTTCATAATTTGATGCTCTATATATTAACAAATAAAATTGCATTATTTGAATAGATTTTATTCTTGTACTCCCGCAGAAGTTTCATTTGTTTTAATTTTAAGACGCCGCTATCCGAATTTCCACCGATTTCTTGCAAACCTCCCTTAAACATTTGCAGCCTTACTAAAAAAAAACCACAGCGCGACCGATTAACTGTGTTATTGCAATAACATAAATAAAGCTCGTATATACTAAAACACGTTTTATTACCAATAACGTTTCTTACGTGGTCACGCTGTTAAAACGCATTGAAGATGTGACAACGTTGTATATGGTTTTAATTTACTAGGAAACAATGTTTTTTTTAAATTTTTCTCCACAAGGGGCATTATTGGCGCGCCTATGCATTAGTTCTTCGGCCTGCGACAGCCCGCGATGACAAAACAGCTCGGTGTGTTTTATGGCGGGATATCGAAAATGTTGTGATTTTACTTAATAATTTCTATTGTAGTGACGAATTTACTCTTCTGTTCACATAATTGATGTATTTACCATGTTATTTGTGTGGTTTACATCAGTTTTATCAAGTTATTGTACAAACGCCGTACTTTCAAAGTTGAACTGTCAGAATATTGTTTTTTATAGGTTACTTAAAAGATAAAATTTTCATTTTAAGATCTTTATTTTAAGAGAATTTCTTAAAAGTGATATTTTTTTTATAATATTAAAATCTAATACATGTGTTCGTAAACGAATCAAAAATATTAACGTCTTTAGAGATGCAAGAAATCTGTTTTAAATTTCTGTATTATTTCTAAGTTATTTTTTGGCAATAAAAAAAACTTTGAAATTTTTTATTATTTTTTTTATTGTTTACACGATGAAAAAGTGAGGTGATAGTTTCCTTCCAAATTTATTACATAGACTGGGTTTTTTAAATTTTGATTTTATTTAAATTTCTCTACATTTTGGTCAAAAATGTTGTGGGAGGAAATTTTTTTCCGAGTTTGAATCTTAAAATATGGCAGTTTTTGAAAGCTAAAGTGTATTTCAAATACTCAAATCTAAAAGGTAATTTTATCTAGTTTTCATAAATGGTATTTGTTTTTACGACACCTTCAAAAATAAGAAATATATAGAACATTCAAAATACTATGGAAAAATTACAAATATCGTTCGGACATCAATGGTTAAAACAGAGATAAACTACCCTCTCAGGCCGTGGAAACCATGTGTATTTCTTTCAAAGAACAAATTATTAATTAGTAATGTTTTCACATCCGCGGCCGTTTGTCAATTGAATAAAATTTTCACTGGGTTTTTTAGTAAGGCTGTTGAAGTTTTTAAGCTCTTAATATGTTATCTTATATATGTTATTTTTTAAGATAATATATAGACATTCGTCGCGCCGAAACGCAAATTATATAAAATTCCCTCAATAGAAAAAAATCGCAAAGTATGCTCCAAAAATTATTATAAACACGTTTGTTTCAGTTATTTTACAAGTTATATGTATGAAATAGTTCACAGTGTTTCATTAAATGCTGTTTAAGACAACCTCAACGAGATTTTTGCTCTATTTTAAACGAGTCGTGTGTTATTAAACATTTTCACAATTTTCGCAACGTCTTTATCGCTTTAAGTATTAGCGCGCTCTTCTAACATTCGAAATTACATATCTATCCATCTTCTTCTTTTTGTGCGTGGTTGCGGGGCCTTAACGGTTTATCCAAGTATTTATGGCTCATGAATGCGAAATGAAACACATTATATTTATGTTTTACCATTTTTTTAACCGATAGAATGGAAGAAATATTGAGAAAAATACTAGTCGTTAATAATATTAAGCACATTGAAAATTACACACAAAATTCTTCAAAGTTGCGGTATTTAGTTGGGTATAGATACCGCCGCCCCGGGAACCATTTATTGGATAACCAACACTTCTGCCATAAGTCACCCCATGTGGTTCGCTGTGTTTTGTAACTTAGAAGGGGTGACCGGGTGGTATCGCGAAACTGTGACTCCACTTATCTTTGGCGGTTAAGTGCTGCAGAGCAAAGCCCTGTGTAATCCCCGAAGGACCAGTCCCAAAACTACTTTGCTCGCTAAGTTATATGGGATGATATGCATGCACTCACAAACCCGATGGATAGTGTCTGCCGATGGTTCAAATCTGTGCTTCTGGAAAATGAGATAAGCCCAGATTGGATAAAAGATAAAAGGACCCACCATTGCAGATGGGGCCTCACTGTTCCACAGGTTGTGGTGTACACTTCACAAAATTAAATTTACATTTTGAAATCGTAATATTTCTTATAGAAACATGTTATGAGTATACGGGCCCTGTCTGAGATGTTAATTTACACTGAGCTCCAATAAGCACACTGTCACCTCTCCAAAGTTGGGTACTTTTTTTGCAACTATTACCTTTTTTCTTGGTGACATTTAGGATCGGAATATTAGGTAGGTGGGATAATTTAAGGATTTTGAAATTTGCTACCCGCCAAGCCTGCGAATGCATACCTAACCAATCCCATATATAATGCGCGAACACCGGACTCATGGGATGAAGTTTGTCCAGGTCTTGGCGGTAGATGCTTCTGCCCACCTGCTGCGTGGCGGGCAGATCGAGAGAGATTGGTTGACAGCATCCCCTAAGATAATATAGAGCCTGAGGGAAATTATTTTCCTTAGGGCCTCCTATGTTGAGCTAATATAAAAAAAAACACAAGGTGTGTCACTCGGTGAAATTAAGTCAACATTTGAAACACAGAAACTGGCAAATTGTTTTGAGATGTTGAACTCAAGAACGAATTGTAGAAATGCTCAGAATATTTTTTAGTTATACTTCACTTAGTATTGCTTATTGAGCAAATGCACATTAAGTAAATTTTTTCAGACTTTTTGAGTCTGAAGTTTAAACTGCACGAAGTAATAGCTTCAGTTAAATTGTTCTTGCACTCAATCCCTTTATTTATATTTTCAAAATGTTGATCAAAATTCAATATGGTTGCGAAAGTAGGTACTAAATATTTAGGCGCGGTATACCCGCTCGAAAAGAAGAAGATGGAGAGATATTTAAATACGAATGTTAGAGAGAGATGCTAATATTAAAAACGATAATATTTAAGCGAAAATTGTGAAAATGTTTAATGAAACCCGACTCGTTTAAAATAGAGCAAAAATTTCGTGCGTATTATGTAAAATAGAATTTAAATAAACACTGCGATTTTTTTCATTTGTAAAATAACTTAAAAAACACGTTTATAATAATTTTTGGAGCATACCTTGCGATTTTTTTCTGTCGAAGAAATTTCATATAATTGCCGTTTCGGTATGGGGAATGTATAGCTATTATTTTCAAGAATAACGTATACTTTTTTTTAAATATAAAGAATAAATAAAATTCTCCATACAAGACCGCTCCACCCTAAATGCTTGCTTTTTGCTTATGTTAGGACGGATGGTTTCACAGAAATTCAAATATAACATTGTCATCAAATGAAATTCAGCGCCATTTTGTTATTAATTTAAGTGGCGTGGTTTTCCAAAGTTCCCGTGTAAATTGTTACATAAAAAACTACGCATTGACTAACATTTGCCAATATGAAAAATATGGTGGTCAGTTCAAAATATGTTTTTATTGGATACCTATGTGGGATTGGAAGTAGAAATAATTTTTTTGTAAAACCCTTAAATATTACACCTGGATCATATGATCATTAAAATGATGAAGGTGCTAAGGAGCGGATACATCAACTTACAACATGGTTTGTCATATAGATTACTAAAAACCAAGCTCTAATGCAGCTAATGCTACCCGATATAAGATATTGCATAAGACGACCATCGTGGCTGTAGAATATAAGAAATGAATTCGGCCTCAACAAAACGTTTAAATAACTTTTCAGACTTTTTACCAGGCGTTCAGTTGACGTGAGCTGATTTTGTGGATCTCGATAGATTTTTGTAATACAAATATTTGGTAGACACCTTGTGGTTTAAATTCACACTCTAAATTCTAGTAACTTTAGGTCGTGCAATACAATGACGTTATTATATAATATTATTGGTGCAATAATCGATATTTGTCGGAAATCTTTCCTGATAAATATATATCTGTGTTTTCTTCCTGGTGTAGCATCTTTTCCACATCGAACGCATTTTAACATTTACGTAAACGATAAACGTCAAACGTCAAGTTTTTTGGTTATCAACTGCGCGGATCTAATAATTATTAAGGATCTAATAATTGTAAACTAACACTCTAGAGGCGCTAGAAATAAAAAAAGCTGTAAAAACCAAAAGTCATATACTTAACAATCAATTAGACATATCAAGTAGTCCTATATTAGGTCTGTTTCCAATAAACCCTTAAAAATAAAAATTCCCAGTGCTCCCTACCACCATGCCAGTTGATGCTTTGTTTCTCCAAATTTATTATTATAACCCATTAGTCTACATAATTATCTTTCTTTTTTTTTTCCATTACTTGAGTAGTTATGTTAATGTATTTTATGACTGTTTATTTGTATCGTGTTGTCTTCCTCTATATTGTGTTATATATAAGCATACATTATGTACTTCTTGTTTAGTATTAATTTGTACCCTGAAGATGCTTAAGTTAAGCGAAACCGGTCGGTTAAAAAATTAATAAATATCGTGGTTTTAAACAAAAAAGTATTTTATTTTATTAAATATGTCAAACCACAAAGTGATTGCTTTCTACAATAATAATTATTAAGGATTTTAAATAAACATACTGTCGTATTGGATGATTATTTCTTTCGTGAACTCACTTGTAAATAAAGTCTATTAATTTATTAATCTGTTTCAGAGACAAGGGAGAAACTGACCGATTTAAATTTATTCTATTTTTGATGCTACGTAGTTATTCACGCACTCTAAATTCAATAGTAATCGATATGAGTTAAAAATCTTTCCTGATAAATAAATATTTATCTATTAAAATATATGTGCATCTCAAATTCAATAGTAACTTAGGACATGCAATAAACGCCAAACGTCAAGTATTGCGTACGCGTGGACGTCCGTATTCCAGACCAGTTGTCAAATTGTGTGAATCGCGCGAACTTCATCCTAATCTTACAAATGTAATTGTTTGAAAGTCTTTCAATGACCTTCATACGCCGAACACGGGAAGCTCAAACAATACAAAAAATTTCAAACATTTATGACCTTGAATGTTGTGTTATGGGACTGTCACAGCAAAAGTCTGGCGTTTGCCCGCGCAATGGATCCGTCTTTAGAATCATAGAGCATCTAAGATGTTTAAATAATAATTGTTTTTATAATGTAATTTGCAAATTCATTAGAGTAGAGGAACATTCTGTGAGAAATATTGTCTTTCGATACTTATGTAGCAACCACGCATTGTTGCTACGTCACGCTTTGGATTGCACCCGAAACGTATCGATGTTTCCAGAAGCGGCGCCTGTGTTCAAATATATGCAAGCGAAATTACTAGAGCTCTCGTCAGCCGTCTGGCATGGACGGTACGCGACTGAACAGTAGGTACCTAGTTCATCGGAACAGAGCCGCGGACCTACCTACCTCTCACACATTCCAGAAAAGGTACGAACCATTGTACGCTTGAAATGCACAGTTCCAGCGCTTTCGAGCAACTCGTCGAGTGACGATTTACCACTAATACTCCACTCGTCTGGCCATATAAAAGGCGCCCAGCAACAACGAAAGTATCAGTATTCGTTCAACTTACCGAGCAGTCACCTCGTCTATCCGCAATCAAACTTGACCAAGTGTGTACTATTTAATATCATAAAACTGTTACGCTGACCGTGTTTGTGTGCTTACGAATTATAATTATTGTGGGAACTCATTAAAGGTTTATTTCATCACGCAATCTCGTTTTTCTACATTCAACCACCAGTCTACACTCGAGTACCTACACTTATATTATTTTGCCCTTTATAAAATTGTCAACCATGTATAAGTGAGGTTAAAGATTTTAATTTAAATAATGACACCTAAATGACACTTCAATGGAATGAAAACTATATTATGCTGTACTTAAGCTAACTTATGTACTCTCTTTATAATAATGTGTGTTACTTTTAATAAATTATTAAATTATTTAAAGGAAAACAATCACTTTGTTTGTAACCACGATTTATTGATTTAATTTTTATTTACCGACCGGTTTCGCTTAATACAAGCATCATCAGGGTATAAATTAAAACTGATGAAAAAATACATTGTGTGAGCTTATATATACATACAGACAGAGACAAAACATAATATAAAGTAAGAGTGAGTTACTCTTACTTTATATTACTTTACTTACTTTATATTACTTTACTTTATATTACTTTATATTATGTTTTGTCTCTGTCTGTATGTATATATAAGCTCACACAATGTATTTTTTCATCAGTTTTAATTTATACCCTGATGATGCTTGTATTAAGCGAAACCGGTCGGTAAATAAAAATTAAATCAATAAATCGTGGTTACAAATAAAGTGATTGTTTTCCTTTAATTAATATGTCAAACCACAAAGTGACTGCTTTCTACCAAAATATATTAAATTATTAACCCCGATACAGGCGAACCCTAGTGGGGTTACTAATTACATGCTACAAATGAATTGTAAAGAAGTAATAAATAAATAAATAAATTCAATCAAAGCATCGGTACTAATATTCTATAAAAAATGATCATTGCAACAGATTAAATAATTTAGAAGCACTCAAAATAAAGAAGGCCGTTAAAACCAAAACGAACAATCTTAATAATCAGCTAACGTCCAATAGCACTTCATTAGAGATTTTTCCTACATCACATTTTTCATATATATTTCCTGAATCACTTGTTCATTCTTTGTTGTTTTTAGATATAATATAGTAAACCATTATGTAAATACCTGCCTCTTCCTCTATATTACTATGTATGATTTTAATTTCATGCTTTCTCATTGTTCTTAATGTTATTTTTTGTCTCTTTCGGTATGTTATAAGACCGCACAATCTATTTTTTTATTATTATTTTATGTTTAAATTGTGCTGATGATGATGGTTGGTAGGTATTAATAAATAAAATAAAATGTGTAATTATATAAAAAAGTAATCGTTTTATTTCAACAAATATTTATTTCACGGCTTAGTATTCCGTGAAATGCTGCACGGTGTTACTAAACTTCACTTTGGTACTTCTTCTGTATCATAAACTTGTCTGTATCATAAACTTGTCATGTAAAAGCCCATCAGGGCGTTGAAAATTAATAAATAAATAAAATAAATAAACATCTGTAATTTACATTATAAATTAGCTCTTGTGAAATTCAAGAGAACAAATGTTTGTCAATTGTACAGCAGTAAATTATTGACAGTCAAAAAGGTTCCGGGCCGCTGGCCACTGACGAGAGTGACGCACTGGCCTGATGAATATTCAATAAGTCGCCGGGATCGACAACTTTTAGCACTCTGTACAAGTGAAACCATTGCCTCCCGCCTTCCGCCCCCCGCCCCCCGTACACAACACAACCTTTATAGCAACAGAGCTGTTATATGTTATATGCCCGCATCGGTGGCTCCGTTCCAAACTATGAAAGTAACCCAATTTACTAAATCCGATAATATTTAAAATGTGGGACACTTTTATGATGTTTAAACAATTATTTTAATATAGCAAAGACGTTCAAATATTGTATTTCAGGATCAGATTGGCAAAAATATTGTCTCAAAAAATATTTAAATAAAAAAAATCCCTATTAAATTTTCCAGTTTTCATGCTTTATCAAAACCGGTAGGCGTAGATACGGTAAAACTGAACTTAGAGAAAAAACTTATTACAATAGGAAATTATAATTTTGTGTTTTACGAATGTATAACACATATGTAGAAACGATGAATATAATATTGAAAAGCATATATCACGCAGAAACAATACTGTGAGGCAATTTTTTGCTTGATGCTATGAGATACTGAATGAGAACTTTTTTAGCTTGTTCTTTCAATTTAGGAGGCGGTATGGGTACCGACGCCGCGGGAACCATTTATTGGATAACCAACACCTCTGCCGTTGGTCACCCCAAATATTAGTGATGCAACGGAAGTGTCTTAACGGAAGCAGAAGCGGAAACAGGTGTCAAAAGTAAATCTTAGCGGAAGCGGAAACAGAACCGGAAGCGGAAGTGTTAATACTATGAAGAAAAAGCATAATTTTATAATAAGATTTGTTTAATTAAATTTGTATTTTGTACTTTTAGAACTCGAAATAATTGAGGTAAATTATATTCAATAAAAAGTAATTTGGCTGCTTTTACACCTTTGGGTCTGTTTCGGTGTTCTTCATATATTAAACCTGCTCCACTAAATAATTGCTCACTGGCTACAATGATGGGGGGGAGCTGATAAGTATTGGCGAACTATTGGCAACAGATGGGGGTATTTGTGCGCATTTACTTTCCACCACATAAGGGGATCCTCATGGCGAGGTAGTCTCTTCTCTTTATTGTACTCCCGAAGGTGTGACTATCTCTAAAAATAAATTGTTACCATCGTCAGTTGTAGAAGAGTTCTCCTCCTGGTCTTCATTAACACTTAACATCGATTCCAATATTTGTAATGATGATGATGATTTTGAAGTCGAAGTCTTCAATCGCAAATTATTCTTCGTTTAGAGTTCTGTTATAAAGTTTGCGGAACCAGAAACGGAATCTGATGTGAAAAAACCTGCGGAACTTCTGCAGAAGCGGAAGTGGAAGCAGAATTCTGTTGCAACACTACCAAATACTATACGTTTGGTGACCTGTCAGAGGAGCCCGGGTTCACGGGGTGAAGTTTGACCGGGTCTTGGCGGCGGATACTTCTGTCCGCCTGCTGCTTGGCGGGTTGGATTGAAAGCGACTGGTTGAGAGAGGCCTTTCGACCTCGCCTTCCGTCACTCCTGGACACACTGACCCCCAGATTTATTTATTTATTGCTTCTTCACAATTTATGTTCATATATTTTTAGCATGTAATTATTAACCCCACTAGGGTTCGCCTGTATCGGGGTTAATAATTTCACAATTTAATAAAAATAACACACGCAAATATCGGTCATGCAAAACAGTTAAGTAAAAGCAAAATAATAAAATTTAAAAATAAAATGATAAACAGAGAATAATTTTATATTATAGTAATTATAGTAATTTTAAATACATGTAGGATTACAAAAGATTTTTTAAATATTTATATTGAGGGATCAGTAGGATTTATAGGTTCAATTAGGAATTCCACAGAGCCGAACCCTCTGATATGAAAATATCTGGAGTCGGTGAATTATTTTCCCATCTGGTCTCTGGTAGGTTGACATGTTGTTCTTGTATTGTTTTGTAATTATAATACATATAGTGCAATTGCATAACGTGGATTGACCAGATGATCATTTGGGAAGTGTGTGAAAGGGTTTAGTTTTTCCTGTGGGGAAAATTAAACCCGGACATTTAAATCTGGTGCGTATATATAAGTGATAAAAATATATCAGACAAAATGTTCTCATTCATTATATCATTAGTTCATACCATTTTCAACAATAGATAAAATTTAAAAAAATATATGTCCTTAGGTTTTTTTTTTAAATATGTGTAAAATATTAAAAATAAAAAATGAAACAAAACAATGATTTATAAGCGATTACATTAGAGCGAATCTTTCTTATGCAATATTAAAGTGACTATCAAATAATTATGAAATAAATATGAAAGAAACCGTTTTCACATTTAAGTGACCGTTTTCATTAAAATATGATAAAGATTCCTACCCACCTTCACATTTTGCCTTCCCAAATCATCCTCTCCTTCCTTCACTTAATAAGACCCTCTACACAACATCCCTTAAGACGATTTAGGCCATGATGGAAGTTATTTGCCTCCAGGTCTCCTGTGTGGAGCTAACGTAAAAAAGGCAATAATAAATTAATTATAAATTTAAATGGTGTCGGTAGATTTAAATAATGCAATGTTCAAGGTTATTGGATTTCAACGTTTACAATAAATTAAATTGCATGGAAATCATTCAAATAAAACAACTTCATAATAATAATAATAATAATATCTTTATTTGGAAAACAAACAGCTTTACAAAGATACATAAAAAAAAGTGCTAAAATAAAACAGTAAACCTAAAAACATGTTTTCGCTGATAATTTTTTTTTTTTTTTTTTTAGCAGCTAGACAAGAAAAATATAAAGAAAAACTAAGAAAAAAATAGTTAAGATTAGCTATATACTTAAATATGCATGATAAGAATATAGAAAAACACAATAAAGGGTAAGCTTATGATCTTATAGGAGTATAAGGATTATATATGTGTAATTAAGGAATATGTATATATATTGCAAATTAGGAAAAGAAATCTGATAAATAATACAATAAATATAAATATGGATGTTAGTGGTGTGTTGTGATGCATTACATTTATCTAATAGTGTTGCTTTGAATTTGTTGAAAGTTATATTGAAGATGTCTGTATATGTGAGGTGTGTGTTATGATAGTGGCAGGCTCGATGTATGAATTCATTTCGTAAGTAGTTGGTGTTGGAGCGGCTGTTATAAAAAAGGGATACGTTTCTACCATTGCGACCAGGAACTGTAATATCTATTTTTTGTAAAAGATGCTGGGAAGATATCGTATTATTTAGGATTCTGTACAATAACAATTGATCAGAAATAATTCTCCTACAATTTAATTTCGGGATTTTAAAGAATTGACGGATATCTTCATTTGATTGGAATGCATAAAACGACCGAAAATTTATGTAAGAGAGAATTTTTTTCACAAACACGTTCTATTCTATGAACATACGTTATGTATCTTGGATTCCAAATTATGTTTTACCTTATATAAGTCACAGCTCCTTTTTGCTTATGACGGCAGAAAACTACGGTACAGTACCTGTAATTCTATTGTACAATAATTTAAAAACGCATAGGGCGTACAAGTTAATAAATAAGTTCATTTTGATCAAATTAATAATTAAATATATTTAACGGAATAAAGAATAAAAAAAGCTTTCTCTTATCGTGAGGAATTACAACGAATTGATTGATACATAAAATTGTCCAATATATTATGTAGCCTTTTAACGTCACGTGGTGCGTGGTGGGCCGGACTGGGAGAGATCGGTTGAGAGAGGCCCTTTAACCTCTCCAGCCGGACTCTTTCAACTCATTGTCTTGCACCCAGTTGGAAGGAAGAATTCATACGTCCGCCACTCCCGCACACACTGATCTCAGATTCCTACCCAACCTTCACACCATTTTCCTTCCCAAAACTTCCTCTCCTTCCTTTCTTTAAAAAGGCCCTCCACCCAACATCCCTAAAGATTAAATAGGCCCTTAGGGAATATATTTTCCTCAGAGCCTCCTAAGTGAAGTTGATGTAAAAAAATATAATAAATATCTATAAATCGGAGACATTGCCCTAAATTGCTCAAATGAAAACTCGCGCAAGTTTTTTTTTAAAGAAAGACAAATATTGCCGGGTTACGAATAACCTGACAATATTTAAAAATCTCCTACTGCCACCACAGTACGTGGAAAATATTTTGCTTGTGTCGTGACGGAGGACTTAGCCAGTTGAGGTATCAAACACGGGACGCCTGGGAGTGACCCAAATGCGATGCCATCTCAGCCACTGACCGGTCTACATTCACAGATTGCAGGATGTAAGTTTTGACATGGTTAAGTAACTAGGTAGTGACTATTTCGAGATTCGAAAGATTTAATGTTATTGCTTACCATCATTGAAAGATTAGAGTATGCTATACATGGATGCTTACCTATTTATATAATCGATTAAAAATTAAAGAAATGTTTTTCTTCTTCTTTGTGTGCCGTATCAGGTCCCGGTGAGAATGTCTCTCTATCTTGCGCTGCCCGGAAGAGCTCCTCCACACTTCTAATGCTGGTCCACTCTCGTATATTACGCAGCCAAGACATTTGTCTCCTACCAGGCCCTCGGCGACCCTCTATCTTGCCTTTCAATATCAAATGGAGCAAGTGATACTTCTCCCCTCGAAGTATATGACCCAGATATGAAATTTTCCTAATTTTTATTAATGTAAGCAGTTCTCTATCTGCTCTAGCCCGCCTGAGAATTTCTGTGTTGGTGATCATGTCGGTCCATGGGACCTTGAGCATTCTCTGGTGAAGCCACATTTCAAAAGCCTCTAACCTGTTCATGGTATTTACTTTCAAGGTCCACGTTTCACATCCATAGAGCAAGACCGACCACACATAACATTTTAGCATTCTCTGCCTTAGTTTTAAGCTGATATTGTCATTGCAGAAGAGGGATTTCATTTTAATGAACGCAGTTCTTGCTGCTTCAATTCTGCATCTAACCTCCACATCTCGGTCAAGAGTCTCCGTGAGAATACTGCCGAGGTATCTAAATCACTGATTCAGAGTGATCTAGTCGTCCAAATGTCATCCATTTAGTTTTATTGACGTTGATTGTTAGGCCCAGTCGCTCACCAGCATTATTAACAAGATTTAATAGGTCTTGGAGGTCATCGATACAGTCAGCTAGTAATACAGTATCATCTGCGTATCTTATGTTATTAATGACAACTCCGTTGATCTTCAGACCCTTCTCAGTATTACTTAGGGCTCTTTTAAAGACATAGTTGGAATAGAGATTAAACAATAGTGGCGACAGGATACAGCCTTGTCGTACTCCACGCTGAATGGCAATTGCATTAGATCTCTCATTCTCAAATGTTTTTAAAACTGATTAATATCAACGGTAAAATCTCACATCATAAAGAAAATAACAAATGTAATAGATTTGAAACATATTTTTCAATGGAATGCCAAATCGGTGGTCCATTGTGAAAGTTTAATGCAAAATCCTAGACTCAGGCCTGTGTACCTTTACTACAAACATCCAGAGACCTTTCTACACAGTAACTAGGGAAGGGGGTTCAGTAGGGGTCGCACTTAGTCATTGGGGTCGCTATCAACACTGAATTGATAATTTTGCCAGTGATCTATTTAGTACGCGAATCAAGTGGGATTTAATGGTTTACTTTTGTCAGCGTAGCAGGCTCCGTCCCTAAACTTTCATTATTAGTTATCAGTTAAATAGTTATGAGCTCGAAATAGTTCTTCATGAAATAAGGATTTCTATGGAATAAATTATTATTTTGTCTTTAAATAAATTATCAAAGTAAGAGAAGAAATAAAGGGAAAATTTCGATTGTAAATAATAATCAGTTAAGGGTTCGATGCGTTTTTGAAAAGGATATGAATAAATCGAAATATTAACAAGGGTGCATGAATTTTCACTGCTTTGCTCAATGTAATTTATAATTTTAAATTATTTGTAAAAATCTCTTTGTATATTATAAAGAACCATTTACGAAATTTCACCTTAGCTTAATTATTTTTCATTTTTGATATTGTATTAGTGTATTTATATTTTATTATTACAAATTAAACACATTGTTTAATGCCAGTGGCGTACGAGCGCTGCACTTTCTTAATTTAATATATTATGTTACGGGAGTACAGTGCATTATGTAGGCTTGGCCTGTTTTACGAATATTAAAGTTTTTATTTTATTTTAAGAAAATTCTTTTTTTTTTACTTACTTTAACCTTTTTATTTTATTTGGTGTGTACCTGAAAAATGTTTTATGTCTGTTTTAAATAGTGATTTCTTATGATTTTTTTTCCTTTATTTTTTCCCATTATACATTTCAAAAGTAATTTTTACACATTTTCTAAATGTATATAACATAACACAAGATAAAAATAATGTAAAAAAGTAAAAAATATATATAAGACAAAAGTAGATAATGGGAACCCACTAAGGCACTGCCTGTGCGTGGGTAATATTAACTAAAGTGCTAAATTACACCAATAAATTGGCAGTACAAGTAAAAAATGTAATTTTAAAAATTAAAGATTAAAAATATAGGTAATGTATCTTTGAAAATATAGTAATTAATTGATAAAGTTTTCAGTGTTTAATACTGTTGAAAAATTGAAATTAATTGTAAATTGTGCCCTAATGCCCCTTTCTCTCTTCCCACTCCAATCTTTCCATTGACACCGTTAAGTCTATTGTTATAATTAGTTTTAAGTAAACCACAATGAAGTGAGCCTCGCACACGAAACATGTCAGTTTTTTTTATAAACAATGTGGTTAAAACCAAGAAATCTATTAATTTTGAATTAACAATAATTGTTGATAATTTTTTTCCCAACTAATTAGAGGGGGAATTATTATTAAACTAAATTCGATAACTTTTTAGTTTGATGCTATTAGTATTCCTGTAGTGCGCATGTAACTACGAAAAGGCGAAACAAGTTGCAAAAGATTTGCAAAAGCCTAACGTCGTATATTGCACTTCAAGGCTAATTATCCTACGTTACATGAAGGAGATAATAGGTACAAAGGCTGGAAAGTCAATCTTTATGCAAAGGAACCAATTAGCTATAATACCCGGGGATTTATAGTTTCTTTCTCATTCTGATAACTTATTTTTTATGGTCATGTTTTTGTTTAGCTTAGAGTAGCAATATCGGATTTTTCTTTTAAATTCCGGCCAGCGATTTCCAAGGGGAAACAGGGGGCGTTGAAGGGGGGTTTGAGGGTAGCCGGTCTAATGAAAAACGGTAAACCAAGAGATATTTTCACTTGAGCGAGGGGCTGCGTCGTGGACCATTGCAAAAATCTTAAGTATGAATCATTAATGTAATGAGTTAATATTCTTTATTTTCCATGAACCTGTTTTATCTTACAACTACCGCTTGATTTTCAGGTTTTATGACAATGCGCTCTCAACCTATACGGGATCTTCAATTTGGTGAGCCTAACAAGTTTACGACACTCTACTTTGGTATTTTTATTCAGACCATGTATGACAAGACTCAAATCCTATGCCGTGCACCGGTCTAAAGATTAAATATGGGTTATTTAAATAATTCTTCAAATTTTTTAAAGTTAATTTTCACGCTCTGTTAAAGTTCTGTAATTATTTCAGTTTTGTGAAGCAACTGGCCTGTAATGATATAATAACAGAACTTGAATAGTAATGATATAATAACAGAACTTACACCGAACAAAAAAAATTTGAATAGTTAAATTTTTTTTAATTGTTAATTTTTTTTAAACAACCGGTCCTAAGTCTCTCAGCTGTAGGGTAAAAGCCAGATAGTTGCAAAACTTTTCAAAAAAACTCTATTATTAAAAAAATGTACTTTCTAAGAATAATGCAACTTGTTTATTAAAATGCAGGTCTTTAATATTTACCGTATTTTTGTAAACATCATTAATATAGGTTTTGAGTAAATTCTGTTTTATTTGACCTCTCAAAAGGGGGATAGTTGCCTACTGTAGCGGATAGTAGCCAAACGTTAAAAATGCTTCAGGGGATAGATGCCTTACTATGAATTTTTTAGATAGAAACAAATTTATATCATTTTAAGTAATCAATCTTTATTATTTATTGAGATTCTGTATTAACTACTAATCAAAATATTAATCAACATTATCCAATAGTATTAAGTTTTAACGTTTTAAACTATAAAAATACAACAAAAATAGCCTCTAAACTTTAAGTTACGTAAGTTATTAGTAAAATATCATTATTTTTCTTAAAGATAGAATAATATGGCAATTAACATTGGGATTGGCATTAATTATTTATCAAAAAAAGCCAGGGTTTTCAACTTTCCACATCTCATGCAATGGTTTTCGAATATTGTACAAGTTTTATGCAACCACATTCGACACATCTCACATTGAATGCAAGCTGATTTCGATTTAATAAAATTGTAATTCTCAAAACATTCTGCGCAATAAACATCAACAATTTTTTTTTTATAAGTATTAACATTTTTCACTTTTAATAATTCAAGATTCCCCTAGAGCGACTATCCGCAAAAATAAATTGGGCGACTATCCTTCTTGATACGGATTCTTGCCCTTTTTATTTGAGAATTAAATAAAAACTATTCAACAATAAAACGTAATAAACAGTGTAAATTAAACTCTAATGCACGCATTGAAACAAAAAGTTGACCAAACTTAATGCGACACCCGTCAAAATTTCGTCGCGAAATGTTTTCGTTCACACAAACAAAACGCGTGCGCCTACTCTAATTGTTTACATGTCACTGAGGCCTGCGAGAGGGGCCCTTCTAATTATAGTAAAGCGCTAATGCCACCAACATCCCTAACATAGTGTATTCAAAACCGGGGCATGTATCCCGCAGGGGAAAGTATCCAGTTTTTACCCTATAGTAAATCCATTGTAAGTATTATTAAACTTTTTGCGTTTTTTTTTTTTTACAGTGAATACCGCACAAGAATCTCAACTGCTCCCATCTGGAGCCAGTGAGACTATGGCATCCCCAATTGGGGTATGTTGTGAGGCTGAAGGTAGTGGGGAGGGGAAGGAGGTGGGGAAGAGGAAAGTTGTGAAGTACCTGGCTATTCAGATCTGGTCACCAAACACGGCTAAAGCCATTTTTAAGCAACGTTTCAATTCTGAATGGTGGTCTTACACCAGGGTGATACTGATAGTATCTTCCACTCTGGAACATGCTGCAAATATACTATATATTATTTTTAATGAATTAATTCTGAAATAACACAAATTAATCAAATAAAATTTATTTGCGCATGCCGGATTCGAACCCGCGACCTCCGTATTGTGAGTCAAGAGTCTTAACCACTGGACTACGGAGGTCTTATTAGGTATACAGAATTACACATATTATTCCACACCAAAACATAGATAATGGCATGGAATCTGGAAAACTCGAAGCAGATGGTGCTGGTGTGATTGGATGTCATTTGCAAAATGTAACAGCTAATTGATACGATTTTAAAGATATTGATAATTGATATTTTGATTGTATTAAAAAAAAAAACAAAAGAAAAAAAAACAATTAAAAACTTATGTCCAGACGATATCTTGAATCATAAAGGCACGATACAACATTGAGTCATTTCAATCACTATTATTAATAGACTTTAAAAAAATAATTTCACCATTGCATATGAATAATGGCTGACATGATATCCAACTACACCAGCGCCAACGGCTGATTCGAAAGTTTCAGATTTCTTGCCATTAACAATTATAACAAGCTAATTTTACCCACTGAAGGTTAAAAATCATTTTCAAGCATTTTCCACACATTCATTTGTGAAGCAAGTCTGTTGCTATTCACAACAACGTTTCAACAGTTTTAACCATCATCCCGGCTCGTTTCAGGTTCAAGTTTCAGGCGGATAAATTCCCGGGTGGGCCATTTGATATGCGAGAAAGGTGCACTGTAATGTTATTACGGGAGACGTATACCTTCCCGCATACCTTCACCTTCTTCTTCTCTATAGCCTTGTTACATATTCCACTTCTTCTCTGAGGGTTTCTGCAACTCAAAATGCAGAGACGAATTGTTTCAAATAATTAACAATTTTAATTCTTTTTGGCAAACTTGAACATTTATTTAAACGGAAAAAATTCCGAGAATATGCTCCCTGTGCAACTTAACGAGTTAAACATAAAAAAACATCTAAGAACGCAAACTACTTGCAGCACATCGTTTCTGCGGGGAAAGCCTGCAGAATTGTTTCCCTCCCCTCTGTCCACTTGTCCCCTCAGCACTTAATGTTGGTAATCAACCGCAGCGACAAAAGTCTTCCCGTAAATTTATAAATTGCATATAAAAACACATCGCAAGATTTCTTTAGAAATTATTTATATTCGTAGTGAAATCATTCAAAAACATAGTGAACCACGCGCAGAGAAGTCATCTCGCATTTCAGAGAACCAATTTGCAGAGAATTCATCCCAGACTTTATTTTCATTACAAATACAGTTTAATGTCATTGTAAAAACACAGAAACCATTTTGCCGTGTACGTATAAACCACAAGTCGAAACATAATTTGTCCCATCGAAATTAAGCTGGCACACTTACACAACCACTCTTCTAAATAAATTATGACATAAATTTCAGGTATTATATTTACACACGTGTGTAAATATAATATGTTAACTAAGCCAACACAACAAAACTAAATATTGAATGAACCAGATAGTACACATTACGAGTGACCGACACAAAGGAGTAAACATCTCAGAAACTTCTCAAGAATTATTCACATTATTTAATCTCACCGTAGACGCTTATTCCGACCCTGGCGATAAAGCATTTCTCCCCGGTTCGGTTAGAGGTTTCCCATAAATCCTTTGCAGAGCAGGCGCTGGGTTGGGAATGTGGCCGGCGTAGCACCGGGCGCGAGTTTAAGGAGGCGTGAGGAATTTACCCCGACATTAATTTATCTGTTGATACAGGAATTAGGTGGTTTGGTGAAAGGCGTTATTTAAGTAATACTGAGTAGGAGAAATTAAATCTATTAGGAAGTATTATGAGTTTACTATATACAACTGATTTTTCTGTCTCCAGATTTTCCATTGAGTTTCGCTAATGTTGTCTTTAATTACTAAACTGTTATTATTTATTTTTAATTCGCATCCGGTTTCAAAACGTGTCCGCGATATTCGCTAGCATTTAAAAAAAAACAGCTTTAATTTATACAAGTACAGAAATAATAGGATATTGTTGGGTACTGGGGGTGGAGATATGAGGGTAAAAGATTGGGAGTCAAAATAAGGTCACATGGTTAGCAAAGGTGATTTCTTAAAATGTCTATAAATTAGCCAAGAAATAAAAAAAGGTAATGAATTTAGAGAAAAATGTTTTTTAACTGTCAAACGTCTTATGTATACATATATATGTATACTTATTAATAATTTTAAAAATATCTTTTTTTGGACATCACTTTAATGAGTATTTAAACCAAGCGGTTCCTGTTCACCCTTAATCTTCCTCAGGGTTTAAAAAAACATATTAAAGTTATTAGAATCACACAGGAAACGTGGAAGAGGGAGAGAGAACATCAACTTTGATATGTAAGATAGTTCGAGTAGATGGAAGGCGAAGGGGTTAAAATTGGGTTACTAGTATAATCTATATTTTTTAATTTCATAAATGTATTGTTTTCTAGAGCTTCTCGTTTATTCAGACATATTACCTATCCAATTTCTATAAAGTACATCTATACCCGAAGATTTCTGAAATGTGATTTCTGATAAAGATCTCAATTTTCGACACTCAGTTCTCTAATCTAAATTTTCTACACCCCGTCGCTCGTAGATGTGAGAGATTGGGTAAGAGGGGCTTAGATCCTCCCCCTTAAAGTTGATGTTCGCTCTCCCTCTTCCGTTTTATAATGTATGCAATTCTAATAATCTGTTTTATTTTAAATTTTAACTTTTATGAGTAAAACCTCAAATTGTAATATTTAAATAAATGACATAAAGATAGTTGCCAATAATATACACGTTAAAGAAAATGAAGAAAATGTAGATGGTTCTTAGTCGAAGTATGGTACAGTTAAACATGATCGAATTTCATATAGACACCGTGGCGCAGTGGTTAGCGCGTTTGCCCGGAAAGCAAGAGGTCCTGGGTTCGAGTCCCAGAGTTGTCAATATGTTTTTTCTGATTTTTCTGTTTCCAGATTTTCGATTGAGTTTGACTTATATTGTCTTCATTTATTTATCTAATAATCTATGTTTTCTAATAATTTTCGTTTGTTTTTATGACGCCTAAGGAAGGTTAGTTATTTTTATGTTTGCTCAATAAAGTGGTGACCAATCAATTGTATTATTTAAATCATAATTGCGAGGAAAGACGGCAATTCCTGTGATCTGCGAAAGTTTTAAATATGTATTTATTTTTAACCCACGAAGTATTTTGAAATCCGATTTTTATATTTCCAATGTAATATTTATGTTCTTGCATAATTTAGTGACACAAAGCAGTTTTAGTGGAAAAATTTATTTTTTGTTCCATTATTACACACAAAGTCTCACCTAAAACTTAGCGCTAGTGCTCTCCGCGCGATTCATGCTTTGGGCGCCTCCTGGAGAGGCACTTTAACTCTCTTTGTTTTCCTAAAGGGTTAATTTAATGAGTAAACTCACGGACGGCCAGAAGGAAGGGCGAAAGTGAGCTTTTGTTGATCCAAACGAGAAAGAAACGCTTGGAATTTACTTGTTCTTCTTTTTGCTCTCTTTTATACTTGTAGTTGGTGGATCCGACGAGCTTTTACAGCGTTGTTAGTGAGTTGGCTTGTGCCATGAACAAATCACTGCAAAACTTTAAATCGCTGAAAGCAAAGAATTAAATTGATTTGAAAAATAGCATATCCTACTTCTGCATGGGTCCTCTTAATATAAAAATGCATTACTTTAATGTTTTTTCTATCAATTATTGGTGCATGCGTGAAGTGATTTAATTTTTATTTTTTTATATTACCTATATGGCCTTGGGGAAAATAATTACCCTAAGGGCCTTAAGTCACCTTTGGAGATGCTACGTGGAGGATATTATAGGAAAGAAAAGAGAGGAAATTCTGGGAAAGAAAAGAGTATGAGAGGTGGGTAGGAATCCAGGAAGTGTGACCAGGAGTGACGGACGTATGGATCCATCCCTCCCACTGCACTGTGGTGAATAGCGGGAGAAATCAGGTCTCCTTAAACCACTCTCTCGATCCTGTATATCACGCAGTTGGTGGGTAGACGCATTCGCCGTCGAAACCTGGACAAACCTCACTCTATGAAGCCGGGTACCCCTATTAAGTCAGCAAACGTAGTGAACCACTGAGGGTCACCCTTGGATCGGATGTTGGTTACCCAATAAATGGTTTCCGGGGTGGCGGTACCCATACCCATACAATTACAAACAAACTTTACAAAAACTCTTCTTGTTTATCGTTATAATAGGTAATAATAACAAAATTACTTTAACGGCTTATACTTTGGTTTATTTTTAATTTGATTGTAATTAGATACTCTGTTGTATTATCGAACTCATTTGTCCTCTCCGTAATAGTTTACTGAAGTAGGTATCTGACATTATTTGTTTTAACCTGAAATGTTCTATGGTAGCAGTATAAAGTATTTTGTCTTCTGATATTGAATTTTGCAGAAATTCTGACGATAATGTAATTGGTCAAAATTGAATCGTTTTGAATATTAATTTTAGTGTGGTTCAAGTCGGTAGTGCGTATTTTGTTTGAAATCAACTTCGCTATGTATTCAACACATATAAATTGCACATATATTAAGAACCCATACATTATTATTATTTGATATATACATATATTATGCTATCTGCAGCTCTAAAACTGTTTTTTTCTCTTTATTGTATAATGCTATACTTTTTACTTACCAGCATTACTTCTATGTACCATGTGAAAAGTTTTATTTGTCATCTAAACACACCTGTACGCACTAAAATATAAAAAAATGTAAAAGCCCATAAGGGCGTTAATGATAAATAAATTACCAAATATTCCTGCCTTTTCGAAATATCACGCTTTTTCTGAATATACAGGGTGTCCGGGGGTAAAGTGCATTAACTTCGGGAGGTCATTCTACATGATAGTTCCTACGAGTAAAAAGATAAATAACTTTTTTCAAAATTTCAACTTTTAGCGATAGTTTTGAGGTAAAAAGATCAAATTAGTCCGGCGTGTGCGGCCAGATTTATTACTTTCCATCGTTACGATACGGGCTAATCACAATCGAGTCGGGGCCCGGCAGGCTCTCAGCAAGTAAGATCGTACCTCACACTAAGGATTTTTAGTAGGTTCGTCTTTTTGTATGGGAAAAAAAAGTTGGAATTTCGGAAAAAGTTTTTAATCTTTTTAACTCCTACCATCGTGTTTCTACACGATGTTAATTAACTTTACCCCCGAACACCCTGTAAAAATTATATTAAATAATATCTATTAAACGTAGAGTTTTAGAGAGATTATTAAAAAGTCCATTTTTAATCGTGTCATTAAAACACATTGTCATTTGGTATTAATGTTTAGTGCTAACACTGCTGACGTCAGTGCTCACCATAATTTGCCAGTCGTTGTATTGAAATGTATGACACAAACATTTCATGTCATTCGTTATTTGCATACTGTTTATAGAGATTTAGTTGTTTTATTTATTGAAACTTTATTTAGGCCTAAATAATTTAGTATCAAAAAAGGTATCTATATTAGTTTATCTCTATTATTTAAAATATTCAAAAACTTTAAACTGTACAAAACAATCGTTATGCTGCTTCCACGGCCAAGCATTCGAACTACGAATTCCAAAATGGCGGACGTCGAACAGCTGATCCGGCGTATCTAATGCCTACCGCCCGCAGTTGCCTACCGATTCTTCGGTTTCCGTAATAATTACTTTGATTCGCGAAGCTAAAAAAAGTAATAATTTCAAACAATTTTTTACCACTCTCCGATTGAAAAATATAATAAATAAATAATTCCATCTAAATAATGTTTTAACTTATCGAATAGTTTCGTAGATTCTTCCATATAACTGTCATACAAAATTACAACGACTGTTGAAAATAAAAAAAAAATCTTTTGGTAAGTGATGATGTCACGCGATTCACCATACATACGGTGGTTTTCGGGGGATCTTGAAAAATTAAAACTTTGACAATTATTTCAACTATTAAAACTAACTCTGAAAATAAAAATAAGTATGCAGTTATTTAAGTTAGAAGGTCATCATTCATTTAAAAAAATTGGACTGGAGTTCCTTATTACGCATAATTTGTGTTAGTTCTTTAAAAATTTAAAGGTAAATTATTTTAAAACTAAACACATCAAGAAACTTGCGCAGTTCATAACAGAAAGTTGTGTACATCAAATCCAATGTTATCAACGTAGGAAGTGTAAAATTTCCGTAATACTTGTCTTACTCGGAAATTTAATTTGATATGTGCTTCAGCAAGGATGAACAACTAATTTCATAAAGTTGATCGTTACTTTCGCTTGGCTTGAAAAACGGCTGATTGTTGATATGAAACCGGGCAGAAAACACAGCGCCAGCTTCTCTCATTAAAAATACACTCAAATTACATAAGGCTAGGAAATTAATAACGAGATAGATATAATAATTATAGCAGCTCTTCATTTGGCATAATATTATGAAAATATATTCCTCATCAAGTACAAGTGCGTGTAAGCTAAACCTTACACGTGTTGATATGTAATAAGTCGAGCATTGTGTGTTTTCTCCCAGACTTCAGCACTCATTAAATTTCCCTTTGCCTAATGAAAAACAGTAGATGCATGTTACTCCGTATATTTAACGTTTTGCCTACGCTACGAGTAATGTTAAATGAAATTATTGCAGGAATATTATAATATATATCCTGTATCTCCACCCACAAGCATTTAGTATAATTTTACGAAGAAAACTTTGAAGGAAATGCTTCGCCCAGTTTGATATTATTATTTTTGTGTTTTATTTATGTCTCCAATGATATAAAGTTATATTTGTCATTGTACTTACGTCTCTGAATTATCCTTATTCTCATTTTTTTCAATTTTAGATGGTGGTGTATGTACCGCCGCCCCAGGAACCATTTATTAGATAACCAACACCTCTGCCACAGGTCGTCCCAAGTGGTTCACTCCGTTTGGTGACTTAGCTGGGGTCCCCAGGTTCATGGGGTGAGATTTTTCCAAGTCTTGGCGGTGGATGCATCCTCTCACTAACTGCGTGGAAGGCCGGATCGGGAAAGACTGGTTGAGGGAGACTATTTAACCTCCTCAGCTCTGCAATACTAAAAGAGCGTCGTGACTCTCTTGGAATATCACCTTGAACCGCATTGGGAAGGTTGAACACACTGACTACCAGATTCCTACCCACTCCTAAAACTCTCTTCCTTCCCAGAAGTTCCTCTCCTTCATTTTCTAAAAGACAGAATCCCTAAATATGACATAGGCCCTGAGGGAAATAATTTTTCTCATGGACCTCCTATGTAGGGCTGATGTAAAAAAAATCGTAAAACAGAAAATGTATTCGATATGTGTAGAAGCAAAAATTCTCGAAGAGCGTCGGTAAAATTTGTCAAATGTAATTTTGTTTAAAATTTTTAGGACATTGAAAATTATATCCTGGCAGTAACATCGTTAAATTTCGATACTGACCAATGAACTTTGATAAACTAAAAAAAGAAACAAAATTCATGCCAAAGTTTCATTTAGATACTCCATTCTCAATTCTATTTCATTACTTCCGTTATCATGCATTTTCATACAGTCATCATGCACGAGTACTTTTTTTTTACTAATCAATTTTTTTGTAACATAAGATAGGTAGATATATTATTTTGATTATCGCTATAGAACATGGTTTCCCAACCAGTGGTCCGCAAGAGGCTAGAAGATGCTCCGCGATGGTCCACCGGTCAATAAGCCAGCCAGCGCGCGGACAGTCCCTGGTCGAGAAGTCTGAATAAAACAATAGGGACAATATTCAGTTTATCATTATTGTACTATTCCGTTTCACCCCACCCCATCCTACTCCGTTGTGGTAAATATTCTAGAACTAGAACTTCTAGGCTAGAACCCGTCCCACCCTATCCCATTCCGCCCCTTTCGTTGTGGTAAATATTCTACTAGAACCCGTCCTACCCCTATCCGTCCCGGGTACCACCCGTGCTAGCCTACGTCACTGACCACAAGCAGTGGCTTAGGCCAGCATGGGTGGCACGGTGGTACCTGGGACGGATAGGACGGGCAACGTGGTGGTACGTCACACCCCCCCCCCCCATTAAAGTTTACAAACACAAATTTCAAAAAATTGGTCCGTCCTGGTGGGGAGGGGGGGTGGCTAGAGAATTGTGCTCTTGTGCTCTTGGGGGGTGAAATGCGCCACCCCCCTCGCTATGCCACTGCTTGTGGTCCCTGTCGAAAAAATAAATGTACAAGTGGTCCCGGGTCAGAAAAAGGTTGGGAACCACTGCTATAGAATAATGATAAAATGAATAGAAGATGACATGTTATTTTATGTCTTCTTGTTAGTTCATAATATTTTTTCTGCAAATTTCCTCTATTGTGGTTATTTTTTATTATTTTGTATTTACATTATTAACTTTTAGAAAATCATCATGGTCTTCCATTGTCTTCTTCAATTTGTGTTCCTTCTATTCAGTTGTGAAATTATTAACCTCGATACAGACAAACCTTAATGAGGTTAATAATTGTACAGAAAACATTAAAAGGAATCAAAAGGCAAAAATAAAAAAATTTCAACTGTTCAACGAGAAACAAATAATGTTCTCTAAACAATTCTCTAAAAGACTTATCTATTTATTTAACTATTACTTCCACATGTCCATATAGAGTATATGTACCTACCAAACAGATGGAAACAACAGATCATCCTCTTTTTTGATGGCGTGATGTTTATTTAGTCGGTAAGGCGTTCTGAAAAATAATACATTACCTTATTTTAAAGGGCTTCCGATACTTGGGTAGGTAGGTCCTATTTTAATGATTGAAGACCATCTAGCATAAAAAGGTCTTGCAAACAGAATTCCATTACGTAATTACATCACACTGGGGCAGGGCTAATCAGGTAAGTTCCTACCCATTGAACTTTTTGATGTTAAAAACTGAATTATTTAATTTAAAAAGATGTAAATGAGCATCTTTTTAATTATATTTGGAAAATGTTAAAATTTTTCAATTTAAATACTTTGCCAAGACGTTTGATGTTTTGTTGCTACTTGTTATGTAAATCTTGACACCGTTTACTTTGAAAACGGTGTCGGTGCCACTGTAGATTTTCGGAATACCTGTGCATGATAATTCTCTGTTGTACCGTTGAAATGTTTTATGAATAAAATTTTAATTTTGAAAAAATATAGTTGATATTTCGAACATCACATTTTATTGGGTTTCCCCCTTGTATCGTTCTTATAAAAATAAGAAATAAAAAGAAAGAGAATAAAAACAAACAAAAAACAATTCCTAAATTTCACAAACAACACCGCTACTTACATATCTACATAATATATAACAGACAATTTAATTGATCTATTTATTTTGTTGATTTTTAATAAGTAA
Source organism: Limnephilus rhombicus (assembly GCA_929108145.2). Lineage (NCBI taxonomy): Eukaryota > Metazoa > Arthropoda > Insecta > Trichoptera > Limnephilidae > Limnephilus > Limnephilus rhombicus. The sequence continues at coordinate 38,645,250 of OV815271.1, read as the reverse complement.
AACATCAAATTGTAATATGTTTGTGTTAGTGGAAATCTCTCAGATGGTTCTCAAAATAAACGTCAATCTGTGGTCCTAATAAGTTTTACGTCACAAGTAATAATCATTTCCGCGGGGGTTCCTCAAGATCCCCATTTAGGGCCCCTTTACTTTGTTCCACAATGACTTCAAACATTTCATCAGTCATTCTCATTACATTATATACATTGACGGTATGAAAATATACGAATGCAGTAGCTCAGCAGATGATTGCAAAAAATTACAAGAAGATATTAATAGAATTAATTAATTTAAAATAAAACAATAACTTTGTGAACATCACTTTTTTTATTTTATTTGTAGCTTCATCAGGGCATTATAATACTCTACTAACATTAGGTTACATGTGTGTTATAATATATAATTTACCAAAAATGGGTTGGACTCGTCGAGTGAAGGAGGAATAAGGCATAGATGGAGAATTGAGAAGGGAACGGACGTGTTCTTTATCAATAGGGAACAATCTTAGTATGGGACTTTTATTTAAATTTAGTTGGTTATTAACTACCTTACTATTAGTGTTTATGGCTTTCCTAAGTTCTAGTGCCTCTAAATTGTCCAACCTTACACCGATATTGTTTTTATGAATAAGTTTGGCTCCGGAGTTTTCGTCAAATTTATGGTCTTTTTCGATCAAGTGGTTTGCAAATTTTGAAAATCCGGAGCTGTGTAAACATCTAAGATGTTCTTTGACACGAGTGTTTATGTTGTGTTTGTTTATTTTAAATTAATAATTTCACATCACAAAGTATCCGTTTCATATGAACAAAAAAAAAGAATTAATTAATATTATATAGCAAGTCAAATAATTCTAAACCTAAATCGATGTAAAACAATAACATTTAACGTAAACGTCACCCACCCAATCATTCAAACTTACAATCTGAACCATGTTCCTCTTCAACGAGTAGAAAAGATCAGAGATCTCTGAAAAAGCTTACAAAAAATGGGCAACATTCTATGCATCACGAAACCATTCAATAAACCTTTTACACTTGATCTACTACATAAGGCATTTGTTAGATCTCATCTTGAATTTGCATCTTCTATCACTTTTAATCCTCAACACCAAACCTCTATGAACGGAATTGAAAATACTCTAACAAAATTTTTGAAACACCTGTCGCATTATTTTGAAAATCATCATTATAACCCAATTGCTCTATACAAATGGAGAAAAAATTTATCTGTGAACTTCCTTATTGACTCACTAGCCCTATTTGAAAGGATTGCATTTCGTTGCCCTGAACGCGTTTGCCCAGATCAAATACATTTTCCATACACTACAGATCAAATACATTATTATATATACAACATTTCAAATCGAAATACGCACAAAACTCCTTGCTCGGACGTTTCTGCAAATCTTACGATGCCCTAAGAGATATTGACATTTTCCGCTGTACTCTAGAAAAGTTTAAATTCAAATTAACCTTACAATGTACTTAAAACAAAATTATTATTTTTATTTTGTTTATTTTAATCATTTTTACTTGTGCTGTGTACTTTTAACTTTCTTACTTCGTGACATATAAAAATACAAAATATATCATAAATGGAACTAAACTGGTTTATATTAAACGTACAATGCTTTTATATATTACCTACTATAATATGTTTCCCAAATAAACACAAATAAAAAATAAATTTTAAAAATTATTTTATCGTAATATTAAATGATAATTGGCTCCAGACATTTGGGAGCAGTTGGGACTCTTGTGCGCTATTAACATAAATAACTAAAATAAAACGATTGTTTTGGAAGCAAAATTTTTGCATTTAAGTATATTTAGGAATTTTCTTACAGAAACAGCAAGAGTAATTTAAGTAAACGGTCTGATGTTTACTGAAATGTGAGCACGCAAAACAAATATTCCTGTAAATCGTAATTTGTACACAAGAGCCATATTTGTTTAATTTATTGTCAAATCCCCCGAGCTTTCTCCGCCTAATCGCCACATGGGACGGATTCGTGTCGCTCGATTACAACACAAACTAGGCAAAGTCGCAGTAGACGGGTGCTTCAATACACAGTGTGTTAAGTAACGTACTTGACTTACTTTTACCAGTAATTCCTGACATCATTTGAAGTAAAAATTGTCAATGAAATTTTGGTATCCGGTGACTTTTTCATAATACTGCCACCAACTGTCCAACAACTACTATTTTTTATGTTTTTCGTAGATTAAAAAAAGATGTCGGAGTCCAAAATTTCATTTACAATTTTTACTCCAAATAATATCAGGCATCAAAGTAAGTCAAGTACGTCCCTTAACACCCTGTATAACTTACACTCCATACAGAAGAAGTATGGGCGCAAAACACGTATTTCATTATTAAAACAATTAATCCTATTTCCTATTAATATTTTAAAGGTGAAAGTTTGTATGGATGTATGTTTGTTACTCTTTCACACGAAAACTACTGAATGGACTTTAAAAATTCTTTCACTAATAGAAAGATACATTATTTGCTATATATATTGGTAAGCTCTGGCGTTATGAATTATTTATCGTACGTTTTCTGTCAATAACAAATTCGATTTATTGCAAACGTCAAAAATTGTGGCCTTGGAAATGATGTTTTTTATTTATTTTTTAATTAGGCAATTCACCCTAAAAAGACTACTTTTTTGGCGTCTATCTCTAAAAATGAATCACCGAAATGTATGTATGCGCATAAACCCAAACGACTGCAGCAAATTGGATTTTTTTTGTTCGTTATTTTGTATAAAACTAGCGTTGAGTTCTGGCATTATGAAATAATTTGTAGCACGCGAGCAGTTTGAAAACTGAATGTATCGGGAATGAATGTGTGAAATGCGAGAGGTGAGAGGGGGTAGGGAAGGAAGGGGAAAGGGGAAGGACGTAGGGGGGGGGGAAGGGGGTTGATGAGGAAGAGCGGTGTGGGGAGAGGGAATGTTGAGGAGTAGGGGGTGAGGGGAGGGGTGGGTGGAGGAAGAGGGGGAGGGAGTTGATGGGGGGAGTGGAATAGAGAGAGGGAAGGTGGTGGAGGCGGAGTGGGATGGGAGAGGGGGGGAGGAAAAGAAGGGGAAGGGGGAGGGATGGAGGAAGGTGCGGGGTGGTGGAGTGTGGAGGGTAGGGGGTAGGGGAGGGGTGGGTGGAGAAGGAGGGGGAGGGAGAGGAGGGTTGATGGATGAGTGGAGTGGGGAGAGGGAAGGTGGAGAGGGGAGGAGTGTGAGGAGGGGTGGGTGGAGGGGAAGAGGGGAGTAGGGGGTTGATGGAGGGGGAGTGGAGTGGGGAGAGGGAAGGTGGAGGAGTCTGAGTGGGAATCCCCTGATACCATGCGAGCGAAGCCGCGGGAAAAGCTAGTATTTTATAAACAAAGACATCACTATCTGCAGTATGGTTGAATTTTTGAAAAGAGATTTTTTTGTAAATATATTCAATGATTAAAAACATTGAAAAAAATTGTTTTTAGGTAGATATCAATACTTTAAACCTCTGATTTACTCTTCAAATGACTCAATTTGTAAAATGTTGCGTAGACCGACACAAAAACTTTGAAAATTTCAACACAGACATAAGAGATATAAAAACAAGCTGTTTTTTTCTTTATGATTAAGATATTAAATATGATAAAAAAATAACTAACCGATAATGGTGTTGTTATTAAATTATCTCTTGTTCGCAACAAAAATTATAGATTATTTTATTTGAATATTTTGATCAAAAAGTGGCATATACAAAAATGATTAATTTTCATTAAATTTAACTGATGCCACAAAGTAAATTTCCGATTATTGATGACGTATTCTATTCTTCAATTAATTAACACGGAATATGTTAAGGGTCCTTTTTTGTTAGATATTTATAACATTTTTAATCTTCTTAACAGCTGTAAAAGTTGCGTTGGCCTTAAATTTTAACTAACTTATTATAAATGTAAATAGTATTCTAAGACTTTTCTGCTAGACTGACAAATATTTTTTGCACGTAAATATTTATAATGAAATAACTCTTTCAGGCACTAATTATGAAACCATCGCATCGTTGAAAAAAAAATTTTTTTGCCAATTTTACAATTTCTTTTTAGTCTTCAATTTACCGTAGGTTACCTGGGTACCCAGATAGCAACTGTCCTCTGTAGTGGATATTATATATATATAAATAATTAAGATAATTATAATTTATTCTTTTCTTTTACACCATATTTGCCCAAAAATTCACCTACTTACATTACTGTAATAATTAAAAGAAAGTAAGATAGATATCACATAAGCCGGATACATCTCCGTCAGTGAATATTATGGACATCAGTAACGTCGTCAATGGAAAATAATTCACGTGGCTCGGCCATTGTATCCCCATGGCCTGTCCTCTTTACAGGGCAGATAATCAGGTGGCGATTTATCTAAAAGTACAAAAAGTATCTGTTACCAAAAATTGTTTATGTTCATTGTCAAAATCTGGAGTGTGCAAATCACACGCGGTAGAAGTTAAACCTTCAGAAAACTAAAGTAGACAAGAGCGTTAAAACTACGAAGCACTTTTTATCAATGCAAAGATGATTTTTTCCATATTTTTGTCGTCGTATTCCAGCGCACCTTTTCCTGTACATTTAGTCATCTTATAAGTATTTGTGTTTTCTTCTTCGGAGTCGCTAGATGTCACTTTCTTCTGTGCATTGCCTGTTCATTTTGAAGTGGTTTGAAGATTGGATATTGATTTTACAAAAATAAGATTTTTTTCGAATTTCGTAGGATTTTTCGTCCGCTTAATATCTGCAGAGGTTCGTCAGGCGCTTTATATCACTACACCAAAGGAGACTAGCGTGGGACTATGGAATTATCGTATTATATTGGAATCGAGTACCCGTGAATTAAATAAATATTTTATTGCTATCTCATTTTTTCGCAGGCTAAATCCGATAGATGTATGTGTTTGTATATTTTTAGTGTCGCTGGTTTCATAACTGTGCTAAGGAAGTATTCACATCAAAAACTACTGCTTATATACCCCAAAACAATTAAAACACAACAAAAATAAACACAAATACTACAGTGCAATATCAATCACCTTGATAGTCAGACGCCAATTATAAAAGATTGGTCTTCGGTGAGCAACAAGCTTTCGTGGGTGCTGTTGACAAGTCTTGGTTACCGAAGCAAATAGTTCAGCCTAGAGGACATCATACCTGTGGAACGCTCCATCTGACCCCTTCTTACTGAAATGGCATTGGATTTGCTGTCCTCTCCACAGTGTCTTATATCTGAACGGGTTAAATTCTTAATTGTGAATGAATGATGCAAAACTAATAAAAATCTGCAGACTACCTTGCTGTCCTGCTATACCTAGAGGTATCTTTTAACCTAAGCAAGCGATCATGGGTTCAATTCCCCAACATCTAATAGTGGATCGATGCGGAAGGTACAAAAAATGAGTTAAAAGATTTGAAAAATACATTTAAAAGATGTAATGATATCACAACCCCGACGCGTAAATTTACGATATAAACATTATATTGAATTCTAAACCACTGCGCAATAAATTAATGTGCGTAGTTAGGTGTCTAATCGGTAACATATTATTGAATATTTTCATTAGTAGTTAATATAATATAATATAATTAATAATAATATTTCTGAGAGAATGGGGTGACGCACGACGGTTCACTGTGTTAAGAGGGTATTACCAGAGAAAACCAGAAATACGTAATTTTAAATCAGATTTTAGACGTATTGACTCTTTTCCTCAAAAAATTATAAATGGATTTCGAAAGATTCTTCTTTTATCTAGCATTCGCATATTTTAAGTTTTGAGAAAAAAAAAATATTTTTAGTATAATAAGGTTATACCATAGGTCGTTGGCAGATTTCTTAAATTTTCAAAAAAGATTTTATATTATACCACACCCATTTCGAAACGCATATTTTAAAATTTTAATTTTAGTTTAAATAAAATCATTAAAAAATATATACGGACATGTGTAACATGACGAAAATTGGTCCGTTTGTGTATTTATTTGCACACTTACAAACTAATATATTTCAGATTGTTTTAACATTCTTATCTAACTTAGACATTATTGAAAAATGATAAATACTTATAATCAAAAAATAATTACAAAAAGTACATTATTTTAATAATTTTATCATCACGCCGTTCAGCACTTTTGGATGTAGGTATAAATGAAAGCAAATTTGAAATGAAATAAAATCGATATTGAGTTATAATTTTAAAAAGCTGGTACGGAGAATAATTAATCTATATCATTGTAACCGCCCTGCACGATCGTAAAAACAACTTTCGACGAAATGTGGATTTTCGGCCGCTGGCTAGTTAAACGTTCTTAAACAGAAATGGATTCGTTTATGAAATTAACTTAGTAAATTTAATGTACTTAATATAAACACGAGATTTATTTTATTGCGACCTTCGGGTGTTTCCATCAAAAGTGGGGCAATATTAATTTGTGTGTTATACAAAATAATAATATTTTTTTTTTCTTAATCATCTTATTTTTCTTAGATAAATCGTTTAATTTCATTATCTCTAATTATTAATTTCATGTACCTACATATTACCTACGTAAAACCGCTGGCGACCGAAAAATAACCTAATCTCTCCTATCCGATGTCTGCATTTGGTAAAAATTTGTTATTTTTGCAAAAAAATAATATTTTTAAATGTTGCAATATAAAGAATTGTATATAATTGGAGTATTATGAAAGTAATTTGGGTTTTTTATAATCAATAAAATAATCGAAAAGTAAACATTCACAACGAACATTTAATTCTCATCAGAAATTGCAAAACCAGAAGATTTATGAATGCATTAAATAAAAAACTATTTTTAAATTTAGTCCTTGGCCAAGGTAGTATATTTCACCTCAGCTCTTCTAAACATTTCACAAAATCCGAACTTATTGACAAGGATCGTATAAATAATTATATGAATATTTTGTCATTAAACCGTGATTAAAAGTAATTCTATTGAGAAACTCGTTATATTGGTTTATTTGTGTTTATTCGATATTGTCGTGTCCACAACAGTTGGGTAGATAAATTTAATATAAAAAATCGTAACGATAATACAACTATCTACCTATTATTCATTTTCAAAGAATGGAAAAATGTATTCATAATTAATACTGTCCCAAATTCATGAGATCGTGAAAGGACCCGTCTATTACTCACTCGCAAAACTTGCCAACATAGATTTGCTTTTACGGGAAAGTACCTATGAGTAGTCTGCAAGTCTCTGTGTACATTGCTACAGAGAAAGCCATACGTTTTAGTATACCTGGAGCTTTAATTTTCCGGTTACATCGCAAACCTGTTATTCGAATTGTGCCGCATAACGTGAAAGGATCTCGCCTCGATTTAATAAAAAAAATTATTGAAACCGTTAATTATGAACTGATTTCAGCAATGATATTATTATTTAGAATTTTGAAACTTAATATTCGTCGAGGAAATCCATTCAACGTGAACATGTTATTTAAAAACATTTGTAACTGTTTCCGGTCACTTATTCCGGTTTTACCTTGCAACAAACACCATCAGATGGATACAAATTCAAATATTGCAATGGTGTATCAGCAGTGTATTTACATATTTATTTTTTTATTTACTTTTTCAGGTTTTCCATAAAAAAGTTATACACCAAATTATTACGGAGAAGATTATAAAATATATGAGAAAAAAAAGGCCGAGGGGGCAGTTTCACTATGTTGAGAACTATATGTCAAAAGATAGTTACTGAACTCTCTATAGGTAACATTGAAGATGTCAATGCTCAATGCAGAATCGTTAAGCAGTTGAATTGCTCTATTTAATGGGGCATTCTGAAAGGAAGAAGTTCTCGCTTTCGGAGCATAAAAAAGTGTGAGGGATCTCCCACGAGTATACGCGTTAGGGACATATAGGTTAATCTCCTTCAACATAGGTGGATTCAGTACAGTACCGGAGATCAGCTTAAAAAAAATTAATTAGTATAAATGCAATATAAATGTAATATATAATAAGTACCATAATAAACCTAAGTACGAGTTCCCGTAGTCAATAGTGATTTGGCTGACTGAAGACAAGAAAGGGGCTTAAAAGCAGATTGTGAGATATCGACTACCTACCTACTGGTAAAGTACTGAGAAGAAAGATAAGTGTGATCAAAGCATGTTTTTTTCAATTTTTGGTTCTTTGATACAGTATATTTTATCTATAAATCTTAGATTTGCTTCAAAAAGTCTTTTCAAAACTTTTTTGTTCAATGATATTATATTCGACTATTATATTATATTGGACTTTATTTCGTCTAGACTGAAATTATTTTTAACGGAGCAGAACTTCTTATATTTCTTCTTACCCTTGAAACATTGAAACAAGCTTGTTGCCTATAAGAGAACAATAATAACTTTGTTTTGAAAGTCAAGTGGTTCAAACAGAATTAATAGCGTAATTATAATCAAAAAGGAATAAAAAAATACCTACCACGTTAGAAAATAACTACACGCAACAATAAATTTTCTAAAGAAAACGTGCGAAAGACAACCAAAAAATTTCTGACGATGATATTTTTTAATGGTTAATTAACATCACAGCGATGTTATGCAAGCTTTGCTGTAAAAAAATCCACAAGTAATTAGTTAAAATACAGCCTTTTAAATAATTCACGAAACACTTTCTGTGCTAATTCAACTACATTTGGCAGAAGGCAATGAATTTACCTAACGAGACCCCCTAATGGGAAAGGTGATTTGATATTTACATAGGCACGCTGCATACATCCTCCAGGGGGGTGGGGGCAGGTTGCTCACGTAAAACGCTGAGGGCAGAAAGCTATTCGGAATATGAATCGCAATTAAACTTAAATCGCAATAATTAAACGGAGGTATTTTACTTTGGAATTGGCAAGAGACTAGAGTTGATTAAGTCGCAGATTCTCGAAATAAGCCAAGAAGAAAGGAAAAGTTTGCACTGTATTATGTCGCTGGAAAGTTTAAACTTCGCCGTGTAGCGGATAGAATTGAAATCAATTGAAGTTAATTTACGAGTTTAAAATTGTAAATGAGAATACACTGCGAGTGCTCCAACTACCCGTGCAGTCTGGTGAATTTTAGTTGGAGATGAATTTTGAAATTGTTTTTAGTTTTACCTTAGATTTTACCCGATCGTTTCATAATTAAATTGCCGCATGAATGGAGCATCAACTTTGTACATTCATAATATTACGGCGGATTCACACAAATGTTTTTGTTCTGTTATTTTGTATTATATTTATTTTTATATGTACTCAATATGATGCAATGTTGAAAAATTTCTGCGTCTTTCAATACGTTCAAGCTGCGAGTAAAAGATAATCTAGTTTTTCCATGTTGGCTCACGAAGGTAGCGGTTTGCACAGGCCATGAAGATCTGGCAAAAAGATTTTCTTTCGTTCATGTCTATCTTTTTTTGGTCCATTGTAAATACTCGTACCCTATTCAGATGTGCACTTATACGTGCGATTATACAAGATAAAATACTGACGGTTGTCGGTACCTTGTAAGATAATATATTTTGAACAATCTACGTAGGTATAGAAATTATCGTTCGCTGTAAAGGATTATAAATTTTTTGAGGACTGTAATTATATAATATCTTATGGGTACCAAACATCGACCAACATACGTAGTCTAGATAGAGCGTGTGGATGTTAAAAATGACACCGAAACCAAAATTTCACCTTAGAGATGATGATTTCATCATCATCTGCATTATGAGATGCAAGATCTGGTATTTCTCTGGAGGTCTCATCACATACCCTAGGTATTGAAGTTTTCGGAATTTAATTGTTTTTTTTTCTTCTTTTTTTTCCTTTCTTCTTCCCATATTTTTATATATACATATTTATATATATATATACATTTGATATATACAATATTATGAAAATAATAAGAATAATGGGAACCCACTAGGACGCAGCATTTGCATGGGAAATATATTTTATTATTGTATCAAAAAATAGCAAACAGTGGGCATATAAAACTTAAAAGATGATTAAAATTTGTCTAAGCAGTTTGGACAAAATGTGTATAAATAGTGTACAGTGTAATAGTAAGTATATAGTGTAATAATAAGTGTATAGTGTAATTTGATAGTTATTATATAAAAAGTCAATACTTCCATATGAATAAATCCGGATATATTTATCCGAGACGCTCTCCAGGTTACTAAACAATTCTAAGAATGATTGTTTCCAATAAAAAGGGTAGTTGCCCATAATATGGAAAAGAATTAGTTGAAGATAATATTGTTAATTCTAAAAATTTGAAATATGAGATTGACAAATATGACGGTTTGACAGAAGGTGGCAATGGCGAAATTGGCTAATGCGCACGTCCCGGTTAGACGAGAGGTCTGGGTTCTTGTTCTCTTTCATATTTTCGTTAAGATTATTATTGTTATATTCTTCTCCAATGATGTTTTATTGTAGTTTAAGAAGAGTGTATTACTTTTTAGCCATGATGAGACATATGCAATACATTTTGTTGTCTTTGAAAAAGTTTCAAGCCAAGATTTTCCAGTTACTGTATTTGCTGTATCATCAGCGTAAGATACAATTTCACCAGGGATTACAATATTACATAAATTATTTATACTGGGTGTCCCAGAACGGTAGAGGGGTTTTGTTTTATTTGTGACATCATAAAGGAGCGGTGCGCGGATGCGGGATATGGACAGCGTCGAGCACTACTTCATGCAGATTAAGTAGCAATGAGGTCTTACCCGGGGACGCACGGTGCTTTTTGCGTGCAAGCCTATTACCGAAACGGTGATTCTATAGCCAGCGCTGAGCGTTTTTATGGTGCGGAATATCATTCTCGCAATGCACCAAGTGACGAGAGCATTAGAAAATGGATTGAATGTTCGAAAATACCGGATCAACTGTGCGAATTTTCATTTAAACGGATACGTTAATAAGCTGGATTGTCGCTACTGGGCTGAGGAGAATCTAAAATCAGAGACATCAGCGACCACGCCAAAGCCCAAAGGTCTGGTCTGCAATGTCTGCTAAAGGCATCATCGGTCCGTATTTCCACGGAGACCGATGCGGGCGAGCACTCACACCATTATTTTTTTTTAAATAATTCGCGCGTTTTTACTAATTTTCGATCAAGGTTAGAGGAGTGCCAGCAGCGTGAGGTCGTTATCTAGACACCATTATTATTTTTTTTTAATTTCCTATTCAGTGTCTGTAAAAAAACATAAAAAACCTATTTGATTTTTTATATGTTTTTATTTTATTAAACCGTCAAACACCATATTTTATACCCTTTTTGGACACCTTGTATATATTAGAAAGAGAATTGGGCAAAGCACAGTTCCCTGTGGTAGTCCGTTTTTCATCCATGTTTCTGTACTATAAAAATTTATTATTTTTGTTTCTTGTTTTCTGTCTTTGAGATAGATAGTTAGTAAGAATTTTTAGTTTATCTTTTTTGAAACCGATTTGATTAATTTTTTTAAGTAGATTGTGATTTACCGTATCAAAAGCTTTTCTTAAGTCTAGAAATATAGCTAGACTTTTGTTTGTTTTGATCAACAGATGTGTATTTTGTCAGATCGAATATTGCATCTTCAGTGCTTTGTTAACTTCTGAAGCGTATTGATTTTGGGGCAGAATTTTGTTTTGTTCTAGGTAATTCATTCCTCTATTTTTGATACATTTTTTTTAATATTTTTGAGAGGTTTGAAACTAAAGAGATAGGTCTGTAGTTGTCCATGATTTGATATTATGATGGAGATTTTAAATTTTTCTGGAAAATTTTGTTCTTTTTCATTATTCATCAGAACCATAACATCTTCATTTGTAACTCTGTCCATCCAGATTATTTTAAGTAATCTTCTGTAGATCTACATCTCGAATGCCTCAAGTCGCCTTATCAGTTCTTCGGTAAGCGTTCATGCTTCCATTCCATAAAATAATACCAAGAACACGTAGCGTCTAAGCATTCGTATTTGTAATCCAAGGTTGAGAACATGACTGCAGAACATCTTTTTCATATAGATAAAGGTTACACGAACTTGGATACGTTTTTAGATTTTCACGGCCAAAAGTATTTTCGTTATTTGTTTTTGGAGTGTTACGCCGTGTTGTACTATCTCCTTCTTTAACCAACGTTACGGATGTACTGGATCTGCCGGATCTGCCCTGATGATGGACACTGCAACGCTGTTCGAAATGTTAGCTAAAGAAGGAGGTAGCGTAACACGGCATAACACCCCAAAAACAAACAACGAAAAGTTGCACGAGCTTGCTTAATGCGGCATTTGATTTCGAGTTTGTAATACTTTGTACCTTTGTAATATTTTCGTTCTAGTCAACTGCGTTACTTTTGCTTATGAGCATGTATTTTGTTTTATTTGTATTCAGTTCTAACCAAAAATTCTCACAGGTCTTCACTATTTGATTCAGCAGAAGTTGTAGATCCTCAGTGTTACTTCCTAGATGTACCGTATCATCTGCATAACGCACCCAAAATTTAGGTTACGAAAATATTAATTAAAAAGAAAGTGCATTATTTTGCCGTCAAAAGGTCGCAAGAAGCCTTGCTTTTTATCTTTTGTTGGTCTGCAATGACGAATTTTGTTTCAGAAGATATTATGCTTGCGAGGTGAGGCCACCGATGCGACGGAATCAGATAGGGAGTATGGTTATAAAATACATACGAGTAATTTTATATGGTTATAAAATTACTCATATGTGGGTCGAATTATTCATCCGAATGTAAAACGCCATATTTAGATGCCACATCGATGGTACCAACGCAGAATATATATCAGGGATTGTAAAAGTTGCGAAAGACTAGTGAAGTCCCACCTCCCTGGTTGTGAATCATGTGACCTTCTCTTTTGCTTCGCAATACACATATTTTAGAGGAAATTCTGGCATGCTTGAATAACGAAACAACTACGGAAACTTTTGTCAGTCCTTGCGTGGCCATAGACTTAAAGGAACTTGAGTTGATCCAATGCTTACGCTGCGACCGATTGTTTTGAACAGGTAGAGTTACCAAGTTAGGGATTTGGGACAATACGTTTAAATTTCGAATGATAATCCAGAAGATTGGTCGATGACTTAATAATTTAGAATAATTTTTCAAAATTAATAAATAGATCAGAAAAATGTTTTATAAGTTTAACAGGCTAAAGGCTAATTTTATTTTTTTTTTTATTTTAATAGAGGAAGACACCGCACTTCATAACTTCAAAATCAACATCCCTAGTATGCAGCAGCCTGAAGCGTGAAGACTGTCGTGATGATAGTCAACTTCCAAAGGGAGATAGAAGAAGGAGAATGTGAATTGTCCAAACCAAGCTCATTTTAAATATTTTATAATTAGCAAGAATTACCCGAGAAAGTATTGGCAAGACCGGGTGAATCAGATATCTCATTGAGTTGGTCATTATAACAAAAGAGTAGGCATTGTGAAATTATAATGATGCATGAATGTGAAGTAAGCAAGAAGCGTTTGGTCAAGTGTGGCAATCCATTATTCATGTCGTCTTTGAAGATGTTGTGTAGGAGTCTTTTGAGGAGAAGAAGAACATGGGTCTCGAAGAGATCATGCTGTACGAGGGACGAAATACACAGGCTGATACATCATTCAACAGCCGATCTGTTGAACTCAAGAACGAGACTTAGAAGCGACCTGTTCTCACGTGACAAATGTCAATGCTACATTTGGTGTTTTAGCAGAGGTGCACGGGTTCATGGGATGAGGTTTGTCTAGGTCTTGGAGGTGGATGACCAGGACACACTAAACCCCAGATTCCTACCCATCACTTAAATCCTTTTCCTTCTCAGTACTCTACCCTGCTTCCTTTCCCTAAAAAAGACCCTCCACACAGCATCCCCAAAGATGACATATACCTTCAGGAAAATTATTATCCTCAGGGCCTCCTGTGTGTAGCTCATGTAAAAAAAAAAAACCGCATAAATATATTGGGAGCGAGTTTGGCGTGTTTCCCGACTACGCACCGGTAATACATGAGACGATGTATGAATGTGAGTGAGGTAAAGAGTGTGTGCCAAGACCGAGTTGTTTGGTGGTCCGTCCTCTCTGCCTACCCCTGCGGGGAAACGGCGTGATGGTTAGTTAGTTAGTTAGTTAGTTAGTTAGTGTTTCCCGACTACGCACCGGTAATACAAGTTTGGCGTGTTTCCCGACTACGCACCGGTAATACAAGTTTGGGGTGTTTCTCAACTACGCACCGGTAATACAAGTTTGGCGTGTTTTCCGACTACGCACCGGTAATACAAGTTTGGCGTGTTTCCCGACTACGCACCGGTAATACAAGTTTGGCGTACCTGACGCCCGTGCGCTAAATATTGCAATCTGTTTGTAAGTTCGGGGAATCTATCAAACGCACCGCCCACAGAGTGGGGGTTTTTTCAGGTATTTTGGGGCTTCAGACCAGAGGTGGTTGCCAAATTTTGATATTTTATAATATTCAGTCATAATATACATAGTTGAAACCTAGTCTTAGTACAGTATAGACTGTAGACCAGGGTGTCCCAACCAGTGGTCCGCGAGTGCTAGAAGATGGTCCGCGATGATCCGCGGGTCAATAAGCGAGCCAGAGCGCGGGCGGTCCCTAGTCGAGAAGTCTGAATAAAATAAATCGGAACAATATTCAGTTTATCATTATTGTATCTTGTGGTCAGTGATCAATACGGTATTCCGTTTCGCCCCACCCCATCATACCCCGTTCTACCCCCTTTGTGGTAAATATTCTGCTAGAACCCGTCCCAACCTCAGACACCTTGGACACGTGGCACCTGGGACGGGTAGGGCGGACAACGTCACCCCCCTCCCCCCCCCCCGAATAAAGTTGACAAACACAAATTTCGACTTCATAAAAAATTTGTCCATCCGGGGGGGGGGGGTGGCTAGAGAATTGTGCTCTTTGAAGGGAAAAACTCTGTCGGGTGCCGCCCCCCCCCCCCTGCTTGTGGTCCCTGTCGAAAAAATAAACGTACATATGGTCGGTCCCGGGTCACAAAAAGGTTGGGAACTACTGCTATGTAGACGCACATTGAAATCTCTTGAATTTGGCCGTCTACTTTTAAATTTTAATGCTTACCATTCAAAGCAGTTCGTTTTGTAGTATTTTAAGAGTCTTTTTCAATTACTCTAAACAAATTTAAGCCAGCATTCAAAATCATTATATGAAGATTTGGATTCATAATTGCAGCTCATTTAATAATCTGTTTGTACTTTACGAACAAGAGCGTCGTTAGACGAGCTAAATGAAAAATGTAAATTTCATTAAAAGTCAGACAACTTAGGTCCATGACGAAACGTGGTAATAATTTTATAGCAAACTTATACAGAACTAGCAGTTAAGAACCCGTTCCGCAGGTTTTTGGCTTTTCGTTCAGCTTCGCTCGGTTAGTGTTGATGATCATTTTATAAATCCGATAGGAATTGGTTCCAAAAATAGCCCATTCCTCGGGTCCACTGTGATTCAGTGATAGCTAGTCATCGGGACAAAGTAACCGGGACATCCAATGACGTCATACATAATATACAGCCGATACTATTATTATACTACTAGCTGGCCCGGAAAACGTTGTTCTGCCATATAAATTATTTCTAATTAATATTTTTGTTGTTAAATAAAAAAAATAACGAATGTATTGTTAGGTTGTAGGGATGGGATCTACGACAGAAAGATGAATGGAGCGCTGTAGACGATGACCGCCGATAAAAACAAAAAAAACACCAACCATTCATTTTCTCAATTCAATGTTTTTTATTAAAGTAATGGACAATATGGACATATTCATTATTTGATGTATTAAAAGTTAAATGTAGAGTGAAAAATAGTATCCAATATGTTTTTTATCGTTAAGTAGGAAAATGAAATAAAGAAAATCAATTTTAATTTCGAAGAGCAATTGAGTGTACGATATTTTTTGTCATAAAAGGACACATTCAGTGATGTTGTGCAAACGATTTACCTACGTATATTATGATTTTGGACATGCAAAATGTGTCTAAGTTGAGCACATACATACGTACGATTTTCAATTAAAAATTGTTATTTGTCGATATTCGTCTACGATTTGAATTTACTTACACATTTTTATAAAAAATTTAAATGAGTGCATTTTATGAAATGTACGTATATAATGAAATGTATCATATTCGATAACTAGGTACTTATCATTTTTAATAAACCGTTGGTAGGCGATGATGTTAACAAGCTTGCCGTGCACCAGGAATTTGTCATTACGCGGATGCTAAATGAGATTCATTAGTCATTTCCCGAGGTCATTTAAAGTTTGGATTCACATTTAATCATTTTCCCGCAGTAAAAAACAAGAATGGCGACCATTATTTTCCGAAAAGCCACGTAAGTTATAAGGTTTTCTTTAATGGTTATGAGTCGGCCATCGAAGAACTTCGAAAGGAATCTTATTAAATTTAACGATCACATCAAAATTACAAAGGAATCGACGTATATTTCTCTGAATACCGCGCAAGATTCCCTATAATATCCGGAACCAGTGGGACTATGGAATCCCCGATCTACGGCTATGTTACGTAGGCGTAAGTGGGGAAGGAAAGGAGATGAAGAAGATAATGTTTGAGAAATACTTGGTTATTCAGATCTGGTTAACAAATGCGGCTAAATCTATTTTAAGAAACCTTTCGATTTTGAAAGTTTTTCTCTTATATTGACGATACTAAGAGCTGCAACGTGGTGCAAATCTACAAATTATATGAATGTCTCTTTATTTCATTAAACGTGTTAGTATTTGAAACAGTCCATAAATTAAATGTTTACTGGGAGAATCTTCAACCGTAGCACATTATTAATAAAAACATCGTTTCGGAGTCTTGGACCTGACCATCATACCACTTATGCCATCAAACGCGTAAATGGGTAGGAATATATTATATCCCATCGAAACGGTAAAATTTCATGTTCTTCGAAATACATCAGAGGTATTTTGAACGATTGAATCAAGCATAAATATTTGAGATTAACTGAGAAGAATAATTGTTTCTCTTTTTAACGATGAACAAATAACATAACGCCGCGTTATATAAAAGATATATAAAAATACTTGTTGTAGAACGTCACGGTCAGGTCTGTCCCTCAGAGGCTCTAATGGAATATGATTTTTGTCGCTGGTCTTACGGTCTGGTGGCCATACAAAGCTTGAAGGGTTAATATCAATTTATCGAACAGAAACAAAAAATATCAAATCAAATTTTAAGAACGTTTTTTGTACTAGATTTCAAGTGTAGTGTTGTTGTTTGCTTTGCAAACCTGAAAACACTTCAAGGCAGCCAAATCTGTTTTTCAAATAAAATATATATTCTCAATTACCTACTTAAGTTTTGGGTTAAACAAACAAACAGGAGTTCAATAAATACAGCGTTCAAGATGAATAACTTTGTTTACTCGATCGGGCAAATTGGGCGCACTAAATTCCAGCAGCGCACACCCCGGTACCTCTGTAGGGTCTCCCCACTTAGGGTCTACTAAGTTGTGGCGGTATTTCTTGCGCGATGCGCCCCCCGAGGTCCCCTTAACCGATTAAGTACTCGGCGGAACACAGAAGGCACCGAAGAAGAACAATTGCCACAACTCAAGAGTATTGTTCCTGCGGACACTCTGTTGTGCTGTCCGTTGAATAAGACTGGTTTTATGGGGTAATAATATATTAATGGCATCACACATCGCTCTGCGCGGTGGCGTCCTCAAACTTGTTGAAGAGAGGTGTTTAAGTGTAAAGTGTTAAAAGTTAGAGAGATACTAAAGGGTGAAATGTTCAGGATTCTTCAAGAATATACTCTTCAAGAATTACGACTCCGGAGAAGGCAGTGCTCTCAAACTCCGGTTTTTACGTTCACACATGATATTTAGCAACAAAGACGCCCTCAAAATTCATAGAGTTTATAATGAAAGTGAAATATAATTCAAAAACTTTTTACTTGGATTTATAGAAATTTTTGACAATATTTTCAGTGGTCCGTCGTGTGTTTGATTTTTATCGTTACTCCACCTGATTTTAAAAAAGTGAATTGTTCTGAAAAATTTACCCCCAGAACATTTTTTTACTGAAAAAGAAACAGCATTGCTTTCATAATAATGTTGTGTTATTAGAACTTTGGGATCACTTTACCGTACAAAACTAAAAAAAAATTGCCTACTTTTTTTACCTTTAAATGCAAAATTTTTACAAGTAGTGTAGTGCAATTGAATGAAATTACATTAAAATTCGTAAAAAACATATCATGAATTTTTTTTTTTTTATAGTGAATACCGCACAAGAATCTCAACTGCTCCCGTCTGGAGCCAGTGAGACTATGGCATCCCCAATTGGGGTATGTTGTGTGGCTGAAGGTAGTGGGGAGGGGAAGGAGGTGGGGAAGAGGAAGGTTGGGAAGTACCTGGCTATTCAGATCTGGTCACTAAACACGGCTAAAGCCATTTTTCAAGCAACGTTTCAATTCTGAATGGTGGTCTTACACCAGGGCGATACTGACAGTATCTTCCACTCTGGAACATGGCGCAAATATACTATATATTATTTTAAATGAATTAATTGTGAAATAACACAAATTAATCAAATAAAATTTATTTACGCATGCCGGGTTCGAACCCGCGACCTCCGGATTGTGAGTCAAGAGTCTTACCCACTGGACTACGGAGGTCGTCAAATGCTTTCGTAAATATTTTTTTTTGGTGTTAAAGAGCAAAGCCTTTTTTAGGTCCACGGAAATAATAAAATCCTAGCACACATTATGTGCTCGTGTTTTTGCCTGGAAAGTCTTTGTTTATAAAATTGAAGAAGTAAAACAAAAAATTGCTCCCAGGAAAACAGCAAAGCTTTTAGAGAAATTCGCACAAACAAATCTAAAGAAATCCTGGTGCAGAGGAATGAATTTTTGGAGTAACGATTGTTATAAGATTTCGGTGAACCTGTATGAAAACAGCTCTCAGAAAATTATCACGCTTGTGGGAGATTTAGCATTTCCACTGAAAGCTAAAAAAACGACAAAAAACTCGAAATTGAAAAAGCAATACACTCCCGAATCCGTTATTTTCATCAGAAGCAAGAATTAGAGAGTATTTTGTTATTGGTATTCATGAATAACACCTTTATTATTATTTTGAGATGTAAATACTTATTGCATTCAGTTCCCTCCAGTATGAGTACTTACCTAGTTCTCGCCTATTTATTACACTCATATACTCTCTTTATACTTACTCATGTTACATTTAGTTGGTACTTAAAGAAACCTTATTTTTCTTTCTTTTTATAATACTGCATACCAAAAAAAGAAGAAAAAAATTCATAAGAAATGAATGATATTAATTTATAATTTTTTTTTTAATTATTTTACTTAGATATACTTAGATATGTTTACACTTACGAGTACTAGACTCCAATTCAAACAACTATCCTCCGTTGGTCACCATGATACAGGCAGCTGCCTAGTATGGTGACCTAATGTATCTCCTGAAGTAAATTTATTATGTATGTAACATGTACTTATAAATAAATAAATAAATAAACTTTATTACTTTTCCCACTCAAAGAAAAAAAACGTTCATCGCTATAGAAACAACTTAGGTATAAAAGGCGTTAAACATGAAATATGTGGTCGTAAGTTGTATTTATTTCATAAACATAATTGCTTCATTCATTTGAGTTGGTACGGAAAGCCTTTCGGAATAAATTTAACATTCCATTTTCTAACTGCGAGTGCAAATCCCTTAGATTAACTCGGGAACACTAGAACGTTTTACTGCAGTACTGTAGTGTCGTTCTAAAAATGCATTTAAATGTATTCATTTCTTAAAGTGCCTTTTTTCGAGGCTGTGACTTCTGGCTGAAATAAATTTCCTACCTAATGCAGCGTTCCTTTGTATTATATTGGGTCTCGATGGAGCCAACTACTGGCAAAGAAAATGGAAAATATTTGTGTTTTCAACTAATATTACCAACAACTGTTCGTTTCTGAACATAATTTACCAAAGTACACACGGGCGTGAATTACCATAATCTAGTATTGTTAGTAACTATTGTACACATGTACACGATAGTTACTAACACAAACTCGTAAAACAACAAATATATTATAATGGATTTTGTGATGCATGGATTTAGAAGCAAATAGCGCATTTGTTGTAATCATTGGTACAATCTCTAACGAATATTGGAAAATGGTTTTCACAACATTAGTCATGTCATAAGTAAATATATGCGAATACTAGGAACCGAACATTTCCTTCGAATTCATTTTCAGTCTGAATGGTTTAATAAACGCTTCGTGCATCAGTATTTGGTGCAACTTAGGTATTTTGTTAGAAATAAAAGTGGAAAATAAATACGCGTGACATAAATATATATATATATATATATATATATAAACTAAATTTCAAAAGTACTAATAATACTTCTATAAATAAATCTATAAATAAAATAAATAATACTTCCTCCCGTACACACAAGCTTGCTTATTATGGGAGAATATTTATAAAAAAAAATTATAATAATATTAATTCTATTAAGCTTTTTATATACTTTCATTATATTTATGTATCTGTTGTTTGTATTGTACCAAACAAAAAAATTCAATAAAAAAAAAAAAATTAAAAAAAAAAGAATTTGGTCAAATATAATAAACCTCATGGTATATTGATAGCCACTTTAATAGGTCCTCAAATATCACGTTCCCACATCATACATTACTCGAAATTATACAAACATTACTTAATCATCAAAAAAGCTATTAAACCCTTTCTCCCAAGACATCCGACATCTAAGTCTTTACGTTTCGGTAGATGGCGCCCGACACAGTAAACAAACCATCCGTATTGATTCTAGGAAGGATAAACTCCACATTGGTTTCGCGGTGATCCCTCTCAATTTATCTATCAGCCATCAACAGGTTCTCAAAGGGTTGAACGGTAATTTACTTTGAGGAAATTGGCCAATGTTTGGAATCCAAAGCGACTGGTGATTACTATCATCTACGCGGCTGTGCGATCCCGAAATGACAAAATGACTCACGTATCTTCAATATACTCGTGCACGCCAGTTTAGTAGGAATTAATTTTAGCAAACCACATTGTATCCAATCTAAAACTAGAACGTCTAATTTTAGGTAGATTCAATTATGTTACGTATATTATTTTACATCTTTAGGAAATTGGTTGGATTTTGTAGTACTACGATGTATACTAATAATAATCATAATAGAATTACGAGAGCGGTACAAGAACGTTGAACAGAGCATACCTAATTTGTGGTAATTTTGATTAGGATTTATTATTTTAGAGCAATACCTGCTGTTTCATAACGCTTATGGATTTCATTCGTTTTATGCTCCGATTGTCATACGGGATCGGAGGAACCCAGATTTTGGACTTCCGCACAATAAAGGTGCCTACCTACACGGAAAACAAGTGTCAAGCGCTTTATCGTGAGTCCGTTGCTAACCACCGATCCTATCGTGACATTTCGCTGTACGCCGAAGTGTTAACTCATCATATCGTTACATAAAGTGTAAATCCTACCGTATTCTACCGTATACTTTGTGTGAACTCGTGACTCAAACTTTTACCGTAGTTCTAATAATCAAATTGAACAATCTCGAGCTCTTATGGACATCTATGACTGTCACCAAGCCAGAAGACACAACAACCGTGAGTACCACTTAATTGTGATATACCTTTCTTGTTTGGTGGTTGGGCATAACTTATCGAAATCCATAAGCGTCTTAGCAAGAGTAGCCGCAAGGTTACCCTCATCCCCAAGCCCCGTGCATGATTCACCTGCAAATGCATACCTTTGTTACGACGGCCGGCGTAGTCCAGAGGTAAGGCTCTTGATTCGCACACCGAAGGTAGCGGGATCGAATCCCAGCGTGGCAAATAAATTTTATTTGATTAATTTGTGTTATTTTACAATTTATTCATTTAAAATAATATAAAGTAATATTTGCGGCACGTTCCAGAGTGGAATACACTCTCTGTATCGCCCTGGTGTAAGACCACCATTCAGAATTGAAACGTTGCTTGAAATGGCATTAACCGGGTTTGTTGACCAGATCTGAATAGCCAGGTACTTCCCCACCTTCCTCTTCCATATCTCCTTCCCCTCCCCACTACCTTCAGCCTCACAACAACTCCAATTGGGATGCCATAGTCTCACTGGCTTTAGACGGGAGCTGTTGGGACTGTTGTGCGGTATTCGTATAAAAAAATATTTTAAAAGTTACCTGTAGGATGTTTAGTGGCTAATATGACTACTAATGAGCGAGACAGAAGATGCTGTAGTATATAATGGGTTGTAGTAGTATTACTCGCTATCTCATTAGCTAGCTCCCGAATAGACGACACGTATTGTGATTCTCGTTGTGCAAAAAATATTTATACTCGACCACGCGCATCTTATCCTCTTCCCTATATCTCCTTCGCCTCCTCACTACCTTTAGCCTCACAATATACCCCAATTGGGGATGCCATGGTCTAATTGGCTTCAGACGGGAGCAGTTGAGATTCTTGTCCGGTATTCATATAAAAATTAAACATCTTAATTAAAGGGAACCAAACTACCCTGATAAGACACTTCCCAAACAATAAATACAACAGTACCCAAGTATTTTGATTAGATTTTATTGTATTTTAGTACACAAACCATGCTCAATATCTAAAAACCAATGTGATGAAACTTGTTGGTATTGTCAAATATTTGATCGAGCAATGAACTTTATTTTTTTTCACTAAGTTTCGTGATAAATTCTTCTTGGCAATATTTAAGTTAAAGGAGCAGAAAAAGAGTGGGCCAAAAAGGTTCCGTAATCGTGTTTATTCGTCCCAAGCGTTTGTCATTTCTCCATAAAATGATCAAAAGCAACAAAAACGTAGACAGACCTCGCACGAGGCACAGGGCACAGGTAGGAGAAACATAAGTCAACCAAGAAGAGGGACTGGAGGGGAGAATAACGTTAAATATATCGAAAAACTTTCTTAGTTACGCAGACATAAGGGGAAATATCACTTTTCACTCCCGTCCCAAGGCACAGAGCACTAAGGCATCGTCTGCAGATTCCAAGGAATCATAATATTCCCCGCCACGAATAAAAAAGGTATCATCTCTGATATCGGTCCAAAAATCTAGCCGTTATCGTGTTTTTTTCTTTTAGTACGGTAGTCATCCAATTTTTAGAAGTTTTCACTGAAAACAGCGACACCGATACATCTGCCGCCGAATGTGAAAGGTTTTTGCTGTGTTCGTATGAATAGATTAACATTGATAAACTAATGTACGCCTTCAACGCATTTTGACAAAATCTTTTATATTCAGATCCACGTGGAGCTGGTAAAATGATATTTCATTAAATAAGATGATGGTACATAAAAACCAAAAATATTCAAATGCAAAATTAAAAACTAACTGTTTTGATAATACATTTTAGCGAAGACGCTAAAAACGACATAGAAGACAAATTAACTATAATTAAATAACTTTAGTCCGCCTCGGCACAGGACCCCCTAGTGAGAAGGACTAAAAAATACAATATTTTATACTTAA
The DNA here is from genome assembly GCA_929108145.2 of Limnephilus rhombicus. NCBI lineage: Eukaryota > Metazoa > Arthropoda > Insecta > Trichoptera > Limnephilidae > Limnephilus > Limnephilus rhombicus. Next base: position 38,621,637 of record OV815271.1, on the reverse strand, counting down.
TTTCACATAAAATTTTGTATGTAAAAAATTTTCTTTATAGTCGCAATAATAAAAAAATAAAAAAAATCTATTTACTTTGAAGTTCTGCTAACTATTTTTATTTTGCTTTTGAGAGCGGCTCAGCACATTGTGCAGGCTTTCTTGTAAACATATGTAAGAGCGTTAATTTTCAAAGGAGGTGTTGTGTTCAATTCCTTCTGAGTTGTTCGGTCACCATATAAACTGGTATAAATCTGTTGGAAATCCACGAATTCTGCTTACTTTAAAATTAATGATCTTGTTGTGTGTTCTTGTTACCTTTTTGTAGCAATAAAATATTCTGACTTCTGTATATTGTCTATGTATGTATAATATGTTTACGGCTTAGTTGATAATCACAAAAGTAAATTTTATTTAATGCATTTTTATTTTATTTTTTGTCAAACGTTGTAGCAGATATATCGACTGCGAATCAATGGACTGAAACTGGTTTTTCAAAATGACAACTATGGGAATAGCTTGGTGAACAGTGAACATTAGGAAGGAATCTGACTTACCTTAATTATTACACAGTATATTTTTGAGAGATTCGATATTAAGGCACCGAGGGATCACAGGATTGACCACTGCACAAGTTGCCGAAAAAATATAAAGATTTAATACAAGTGTTTTCAACCGTGAACTTTCAGAAATTCTTATAAATGTGCCTCTCTCTGTGGGGGTCTTTCTACTGTGTTAATTCATCGGCTTCTTTTCTGCAGGCCCAGCAGTAATACCTAAATAATCATGAATATATATCTCATAAATGCAAAACAAAAAGCGACATAGCATTACTCCAAACACGTAAAGATGACAGTAACAGAATACACACGAAAATAAATGCTAGTGTTAGAATAACAGCATCACTAATGGTATCACTGTTACGTACAACAGCAGCCCAACATTTTGTATTTATAAAGGTATAAAATAAAACTTTTATTTTCATGCAGAACAGAGTTAAATTACAAAACATTAAAAAAAAATTAAAACATTTTTTAAACACCCATCCAAACTCATTGTATAGTAGCAAACTTCATATTTTCTTATATCTAGTTGCTTATGCGCAATTTATTCGAACGGATACACCTTACAGCTAGTTGAAAAGTAAATTATTTTATGTAGATAGTCTTCATAAAAATTACGCACGCAATATTTCTTTTAAGATATTTTAAACCTCTAACTTTGCATATTTAAATCAATTTCTCTTAAAAATATATTATACCCATTATTACTTATTACCCTTGTTTCACGTTTATACAGCATACTTTCTACATTTATTTTGTATTTTTTATTTTATTTTTATTTGTTTTCACTGTACATTTTTTATGCATTCTAAGCACAAGTACCACTCGTACATTAGAAAATAATTATTTTCATAAGGCCACTTTGAAAATCGTTATTTTAATGTGTAAAATCTGTTATGAAATGACTGCATATCTTATATATAAAAATGAATCGCTAAATGCTGCTGAATCGATTTCGCTAATTCTTTTTTTAGAATATTCCTTGAAATACGAAGATGGTTCTTACTGAGAGAAAAATTAAGAAAATTGGTTAATTTCAGAAAACCTAACGACTATCGCACGTTTGACAGTTCGCGTGTTTGAGAATGACATTTTGCAAAACAATGATTGTTAAATCAGGATTCTATTTTTGAAAATCTTTAAGTTGATAAATTTATTTATGGTAAGTACTCCCCTAATAGTTTGAATCGAATCAAGAATTTTAGATATTTTAAATAGGTACCTATGTTAGGTACCAAATTTAATATACATGAAAAATGGAAATTTGAATAAAAATTGTAAAAGGTGGCACGCGGGCTGTTTAAAAACTTAATGTACTAGGATTGAATATATGGAAATTGGGAGTGAGAGAAAGATGGTGTAGGGTGGGGAGGGGGGTGGAAGGGCAGTGTGAGGGGGGGGGGGAGGGGGGGAGTTGGATGAGGCGGAGTGGGAACCCCCCTTACACCATGCGAGCGAAGCCATGGGAAAAAGCTAGTTACAAATAAAATTAATAAAAAATTGATTAAAAAAACTTTTTCCTGAAAAGCGACATTATGAAATTAACATAAGCATTAAAACTGGAAATGCGTTACGTTTTCAGGATACCATTGTCGATTTTACATAAAAATGTAATGTGGGCACTTATTTAATTTATGATTTATAAATGATTAACGAGGAAATTTTGATTAATAAGTAATATTATTTTATGGAATATATTATAATGGGTCAGGATTAATCGAAATTATTTGCTTTTATATTCCAAAAAAAATTGATGTTAAGCAAAATGTTTTGATACCAATTAAAGCAGTAGGTACTTTCATTATCACCACCAATTAGAATTGACAAATTGTTTGATGTAGCTTTAGTCGTGATTGGTAACCAGATCTCTCGGTGATAAGATACTTTTCCATCTTCTTATTTCCATCTTCTTTCTTTCCCTGTCCGTTTGTGTATTTTCTGTGAAAACTATAGAACTAATAGAACTGTCCATTACTATCTTATTATAAAAGTTTTGTAAACATAATGTCACGTAAAGCACAAGTTTAAATCCATTTAGTAATGTTATGCGAGAAGGGGGACTTCGGTTTCAGTTTTGACTTAAATGGCAAACGGCAAACCATAAATAGGAAAAGGACCTGCGAATGGAAATGTTTAGAAAGGCTTAGGGTCCGTACGCCGGGGGATACACAAATATCGTGAATGCGTCCGCAGAGAGACAAAAACTTCCGAAAATTGCCAAAAGTAAGCATTTTTATCTTAGAATCCTTCCTGGATTTTATTTTCTCTCTGTAAATGTTTATCCGATTATTACAATACCTATATTTGAAAAGGCGAAAAAATAGGTAAATCTGTTGAGATGATGTAGGGTCAGGAGGGGATAATCTCGAATAATTACGAATTTCAACAAAGTCGTCTTTTTGTAACGGGTGATTCGACACAAGTATCATCTTACCCCGCTTTCTGTTATCGCAGCAAGAATATCAACAGTTATCCCCACTGATCCCGTCTGGAGCCAGTGACACTAAGGCATCCCCAATTGGGGTATGTTGTGAGGCTGAAGGTAGTGGGAAGGAAAGAAGATAGGGAAGAGGAAGGTGCGGAAGAATCTGGCTTTTCAGATCTGGTCACCAAACACGGCTAAAAGCCATTTCAAGCAACGTTTCAATTCTGAATGGTGGTCTTACACCAGGGCGATACTGAGAGTATCTACCACTCTGGAACGTGCCGCATATATACTATATATTATTTTTAATGAATAAATTGTGTAATACACAAATTAATCAAATAAAATTTATTTACCACGCCGGGATTCGATCCCGCGACCTTCGGAATGCGAGTCAAGCGCCTTGCCGCTGCAAGGCGCTTGACTCGCATCACTCACTGCGCCTTACCGCCTGCCGCCTGTCGTCAACTTGACGGCCGGCGTAGTGCAGCTTGCTCGGCTACTTGACAGAAGGAAGAAGCGATTCACGCGGCTGACTTCAGTGCAGATCAGGCAGGCCTTAGGATGTGCTGATGGGTCTCAAAAAGACCAAACATGGCCGAACATCGGGACCAGGGCTGGGCAGTATTTGAATTACTTCCTAAAAATGTATTTTGTAATTGGTATTTCAATTACCTGATGCTGAGGTATTTTGTAATTTGTATTTCAAATACTCATGGCTTCAAAATACATTTTCAAACACATTTAGCGATCTTAATAATGATAATGAAAAATAAACTGACATAGATAATACGTAGACTAAAAACGCTAGAATCCAGAGCAATATATTATGTTAATATTTAGAGTTGGCAACATTGTAGGTACGTTAAAGCAAGTATCTTGTCAATTGTTGTTTTCATCGTTTCATGAAGACGTGAGTTAATTGATATTATAATGGATGATCAAATTCCGTCTTTGCTTTGTATTGCACATTTTTGTGTCATAGAATTTGATCAAGCATTATAGGAATAATTTGACTGAATACTAGATTATTTTTAAGTTAATTACAGTAGAGCGTACTTAAAGTAAGATAACACAAAATTTGCCAAAACCCGGTTTCGATTGCATGTCTGACGCCACGCCTTACACGCCGCGCCACAAATAAAATCTGTGTTCGTTGATTTTTAGACAAAGCTACCGTTGTAATTCGGTTTCTAATTCAAGAATTGGTAACAAGATGTTGATTTATAATCAGATTTCGAAAGATTGATGGTAATACTCAGTTGTATTAAGCGGCTGTATATTACATATGACGTCATCACCCGACCCGGTTACTTTGTCGCGGTGACTAGCCATCACTGGTTGGCACATTGACAGTGGATACGAGGTACGGGGTAATTTTGAAACCAGTTTCTATCGGATTTATAAAATGATCACCAACACTAACTGGTACGAAGCCGAACTAAAAGCCGCCCACAGAGCCTAGCAGTAAAAACCTGCGGAGCGGGATTTTAATTGCTAGTAATAATAATAATTATTATATAACACCTGGGTCCTATACCACAAAACTTTACAAGTGGAGCGGAGATGAGATGTGAGATGTGTCTTCTGAGCGATATAATTGGTAAATTTTTGCACGTCTCTGTTTCACTCTGCTCAGCTTTGCGTCTATGGAAACGCACCCTTAGATAAGGGCACTTACGACAATTTATTGCAACCAAAGGTTCTACCAAAACCAAATGTATTTTGTAATTTGTATTTTGTTTTTGAAATTAAAAAATTGTTAAAATACCGTATTTTGTATTTTGTATTTCAAATACACCACTTGAAAGTATTTTGTATTTCGTATTTTAAATACATGCGAAAACGTATTTTGTAATTTGTGTTTTCATTACATCAAAGCATGTATTTTGCCCAGCCCTGCATCGGGAAACGTAAATCCATCAATTTATATCAAAGAATTCTCATGTACGGTTTACCTTTAACTTCATTCAATTAAAGTACTTGCCCGTGATGTTTAAATCGTCTGGCGCTCTTATTAAAGTCATTATCTACATTATTATCCTTAAAACAATGTAACCTTTATAGTTTTAACTCAAGAAATTGTCTTGGAGTTTCTTGCACGCTCTGAGATAATAATTATTACCAATAGAGTTTTAGTTAATTCACATAATTAATATTTAATATACAACCTCACTTCGCAATAAACCTTATATTATATTTACATAATATGTCTTTAATTCATTGTAGGAACGCTTAATTCAGGCTTCTCATAATACTCTTCATAAAATTGTATCGTTATTTAACCTTATTAATAAATTCTATAATACAGCCCAAAAGTGGGATAATATATTTTATATTATTACAATTCTAACTATAAAGCGGAAAATCTGTATGCTGATGCATAAAACATTCTAGAATATTGATCTCTGGTATAATGAAAATTTGAATTTAAAAAAAAACAAGAACGACGTAACTATTACACAATCATATCTAGTACCTAATTTCCACCATGAGCGTTAATCATTGAAAATTTAGAAACGACATCATAATTTTTGTCATTGCTTACTTCAATTGAAAAAAAAGTTTAAAATTTAAGTACATAAAATTTTTTATTAAAATTTTTTCTGTCTGCTTTATTGTAAAGTTGATTTTAAAAATATAACTTTAGAGACGAAAAGGAAGCAATGATCGTTTTTATGTACTTTTATTTATGTCTTCAAACAAAGCAATTTATTTTTTTAACCCATTTTAACATGCCTTGTACTTTTTTGTGATTACCATATTTAATTTATTTATGTTGCCATATTTAAAAAAAAGCTTTAAGTTCGAGTTCGTGCCACCGGGATTGAAAAAGCGATACGTTACGGTAAGGTAATTCATTATTTTAATAGTCCCGAAATCCTTTTTTAAATGGTGATTTAAAAATATGAAAAGTATTTAAAAAGGTAGGAAAAATAATTTTTTTAAATTTCCCCTTTCGTTTTTTTTTTTTCAAATAAACTTAACCAAAGTTTTGTAATCCGAAAAAAACATTGAAGTTAGGGTTTATGAAAAAATTAAACCCCATCCCTATTTTTTTTTTTTAATTTTCGAACATTATTTTAAAGAAAAACCTTCATAGTGTTTTTAAGGATTCATCATTTAAAAATAATTTGTAAAACATACGAAAGGGCGGTCAGCAAATGGTCTGATTTCTGATTTATTTTTGATATAAATTGATAAATTTTAAAGATATTAAAAACATTATTTTTATCTTATTGCGAAATAATATTTTGGCTATTTCGAATTAATTAATCATTACACTGCACCTTAAAAATAACCAACATCTAGTAAGCAATGCGCACTTCTTCAGCAATGCTAACGAAACATGTCATTAAACAATAAAAGTGGTTAACCGACTTATTTCGTAAGCATTGCTAAATCGGTGCGTATTGCTTACAAAACATGTCGATTTTTTCTAAACGATAAAAGTGGTTAAAACTAAGAGTTAGTCAAATCGTTGGTTTAATCAAGTGTTGACAAATTTTAATCTAATTTTATATGCTAGCAGTGCTATATGCTAGGCCCTGCGGGCGGCTTTTGCTTGTAATCATGTAAATCCAATAGAAACTGGTTTCAAAATTAGCCCGTTCCTCGTATCCACTGTTAACGTGTCAACCAATGATGGCTTGTCACTGCGAAAAAGTAACCGGGACGGGCCATGACGTCATATGTAATATACAGCCGCTTCATACAATTGAGTATTACCGGCAATCTGCCGAAATCCGGGAGATACTCCAGGTTCACAAATTCGTAGAACTTATATCTAGGAAAGGGACGTGCCTTTGTGTTTTGCCGATGAAAGTGGCGTCATCTTGTGATGAATCCTTGAAGTAGAAACTCCACGTACACGGATGTTTACATGGTGCGACAGGTAAGGCGCGGCGGCAGACAGATTCTTAAATTCAACCACGCAAACGCAATGCTATTATTAACGTTCGATATATGTATTTTTTCTAAATAATCAATGTACAATAACAAATAAAATTACAAAAAACAACAAAAGTTAAAAAAAAACTAACATACTACTACAAGACTTAAATATTTGTCACACTAAATGATAAACACTTAGGACCTCAGCACACAGTGAGGTGTTCATCAAACATACAATATTACCCACCCACAATTTCACCTTCTCAAACCTTCCGTAAACCCAATAAAATTTAAAAATATATTATCTAAAAAGGTTTTCAAAATATATAATGTATAAATGCAAATAATTAAATAAACACTGTAATATATAGAGATACAAAATAAAATAAAATAATATTTAACCACAAAGTCCATACCAGTGATGCCACCAACTGATGAGTTGAGCGTGTCACGTTGTATTTTACGTAAACAATTTGTACTTTGAAATGTTTTACCGCTCTGAAGAACTAATTGAATATCCAATCAAATTGTTTCAGCAATCCATACATTTTAACTTCATTTCTTTTCTATTTTCTAAGCTTCTATTTTCCACTCAATTGGCTTAATCGCACATGATTTTCAGAATTTCCGGGGTTCGATGAAACTCAATGCACTGACCACTTTCCCGTGCAAACCTTACACTACCCTCACACTCATGAGCTGTGCAAACCTACCCTATCCTTAGACCTACCCCTGCAGTCCATCCACCGCCCGGAGGCTGCATTGAACCGGTAAATGCATAAGTTGGGGTGGCTTACACGCCCCTAAGATCTTTTACCTCACACTTGAAATATTCTCCGTCTAACCGGGAACAAGAAAATAAACCTTTATTATCTAGTAGAGCGGTAGGCGCTGTAAAACTGAGGGAGATGTTATTTTGTTTCGAGGGAAGTTGATATTATCGTTCGTTGTCGCTGCTGACTGTTACGTACATTTTGAAGGTTATACTTCTGAAATGGAGTTAACCCCTTAGGCTAATTTATTCGTTTCGGGAACAACTCATACAGGTCTCATAGAAATCGTTGCGTCTCGCTTACTATCATGGTGGGAAATATAATCCAAACATTTTAAAAAGAGAAAATACCACGCTTTATATTCAAATCATAACGTTAACCACATAAGAATTAAAAATAGCAACTTTATGAAATCAAAGATTCCGACCGCAAAAAAAAAAAAAATTGGGAATTTTTTTACAATTACAGCAAATTTGTTTGTGGCACCATTTTAATTCAAAATTAATGGATTTATTTGTTTCAACCACTTTTAATGTCTATAAAAGCGACAAGTTGCGAGGACGATGCTCTCTTCCTGAGGGTTTTTAGTAACATGTCGATTTTATGGACAATAAAAGTGATTAATTTTGAATTATTTTTACATGAAACGACAGAAAAGTGAGGTGACGGTAGGGTTTATAATATTTATAATATAAACCCTAACATTATAGTTTGATAAATTGTGTATGTGTGTGTGTTTTTGTGTTATCGGTAATTTTAGTTACAAAAAACTAAGTGTGCCGTTTACTTCGAAATATAAGCGTGTTTTATCACCTTTCGAAAACAGTTTTTAGTTTTCGGGTACGTTCAGAAATACTTATTTGAATTATATCGCAATGCGGACATATTTCGACCTTCTGCCCGAGGTCTGAGTTGTTAACAATAATAATAAATATACATTTCTTACGAGTTTTAAAGTATGTTTTTCTTGCTAAACGTTCATAAAGAAAGCTATATATATATAGCTGCTAAGTATTCGTTCAAAAATAATTTAAAAAAAACAGAATGAAATTAAATAATTCAAATACCTATTCACTTTCAAACTAGATCTACACCTAATTATTTTTATAAATGTCAATAATAATAGTAACTACTGGCACATTAATTAATAATTGAAATAAATTTATAGTTGGATTTAGGGAGACTTCTTTTGCTTGACTGTGCTAAATCAGGAAACATTTCCTAGCCAGACAACTAAATAAAAAACATCTAAGTAGTTTAAAAACAACGGTTTTCTGTACTAAATAAACCATTGAATTAAAGTTAGGTACCTACCCACTTCGGTTACATAATAAAAACCAATTATTTTTTTATTATTTTCTCCGCATTTAAATATTTTGTTCATTATAACGTTCCCTCTTTTTTAGTTCCTCTAATGCTCAACTTACATAAGTCAGCTTTATTTAAAACCGTTTCGTATAATCTGTTTGTTAAAATTATTTTAGCAATTATATTGAACAACAACACTTTTAAATGTTATGAATATGCTTAAATTGTCAGATAGATTTTCACTGACTTGGTATTTCTAAGTAAAATTTTAATTGGTATAGTTTGTAGTTCAGAATTACTTGCATCTATAAGCTTTCGGTTTCAATTACGTACCTAATACTAGAAGTCGGGATTTATTTTGAGTGCAGAAATTCTGGGACTAACTACCTGATTTGCCCAGAATACTAATGGAGGGGAATAATTATACCAAGTCAGTGAATATCTTTAATTTAACATTCAAATTCAAAATTTTGTTACAGAGGCAGTTCAGTTATGAATAAACACTGTATAATTTTTACTATTCGCATGTAAATCTACTAAAAAGGGCATTAATAAATAAATGACGACCTCCGTAGTCCAGTGGGTAAGACTCTTGACTCACAATCCGGAGGTCGCGGGTTCGAACCCGGCATGCGCAAATAATTTTTATTTGATTAATTTGTGTTATTTCACAATTAATTCATTTAAAATAATATATAGTATATTTGCGGCATGTTCCAGAGTGGAAGATACTATCAGTATCGCCCTGGTATAAGACCACCATTCAGAATTGAAACGTTGCTTGAAAATGGCTTTAGCCGTGTTTGGTGACCAGATCTGAATAGCCAGGTACTTCCCCACCTTCCTCTTCCCCAACTCCTTCCCCTCCCCACTACCTTCAGCCTCACAACATACCCCAATTGGGGATGCCATAGTCTCAGTGGCTCCAGACAGGAGCAGTTGAGATTCTTGTGCGGCATTCACTGTAAAAAAAATAAAAATAAAAAAATAAATGTATGTATTTTAATGTATATATTTTAAAAATGTAGAAATGTAAATGTATATATTTAATGTATATATTTTAAAAATGTAGAAATGTAAATGTATATATTTTAATGTATATATTTTTAAAATGTAGAAATGTAAATGTTTATATTTTAATGTATATATTTTAAAAATGTAGAAATGTAAATGTATAGTGAGGTGGTATATACCAAAAAAAATAAATATATATATTTATATGTATATGTAGGTATATTGTATATTTTGTAATGTTATTCTTGGTTAATAAATAATTTAAAAATATATATATATATATATATATTTTAATGTAAATATTTTAAACATGTAGAAATGTAAATGTATATATTTTAATGTATATTTTTTAAAAAATGTAGAAATGTAAATGTAAATATTTTAGTGGCAAGTTTTTGTATGCCCGTGAAATTGATATCGTCAGATTTTTGTGAAGTTTTCTTATCAGAATTTATTATTGCAGCATCCCAGTCCATTTAATTTAGACTTCAAAGACGTAACATTCCCTGAATGCTTTGATCGTAAGTCACGTATTTTCCAGCTCAAATGGTACAATATTTATCATATTCGGGCTCGAGCGCATCAGAGAGATATTGAACCGTGTTTATTGAAGAGTCATTATTTCAAAGCTTGCTTTCCAATATTCGAGTGCGCCTTCATTGATATGCACCCCCTGTAGGAACACGTCTTTATCTGCTGTCACAATGTAAAGCGATGTCTGGGAAACTGACGATCGAAAGAACAATCCGTGTTCGAAATTTCACCCGGAATGGCTGACAAAGGAAATAACTGAGCGAGATATGTACTTCCGGAAGAGTTAATAATTCCCATAGATTTTAAATATTGCCATTTGATGATCATGAATGGAACTTTTATAATTTTATTTTCTCCTTTACCAACATCATCTGCCAATCAAAGTATAATATTAAGCGCTGAAGTGCAGTAGTTTAAACGGCTAAAAAAAATATTTTCTCTGTAACTGATGGCAGTGATGTTCCTTAGGTTCACGCATTGGGCACGAAACGGATTTTTCTACATCTTCATATGAATTAGTACAGCACTGCGTCCACTATCGGCAAATACCAGCGGTCGGTACGGGCAACGGATTTTTCTATATAAAGATATAGATTTTCTATATAAAGATATAGAAAAATCCGTTGCGTGCCGTGCGTGCGTTGTAGCCGGCGCGGACAGATGGACGTTCACCTTAAACTTTTACTTATTTACGTGAATACCACACAAGAACCCCAAATGCTCCCAAACGTCTGGAGCTAATGAGACTATGACATTCCGAGCAGGAGCATGTTGTGAGGCTGAAGGTAGTGGGGAGGGTAAGGAGATAGTAAGAGGAAGGTTGCAATGAATCTGGCTATTCAGATCTGATAGATCCTTAAGCGATGTTTCAATTCTGAATAGTGGTCTTACACCAAGGTTACTGGTATGTATCTTCCAGGATCGCGCATAGTAGTTATTATAGTGCAATAATTTTTCAATACACTTTTATACTGTAAATTAGATATAAGTACACAATAATAATATGTTACATATCAATCATTAACGGTTTTAAATTACCCAGGTAGTAGAGAAATAATCTCCGGTCTAACTGAAAAACTGTTCGTTTTTACATTCATAATTTACTTTTCTCTTTTTAACATCCCTTTTTGTTTTGGCTGCTGATACTTAGGTATATATAATGATTTTAGTTACCTATCCGTTATTTACGTAGGATTTACTAGGGATCGTAACATACTTCCCAAAAGAGAATTCCGGAGTCAAAAGGAACAAAACAGCAGGTATTTAATACCAATCAATCAAACGGGTGTTAAAAATCAATCACTGTATCCACAAATCAGAAAAAAGTATCGGAATATCCGCCACTTTTATGACTATAAAAAATGCTTTTGTCACCCGTAATATGTGAGACCAAAGCAGAAGTGAAACTTTCTTTTTCAGAATTATATTTAAACATAAATATATCGTATTATATTTAACTTTCTTCCACATATAACTACAAAAACATCAGGACTGAGTCATTTAGATACTCGCTTATACCTAGATTGCATGCAGTTGGCAATGCTTTCTCAGATGTAGTAGATGTGTTCAACTGCACCGAATATAGTAATAAGACGGCTTTAATATCATACCTCAATCACAATAATTAATGTTAGGTATAATAGTGTTCGTCTGCACGGCACCTATATCATACTATAATATAGATTCTAAACTACTTACTTAATTTATATTAACTATCAGACAGACTAGTTAAGTGATAGCTAATAAATGTTTTTTTTTTTCAAATTTATTATTTTTAAACCAAAGATTTATTATTAATTCTCTAACTGACAGCCCTGAAAAGCAGAACTAATTAGCAGTACCTGTATTCATTTCAAACTTCAATCATTTCAACTTATTGAATGTAACAATAATATCATTACTAAGTTATGTACTCCATTTTAGCCAATTCCTAGAATCCAACGATATGTACAAATAAAATTAAAGTATAATTATACTTGATGTTGAGAATTTTTCTAAGAATTCACCATTATTTACTTTTTTTTATTCTGCATAAAAATGTGTATACTTTGTACGAGCTCATATTCTTTTTTTTGTTGTAAAACATATTTGTATCCTATAACTAAATACTAGTTGTTATCATACATATGTACTTTGTTTAATGTACATTATTTTCATTGTAACTACCCTCCTGTGTACCACTGTGTATTATGTATTACGTATCACCGGATTGTAATAGCCATTTTATGGCGTTGAAATAAATATATAAGTATTCAAATTATTTTTTTATTATATATTTCCCATTTTAAACCTGATAAGCATGTAGTGATTTCAAGACCTGAAGTTTATTTGATTTTATGCCCAAATCAGCTGGATACTTCGGCTCTAAACAAAATTTTGTATAACTAATTCAATTTAAACTAAATACTTAATATTTATGGTTTATATCGGGAACGTTAAAGGCCTTCGCTCGTGGAGAAACCGAAAAATTGATGGCAATTCACGGCACAACTCAATTTATCAAACCTCCTGAACAAATCGATATTTTTCAAATCTGACATATCGCAAATTACTCGAAAACCTGACAGGTCGCGAGCCACTCGTCACAGGCAACCCGTCAACATGGCAACTGAAGCCCTTCTAGTCACCGCGTCGCACTTGACAACTGTTCTTTAAAAAGTTGCATGTGTGCGGACCGCCAATGAAATTCACAAGTTTCTTTCCTGTGAAAGTTTGCGATTGAGTCGCCAACTATTTTTTTTTCAGTTTCTCCATGAGCAGATGGCCCCTGGCTTTCGACTGCAAACATTAATATTACGAACTAAAAATGAACTCTCTGTAATTGTTAAGAATAAAATAGCCGTTACAACATTTTGATGTTTATATTTACATACTTAGGTTTTGATTTTTATATTTTTTTTATTTCATTTCAGTACATAAAGGCGGGTACAGATTGCTGTAACGTAACATGCAATGTAACATGAAAGGAACATTTCATAAGTGTGGACGCAGCGCGCGCACGAACTCGCATCTGTTTCCGGCATGCGCGCAGTGAACATAGCTCAGTCTGCCGAGAACAACTCCTCCATTGTTCGCGCGCGTTCTGCAGTATAGACACAAACAACCCGTCCACACTAACGCTCCGCGCACACTGCGCGCCCCTTTGTATTCGGCGAAAAAATCGAAGCTTTGTGGATTGCGGCCCGCACGAGTTAAAATGCTCTGTTCGCGCGCGGAGTGTGCGCGGTTCGTGCGCGCAAGGCGTCCACAATAGGGGAATTCTGTTATATTGCATGATACATTGTTACGTTACAGCAATCTGTACCCGGCTTAAGGCTCCCCAAATGTTTACATCCATTTTTGGGGAGGGGAAGGAGGTGAAAAGATACATGGTTATTTAGATCTGGTCACCAAACACGGCTAAAGCCATTTCAAGCAACATTTCAATTCTGAACGTTGGTCTTACACGAGTACCTACTAAGAGTATCTTCCACTCTGGGACGTGACACAAATATACTTTATATTATTTTAAAATTAATTATTTGCGCGACCTTCGGATTGTGAGTCAAGAGTCTTACCCCTTGACCATAGCAGCCATCTTTATAAATTTAATTCTACTATTCTACCCCTCGGAGATACGCAAAAGCCTAACTTTGTTATTTTAAATCTTTTGACTCCAAATAAAACATGATTTTTAAATCCAACAGAGCTATTAACTCATTTTTGTAGTTACCACACTTTAAGCCATCGATATAATATTATGTTACCTTTCCTGGTAAAGCATTGCAGGAATTTAGTTTTTATACTTTTGAATGTAGTAAAACTTTGAGGTTATGCATCATAGGTAAATGAAACAATTTAACTTTGTTTGAACCACTTATATATTATATATATACAATTTAACTTTGTTTGAACACTTATTCATTTATTTATTTTTTTAATTTAAAATTTAATTTACATATCAACCTTTGTAAATTTATACATCTCATATAATGCGCTTTGAAGGGCAGTTCAGAGAGTTGCAACGGCCATGGTCGTGATTGCATCCCACCTCCCTCGAAGCATTGGCGCCCATAAAAGAAATTGTACCCGTCCCTCGCTGCATTTGCATGGCGATGGGCCATCGAGCAGGCGGGCGGCCGGGCGGCCGGGCCGTTAGCACGTCTCTCATCAGCAAAATATGAAGCAACAGAACGTTTGAGGAAATCAAATTGTAAATACAATCGATCTGGATGTATTCGCAGAACGGGTTTTATACGAATCTGATGGTGTACCTACTTGTAGGTTTTATACGTTTATTTGTTTTTTTTTTTAACTTTTTGTGTCTGTTCTCTACTAGCATTGGATAAAGCGCAGATAAAATGCTAAAAAGATAACATTTCGGTAAATATTTTGTTTTTCTCATCAAAAAAACATTCGAGGAAATGAAATTGTACAAGACAATCGTTCTGAATGTATTCGCAGAACGGTTTTATACGAATCCGATGGTAAACCTTTTTGCGTGTTTTATACATTAATTTTTTTTTGTGAAAACTTCTATAGCACCGTAGCGATTTGAAACTCAATGAAACGAAAAATCGACAGACACGTGCGTCTATGGGATTTTGCCTGCGAAAGAATGAGATAGAATAATCGGTCTCCTCTTTGTGCGATGCTTCGTAGCTTCCCCGCTCTTGTCTACTATAGTTTTCTGAAGGTTTCTCTTCTATCGCGTGTGAACTGCACACTGTGTTTTTTTACTCTTTGTTTCTATTCTCCATATGTCAATGAAACAGTAAATTGATAACATTTTGGTAAATATTTTGTTTTTCTCATCAAAAAATTATGAAACAACAGAACGTTTGAGAAAATCATATTGCAAGGAAATTCGCTCTGGATGTATTTGCAGAACGGGTTTTATACGAATCCGATAGTTTGCCTACTTGTGTACCTATTGTATATAAATCAAAATATGTTTGCTTAGGGATATATGAGTATATGAGTGAGTATATGAGATGTCTATGTATTGCTATATTAAACATAGGAAATGCTTGAAACTTTCAAAATACCTTCTTTCAACCCCCGCCAAGGTTCCTGGATTATTACAACCACACAATAATGAATGACATTAGTATCAGTAAGTCACGTACGTTCCATAACACCCTGCATATATGTCTGAAACAAGCCTCAATATACTGCATATAATATTAATAATATGAATAAATTGTGAAATAACACAAATCATTCAAATAAAATTTATTTGCGATCTCCGAATTCGTAGCCAATGATCGAAACCCATCAACCACGGATGCCAATTAATCGTACCAGCAGTTCATTGTGAACTGTTGGCTTCGCATCTTTGGATATTTGGTTTTCTGTTTGCGACTACCACGCATAACCATCCTTAAAATCGTAGATGATATTAACTAAAAATTATACCAACAAAAAAATTCTAGTAATTCTGCAAACTGTAGGCTTACTTAAAATATATCTATCTCTCTTTCTATCTATCTACCTATCTATCTTCTACCTTCTATATAAAATGAATCAACATGTATGTACGCGCATAACCTCCGAACGACTGCACCAAATTGGATAATTCTTTTTTTAGTTCGTTTTTGTCAGGACAAGGTTTGTATAAAACTACTGGTGAGCTCTGGCATTATGAAATTTGTATAAAAAATTGCAATAGATGGCACGCGAGCTGTTTGAAAACTGAATGTCCTGGGTCTGAATGTATGAAATGCGGGAGGGGAATTCGGGTAGGGGGATCGCGGGAGGGGGGGAGGGGAACAAGGGAGGAGGGAAGGGAAACTTGGATGGGGGAGGGGAACTATTGAGGAAGATCACAGGATGGGGGAAGGGGTGGAGTGGAGGAGGCGGAGTGGGAACGCGAGAGGGGAAGGGGACGCGGGAGAGGAAGGGGAGGCGGAAGGGGAACGGGACGAATGGTAAAGGACACGCACCAAGAAACAATTATGGCACAGCAACGCACGCTGGGTACAAGCTAGTAATTTATAAAATTTAGGCACTGTGATGTATGGATGAAAAGGAACGAGCGCAAACTAGATTAGAAATCAATTTTTCTCCAACAAAAATCGATTTTATTAAGCGATTTTAATTTTCAATTAAATATTAATCGATTTTTTTACACTCCCATTTTTTTATTCGTAGCCCTGATACGCTTCGTCATTAGTTCAGAATCCGGAGCGCGAACCTCTATGCTGTTTATAAACAAAACATGACAAACGCCATCTGTGCGTCTACGATCACATTTCTTTTGTGCTTTGAAAGCAGTTCAGTTGAAGTCAACAGAGTCAACGAAAAATTTGTATTTTTTGGTAATTATTTAAAAAAAACTTTTGATTTTAGTTGATTATTTTAAAACTTATAATTTCTGTTGAATATTTTTTAATTAATAAAACTGCGATTAAAAATATTTTACGCGTTTATTTTAATTTGACAAATTTGGGGAAAAATCGATTATTATAACAAATTTTCAAGAGAAATCGATTATTTATAAATCGATTTTTGATGCTAAGAAAAAAAATCGATTACATAATAATCGATTATTTATGTAAAAGTCACGTATCTACTTGCGTGAGTTACTTACTATCTCTTTGGCTAACGAGCCGCTCTCCAATAAATACCAGTACAAAGTAACCTATACGCTCTTCATTTCTCCAACGTTATTTACATTAGCACAAATATTACAGGCACTTAAGATTTTCTTGTGTTTAAACCTGTTCAAATCGACATTCAGTTTTATCGTACGCATAAAAGCAAACGAGAAGTTTCAATGTTGTGACAGTTCAGCCAGCAAACCGTTCCTGCAATTCGTTCCGGAACCGATTCCGTTTCTAACTGAACAGTCACAGGTACACTGTACCAATACCACTGAAGACTACTGAAGAGAGGTCCCGATAGAAGCTCCTAGTGGGCGTTTCTGATGTGCCCGAATTAAGCTCAATTCTAATGTAGAGTACTTAGTACTTTGAGTTATAAGTCAGTCCGGTCTGATAAATAAACAAGTGGAAAAAATTAAGCTCATTTCTGATGAAATACCCACATGAGACACGAGTTACAATATTCCGCTTGTTTATTTATCAGACCAGATTAAATTCTATTAAATCATCTTAACACGTACTTCAGTTGGCCAAATTTGATAAAATTTTGATCAACTGAAGTTACGTCTTAAGATGCATCGTTAGAAGTTAGTTCAGTCTGATAAATAAGATACAAGTGGAATAAATTAAGCTTATTTCCCGTGAGTACTCCGGTTGCTCAAATTTTGATAAACCGAAGTAGGTGTTAAGATGAATTGTTTGAAGCCGTACGATTTGATAAATAAACAACTAGAATAAATGACGAAAAATTTGCATACCTGTAGTCTAGTTTAAATTTTATTAATTTTCGCTAAAAGATATAGCCAGTGGGAATTTGGCATTCCCAATCGGGGTACTTTGTGAGAATGAAGGGATAGGAAACAGATGGATGGGGGAAGGTTGGAAAGTAGGCACTACCCCTTGAGCTGATTTTTCACAAAAACAGCACTAAACGAATTATCCAACTATTATTTTTGTTAAGATCTGATCATTAAAACACGGCTAGAGGCATTTCAAGTAACTTACAACATTTTGATTCGAAATGGGGGATTTTTACCGGGGCAATACTGAGAATACCGGTCAGTGGTTGAGTGGACATCGCGTTTGGGTACCACCCAGGCGTCCCGTGTTTGATTCCTAGGTTGGCTAAGTCCTCCATCACGACTTAAGTAACATTTTCGGCTTACTGTGATCTTAGTAAGAGATTTTCAAATATTGTCGCGTTATTTGTAACCCGGGAACGTTTGTCATTCTTTTAGAAAAAAATAAAAAATATATATGTTTAAGTCGTTCAGTATGTAAATTGTTGCCATCAGAATGGGGTATTTCCACAAACGAGGGATTCTGTTGAAAATGTACGGAATATTTAAAGATCATTTTTCTGATTTTAATCATACTACTAAGAATGTTTGTTTTATATGTTTACATTCAATATTATTGATTTTAAAAACTGACAAAATCAAAACGGCCCATGGTTTGAAAATCGTAATAGGACGTCACAAGCGTCGCTCAGCTGGGCCAGCATAAATTAACATTGTCAGTGAGCGTCCACGCCCCAAATTACCGTATTGGCGGTAATTAAAAAATGGGAAACTTTGACTCGCTGTAGAAAATTTATTCGTCAACATAAAAATAAAAAAAAATGCTGTTATCATCGTAATTTCTTGCTTAATATTTTTAAGCAATAAAAAAACGTGGAAATACCCCATTCTCTCAAGAGTTACAGACCTCACTAGGAATTTTATGTTCAGTGACCAATGCCAACTGGCACCGCCGGCCGTTCCGCTCCGAACCAGAACGAATGTTTTTTTCAGCCCCACCAGTAGTGTAAATTTGATTTTATCAGACAATAATGCGTTTTACTACGCCATGCATCTGAACAAAGCAGGGTGTGCGAGAGGGAGACCCCCGAGGCGATGCCACCCGCCCTGTCTTTGACGGGAGCGAGATAACACATACGAGTTTTGTAGCGGTTCGTTTGTTTTTCGTCTTTCAAACCAATCGTTAACAGGTTCATGTTTTTTCTATTACCCCGTGGATAATGTCGAGCATTCTTTAAAGCGATTCGGCTGAGCTTTATTTTATTGATAGTCTGCACCCACCCTCCGCGCGGGGGATGTTCCTAGATTTCCTTTGAAGATTAAAGACAAACGCTATTTTATTGAGAGGATTTGAATAAATATTGTAACGTTTCGTCTTTTTACGAAGCAGCGAACAGCGCTCAAGAATTAACTTAAACCTTTTTTCAGTCTCTTACAACACCGTGTTCTATAAGTTTTTTTTGCGTTCAATAAATTCCATTGGGTCTAAAATTCTCTAGTAAGCGTGATTTTTGTCAAATTACGATTTTTAACCAAAACTGTTCAATGCTGCCTAATACATCAGTGACAAAAATATTGCAACTCTATCTTATATGCCTGACACTTTTTAGTACCTATAACATTGGTGGTCGGTTACGCTGTTTACGCTGTCTAGGCTATTGGTCGACAATGTTTCAGTTTAGTCAGTTGGCGTCCATCTGGTGACTAGTGCAGACGTGTCGGTGGCATGTAGCATCGGAAACTATTTTGTATTTGAATATTAGTATAAAAAGTAGTAATGCAAATTATATCATTTACCCCAATTATATCTGGAGCCAGTGAGACTATGGCATCCCCAATTTTGGTATGTTGTGAGGCTGAAGGTATCTAGTGGAGAGGGGAAGGAGATGTGGAGAATATACATACCTGGATATTCAGGTCTTACACCAAATACGGCCAAAGTCATTTCAAGTAATATTATGTTTGGTAATTTGTTCTAATTTCATGTTTGGTAACTTGTTCTGAATAGCCAGGTATATTTTCCTCATATCCTTCCCCTCCCCACTACCTTCAGCCTCAAAACATACCAAAATTGGGGAGGCCATAGTCTCACTGGTTCCAGACGGTTGGGAGAAGGTGGGCCTCTGGTGTTGTATTAAGATAAAAAATGTTATAAAGCGGTTCTTTGTTAAGCCGACTGCACGTATAAGCATGTCGTATTGTGTTATTACCGCATGCTCCTTTGGAGAGTCGAAATTATTGTTGGTAAAAATATTATTACAACGGATTTTCAATCAAGATGCGACATTTCCTAGGGAAAAAATCTGTCGGGGTCGTAAGCAAAACAGCGCTACCGCCACTATCTCAACAACTGAAGGCATTCAGATAATTATATTATCAGCTTTTATGTAGGCAGCAACCAAAGATTAATAATCTTAATTAATCAAAATCCTTTTTGGAATCAATGAAGAAAGTTAATTAAAAAACCTTCATCTGAAAAATTTACTATTCGGTACTTACGCTGTTTTGCCGATTATGGATCGATATGATAGATAATTACATAAACACGCTTTCGTAGATACACACAAAAAATTAAATACCATTCACCATTAGAATTTAGCAAATATTTTTTTTTATTGAGATATGTCTTCTGACCATTATGTGAAGAATATTGTACAAAAAATATTTACCCAATAAGATGGCATATAAAAAAGCACAATTAATTGACAAATGTTTAGTTAACATAAAATTTAGTTCACATTAAATAAAATATTTATATTTGTTTTTTTTTTTAATTGCATTTGTGTAATTTTTTGTGCAATTTAAAGCCGTTAATGAATATCCATTTCTAATCACGAAGCCGAAGAAATAAGCATATCTCATTTATTCCAAGTCCGTAACGTAATTCTTTTGAATTTATAAATAAGGATTAAATACTTTTTTCTTCTTTTATTACTTGTTCGAAGTCTAAAAGTTTCGCACAGATTTTTCTAAGTAGCAAAAAACATATTCTCGGCAAAGTCTCAATGGAGGAGATTTATAACAAATGGGCCTCGCACTTCGGTGTTGCGATATTCGTATAAATTACGCGGCGTAAAGTTTGGGAACACACGATACGCCTCACCCACGCAATTAAGGAAGCAAATTTGTAAACGTACCAAGATGTCATGTTTAATATAATACAGTTTCGCTGTTTTATATTAAACCCTCATGTTCGAAAGTTGAAACAAGCTTTAAGATTTATTCCCGGAGTGGTGTCAGGTGCAAGTGAACGTCTTCCAGTGATTTATTTGCCTCTTTTCTTCAATTTTCTCACGCATCCCGTCGGATGGAGGAATATTAAAGTTATAAAATTAATTAACGTACCGCTTGCCACAATAACGTCACAGGGGGATTATTTTATAGAGCGCAGATGCTTACAGGAAGGTCCATACACTTTATTGTCTCCCTCATCCCTACACCTTACTCTTACTCCTTCCTCCCACTCCCTGCGCCTAACCCCTCCCACTGCTAGCCGAGAGGAGCAAGAAGCCGGCGCGGCGCGGCGCGTGCTCCTGGCGCTAATGCTAATTTCGTGTTAAGAAAAATACAGCTGTGGTGGAAAGTTAATTTCGTTTACGTAATTACCGGATTGTGGCCAAATTGACCTTTATCTTGGTAAATGATCACTGTTGTCAGATTTATGACACGCATACTAGGGTGTGTCAATTATTTCAACTTTTGAATTCAGAAACGCCCAGGGTCTCAAAAGTTGCGTCTTACAAAGAAAATGAGAACTGCATTTAATTTTTTTTAAATGGTTATTAGCCCGCTAAATTGCATCGAAAATCAGAAAACAAACCTAAAACCATTTTGTTTTTTAATTTAAAAAAAAAAATCAGTAATTTAACTGGAATCGCAAATGCGACACGTGGAGTGGACTGTATCAAAATATATTAAAAAAAATGTTATGCCTGTGAATACTTTGACACAACTATGGGAAATGGTAAACAGATGAATGGGGAAGGAAACTGACTTACCCCTTATGGTTGATGTTCGGCTCAATATTATGGGTCTGAGGGAGCACTAAATCACTCACTGCACAAGCTTCCATAAACTGGTCGATGTTATATAAAACTGAGAGAATAATGGTGTTCGTTGCACAGTTTCTTTTAACAGACTGACATATTGATTTTATTGTTGTACGGTAGGTAATATTGTCAGTAGGAGCAGGTAATTGTGTTAAAAAAAGGATGGGTAGAGAAATGGAACAAGGTATATAGATAGGTATACATAGTTGCGTCAACATTAACCTTTTAACGTTTGTTTATTATTAAAAAATGCGTATAACTGACAAAAATGAGAAAAAAAGTTCAAGTTTATGAATACGAGTAAGTCAACAAGCATTCTGATTTTTCCAGAAAAAGTGTTATTTTCCCCTTTTATATTTTTAACCAAAACATCACATTTGTTTAAAAATATTTTTTTTTGGGTTCTTTGTACTGCAGTTATGGAATGAAAAATAAGTTTGATACAAAATATAAAATATTTAAAGTAAAATATAAAATTTGTATAACTTCCGGCCATTTTAGCGGGCCAATAGTGAACAATAATTTCATTTATTTTTAAGTTTTCGAATAGCTACAGATCATACAAAACTTTTGAGACCCCGGGATTTTAAATATAAGGATTTTTTTCTCTCTATGGAGAGCGACACAAGCCAACGCATACACCGCAAACAGAGCATAACACCTTTTTGGGTAATTTTGGTTTTTATCGATCGGCATAAACATAAATTATAGTTACAACTCATCCAAAACATGACAATGGAGTTGTGTTTTTAATACCGTTACATCTAACAGCAGTGCGAAAGGGAAGGAAAACTTTTAGTCGGTGAATAAAAAATATTGAAAAGTTCTATTCGCATAATATGTAAGACACGTAACTATTGGCAAAACGTCAAAAATAAGGCATGCACCGACAACGAAAAGTTGAAAAAACATCAATTCTACCCCACGTATATGTAAACATGTTCAAAGTTTCCGTCGAATACATCTTGTAAAACATGACGTTTTCCCTTGTGGAACATTCGAAGTCAGCACAATACTTCACGTTCATATTGAAATGCTACAGGAAAATTATTCAGACGCTCCCCAAGACGGCCAACAGCAGAAAATGTGGAATATCCACACTATTCTAATCCTATCTTCGCTCCTGTTAAAACACAGTTTATCTGAAACTTTAACCGAAATTATTCTAGCCGGCGAGGGTCGTTTCTCTTTGCACAAGAGCGCCGGTGAAAGTTTTCGGTTGAGCCATTTGTATATTTAATTACGAATAAACAGGTGCATATTTGTTTAACTGAAGAAACGTATTTGAACTTGGCTAATGGTTGAATGATGCTGTGGAATTAGCCGAGTGAGAGGGTTTCAGAGCCGTGAGCTCGTGATCGCCCTTAAGGGACCCAAAGGGGAATAATGGGATCTTATCAGCCGGTTTGGTGATTTAATAAATGATTTTAAGTGGATCCTTGTATTTTATTAGAAGTGGAACACAATATTTATTTAGAGGAAAATTTTCTTGTAACTTACTGTAAAAAACCCGAAATCTGTTGAATGGAACTATTTTGTAATAAAAATATACTAATTTATCTATTCAAACATAGAACTGTTTTTGACAATAACTGTTCGTGATACGAGAACCAAAGGGAAAAATCTCTTACTTATCCCTTTCGCCAAAACAACGTTTGGTCAAAGAAACTTCAGGTACTTTGCAACAAAACTTTATAATACACTTCCACTGACCATTAGACAGCACACTAATAACGTAAAATACAAAACAGATACCAAGTTTTGGATCACTACCAAAGACAGATCATATATCAACAATATTTTTAGAACCTCCTAATGCATGCTTACCCATTGATACGATGCTGATTGTGTTTGTACTTTTACTTTAAATGTAAATAACATTGTTGTTGTTATCCTTTATAAACTATTTTTAAACTATTTATGTTAAAATGCGCCTGCTCTCAACACATGAACTCCTAGTGAGACAGGCACAGCACAATTACCTATGTAACATAAAAAAATTAAGATCATAATAAAAAAAAAATTTAGATTCCACCGGTAAATTGAAATTGTAAACTTCATCTGTTTGACATCCGTTGTATTAAATTGTTAATGATTGTTGGGACCGTTTTTTCACATTTATTATTTTTTTCCATAATTGTAAGAATTAACTGGTTATACCTAAGGTTTAAAAAACAAAGTGATTTTAAAGCGACGCACGTATTAAATTAATTTATCATTGTAACAAAAAAATATCCTCCAAATTTCGATGTTCTAAAAAAGATAGAGGAAACATTCGATAATCACTATCGATGAATTTAATAAGCTATCGTAGAAGCCATAATAGAGAACGGAAGCTCTTTGTTGAACTTCGCATTGTTGGCACTTTTATATTTTTTTGCAATATTATAAGTATGTATTGCCAATTAGTTACTGATAAAGCCCCTCTGAACACAAAAACTCATCAGAGTATAATTATTTTTCGCATCATGGTGAAAAAACGTAAAAGAGTTCGTTTGCAAGAAATAATTACGAGGAAAAAAGTGAACTGAAAGCGCAACCTTTTATTAACATTCCAGTAGCTAACTTCACGCCGCGCCGGAGAAAATCAGCTTTTTCCGAGGAACTTTTAACTTCTGGTGAAGCCCGCGGTTTCCCTTCGGCGCTATTCAGTGAACGCTCGTGTGAAACTATTCATTGTGACTTCTGACAGAATTTTTACGACCAGAGTCACAGAATAACTTGTGGAACACTTGTTAGCGAGATGCCGACTGATAAAATGACATTTGATAAAAACTTTTCCATTCCAACGAAAGTTACCTACTTTCACAACTTTTATAATTTAAAATAAATGACATAGAACGCCTGCGCCGAATAAACATTTTTAATACACTCCCCCGACTGATCAAGAGCCTTTTCAAACTTTCAATTTAACGTCGCCGTAGCTTTGCTAGTCTTTTGTAAATTGCAATCATTAATGTACTACTTATACACAACACGTAAGTTTTTTAAAATATATCATAAACTTTGGTTTTTAGATTTTTTTTTTAAATTATTTCAATATTCATAAACATATATTTTTCAGGTAAACAGTTTTTCAAGTTTTTCGACTACCACACTAGGCACATGGCTGTATTATGGTAGTCGAATGCCTCTGACATTCATTTTAATTTGCAAAATAAATTAAATCTTATCTGTAAAGCATTAAGTGTCTGTTTTGAAGCCCCTAAAAACATCAAATGATGAGTTCTTTATGAAATATAGCAGTTTATTTTATATAAATTCTAGGTCAATGCAAATTATTTCGGCTCACGATGTCTGTCAAAAAGTTATAAAAGACATCTTACTATTGGATCTATATTTTTTTATTACTTTTTTGAATAAAATGTTAGGATCTCTTGCGATGCTGGGCTGTAAAACGTATTCAATCGTAGGCAAAACAAACATATTAACCAAGTGGAAAATTCAGTGTTTTATACCCGTACTTTTAATTTTGTTTAGTACTTATTCAACGCATTAAATGTTTTACTTTTCAAGACCTTCTATATATAAGTTTAAAACCCCAAACTTATCTACTTATGGGCGTTAACGTTTCACATTTATGACGTTTTAATTATTATTTCCATATTTTATCATAGTTCGATGGACTCATCTTTACAACTAACGGGAAATGTTAAAACAACACGAATACAAACAAAGTAATCAACCGCTGGACGGGTTGAAATATATTCCTAGAAATTTATACATCATGTTCACTGTGTAGCTCTTCCGATTAATTCTGCATGTAAGGGTTGTTCTTTTACAACAAAATGATGGTCTTATTTTAGTTGGATTTTTTTCCTACGTGCTGGTTAAAATCAGTAAGAGACAGAAGAATGTAAAAAAGTGAAGGAGTGTCACTAACTTAACAAAATTTATGCCATTTTAATTAGCGTTTTGATTGGGATTTGACGAAATTTTAAACTGTTGTTCTGATTTGTTTTAAATATTCTAAAACAAGAATATTAGTAGACTACGAGTTGATTTACATAACAGAAGAAGATTATGAATTAATTATGATTCAATGAAAACAAATCACTTCGTATACACGACTAATATATAATCAAAATTATAAAGATTTTAAGTGTTTCTTCGTCAGGATATAATTAAATTTATAATATCATTAAATAAATTGCATTCAATAACGGTTATAATAAAAAATTAATAGAAAATATGTTTCATGGTAGGTAAAGATAGCAGCCAGTAAAAATATGCATTAAGAAAATGAAGATAATGTTGGTGGTTCTTAGTCGAAATATGATTCTTTTCTTCAAATTTTGCAAATTCACTTTGTGGCACCATTTTATTAATGCAATAATTAAAAACACTTTGTTTTTACCACAATAAACTTTATTAAAAAGTCGAAATGTTTCAAGAACGATGTTTTCTTCATCAAACATGTTGACTTTTTAATAATTAAAAACATTTGGTTTTTACCACAATAAACTTTATTAAAAAGTCGACATGTTTCAAGAACGATGTTTTCTTCATCAAACATGTCGACTTTTTAATAAAGTTTATTGTGGTAAAAACGAAGTGTTTTTAATTATTGCATGAAATATGATTCAGTTAAATATGATCGGAGGGGATACGGTTCCACTAGGTCAGTGGTAGAGCATCGCCCTGGCAAGGCTAAGGTCTTGAGTTCAATTCCTAGATGTGAGCACATCTTTTACTAATGTTTCTGTTTTAAATTTTCAATTGAGGGTCGCTAATTTTGTCTTCAGTGATTAAATATTATATTTTGTGATTTTACTTATCAAGTTAAAATAAAAATAAAAGTATTTTTTAATAGTTAGTCAATTTTTTCAAACAATTTATTGAGTGATTTTGATAAAAAAAACTTATCGAAAGTAAAAGTTTAAAATTTATTACTGTGTTAGGAGTACGGAGATATCGTATCTAAACCATCACGCAAATGATGAAAGGTGCTCACGTGAAAAACTTTTAGCTAGGTAAATTTTCGTCTTAGTACTGAGCACTCACTCAGTACAGAGCACCTGTCGACGGAAGCCCGATCCTTGAGAATATAATGGCATGTACATTACACTTGTGAATATAATATCATGGCGTGTGTGGTGCCCCTAACTTCGTGAAAACTGTTGGTTCATCGTATTCACTGGAACAAAAAGGCATTGTTATGTTCTTCATTGAGTTCAAATAACATTTGAGCTCCAATATTAAACAATGTAACAAGGTACTGGCACGGTTTTAAGTGGTTGCTCTACATAAATGTGCTTCTTTAGTTATGGTGGGTATAAAATGATATCTCTATTATTGTGTTATAATCGTACACGAATACTAGAAATAATCAAAAATATTATTTCGGTTGTGGCTCTGTCTCAATAATATTTTAACAAAAAATTATTTTATCTTTGAAGAAGAAGCTGTGATGCCAACATTTTTAAATTATGCTATGAAAGGTAAAATATTATATCAAAATAACTTAAAAAATAAATCTGAACGATGCATGAAACATAACAAGACCCAGAAAAAAAGGTTACCGGGACACAGTGCCTTAACCAGCTCGGCCATCGAGACCTGTTGAATTTGAGTCATAATTTTAAGATCGACAAAAATGAATTTAAATGACGCTCAAGAGATAACTCAAACTAGCTGGAAATCTTTTTTTTACGGGTTGATTTTTTTTTTGTATTTATTCATGCAAACATCGATATGCACACTATAATACTTAAAACTAGGTCATTAAATTTACAGATGACAATACAAAGTGCTACGTGGGTTTTTCGCCAAGTGGCAAAGCCAAGTATACATTTCGTAAAACAACTTTAGTGTTGTAGTGCTGGTCAGGAACCCACAGATTTTATCCCGTAGGAAGCGCCAATTCTGGACGGGTTATGGAACCCGTCAAGAATACCTGTGGTTCCCAAATATGCTCAGGGTGTGGATCTTAAACCACGATATGTGTCGCTCTCCAAGGGATGGTGTGCCAGGTACATAATTTAAAAGGCAGAGTTGTGAGAACAAGCTTATTATTTAAAAAAACAAGTAGCAATCAGGGTTTTAAATATGTCATTTCACTTACCCCCATGAACCGACCTCATTTATTATGAATACTATCGCTAGCTAGCTAATATACTGTCCATCTAGTAGCTGCAAGGCCCAGGCGGCATTTCCCCCATGCAGGATCTGGATAGCCCCTCACCGAAGCCGAGATCTGGAGACAGTTCCTCCGCCAAAGGGAAGTCGTCAAGCGGCCTTTCGCCGCGATCAAATTAGCAAGTCATCCCCATGCAGGATCTGGATAGCCTTCACCGAAGCCGAGATCTGGAGACAGTTCCGCCGCCAAAGGAAAGTCGTCAAGCGGCCTTTCGCCGCGAACAAATTAGCAAGTCATCCCGCCGCCAAAGGAAAATCATCAGGGGGCCTTTCGCTAGAAGGATTGGCATGTAGGGAGGCCGCCCTCGGTCCAGACGAGAGTCAATGTCGGCGTAAATTTACTATTCCGCCACAAAGATCGGCAAATAGCATCGCGGGCTAACGGAACCCCAATCATCCGTCAAAACGGGCTCTGACCCAAGTGTGATCGGACGTATTTCTCATCGATTAAATCTTTCCCGGTTCTGGCACGCCTGGCCGCCATACAAGTTTACGTTGCGGAATCTCAACTAATCCCACCAAAGGAATGCAAACTCGCGATCACACAATACGTACACGTAATCACTTTTACCGCCCGGCATTTCTCAAGTAAAAAGGAATTATTTTCCCGTTCAAATACTAAATTCTCACAAAAACTCCATTGACTATCGCGTAGCTAGGTTCCGGGCCCAACTCCCCGAAACCTACCTACACAAAAAGTGACGTATTGCCGCGGAACTGCTCCAGAGGTCGCCCCGGGCCGTCGATAAAGTCAGAGCTGGCACTCTAATAATTAATAACAAGTTCCTACCTAATTACGATTTCGACGGGTAGAGTTGTTAGGATGCAGTACAAATAATAAAGATGTTAATAATTATATTTAAAGTAATACGGATTTGTACTGCATCATAACATTACCCCCCTCGCCACCAAATGTTTGCCCTCAAACATGTAATTCATTCAAAACAACCTGATCCTATGCTGTCTAGGTCGGTCCACGGGATTTTTAAACAGTAAAACAAAATTATAAAATACAAGCAAGCAGTGAGCAGTAAAATTTGGAAAAGTAAATGACAAAAAAAACATTAGATTAGTCAACAACTTATTTCGAATGGGTGTTTCGCAACTCCAGTCGCACTCCATCAAGCTTAAGGCCGGATGGCCAGGTCCACGAAACAACCATTCTTTATTATGATAGGCTTACGAATAATGATGCTGGGAAGCATAGAAAGAAGCGGTGTAACGCGAACGGAGTCCTCAAGCACTCGCCGTATGAAGTACAATGAGTGTTGAAAACCGAACTAAGTCACGAACTGCCGTTAGCGTTACAACTGCAATAAAACAATACAACTTAAGTAAATAAGGACTTAACAGTAAACATAAGAAATAATTCAAATCTAACACCTTCTGAACCAACAATACAAAAATGCAAAAATCAGTCATTTTAAATACATGTAGGATTACAAAAGATTTTTTAAATATTTATATTGAGGGATCAGTAGGATTTATAGGTCAAATTAGGAATTCCACAGAGCCGAACCCTCCGATATGAAAATATCTGGAGTCGGTGAATTATTTTCCCATTTGCAGCCTTACTAAAAAAAACCACAGCGCGACCGATTAACTGTGTTATTGCAATAACATAAATAAACCCCGTATACACTAAAACACGTTTCATTACCAATAAGCTTTCTTACTTGGTCACGCTGTTAAAATGCTTAAAGATCTGACAACGTCGTATATGGTTATAATTTACTAGGAAAAAATGTTGTTTTAATTATTCTCCGCCAGGGGCATTATTGGCGCGCGTGTGCATCAACGGCCCGCGATGAAAACACAGCTTGAAAACCAAGCCCAGGTGTGTTTATGGCCGGATCAGGTGGGATGTCGAAAATTTTGTTAGATGTTGTGATTTTACTTAACAATTTCTATTGTAGTGACGAAATTACTGTTCTATTCATATAATTGATATATTTACCGTGTTATTTGTGTGGTTTACATCAATTTAATCAAATTATTGTACAAACCCCGTACTTTCAAAGTTGAACTGTCAGAATATTGTTTTATAGGTTACATAAAAGATAAAATTTACATTTTAAGATCTTCATTTTGGTAAATTTTGGGGATCGCTGGCAATGGTTAATACGCACTTTTTTTTTTTAATCTTTTGATTCACCTTAATTACATTAAAAGAGAACTATTTGCATTGGGGGAAGTGAAAAATATTTTTGTGTAACATGGTTTGTGATACAAAAGAAAGTGCCCCTTTATAACGCCTACTCGCGTCAAGGCAAGAAAAACATCCCAGTTTTCAAGTAGTTTAGCGGCTACGCTAGGTTTGTGTAACATGGTTTGTGATTCTGGCGTACAATCTCACAAGACGAAAGCTAATTTTAATTTTACGTAATGAAATTTAGAATGAAATATTTTCCTCTTCCCCCAATTCAAATAGTTGCCCTTTAATGTAATTAAGGTGAATCAAAAGGTTTTTTTAAAAAAAAGTGCATATTTACCGTTGCCAGCGATCCCCAAAAATTTATTTTATTTTAAGAGAATTTCTTAAAAGTGATAATTTTTTATAATATTAATATCTAATACATGTGTTCGAAAACGTATAAAAGAAATTAACGTCTTTAGAGATGCAAGAAATCTGTTTTAAATGTCAGTATTATTTCTAAGTTATTTTTTTGGAAATAAAAAAAATCAGAAATTTTTTTATAATTTTTTTATTGTATGCACGAGGAAAAAGTGAGGTGATAGTTTCCATTCAAATTTATTACGTAAAAGGACTGTGTTTTTTAAATTTTGATTTTTTTTTTTTTTAATTTCTCTACATTTTGGTCAAACATGTTTTGGTAAGTATTTTTTTAACATTTTTTTCCGAGTTTGAATCTTAAAACATGTCAGTTTTTGAAAACTAAAGTGTATTTTAAATACACAAATTTAAAAGGTAATTTTATTTAGTTTTTATAAATGGTATTTTTTTTACAACACCTTCAAAAATAAGAAATATATAGAACATTCAAAATATTATGGAAAAATTACAAATATCGTTCGGACATCAATTGTTAAAACAGAGATAAACTACCCTCTCAGGCCGTGGAAACCATGCGTATTTCTTTCAATGAACAAATTTTTAATAAGTAATGTTTTCACATCCGCGGCCGTTTGTCAATTGAATAAAATTTTCACTGGGTTTTTTAGTAAGGCTGTTGGTCTCTGGTATACAGGGTGTTAAGGGACGTACTTGACTTACTAACCAGTGATTCCTGACATTATTTGGAGTAAAAAATGTAAATGAAATTTTGGTCTCCGGTGTCATTTTTGATGTTTTTTTTTCTACATAAACATAAAAAAATGGTAGTTGTTGAACAGTTGGAGGTGGGGTAAGGGGTTTGTCGGACACCCGGCTGAGTGACCAGTGACGACAAGCGGAAGAATTTTTTTTTGTTTGATTTTGAAGAAAAAAATAAAAAAAAATAAAAAAAGTCACCGGAGACCAAAATTTTATTTACATTTTTTACTCCAAATAATGTCAGGAATCACTGTATGGTTAAAGTAAGTCAAGTACGTCCCTTAACACCCTGTATAGTGCAATTGCATAGCGTGGTTTGACTAGATAATCATTTGGGGAAGTGTGCGAAATGGTTTGGTTTTTCCTGTGGAGAAAATTTAACCCGGACATTTAAATCTGGTGCGTAAAATACCTACATCTGATTTAATTAAGAGTCAAACAGTTTCGACTTCATGTCTCTGTCCTACGCATTTAACAGCACGACTTAGTTTTTATTCATGAGCTCCACACAAGAGGCCCTGAGGAAAATAATTTCCCTCAGGGCCTATCTTATATGCTATGTGGAGGGTTTTTTGGGGAAAGGAAGGAAAGGAGAGTTCTGGGAAGGAAAAGGGTTTAAGGGATGGGTAGGAATCTGGGGTTCAGTGTGTCCTGATCATCCACCTCCAATACCTAGACAAACCTCACCCCCGAGAGAACCCAGACACCCCTGCTAAATCACCAAACGTAGCGAACCACTTGGGGTGACCTATGGCAGAGGTGTTGGTTATCCAATAAAGGTTCCCGGGACGGCGGTACCCAATCCCGCCTCCCAAATTGTTGCACCTTCATCTCATTCAATTGTGTGCGTGCATGTGTGCGTGAGTGTTACTGACAATGTAGTGTTATCGACCACGAGTCTCAGCTCGATCGGATATCGAGAAGTGAGTGAATTTTCACTTCAAAGATTTGCAAATTCATTCACGAAAACAAAATCGAAATTCAAATACATAAAAATATCATTCTAAATTTACCCCAGCAAAGTTTCCATTCTATGTAGGTTACAATATCTTATCATAACCTCTCAATACTGATTTAGAGGTTATTTGAATATGCTTCTTGCACTTTGCGCAGGGCTTAAAAGCATTTTTCAATAAAAACCGATAATAAATGTCGGTGAGGAGAATGTACTATAAGGCCCTTTTGGAACTCATTACATCATGACTTTATCTTAAAGCTTTTAACTGAACCAATAGGAAGTACGTGAATATATTGTTTCTCGAAAATATCAGTAATAAAATTTAATAAAATTTTATTGGAACTGCCTTGGAAGCAGATTGTTGGTGTTTTTCGTGCGCACAATCTCATTTTTTAATCAAAATAAATTAATTTAAACATCTCGAAAGTCCATTATATCATTTTGCACTCATTTTGTTTATTCTGGTGATAATTAACTCAAGGTATCTCGGTGGAACCATATAATTATATTGTACTTGTGTCGTGTGCTCCTTTCACGCACATTGTAATACTTTGTAAATGTACACCACACTTGGGCGTCAATGTAATGCTTATGAATGAGTACAATACTTAATAAGACTTATAGTTATAAATAAAAGAATTGTGGCAACAATTGAATTATATGATTAAATAATAAAATCAGAACATGAGACTCTAACCAAATAATAATATTCTAATACTTAAAAAAAAACTCAGGGTCGTGTTAACCTTTATAAAAAAGAAACTAAATAGTTAGAAAACTAATTAATTAATCGATAGCTTGTCGTGTTTTAAAAATGTTAAAATTACTACAAGTTCAGCCAGTTCAAATAGAACAAAATATTAAATGGTAAATCAATAAACTCAAAACTATCCGAAGTTTTAGCTCACAGGTAATGGCGATCTAACCGAAGTATATGTCTTCTCTCGTCGAAACAAACTTCCGGACTTCCTGGTTGCCTACTTGGAACTATCGATGAAAAATTCTCTTGTTCGTAGTATGTTTTGGGCAACAAAAGAAATGCAGGATTCCATTTTTTCAAAGAATATTTCGAATTAGGAATTCAAATTTCAATTTCAACCAACTTAATTATTGGGTGCTTACTTCATCAAGTGATTACTTGTGCATTATAATTTCAAACTGTTACAACATACAGAGGTAAGTGATTGGTTATCCCTTTTTCTTGCATACCTTGTTTTTCGTAAACATATTATCACCCAATTTCAGCAACGCCATTTCGTTTCGATTAAAGTATTTACAGTCCATTTGTTGGATGTTGTGTGTTGTGATTGTCCTATTTTATATTTGAATTCATGTAGCACTGAACACTTTTAATTCTAATTTATCTCATCTCGATGTGTAAAGCCTCTTACTTTAAACTTTCCCGTCTATGAGACCTCTTACTAAAATATTGCTATGAATTGTCTGTCTAAAATCTCTTTTGTCTGTGGCCGCGTCAGCTTTCTATTTTGTGTCTATAAAACAACGTGTTTTCATTTTGCTTGTCACTCTTTCACTCTTTCTCCTAGATTCTTTTTTCCTAAACTCTGCTTGTTTCCCTTGAAATCAAGTCGTGTTTCGCTTCTGCTAAACTTTACTTAATACATGTGCATCTGAAGCTGTTATTCATAAGCAGTTTTGTATGTAATATTTGGTGATTAATAACAGTTACATGGCTTGGGTAACCAATAACCAGAAGAAGCTGATATGTTCAATAGCATCGAAATAACCTACAAAAAGTAATTTCACATGTCTTTTGAAAACAGTTAACAGTTTGAATTTTATTTCAAAAATTGTGAATTTCAGTTAATTTAAATTATGTTTTCACAGTATAAATGTTTTGTACTCCATTTTTATGTAAAAAAATATTTTTTATTATTTAAAGGTATTTTGCATCACAAATACAAAATGTTATATTTTTCATCTTAGTTCATAATCTAATAATCACATGGAGCCAGTGAGACTATGGCATCCCCAATTGGGGTATGTTGTGACGCTGAAGGTAGTGGGTAGAGAAAGGGAAGATGTGGTAGAAGAAGGTGGGGAACTACCTGGCTGTTCAGATCTCGTCACCAAACACGGAACGCGGCTACAGCCATTTCAAGCAACTTTTCAATTCTGAATGATGGCCTTACACCAGGGTAAACTGAGACTATCTTCCACTTTAGAATATGCTGCAAATATCTCTTATATTATTTAAAATTATTAAATTGTGTAGTAACATAATTCAATCAAATAAAATTTACTCGCGCACGCCGGGATACCCCTCGACCACGGAGGCCCGCAAAGTGATGCTCGGCTGAATAAATTGTTAGCTAACATTTCTTATCATCAACATGATATTTTTATGACACTTGTTTTTCATACTCCAAGAATAAATACTTAAAAAACTATTTCTCTAAACTAAAGGGAATATCAGTGATAAAATATTAAATTATTTCATACATTGTTTTGGCAGTTTTAGTTGAAAAGGGTCAAGTAGGTCGTCTATTTACTTGACATCAATAAAGTTGTTAAATATCCAGGGGCGCACCTCACTGAACACATTTCTATGGAGAAATATTATAATTTATTTAATAAGATATTATTTGTCCGTTGACGGAAATAGTGGTTTCTCATTGAAATGAAACTGATACGAAGTGTTTTCCGTTGACTGAAATAGTTGTAATTAAACTGATACGTAGCAGACGTGGGTCGTTACGCCGTTTTCTAGAAACGTAAAGAAACCAGTTTCTTGGTCGGCGTAACCTGTTTCAAAACAGGTTATTTTTGTAACTAGTTATTTTCATTCAGCTTCAGTTACACACGAAGCTGTATACCTCCACCAACTATAAAGTTACACACAAAACGAAAATAAATTAAAGCACTATCTAGTATCTAAGTATTTGTAGCTATACAGTGAAATATTTACATTATAACAAAGAAACGTTACATTAAATTTACACAAAACACCAAAATAACATATAAACGTTAATTTTTAGAAGAAAGTACGGTAAATTTTCGATCGCACTGACAGGTATAATAAATGACGCGAAGTAAAATTTCACTTTACGCAATTGAAATTTAAAATGCATTATTTTCCGCAACCCCAAATTAAAAAAGTTTTCTTTTATAGTAATTAAGGTGAATCTAAAGGTTTTTTCTAAAATTTATTTTCTAAATAAGCATTGACAGTGCGATCGAAAATTTACCGAAAGTAATCAAAATTATACACAAGTACAACGACGAACTGAAACAAACTGAATTATTTTACTTTAAATTCAAAAAATGGTCGCTCGCTTCCCAGAAACGGAACACACTCCCGCTTACTCGAAAATCTTCGTTTCAAAATCTCGCATGCTCGGCCGGCCGGTAAACGCAACTATGTGAAACGCGAAACGCGGCGAAACTACTCTGCACTCAGTTACTCACATCACACCCAACACAGGAATAACGCATTTGTAAAAATAACTACTTGTAATTTTATCGAAACTAGTTATTTCCGTAGCGTAGCTAGTTATTGTAACTAGTGACGTTAAATAACGCTCACGCCTAAGGCCCTCCGTTCATGGAGATACTTACAATCTACGTAATAGAGAACTCCAGTCCAATTTTTTTATTTTTTTTTATGAATAAAGACCTTCAAACTTAAATAACTGCATTTTTATTTTTATAGTTTGTTTTAATAGTTAAAATAATTGTCAAAGTTTTAATTTTTCAAGACTCCCAGAAACGCACCGTATCTATGGTGGATTGTGTGACGTCTTCACCCACCGATAGTTTTTTACTTTTTAAGTTGTCATTTTGAATCAGTGATGTTATGTCGAGGGAAATTTCCCTAGATCTAGGGGAGAATAATATTTTTTAGGGATAAGGGAAATCAGGACAAAATCTAGGGAAATTTCGAACTATGTTAAAATTTTTATTACATATGACAATATTACTGGTATTATTTATATATATATTTTTTGGAATTCCTATGAATCTTAATTATTGTTCATATACTTACATGCAATGTTATTTTTAACACTGACAACTCAAACTTGGTACAAATGAGCGGCGGGTTGCTTAGGTTTTTGGTCACGGTGGGGGGGGGGGGGGGGGGGGGGTTAAAAAGTGCAAAAAGTTTGTCACGTAGTATGGGTACGTTCCCTATGTATCTAAAAAGATAAATGGGACCTCTGAAAAAAAAAATTATTTATGTTTTAAGTTCCGTTTTTTCGGTGATTGCGGTTGATTTTTATTTTGCAAAGTTTTTTTTTATTTAGAATTCAGTTTCTAATTCAGTGGTGAGTATATTCATACTTTTAAATTATTACTTCACTTAGAAAAAAGTGTTTGATTTGGAAAAGCACAGTATTATTAGTATATTTACTAAGTTCCAATATCTTTCCAATTAATTGATCATATTAATTAACATTTAACAGGATTATTGTTACACAATCAGGTGGCTATGTAGGTAATTGCGTAAATCTAACCGTAAATCTAATCTAATCGTAACGAACACCTCTGCCATAGGTCACCCCAAGTGATTCGCTACGTTTGGTGATTTAGCAGGGGTGCCCGGATTCATGGGGTGAGGTTTGTCTAGGTCTTGGAGGCGGATGACCAGGACATACTGAACCCCAGATTCCTACCCACCCCTTAAACCCTTTTCCTTCCCAGAACTCTCCCCTCCTTCCTTTCCTTAAAAAAAACTCTCCACACAGCATCCTCAAAGATGACATAGGCCCTGAGGGAAATTATTTTCCTCAGGGCCTCCTGTGTGGAGCTCATGTAAAAAAAAAAAAGTGAAATTCTAGGGAAATTTCACTTCGAAATCTAGGGAATTAATTTTTTTGGGCAGAACATCCCTGTTTTAAGTGGACAATATTGCGGAATGAGACTAGTATGACATTAAGGTGTGAGAAGTCGTTTTTTATTCAAGATTAACTGCTTTTAATATAGAAAAACATTGGTAAAATGTCCACATTTCACCGCTACTGTTATTGTATTTAATCAAAGTGCAATATAAAAACAATAAATAAATCTTTCATTGCAAATATATATGACATCGTATTTTGTGTTCAGGCGTTACTTTGTATATTGTTTTATGTATAACACATACAGAAACAATGGTATTTATAATACACTGATCATGACGATTGTGTAATAACTTGGATAAAAAGCCCTATACTAAAAACAATTTGAAAATACATAAACCAAATGTCAAATATGACACGACTTTAACCTCAAATAGGCAAAATTTATTGCAGATTGTCCGCAAATATAGCCCTTTTCGTTAATTGTTGAGGGCCTAAATTATGTTTCAATAAACACAATAACTATTATTTATCTAAATCTCTATAAACAGTATGAAAATAAACCAAAAATACGAAATGTTGAATTGCATACGTGTGCACTTTAAGTCATTTCAAATGTCAATACAATACAATACACGCTTTCACCA
This sequence comes from Limnephilus rhombicus, assembly GCA_929108145.2. NCBI lineage: Eukaryota > Metazoa > Arthropoda > Insecta > Trichoptera > Limnephilidae > Limnephilus > Limnephilus rhombicus. The sequence goes on along the minus strand of OV815271.1, from coordinate 38,583,898 downwards.
GGTGACACAGGTTAGCAGTGACGTAACCACTCACCATTTCAGTAATGCCAACTTAACGCTGTGTTTTGAGGAGAGGTTTAAAAATGCACTTTTGAATAATTTTTTAAAAACTCTGCGTTTAGTATTATGAAATAAAACTTAGATATTCAGAATCAACGTTTATTGGTCTATATGAACATATTTTTTTAAGCCATAATATTATTCACTAGAGTTCCTTATTGTGACGAAACCACAAGAACCCTGCTGATATACCACTTTTTAATGCTAGTCTCCGTACACGGCGCTATCCGAAATGTACTGAAATTGATCATTTTTCCCGTGCAGCCGTGGAGTGAACACGCTGTCATGCGATGTCATATATCGTTTCTTACGTATTCTGATAAAGTATAGTCATGTAAACATGCATTTTTTCCACTTCCAGAACAAATCTAACATTACTTTCATGTTCCGACGCCATTTCTGTCAAACGTCAAACGAATAAGTATCAGACACAAATGACGCGAGCGTTGCGTGCGATCAGCACTGTCGGTGTCGTGATACTGATTGGAAACCGACAGCCACCGCGTAGCTCCGTGAACGGGCACAAGCAAAATCGTACGGGGGGTACTTACGATCGGCGCGTATGATACGCGCACGAGGATCGAGTATCTTGTAAGTATCTCCGTGAACTTATACGTAGTATTGTCCGTTGACTGAAATAGTTGTTCTATGTACATAATAATCTTCCTCATTATTAAACTGGCAAGAATTGTCTGTCCGTTGACTAAAATAGTTGTTCCTCATCGTAATCACACTCATTGTGATTAAACTAATATGAAGTGTTGTCAATTGACTAAAAAGTTGTTCCTCATTATAATTAAATCTAGTCTCCTTCAACGGAAGCCATCTTCCTAACAGGACATCCATCGATATGCTGCCCAGCTCAGGTACAGGTAGGCTAGAGTTAAGTTAGCCTCTCAGAACTGGGCGTACTGTACAGAGCCCGTGGATACTTTAATAGAACACAACTGCTAACCTTGTACAAATCGCAAGTGCGCCCCACGGTTGAATTTGGCAGCCACCTCTGGTCTGGAGCTCCAAAACACCTAAAAAAAAACCCTTGACTCCGTACAGAAACGGGCGGTCCGTTTGATAGATTCTCCCATCTTAACAGAGGGACTGCAATCTTTAGAGCACAGGCGTCAGGTGAGAATGCTGTCCTTGTTCCACCGGTATTACAATGGAAGATGCTCCGAAGAACTAGCGTCATTGATCCCCTTGGCGCCGGTGCATAGTCGGGAAACACGCCAAACACGCGCCCAACATTTGTACACGGTTGACATTAGTCACATGAGAACGGATCGTTTCAATGACTCGTTCTTGAGTTCAACAGCTCGGCTGAGGAACGATTTGCCGGCCTCTGTGTTTCCTCCCTCCTTCAATATGGGTCTCTTCAAGACCCATGTTCACTCCTTCCTTTCCTCAAAAAGACCCTCCACACAGCATCTCCAAAGATGACATAGGCCCTGAGGGAAGTTATTTTCCTCAGGGCCTCCTGTGTGGAGTACCTAATGTAAAAAAAAAAAAAAAACTGATACGAAGTATTGTTCGTTGACTGAAATAGTTATTCCTCACTGTGATTAAACTGATATGAAGTTTTGTCAATTGACTAAAGCAGTTGTTCCTTATTATGATTAAACTGATACGAAGTGTTTCCCGTTGACTAAAATAGTTGTTCCTCATTGTAATTAAACCGATTTGAAGTGTTGTCAATTGACAGAAACAGTTGTTTCTTATTGTGACTAAACTGATACGAAGTGTTGCCCATTGACTAAAATAGTTGTTATTCATTGTAATCATGTGACTGTACAGCTTCGCAAAGTCGCCTTTGTAGAAGTTCCAACCAAGGAAGTCAGTTTCTAAATGTAGACAACGATTTTTCGACGGTTTGTCATGTTTAAGACTAAATTCCGACAAAAGTGTCGGATTGGTAGTTATCTTCTTTAACAAAACAAGAATAATAACTGGGACAAAGGAAAGCAGGCGAGATGTGAAAATTCCAGATAATGTACCTGTTTTTAATTTCTAGATACCTAGAATAAATAAAATAATTTGTAGAACAATGAATATATGTTATGTGTTGTATTACATTATGTACATATATAAAATAAAATCTCGTATAACTCAAACAGCTCATCAGCAAATCGGTCACGTACAACGCACCGTGCATATTATAATTCCGCCCCGCTACGCAAAAGCTCGGCGTTTTGGGGCACAAAGGGGCGCGAGGGGTGTGCTGTGCGGGCGCAGCCCCACCGAATGACGATAGTGCCGTGTAAGTATTTTCTAACTGACAGCTCAATCAGTAACGCCGTTGGAGCATTATGCCGGCACGTTGGGGCAGGACAAAGTGACAAAAATGTGTGACGTGTGTTTGAAGTTTGTATCGTGTAACGAAATATTTTTATCTTGGAAAAGCCAACTACACATTTTTGTTAAAATTAGAATTTACTTATGAAAGGTTTATGCTTCATTGTGATATCAAGTCTTTTTTTCTGTTTCTTCTTCTGTATCATATTTCATATTAAAAAAATAAATGAGAAATTTCTTTGCACATTGCAAAGGTAGTCCAAACGTTGGACTTAAATGGAATTTTTTTTAAGGTATTGTAATCGGCCTATTGAGAACAATTATTTCGGTAATTAGCCATATAATTCTGTTAACACTGCTCTTAAAGGAGAAAGTCGGCCGCGTGGCTGACGCCGGGCTGACGTAGGAGATGAGAGATGAGGAAGAAGGAGGTTGGTAAGTACCTAGCTATTTAGATCTGATTCCCAAGCAACATTTAGATCGTTGATGTTGGTCTTTCACCAGAGCGATACTGAGAGTATCTACCTCTCTAAATAGTTTTAGGTTGTAGGTAAATACATACACATTTCATATGCACTCTTATGTCCTAACTTATTCTTATTTATTCGTTAAGAAGATTCCGAATACACATAAGCCATAGGTATATGTGTATTCGGAATCTTCAACGCGCTTGATGTGAAGATATTGAAAATATCGATCACACTGATGAAGTGCAATAAATATGAAGAACAGAGATTGAAAATACTGTTAATCACCTCAAACCTTTGATTTGTATTCAAATCTACAGTTTAAAAGGTCACTGTTTTCATTAAATGTCGAAAAACTCTGTGTTTTCAAAATGAAATCTCGGGAAACGCCGAGGACTTCAGCTGGTTATAAATAATAATCGTGCATTTTCTGGTTAAATAACAAAATAACAATATTTCAGCGGCGCCCGCCCGCCCGTCACAGACACTCTACTTTTTATAAAAAAAAGATAAGAAAACACAAGATTTGTGGGAAACAAAAAATAAAATGAATTCTAAACTCGGTAAAGGATTTAATGGTTTCGGGAATTTTTTCAAATTAGGCTTATGTATAAAAGAGTGTTACTGTGAATTATTCCAAGCTACTGTTCAATTTTCGGGTTTTAATAATATTATTCTGACATGTCTTGCAGACATATTAACTTGCAGACATATTAACCGCCGACGGAAGTGGCTCCATCTCTTAAACTTCGGCGTCTCGCAAACGGACTTGCCCCTGGCTAGCATAAATACCACGTTTTAATGAACTTTCTATTCCGTTCCGCGGCGATGACGCCACTGCTTGTCACGATTATTTTGTACTGGTGAAAGTTAGTGGTGCTGGCGGCACGGTATCGCTTCGAAGTAAATAAGCACACACTTCACGACTAAAAATTACACATCTACCGGATCTGCCGGATCTGCCCTGATGATGGACACTGCAACGATGTCCGAAACGTTGGCTAAAGAAGGAGGTAGCGCAACACGGCATAACACCCCAAAAACAAATAACGAAAATGCTTTTGGCCGTGAAAATCTTAAAACTTATCATATTCAGTGTTATTTATTATGGCTTTAATTTTTGGTTCTTATATTTTTTATCTTTTGTTATTTTATTTTTAATACTTTCTTTTCCCGTTTAAAAATTTTGATGTCTCAGTTAGATATAGATGTAAATGTAGGTACTGTATTACTTAAAGGCCCTCTGGGCGTTAAATAATTATATTAAATAAATACAAAATATGTAAGTATAATATCCTCTTTCCACGATGATTTTTCTAAAGCCTTTCCCCTTCATAATACATAATATTATAGAATCTTCGCTCATCTTCCATCGTTTCAGTTTTAAAGTTAGTCATTAAATTCCTAAGATATTAAAGTATAACCCCTTTAATGACTGTTCTATGTAATTTTACCGCAATAACGCTTTATGAAAGCATATTACTTGATCGGAACCGTAAAAAATAATAATTTTAATATTCTTAGAAATTGCTTAAATTTTTCACAAAAGTGTAATATCTTAAGAAATTTTTCGCAACTTTTCAAATAATTCCCATTGGTTTTGTTATATTATAACAAAACCAATGGGAATTTATCGAGCACAAGTAGTAAGCATCGACTGATCGACTTCGACTGAGTTTTAGCAAAATTTGTTTCGAATTAAAATATATGGAACGACAAGAGTAATAAGGTAAATAGTCTTATTTTTGCATCATTGTTCCAATCTGGAGATTTGTGCATAGGTTTAGAAATTCCATACATATCATGCTAGATCTCACCCCTTGAATGTATTACTTTTTGCTATTTTATACGATAAGATTTCAATTTATAATTTAACCGGTTCGAATGAAAATAGCGGTTTTAAAGTTCGTTTCACTAAAATTAACATAAAACCAATATACATGAACGCCGAGTCTTCCTAGAAAAAGCATCAATATGCTAAAATAGTTGCGTAGTTTAATACACTCTCAAACGAATATAGAGCCTTATTTCTCCCTGAGTAGGAGGTGGGAGGTGAGAGTTGTTAGGTGTAAGATGTTTGTATGGAAGGGTGAGTACACAAGAAATCACCAGGGAGATCAAATCACTGCTGAAAGGGGATGAATGAATCAGCAAGATTAGAAATTAGGGGATAGATCCACTCAAACTGCCCGAGGCGCAAAACCAGTGGCGTAGCAACCTTCTCTGCACATAGAGCAGCCGTTCTGGGACCTGGAACATACTCAGGGTAAGTTTATTATTTTTCAAAGTGGTTTCTATGGGTACAAAGCGTATTTTAATAATTCAGAATTATTTAGGTCGATAGAAAGCAGTGAAACGTTTATTCAATCATCTTATGATAAATATTTCCTTCAATCAAAGCACCGGTGTTCATATTCAACACAGAATGGCAACAGATTCAATAATTTAGAATCTCTCGAAATCAAGAAAGCCGTTAAATCAAAGCCCAATTTTTTTTACAATCAATTAAATGTGTCCAGTATATAATATATGCTCACACAAAGTAATTTTTGATCAGTTTAATTTTATACCCTGTTTTTTTTTAATTTTTTTATTTACGCCCTTTTTCGTGTCTTTTACAAACATTACACATGACTAATAAGAAATATACAGCATTCGTTGAACATAACTGTACTGTCTCAGTAACAGTATTTTATATTTATTTAAACATAAATTGAAGATGTCCACTGACTTGGTATAATTGTTTCCCTCCATTAGTATTCTTGGCAAAGAGGAATACATATGGTAGTTAGGTAGAAATAAACCTGACTTCTAGTATTACGTAGTGGAATCCGGAAGCTTATCAATTCTAGCAATTCTGATGGTAATTGTGTTAAGCGAAATCGGTCGGTATTCAAAATTTAAATAAATGAACCGTGGTTATAAACAAAGTAATTGTTTTATTTCATTAAATATGTCAAACCGCAAGAGTGACTGTTTTCTACCAAAAAAATGATGTTATCAAGAATAAAGAGATGAAAACTGTTAATGATATAAAGTAAAATTTAAATACCTGCAAACACATTATGTCATATGCTAGCCCTACATTTGAATCGGCCGCAAATTGACCCTTAGATCCACACAAAACTCCCGCGCCCATCGTGTGAGACCCGAATGCAACCAACACACGCCGACAGGAGACATTCCCTAAGCGCCCCGGTTCTCCAGCAGATTCCCGACCTGGAAGCGATGAGATAGTCGTGTTGATTAAACGGCGCTCGCCATTAAAACTCGGGTTGCCGCGTTACCAAAATGGCGACGGTTTTTTTTCGTTTGTGGATTTCTTGAGTACTGACGACGATGGCTACTAACCATTGTACGTCTAGATCAACCCTTCATTGCAGAAAGCTCATCAATTTTCCTCACCTATATTGTGCCTCTAATTTTTAACTTCCTGTGATTGCCCTCGGATGGATGGACAGGGTCACGAATGAAGATGTTATTGTTCGGATGAATAAAGAAAAATAAGTTATCAAAACTAAAAAAAATTGAAAACTTCAATATCTTGGACATGTGATGAGACATCTAGAGAAGTATGAGATCTTGCATCTCATAATGCATGGAGAGATTGCCGGAAGACGGGGCCCTGGAAGAAGGAGAACCTCATCTCTGAAAAACCTGAAACAGTGGTTTGGCCAGTCTACCGTAGAGCTGTTCCGGGCCGCAGTAAACGAAGTCCGCTTTGCCAACATGATAGCCAACATCCGTTGAACGGACAGGGCACAAGAAGAAGAAGGTTTTCCTCGTGGAGAGAGAGTTTTTAAAATTAGGATGAATACGTACTGAATTCGTAATAAACTGTGTTCAAATGTATTCCTGAGTTGATTATTGAATAACCTCCCTCCTGTCATTGCACATGTTATGAGATCGTGATCGACCCCTCACTGAGTAAATTGCCACCCTGAGCTAGCAAAATCTGATTACCCTTGAGTTATTCTGGCGTCTAGCGCTCCAGCTTACACCGGCCGCGGCGCAACAACACCTATCCTGTATTTTACTTCCAATTCATCCAAATGCCAACCATTTTCTCGTACTAAATTATTCGTTAATGTTAAATATTTTTTTGTGCTGCAGTAAAACACATAAACACTAGCTGATACCCGGCATGCGTTGCAATGCCTTTCAAAGATTTTTTTTTCTCTCTGCTTGTCCATTCCCATGCGTCCCCTTTCCCTCCCTGCGTTCCCCTTCCACCTTCCCCGCCTTCCCCCTCCCTCGTTACCCTTCTCGCAAACCCACCTCCTTCGTTACCCTTCCCCTCCTGCCTGCCCTCCTTGCCACTAAAATAGAAATACACACGTTTTCAAACCACTCGCGCATTTTTTTATGCAAATTTATACATATTTAGAAATACTCTTCTGCTAAAATGCAACGTTCTGTAAAAATTTTGAGTCAATCTTCGATTACTTTCCGAGTTTTGCGCCCACAAAAATACGGAACCTAAATTAGGGCACCCTAATCACCTAGCGGTATGAAATATACTTTACGACCTATTCCCATACCTACCAAATATACATAAAAAGTTCATATAAATCGGTCGAGCCGTTTCGGAGGAGTGCGACCACAAACACCTGAGATTTTTATATATACAGGGTGTCAGGGGATGCAGGAAATGCATTAACTTCGGGAGGTGATGCTAAATTATGGTAGGAGTATAAAAGATAAATAACTATTTCAGAAATTCGAACTTTTTTTGCCATACAAAAAGATATACCTACTTAAAATCCTCAGTGTAAGGTAAATTTACTCGATAAAGTTGCTGTTAGATTGCCGGGCGCGATTGTTACAACGTTGCTGGGTAATAATAATGCCGCCCGCACATGCCGGTCTAATTTTATTTTTTTACCACAAAACTACCCCTAAAAGTTGGAATTTCGAAAAAAGGTTATTCATTATTTTTACTCATTCTATCATGTAGAATCACCTTCCGAAGTTAATGCACTTTACCCCCGGGCACCCGGTATATTTATTCTGTCGTTATAAATAAAATAATGCGTCACCATTGACAGATAAAGGATGATAATATGTTTTTTTATTATTTATAACGGCAGTATATAAGACAAGGAAAGATCTATATCATGAGTTTGTCCGGGGCTTAGATTATTTGTCGCAGCGCCACTGAGCTTCGCCCGGAATCTCTGGGGGACGTGTTAATATTGTTAAGTGTAATGTTGCAATCACTAAATGGAGGGGTTGGGAAAGGAAAAACTTGTCTGATTTCAGTAATTGTCACTCTTCATTGCTTACGCACAATTGTTACAGTAATCCAAGGGTGATAGTAATGCCCCTCCGGCGAGTTACTACGACTCGTTAGGTTTCACTGAATATTACTTCAGATAATGGCTGAATTATATCGAGATGTAAGTGTTTCTGGAATTAACGTGGCAAGATTTTATATATTTATTATATCTGATTCTTTCTGTATTTCAGTTATTTTGTTTGGGGGTTTTAATATTGCTTATAATTTATTGACCCGTGCTTAATTTAGCGGAAACGATAAAAATGTAATTTGTGCGATCCTTTATGAAATGTAGAAATATATTTACTGGGATAATATGATATGTTTTATTAGCGATGGGTCCGTTTAATTAAAAATATCAAAAACACTGTGTACAAATAAATATATGAAGAAATATTTTTTGAAGTAAAACTTCTTTACGCACTCTTGACTTGGGGAGTAAGCTGGTGAATGCGTGACGAGAGCGTTACGTAAAGCGAGGCGAACGGTAGTTGAGAGGAATATATAAGTTAGTAAAGATAGAAAGAGAGAAAATTATGTTTCGTAAATTACTGTAGGGGCAAGAGAGACAGGTGCGAGCATATTTTCTTTCGCTCTTTCTCTCATATCCAGTTACGTTTCGTATATCTAAGACACAGTGCAGGCCTATTGTCTGTATCACACAGTAGGAGCAAGAGAGAGAAGTGCGTGCGTATATTTTTTTTGTCTCTTCCTATCATATAGATGGAGCTAAAGAAGTTTTACTTCAGTCATGTTCATCGGGGCCCCTTGAATTTGTTTATATATTTGTCCCTCAAATTGAAAATATGTATTTTTAAGGCAATGTTCCGTCAGAGTGATAAACGCTTAACTTCATCCATAGTTCAACACGTTCTTAATGAAGGTCATAAAATAGACTTTAATAATTCAACAACAATAGCTAGCATATACATATACAATGAACCAAAAAGAATTTACCGCGAAGCAATAGAAATTTATAAACATAAAAATAATATGAATACTAGAAATGACTCATCAGAATTCCCAACACCTGGAAAGTCTTAATCGATGAAAATCCCCCAAAAACTGCATTTCCAAAATTACCAGTAGTGTCTCCAATTAGCTTAACCAATCAGGTATCTACTGCCAGCCCCACCCCCACCCCCTCCACCATCAATCACCTGCAACCCGGGTACTTCGTTCTAGATATAAGAAGTGACTTGCACTCACTTAAGTTTTAGCTTTTGGACCGAACAGACATGCGAAAGCTATCAGTTTGAGACAAAAACTCAAGACATAAGGCCTCTGAAGATGGACAGTGTGACCTGTCCGAAACGTCAGGAGTTAAAAAATCCTTTTAAGGACCACGTTACGCGAGTAAAACCTTAATCATAACATAATGAGAAAACCTTAATCATAACATATATATATATGTAGAACAATTTTCTCGGTTTACCCGCGTAACGTAGTCCTTAAAAGGACTTTTTAACTCCTGACGTTTCGAACAGATCACACTGTCCATCTTCAGAGGCCTTATGTCTTGAGTTTTTGTCTCAAACTGATAGCTTTCGCATGTCTGTTCGGTCCAAAAGCTAAAACTTAAGTGAGTGCAAGTCACTTCTTATATCTAGAACGAAGTACCCGGGTTGCAGGTGATTGATGGTGGAGGGGGTGGGGGCGGGGCTGACAGTAGATACCTGATTGGTAAAGCTAATTGGAGACACTACTGGTAATTTTTGAAATGCCGTTTTTGGGGTATTTTCATCGATTAAGACTTTCCAGGTGTTGGGAATTCTGATTGAGTCATTTCTAGTATTCATATTATTTTTATGTTTATAAATTTCTATTGCTTAGCGGTAAATTCTTTTTGGTTCATTGTATATGCTAGCTATTGTTTTTGTATTATTAAAGTCTATTTTATGACCTTCATTAAGGACGTGTTGCACTATGGATGAAGTTAAGCGTTTATTAGTGACATCTACTTTATGTTCTGCAATTCTACATGATATTTTTCTATTGCAACGTCCAATATACACCTTTTCACATGCCCCACAAGGTATTTTATAAATACCATGTGACTCAAGTGGAATGTGGTCCTTTGGACTTCTTAATAGAAACGAGATTTTATTTTCTGATTTATAAATAGTTATGATTTTATTTCTTTTGAGGATTCGACTGATTTTATCTGTCGAGCTTTTGATGAATGGGAGAATTGCTATAGAAAGGGGTTCTTCTTTCGTTTCAGAAATAGTTTTTTTGCGTTTATTTATGGATTTGTCTATTAAATATTTGGAGAAACCGTTTGCTTGAAGAGCACTACTAAGAAGACCCAGTTCTTCATGAATATGATCTTTGTCCGCTAGTCGTTTTGACCGGGTAACTAGGGTATTTATAACTGATGACAACTGAGATGGGTTATGATTTGAGTTGGCGTTTAAGTATCTATTTGTATGTGTCGGTTTACGATATACGGTATGGCCAAGGCTGCCGTTCTTTTTCTTTTTAACTAAAATATCGAGAAATGGAAGACAATCGTTTTCTTCGATTTCCATGGTAAATTTAATATCTTCATGGATACTATTCAAATGAATAAGAAATTTAAAGTTTAATAGACAAATCCATAAATAAACGCAAAAAAACTATTTCTGAAACGAAAGAAGAACCCCTTTCTATAGCAATTCTCCCATTCATCAAAGGCTCGACAGATAAAAATCAGTCGAATCCTCAAAAGAAATAAAATCAAAACTATTTATAAATCAGAAAATAAAATCTCGTCTCTATTAAGAAGTCCAAAGGACCACATTCCACTTGAGTCACATGGTATTTATAAAATACCTTGTGGGGCATGTGAAAAGGTGTATATTGGACGTTGCAATAGAAAAATATCATGTAGAATTGCAGAACATAAAGTAGATGTCACTAATAAACGCTTAACTTCATCCATAGTGCAACACGTCCTTAATGAAGGTCATAAAATAGACTTTAATAATACAAAAACAATAGCTAGCATATACAAAGAACCAAAAAGAATTTACCGCGAAGCAATAGAAATTTATAAACATAAAAATAATATGAATACTAGAAATGACTCAATCAGAATTCCCAACACCTGGAAAGTCTTAATCGATGAAAATCCCCCAAAAACTGCATTTCCAAAATTACCAGTAGTGTCTCCAATTAGCTTAACCAATCAGGTATCTACTGCCAGCCCCGCCCCCACCCCCTCCACCATCAATCACCTGCAACCCGGGTACTTCGTTCTAGACATAACGTGACTTGCACTCACTTAAGTTTTAGCTTTTGGACCGAACAGACATGCCAAAGCTATCAGTTTGAGACAAAAACTCAAGACATAAGGCCTCTGAAGATGGACAGTGTGACCTGTCCGAAACGTCAGGAGTTAAAAAGTCCTTTTAAGGACCACGTTACGCGGGTAAAACCTTAATCACAACATAATGAGAAAACCTTAATCATAACATATATATATATATATATATATATATATATATATATATATATGTAAAACTATAATCAGTTTGTATGTCTCCATATTAAAATTCGGAGGTATGATTTTTTTTATGTGGGCGGAAAATATTCAAAATGATCACCAAGCAAAGACTCGAGCAATCGGAGAAAAAAGTTTTAAATTGCGCTGTCGCTCCAGTGGCTAAGTGGTTAATATTATAATATTTGTCAAAACTAATTTATAATGGTAACATAATCATTATCATTGTCTTTTCATGTACATATTATATATTTTGCAAATTCGTAATCAGATTTAGTAATCAGACTGCTGCGACATGGTGCAGATTTACCGTTTCACTCCATTTATTTAAATATGGCCAAAGTTTTTTTTCCGAATAACCATAACCTATGGTTTAAAAACTTTAAAGTTGATTTCCCAATTAGAATTGAAAAGGTTAAGCGAATAAGGGCATTAAGAGCATAGGAGTGGTTGCGCTTTGCAATGGAGTTTGCCTGCAGCTGCAGTGGCTGGCGTCCATTAGTTCATTAAACAAACTGGCCATTAGCCGCGAATCGGCCGGCTATTAGTCACGCCCGCTGAAAATACTCAATAATGGCACCCCTTAAATCTTCCTCGTCCCTCACCCCTGCTCTCTGTGATCTGCTTCTGGTATGCGCATTCCAATTTATTTATATAATTGGACTATTTTATATACCGCCGTTCTGGAATGAAAACCCCGAAGGCGCTTTAGGAAGTTCACCAATAAGTCAATGATTACAACAGTCCGTCAAATTCCTATTCCTATTTTTTTCTATAATTTGTTACAGCGCTTAAACCGTTGTTAGTTATTGTTTTTTATTATTTTTTAGAATCACTGGCATTAACACATATATATTATAATACTAGCTTTGGCCCCGGCTTCGCTCGCATAGTATTAAGAACATACTATTAGAATTAATTATTACAACAAAAATTAATTCTAATAGTACCACAAAAATTAAAACCAAAAACATAAATAACCCAGACTGGATAACCAAAGACCTTATAAAATTAATCAATAAAAGAAATAAATTACATCTGAAACTAAAAAAACAACCAAATAACACATTACTAAAAGCAGAATTTTTAAAAATAAGAAATAATATCACTACAAAAAAACGAAACTTAAAACAAACACACTACAGTAATCTCTTTAGAAAATGCGAAAATAACAGTAAAAAATCTTGGAACTTAATTAATAATATTCTTAAGAACCAATCTTACACCTCAAGAAATTTTTGTAATAAATTAATCATTAATGATGAAATAATCACTAACAATGTAGAGATATGCGACAAATTTAATAATTTCTTTTGCAACATTGGCTCCTCCCTAGCCGATAATATACGTGGTAAAGTCAAACACAATCCAGCCAATGAAATAACGTTAGTGTATGACAGCATTGAATCTTTATATCTTCAGCCCACTACGGAGTTAGAAATAAGTCAAATATTAAAATCTCTAAAACCAAATACAAGTGCAGGTTACGATTCACTCACATATAAAACAGTGCTAAGTATCTCCACAGAATTGATTCCTACTCTAACAAAATTAATCAATCAATGTTTCAAAGAAGGAACTTTTCCCGATAGCTGTAAAATTGCTAAGGTGATACCAATTCACAAAGGTGGGTCCAAAACAAATACATCAAACTACAGACCCATCTCAATCATACCAATTTTATCAAAAATTTTTGAACGTGTAATTTACGAAAGATTAAACAATTTTCTGCTAAAAAAATCATTCTTATATAAAAAACAATACGGCTTTAGGAAAAAATCGAACACACTAGGAGCAATAAATGACTTAATCAGTAAACTTAGAAGCGGCATTGATGGTGGAAATTATATTTTATCTATATTAGTTGACCTTCAAAAAGCCTTTGATACAGTTAGTCACCACATACTTCTCAAGAAACTCAAGAAAATTGGTGTAGTTGGTCCTGCTCTTAATCTACTCAAATCATATCTTAGCGATAGAAAGCAATTTGTTAGCATTAACAATCAAAATAGCAAATACGTTCCAATAAACTATGGAGTTCCGCAGGGGTCCATACTAGGTCCACTACTGTTCCAAATTTACATAAATGATATTTCGCAATTAATTTTAAATGGTGAAATCTTTTTATATGCAGATGATACAGCAATTTACTTGGGTAAAGATTTAGATATTTTACTAGAAAATGCACAAACAGATCTAGAAAAAATCAACAGTTGGCTCCAATCAAATATGTTAACAATGAATGTTAAAAAAACAGGATACATGATCTTAAACTCACCCCGTAAAATAGTTCCTCCTCATGTACCCTTAAAAATTGAAAACAATTAACTTCAAATCCTGATCCAGGAAAAATATCTTGGGCTGTGCATTGATCAGCATTTGACATTTAAACAACATATACAAGGTATTAAAGATAAAATCACCCCCTTAATTAGCGTATTTAGCCGGATATCATATCTGTTGCCAAATAAATTTTAAAAAAGGTTTATATTATAGTCTCGTACACTCACATTTAAATTACTTGATTGAAATCTGGGGAAACGCATGTGAAACATACATAAAAGAATTACAGGTAACACAAAACAAGGTAATCAAAAAACTATTTAACTACAAGCCCAGAACACCCACAAAAAAATATATATGGAAACAAAACTACTAACATTAAGAAAACTATATGAATACAATACATGTCTCCTTATATACAAAATAAACAATAAACTCGTACACACAAACACAGAATTCATTAAAACGTCCCAAGTACACAAACACTTTACGAGGCAACACGATAACATACATTTAAACACCATCCACACTAACTATGGTAAACAATCCATTGGTTACGAGGGAGGCAACTTATATAATTGCCTCCCAAACGACATTAAAAACGAAAAGAAGCTGGGTAAATTTAAAAAAAAATTATTAATATTTATTCTTGAAAAACAAAATAATGATGTTGAATAGCGCTGTTTTGAAATATTTACTTTATTTTAATTTGTATAATTATTTCTAGTTAAATGAGTGAAAATGTAATTTTCTTTTAACTGGAATAAAAAAAAAAAAAAATAAATAAATAAGGGTGTTCCACCAGCGCCTCCTCCACCTTCCCTATCCCTTCCCCCCATTTTCCCCTCCCCCCTCCCCAAATTCCCCTCCCCCACCCCTCTTTTCCCCCTCCCTCCTCTCCTCTCCTCCCCCTACCCTTCTCCCTCTCTCCCCACTTCTGCCTATCCCACTCTCACCTTCCCCTCCATACCCGTTACATCATTTTTTTCAAATAGCTCGCGTTCCACCTATTGCAATTTTTTTATACAAATTTCATAATGCCAGAGCTCTAAGCTATAGCCTATATGTTATTCGAAAGTATGAGCTATATTATTGTAAGGTTTCATTAAAATACATTCAGTAGCTTTTGCGTGAAAGAGAAACAAACATACATACATACATCCATTCAAAGTTTCGCCTTTATAATATTAGTAGGATTATACAAATACATAATAATAAATAACAAATATTTTATAATAATATTTTCAATATGTTGAATTAATACCTCCGCTGAATTTATCTACACATTCAAACAGCATCCCCAAAGATGACACTCGCGTTCCTTATTGTGACCACGTTATAAATGTTGACATGGTTACACGGTCAGCACGTCCATTCCACCTGGGTAATAAAAAAAGAAAAGAGAAAATTTTAAGAAAATACATCTAATCTATGAAACAGATTTTTTGTTCTGAAAGTGCAGTGTATCATTTACATTATAAAAAGATGTCCAGTATCCTAAATTTTGTGCAATTATTTTATCTGAAATTTATAGGTTTGGTTAACGGCAGAGTTAACAGAGTGGAAAATACTCTCAGTATCGCCCTGGTGTAAGACCACCATTCAGAATTGAAACGTTGCCTGAAATGGCTTCTGCCGTATTTGGTGATTAGATCTGAACAGCCAGGTACTTCCCCACCTTCCTCTTTCCCATCTCCTTCCCCTCCCCAATAACTTCAGCCTCACAACATACCCCAATTGGGGATGCCATAGTCCCACTGGCTCCAGACGGGGGCAGTTGGGACTCTTGTGCGGTATTCATGTAAAAACCGGCGTCTTTTTCATCATGATCTATGGAGTTTTCATTCGTCAATTTATCTTAATAAAATTCTATGGAGTAAAAAAAGTGTTGATATAACTTGTTAATATATTCAATGTTAAAATGTTCAGCTTTTGACGAAATTCAACTCCAAAATGTGCAGAAGTATATTGTCAAGCATCAAAGGCACCATAATTGAGCAGTTTTCCAAAATAAAATCATTCGGCAATATTTCTCTGCCGATCGTCACATTATTCAAAAAATTTGTGTAAAATAAAGCGCCCTTATTTAAAACCAGAATAAACAACCAACGGATAGGATGATAGCGATAGCTCTAATGGACAGTTCATTACATAATGTCACAAACGAAAATCCAAAACACGTCAGTTTATGTGATTCAGAATGAAAAAAATTAACGAAACGAGCTACACGGCTAATAACGTTATAACTCGTTACGTAAATTCATAAAACTGATCATACGAACGCAACTATAAAACTTGATAATCAATAGGGCAAAAATATTTTTTTTCTGAATTTTGAAATCGGCATAGTGGAAGAGATGATCTGTGAATTAGCAATTAAAAATGTATACCTAGTTTTCATTTTGTTTTTTTTTAAGTAAAACTTCATTACGCACGCTTGAGAGTAAGCTGGTGAATGCGTGACGAGAGCGTTACGAAAAGTGTGATCGGGCGAGGCGAACGGTCGGGCGAGGCGAAGGAAGTTGAGAGGGAAATATAAGTTAGTGAAGTTTTACTTCAGCCGTGTGGTCTAAAGTCTAAAGCACCGCCGCAGAAGCCCAATTTGTTTTCATTTTAACGCTATTATACAAGTATTTATTATGACTGACGAATGCAAAATTAAACACGTAATATCTTTGTCTTTCACCATTTATTTTACAAATAATATAAAATGATACAAGAGAACAAATATTGAGAAAAATACTTTCCGGTAATAATAATAACCGCAATGTAAGACCTAAAATTCCTTAAAGTTGCAATGAACGGTAGGTACTGTATTTTGGTGTTAAAAATAGGTATATGCTTTTTTTGGTTTTTGACCTACTATTGTTTTATGTTATTTTGTCTCAAGTTCCAAAAACAAGTAGCTGTGGCTTTTGTAACAATATTTAAGCATCTCAAAGACCATTACCGATCACACCATAATTGACGATGTCACACTACTAATGATAAAGATTTTTTTCTTGTCACACTCAAGCCATAATCTACGTATTAGAAAGGTTGCCAGTTGGGCACCCAGTACCAACTCGTAAACTATTATTCTTGTTTAGAACAGCAATAACCTTTAAGAGATGCATTGTCTTCAGAAAGTGAGCTAAACAATAGATAAGAGATTCGAGAAGTAGGTAGATATATGTTTGAAGCAATGAATTTTGCAATATTTTATATTTCATTTTTTTACTATATTTTCATTAATATCTATATTTTTGTAATATTATCATTTTTTTACATTAGCTCCACACAGAAGCCCTGAGGAAAATAATTCCTACGGTAGGAATCTGGGTTTCAGTGTGCCCAGGAGTGACAGGCGTATGAATCCATCCCTCCCACTGCGATGAAAGGTGATTTAAATTATTTTTAACCTAGTAGTAGTGGGCTTTTCATAAAACATTAAGTCGAAAGTCAGAACTTATTACAACGGAATCAGATCTCACTTGTGAAAATATTATGTTATGTGAAGATTCTAAATTTATTAGGACATGGTAGGAAAATAAAGATTTTATTACTAAATTGTTTTTTTGTAATGTTGCAACATCCATATAAAACAGTGGTGTTAAATTGTGAAAATACCACAATCACATGAAGAATTTCCAGGCGAACAACATTCTGCCTTAAAGGCCGTTAGTAAGTACGGAATTACTCGCAAAAATGATTTGATCGAAACTCGGATAAAGGACACCACTTAATCGTCACCACAATAGCCCTGAGCAAAATCTGCTCATCTCCACATCAAATAAACACCACGAACTTAGCGCCTGCAGCATAGCGAGTTGTTTGAAACTCCGCTCTGAACTCTGTATCGAAACTTTAAATATAAATTTATGTCAATCGAATTAGATGAGAACTTTTTCCATTAATATAATGTGGAATAAATTTATTTGGTGGTATTTGCACAATATCTCCACCATCCGCACCCGGTCCCAAGTGATACCACTTTTGTTAATTATTATTAATTTGTTCCCCAAAGTGACAACCAAAATTCGCAATCATAATAAACATTGCTTGTTCAACTACTGCAAAGATAATTTAATAATCGATTCTATGCCTGGATGTAAAAACAGCATTGTAATTTAATATGATTTTTTAATTTTATTCAGCGTTCGTGGCACAAATTATTTGTAGGTACGCTTCGTGAAAATGTTTATGAATCAGTCGATTTGAAAGTCGTCACTTTGACGGGCGGTGGCTTAAAAATTAAGCGATGTCATTCGAAATAAAATTTGTGTAATGTTTTAAAACGCGAGATGGAAAAAATATGTAGCAAATGGACACATTTTCCCAATCCTTTCAACGTTAAACTTTTGTTCGTGGGACAATGAAAAATTCCAATTATCCCGGATGGGCAAAACCACCAAAGGAGGCATTTAAAGGAACCCTCCGCTGGTATCCATTATTTTCAACCGTAGACCCTTTTCACCGGCGTTCATAAATGTCATTATATTCCCTCAAACTACTCGTTTGGTCTTCGAAGCCCTTATATTATTATTAGAGCCATAAACGAAAACTTCTCTGTTGTGTCGCTGAAGAGTCCGTGATAGGAATACTGTAGCGGAAAAAGGGGTGCGGAAAAAATGCAAGGAAACCGCAGGATACCCAAAAGCGCAAAAGGGATTAAAAGTTTGCGGCGCCACGAACAACCGATTTAAGTTTACAATTCCCCATAAAATAACCCGCCTTTCAAAGAACTTCCATTTTAAAAGTCAGTAGTGGTCACGTTGTGGTAATGCAGCGATAGGTTTTAGGATTCACCGTGCTTTTTTCTAAGAAATAACTATATTATCTCACGAAAGAGTATTTTAGGATACTCAAAAGTTATTGAAAAACCATTTACATTTGTATTTTCACGTCTGAGGAAGAAATGCCAATATTAAAAAGGGACATTTGCGTCAATTAAAGAAAACATTTGCTTACGTTATTTTCCCGACTTTCATCAAAAAAGAAAATATTAGCCAAGCTGAAAAGATGTTCAATTATTTTCTGTGAATCAAATGGGCGTTTGACAAAAAACACACGGAATATGATATCTCATCACATCAAAGAAGTTTTTCTTTTTCGTGCGTCCAATGGGAATAAATCATAAATACGAGGGTTGGGGTAATTTCCTGAAGTTGTCATAAGGTCCTTGGGCAGAAGGCAGGGCGGATGGGAAAGAGGATAGGGGGGACAGAGGGCGGAGGACATCACAGGACGAGAACTCTCTCTGGGGGAGGAAGGAGACATCTGCTACAGACAAGCCCCCTACAGCATGATGATATTAAAGCAAAAATTTTCACTTGTTAGACCCTTACTGGGAAACATGTCTCTGCTCTGTACGACAAATGGTCTGAAGACGTTGTCAATTTCCCGCAAACACTTTAAATTATATTGTGTTGTTATGCTTGCATCTGTGAGACGAGATTCCAAATAATTCATAAATATTCATTTGCAGGGATATCTACAGCAGCTACATACTGCGAGTTGCTTGAGAATATCATACCAAACAAAAAAGGTTTTTTTTATAATTTAAAGGAAACATAATAAACTCTCTCGTAAGTAATTATTGTGGATTTAAAAGAAGATTATCGTAAAAAATATATGAGAAACCGAAGTATTGGAAGTCTAAATAAACATTGTCATTACCTGCTTTGCTTTTAGTAACAAACAACTCGTAGAAATGATTTTCTACCACTTGCATTATAAAAAAAAACATTTGACTTTGTACCTAGTTATTTATTTTTGCGCAGGTTCGACTGGTTCTGACCTCCATACAACTTGTAAAAAATAGGTGAGTACCGAAATGTCACAAAAAAACATTCACGGTAAATCACAAAATGGGCAGAGAACAGTTAAACAAAGGAAAATGCCATTAAATGCAGACAAACATACTTCACACGCCAGGAAATATCAACAGTGTCCAGTAGTTAGTTACAGCAGGCATCACCGGCCCGTATTATCATTCCACTCAATGGAAAATGTACTAAGGACTGAAACAATGGAATGACAACAATGTTTTATTACAAAAATTAAATTCCTTTTTTAATATTAAAATTGAGAAAAAATGTAAAAAATTTCATGGGAAAACTCTTAATATTGACTTAATTAATCCCAAGTGCTTTCGTATTTTCACTTACAACGGAACAAAGGGGGTACCTTTCTTCATTAAAAAGTAACATTAAGGACATAACGAGAATAAAATCGCATCAGGCACAAAAAACGTTCAGACTTGAGCGATGTAAGCGATCGCCCGCCCCAGGCCTCTACCCACTCAAGAGTCCGAGGACAAACGTATTTTTCAAAACGGCACCACGTGACAAAATTCTCACGAGCTTACATAATCAAAAGTGCCAGTGTCCTTTCTTTCGTTGACAAATTTCATCCCTCGAAACGTCCCGGATGTTTGGTCCTTTTTTGTGTGGAAAGGTAAAGTGCTTACCTTAATCAAACAGTTCATGTAGCGGTAGGGGCTGGCCCTAGATTCGGGTGGGGGCCTCAAAGAGCGAATTTTAATTAAAATCTTCAGTTTAATTGCGAACAAAGCGCTCAAGAGGAATTCGCGCGATAGAAAAATATGAGCATTATTTGTTCCCGTTGAAGAGTTTCTTGGAATTTTTACGCTCTATGTTGGGTTTTCTCTCAAAATGGTTTGAATAATTTTCTTACTGTTCGTTGATCTTAGGAAGCAAAAATGTTGCTTCAAAATTTGACCAATGAAACGTTAACAAAACGTTTATTAGGATAAACTCAAAGAAAATGTTACCGTGAACTAAAAAAAATAACTTCGGCTTTACAGGTTTGCAGAAATATACATTTTTTTAAAGTTATATCTTGGAAAATGATTCATTTTTCATCTTGCGGTTGAAGAATTTAATTTTAAAACTGCATTAATGAAATACCACACAGATGTCTCAAAATGAAGCAAACGTTGTCTAAGTGCTATTTGTAAAAAGTCAAACACGGAAAACACAATACCGTGAACAATGCACAATCTCTCTGGCTTAACTTCTGAAGCGTTTGTTAACTTTCAGAAGTCACATTTTCATGGCAGTGTGGTCTCAAATTACCATGTAAATTATTCAATTCATTTCTGTTGCATTTCCTTGCAGAGTTGGCAGCAAGACTCCACAAGACGTTGCATTATCATGCTTTCTTATGCTTTCTTTCTTTCTTTCTTTCTCGCCTTTTGTTACTTTTCCTCCAGCTGCAGAGGGAATGAGAAGAATCAGAACGGTGAAAGAGAATTTCGCTGCAACCGTAAAAAAGCTAATTTATCTTTATAATTTATGATGAATCTGAAATGAGCTTTAAACGCGAATCTCGGGCAAAATTTTTTGGGAAATCTAGTATTATTTTACGCTCTTATATCTTGAACTTTAACCTTACTACCTACGTACTAAAAAAGTTGTGTTTATAATTTATAATAATCTCATATATTTTTACTTAGTTTTCCGGTTCGTCAAAAAGAAAACACTTAATATTATCTACGTTTTGTGAAAAATCACCTCAAGAAGTTAACCTAACATGCGAAAGAATTTTTTTTCTAAATCAAAATTCTACATAGAATATTACATAACCTAGGTATAATAAACGATTCATTATATTATAATGGATAACGTTTAATTAATTAATTTCAACTACTTGCGTATTAATCGACAGTAACTTGACGTACACAAATGTAATTTAGTTGATTAATGGGTGTTTAATTGTATGCAATATGTCATAATTTGATGTTATTTCTGACAGATGTATGCCAAGTGAAGATGCTTAGGTTCGTACAAGAACAAAATAATCTTCCGGGTAAATATGATTAAATTATTACCATTTTTACCATTTAAATACATTTACATCTCATTGAAAATTAATTAAATTTTTACGAGTGAGATGTATCTACCGTTTTTAAAATGCTCATAAATGGGATATATCTGATAAGGTTAAAAATATTATAAATACTTTATATATATATATGTTAGGATCTCCCTGATTTAAATATGATTCCTTGACATTTCAACACAACAGGAGCTAGTCAATATTTTCCATGCCTCTTCAAATGTAAATATATCTCATAATTTATTTATTTATTAATTTACGGACAACAGTCCATTAAAAACATAATAATAACACGAATAAAAAAAAACAGAGATGACAGTGAAGGGAGAGCACATATAAATGAATAGCACTGACAATATAAAATGTAAAAAGTACATACAGAGACACTACAAGTCAAAGCATGAAGTATTGCATATCGACTGCCGAAAGTCATTTAGTTTTACACCAAAAAAATCAATGCTTGACAAAGTCTCGACATTCTGGATAAGGGAGAATGGTATCCATAATTAGTAGAATGTTGATTGAGGAACAGCACTTCATTATTTCGAAGTCTACGGGAAGCGATGTTAAACTGGATGAGTTGTAACAATGCAGGTGTATCAGTAGTACTGTTGATAATAATGTGGCGTAGCAAGCGTAGATTGTTGATTAAACTACTTTGCAAATAAATTATTCGCTTTTTGCACTTCTAATCCAATCCCACCAGACTTAAAAGGGAAACAAGATTAAAAAACTGTTTATTTTTACTGGTCCACTTTTTGGTGCCATTTTTTACTTCTCCGGAAATGAATTTCATCGATGACGTCATATATATGAATTGATTATGGACATCAATGAAATGGCTCCTCCCTATATCTCTGAACTATGCATTCCGGAAAATATTGGTCTTAGGCAGTCAACTCTTAGATCAGCGACATCTTCTGCAATTGGAATCCAAACACTAAGTTTGGTGATCGTGCATTCGCAGTATCCGGCCCCGAAGCTTGGAATAATCTTCCTATGGAATTGAGATGCATAACCAACTCAGCGGAATTTAGATCTAAACTGAAAACTCACTTTTTCCGATACTCCTTTAATAATAATAATAATAATATTTGGATGATTTATATAGCGCCGTTTTTGTGAAAAATCACCTCAAGGGCGCTGTACAAACTTATAATACATTTCTAAAATCTAAAAAACTACAAGCTAGGCAAACAATTATAAACAACTTATGGCTAAAAATTGCATACATCGGTTCATTGATCACCGATACGAAAATATGTGTACAATATTTTGACCAATGAACGCGATGCTGCCTAAAATTTAATGAAAACAGGACCATACTTACCTGGGAGGTCGCTTGAAATTAACACTGTATATTGTCCATTTAAAGAAATTTAGATTAGATTAAATTTAGATTTAGAGTTCGCACGCAGAGGACATTATTGTAAACACATGTTATTTAATCCTGAAAAATATTTTAATATTAATATGTAATGTATTCTTTGACGAGTGTATTTTGGAAAGTAAAAGCAACATATAAAGGTGGGAGGTGCAGTAGTACCTATAAGGATTTGATCTTACTAAATGTGATTCGTCAAGAGACAGATTGATGTGTAAGGAATCGAGTTATTTTAATTCAGTAAGAAAAGTGTGATTAAGACATATCATAGACAATACAAGTATGATGCTCTCAAATAGGTATATTTAAATTACGGGTATGAGAGCCCAAAAAGGAAGGTTTTTAGTTTGGACCTAAACTCTGTTGGGCTTGTTATGCATCTTAATTCCGGAGGGAGTCTATTCCAAGCCTTAGGCCCAGATACTCCGAAAGCACGATCTCCAAACATAGTATTTGGCTTTCGTTTAGGTTCTATTAGTCTGCCTTTAGCAGATGAAGTTGCTGATCTAAGGGTTAATTGTCTCGGACCGGTATTTTCCGGGACGCATAATTCGGATATGTAAGGTGGGGCCATTTCGTAGATTGATTTAGGTAGGTATTGAGTTAGGTATTGACGTAGAGTTTCCATAAATTCATCATTCTATTTAAACTTTGCAATTTTTAATAGTTTTTTTTTTCCTCTTTTCTCTTTGTTTATAGTTAACTCAATCTGTTTAATGAATCTGTTAATTTGATACCTCAATCTGTTTACTGGTGAGCGATGAATCACCTTAATGCAGTAAAGATTGACTATTAAATTTATAAATTTATTTAAAATATCAATACCTTCCCGTAAATCCAGTTAACCTTCATTATACTTTTTGCACCCGTATTCTCGAATTGTAATATTATGTAAAAACTTCCTACTTCTTCTGGCGCTAATCTTAATTGAAACTAAACAGAAACGTCAAACAAGTATAAATGCGTATTAGGAAAACATTTAACCTAAAAACTACACACACTGATGCGTTCTATATAAAATACATCGTAAAATACAGATAACCTACAAATTATCAAGACCATTATTACTGATATATGCATGAACTGAAAATCCCATCCGAGCACCAGTTATTAAACTTAAAAAAAATCTCTTTTGTTGGGCCGCCAAATGTAATGCGTACTTTGTAAGGTAATATAAATTTTGTGTAGGTAGAACCTATACCTTTTGTCATCCGACCGCTGTCTTCTCAGAGCAAGTAGAACTCCATCGCAGGATAGTGGAGATAAGGATTTAGAGGTCATGCATATAAAATACGCTTATTTTACTAGTGAAAATTAATGTTAACTTTATTGCAGTTTGCAAGGGAAAATTGAACAAAGGAAAAGCAAACAAAACATAAATACCTTGAGCAATTATCAACTGATGTAGAAAGAGAGAGTCAACCAATTACGATTAATTTTAATACCGCACACGTCCCGTCGCCGTGACAGTCGTGACATTCCTCCAAAAGACGACAGCAATCCCCAAGACACCGTCCAGCACGTCATCCAACGGCGTGTAGAAAATCTCATCGGCCAAAGCAGAGCAAAGCCGCTTCATTCAAAGGGATTCCACCCAACAACCAGGCACAGCAGATATACACCCATCAAGCGGCGTCCCGGCGTGTAGAAAATCTCGCCGGCCAAAGCAGATCAAAGCCGCTTCATTCAAAGGGATTCCACCCAATAACCAGGCACAGCAGATATACACCCATCAGGCGGTGTGTAGAAAATCTCGCCGGCCAAAGCAGAGGAAAGCCGCTTCATTCAAAGGGATTCCACCCAACAACCAGGCACAGCAGATATACACCCATCAGGCGGTGTGTAGAAAATCTCGCCGGCCAAAGCAGAGCAAAGCCGCTTCATTCAAAGGGATTCCACCCAACAACCAGGCATAGCAGATATACACCCATCAGGCGGTGTGTAGAAAATCTCACCGGCCAAAGCAGAGCAAAGCCGCTTCAATACATCCCCCGTTGATTACAGTTTAAATTCACTACCGCACGTGGTTCAAGCAATCACTCTCGGCATCCGGCGAGAAATTAAATAAAATAAACAGGCTTCTATGCCATTTGAGTCGTCACACGCTCACAGAAAGAAAAAATAAACTCATTCTAGGCTACATCGCACTAGAATCTTTGATAACAAAAAACTCTCCTCCAAAATCTCCTCTCGCTTCGAAAAATTACGTGATATCCCCCGCCATCTTTCCTCGAATGACGTTTCCGGTCCCCTTGCAGTTTGGCCAACCAACAAAGTTAAAAAAAAAGAAAAAATAAATAAAGCATAGACAATAAACAGTACCTATTTTGAGCAGTACCTGCTCACGAAATAGATATGTTACATTTCCCCGCAACCCCCGAAAATTTTACGCCGCGAAGTGAAGTAAAATTATTAGGACACCGCCCAACAAGACTCTCTCTTTCCATATTTGTTAAAGAAAAAAAACACATCACAGTATCAGAAAAAAAATAACATAAGACATACTAAAGTAGCAAATAAAAAAAAAACAAAAACCCATTCACAGAACGGTATACAAAAGAAAAACTTTGAAAATGAGGTAATACCTCCACTTTTAAAAGCTCGCTTGTAAGATTACCAACACATTACTCACATGACGAGAGACAATCTCTCAAGAAAACACTAGTGAGTATGGAGAACTCAAGCTCCCACTTTCCTTTATAGAAAAAAGCAACACTTAGTTATTATTAACATATAATTAACTCTCTATTTCTCTATCCTTATATTCTAAACAAAAATGATATATGGAAAAAGTAACGTCATACAAATTATACTTAATGCGTCTTAAATTATCGACTAAAACTAGTCCAAGGTATAAACAAATATACAGAATTAACTCGTTCAATTTAAAATTGATGTCTATGAGGTCAGATCAAGTATAATACAATTATTACTTGTCCATCGTATAACAAGTTTTATAAAAAAACTGTCAATTACAAAGTGGTCAGAGTAGGGTTTATATGTAAAGACATACCTATCTGTCAAACGGTTTTAGATCAGGTTTTACAATACCGAGGCACTACCTATCTATAAAAGAGGTTAGATTAGGGTTTACATATTTTAATTACCTATCCATAAAAATTATGAAAAAATTCATTAGGAACACAGAAGCAAAACAGGATCTAGAATGTTAGGCTTAGAGCTTAGGGATTACAATTAAACAAAACACCTAGCTATAATAAAAGTGAACCTCAAAAGGTACTCTTGATTTTATACAAAAATACAAGATGTAACTATTATAAACCATCCTCAGAGGACGTTGCTTGTGCAAGAAAAGACTGAAGATAAACCCAGGTGGCATTCCTTCAAAAAAATAACACTTAATACATCAAGTAAGTGAAAAGTCATAAATTTCTTGAACAAACAATGATATTTTGGTGATCGAATATACTTATTAGATAATCGACACTAGATAAGGTGTGATCGAACAATATCCAAATGAACGACACTAGTAGACAAAATTAACAGTACAACACTGGTTTCAGCAGTGAGAGACCTATATATGTAAATGCTTAATGTTAACTTAAAACTAAAAGACAAAATACACTTTCCTGTATTAGAGGTAAGGTGATAAACTTCAAATATGAGTTACTTTAATGGGTAGGTATGCCAGAGCAGTACCACCTTTGTTTGTGACAAGAAAAAAAATTACTTAACAAATATTCTTAACAAACTTAACTAACTGACTTTAAGGAAAGTTATACCAGACTTAATCTATTTAACAAAGCTATGGTATATTTATGAAAAAATTTACTTAATCACTAATTGTTGAAATATTAACAATCTGTACACAAGAAAGTCGCTCAAATCTCTCATAAACAGAAGTTTTGAATCATTCTTTCCAAGTCCTTGGAAAATCATTATTCGGGAGAAAATTCCAACGAACTTGAGAAGAAGGATTCAGACTTAAACACTAAAATAGTACAACATAACCTATTATTTTACGGACGCATCAGTGTGTAAGTATAACTGTAGCCTATAAGGAAGGCGAAACGACTCGTTTCATACAAAAAATTATTTAGATTTAAAATAAAAAATCTCGTCTAAGACTAAGCCAATTACCAAATATGACTTAAACAAAATATTGGGCGCCACTAATCACACGGATCAGAGGAAACGACATTTATTGTAAACGACGTCTCCTATAGAAAAAATTCCGAAAAATTTAAAGAAAATAATTTTAAAAAGAAATAACGAGGTAGCAAGATTGAGGAAATTTCGTGAAAATTCTAGACATAACCTCTTGAGGGTACCAAACCTCAAAAGCAAGTGACTAAAAAAACCACTGACGAAACAAATGGAACAGCATGCAGGGTTGGTAGCCCCGCATACTATTACGTTGGTTTCATCTATATATAAAGAGTAAGAAATATTTAATTAATGCGAACAATATCCTTTACATGAAAATTTCCTACAATTTTACCGTTCATATCAGCTAGAGTATAGACCAAATTAGAGACTTTACCTTTAATAACATTGCGAACGAATCTAGGGGGCAATTTGTGAGAGAAATAATTCGGTCCACTGGATTGAACGAAATTCCTCCTCCAGATCACGTCGCCTACTTCATAATTAACCGTCTTACTGCGTAAATTGTAGTGTTGGGCATTTTTCTTAAAAGCTTGTAACAAAGCATTTGAAACTTGTTCATAAATTGGAACTAAGTCCTCCAACTTCTTAGCAAAATCGTCCCTAGATTGCTGTAACGTAGTGTCTACGACGCCAGAAGATATGTTATTTTTATGAAAGTTTCCGTCAATAATTTGTTTCCTACCGTGCATGAGGAAGAAGGGCGTGAAGCCGGTTGCAAAATTAACCGTGTTATTGAGAGCTGATTGAATTTGAGGCAGAAATCTGGACCAATTACGCTGGTCAGATTCGGTTAAAATAGACAAAGCAGTTCCAATGGTTTGGTTATAGCGTTCGACCACATTATTTTGGGGAGTATAATAAGCATTATAAAAAGGCGGAGGTATGTTATACTCTGCTAACAATTGTTTAAAGTCTTTTGAAATAAATTGTTTCCCGTTGTCGCAGACGCACGTTTGCGGCACTCCGTGTACAAGGAATATGTATTGTTCAATGTTTTTAACAATGCTTTTAGTAGTTGCATTTCTAAGCGGAAAAATCCAGGTATATTTAGAAAATACATCAACGACTGTTAGAATATACATAAATCCTACATAGCTACGCGGAAGAGGACCGACAAGGTCAATAGACAGCATTTGCATAGGTATTGTAACTATTTTCGGGTTCGTAGAAATGCCTGCCGGCGCAGCAGTGTTAATTTTATGTGCCTTACACGTTTTACATCTATTGAGAAAATTTTTGACGTCATTATACATCCCTGGCCAAAAATAATGAAGTTGAACCTTCTTATATGTTCTAAAAACTCCTGGATGGCAAGAAATAACCGACTCATGTTCTTTAGATAGAACAGCGTTACGGTCCTCAAAAGGAACAACAAACTTCCAAGCTGTGTCCTCCTGCAGAGCGAAACGAGATTTAGTGTGACGAAATAATTTATTTTCCTTAATTTGAAAATTATTAAAACGTTGTGGATTTGATTTACAATTAGAAAATAAGGTATTATACCAAGTATCTGTACTCGTGGGAACGGAATCAATGGCCGAAATTAAAGAAACGTCTTTACGTGAAAGAACGTCCGGAACCGTATTTAATTTACCTTTCCTGTGAATAACGTCAAAAGAGTACTGTGACAGACGAGTAGACCAGCGAGCCAGTCTACCTGTAGGGTTAGATAGTGAGACTAACCATTGAAGACTAGAATGGTCTGTTACCACAGTGAAGTGAGCACCTTCTATGTAGGGCCTAAAATGGTTGACTGAATCTAACACCGCTAGGAGTTTGCGCTCCGTCACGCCGTAGTTTCGTTCATGCACATTAAGACACCTAGAGAAATAAGATACAGGGTGCTCCTCTCCTTCAAAAATTTGTGTAAGTACACCTCCGATCCGAGTGAATCGTGAAAGGAAGCGAAAAATCCGGACAATTAATAACAGGGGCAGAAGTCAACGCCTTCTTTAATTTCTTAAAAGACATCTCCGCTTCAGGAGACCAAGAAAAATTACTAATTCCCTTCCTTGAACCAGTGAGTTTTGTTAAGGGAGCAGCAATGGTTGAAAAATCCTTTACAAAACGCCTATAATACCCGCACAGGCCAATGAAAGCTTTTACCTGTTTGGAATTCTTTGGAATGGGGTAAGTACGAATGCATTCCAACTTAACTGGGTCTGTGCGAAGTCCTTTTGCATCCACAACGTAACCGAGATACTTCAATTCATCCTTGCAAAACTCACACTTTTTCAAATTGACAGTTAAGCCTGCTTCTTTCAGACGTAAGAAAACCCTATTTAATCGCTCTAAATGTGAATCGATATCTTCTGAAATTATAATTAGGTAATCCAAATAGCAAAAAACGTTTTCGTCGAACTCTGGACCAAAAAGTGCATCTACCAGACGCTGAAGTTCACTAGGAGCGTTTTTTAACCCAAACGGCATCCTAACGAATTCAAACGAGCCATGTCCAAGTACTACAAAAGCCGTTTTGCAGCAAGAATCCTTATGTAAAGGGATTTGCCAGAAACTTTTCGATAAGTCAATAGAAGATATGAAACGTGCACCACGTAGCTTGTCTAAAATACGCGAAATATACGGCAAGGGGTACGAATCTCTTGTCGTGACGCTGTTAAGCTTCCTGGAGTCCAAGCAGAACCTTGCAGAACCATCCTTCTTAGGCACGATTAAAACCGGATTCGACCAAGCCGAATGCGAACGGAGAACAACACCTAAATCTAACATTTCCTTAAGTTGAGATTCAAGTTGTTGCTGACGTGTTTGAGACAAAGGGTAATACCGTTGCTTAATGGGATTTCCCGTCGTATTAATTTTGTGTTGAACTAAATGAGTACGACCCAATCCACATTTTTCAAAAGAAATTGACTTAAATTTATCTATAACATTATTTAATCTACGATTGTCTTGAGGTGACAGTAGGGAAGCTGACGTGATCTTGCGAATTTCACCTATAGTATCTTCAACATCACGTCCACTGTTGGCCTTTGAAAACAATTGAGGAGCGATGTCAAATTGTTTCCAAAAGTCGACTCCCAAAACAATCACAGGTGAAAGAGACGGAATAACAAAAAAGGTAACATATTTCTTAAAATTATTATAAGTAACTAGTACTCGCATAGTACCAATTACATCTTGACGTACACCATCAGCGGTGGTAACGTACGATTCTAATTTATTTAAATTAAACCCTAAACTAATAAAGAAGTTGTAAAGAGAACCGCCAAAACAACTGACAGTCGCACCACTGTCCAAAAGACCTGAAAAGACAAGGTTTTGAATCGAAATATTCGCATGGGGTCTTATATCTTGTCCAGAACTAGCCATCGGCATGCATGCGTCCATGTCACGCCTGAAGAACCGGTTACTGGAGCTATAAACTAAGGGTGATGATCTCCCAACATCCTTGCTAGCAGGACGCAGAGGATCACACTCTAGTTTTTTGGGTTTGTGCAAGCGGGGTCATCTCGGCGTTTGTCAGAATTCTTCTGAGAATCAAACTTCCATTTTCTACAAAAAGGTTTTGTATGACCTTGCGCCTTACAATAAAAACAATTTAAAGTTTTTCTACTATTCGAAGAAGAAGAATGTGTAGGAGAAGAGGATGTTGCTTGAGGAGAAGTAAAATGCGGTAAGGGTTTATCTACGGAGTGCTTTTCAAATCTCCTACACACATTTACCAAAGAAGATAAGTCCTTTTCTGCAAAATATGCGATAGCCAATACGTATTTAGGTAACAGACTATCAGAAACTAGGTCTACCAACTGTTCCTCCGTAAGTTGAACGTCTAATCTGAGATTAGCTAATTTAATTTCATCAACGTAATCCACAACACTTTGATTAAATTTCTGTTTCATCGCGAATAAAGCTTTTAGGGCCTCTGTTTGATTAATACAACGGTCAAAACGTGCTATGAGGAGATTTCTCAAGTCAGGCCAAGATAACGAATCTTTATAAATAGTCCTATACCAAGAGAGAGCTTTCCCCTCCAAAAGATCAGCAAAGGACGTCACAACCGATGACAGTTCTATATGACGGCATCTAGATAATTCCTCCACACGTTGTATAAAATCCCTAACATCAGAAGAACCAGAAAATTTAATACCCCAAGAATGTACGGATGTATTTGTATTTATCGATTGATAATAATTATTGACTATATTTGTAGTCTGACTCGCATTATCACTATTGCCTTCATTTTGTTGTGGAGAATCACTACTGGATTGTTTTAAACTCTTATTATATATACGAGCCTGTTCCCGCATAGCTGATAACGTAGGCTCTGGAGTGATATTCACTTCAGATAACATCTGTATCATCTCCTCCTTAGTAGCACCGTTAATATTAGAAATCGCCATTTTGTTTTTTTTTTAATTTTTAAATTTGAGAAAAAAAAAATAATATATTTTCATAAAAATAGAAAATATTATTTGAAAAATAATTAAAATTATTTAATTTAAAAAAAATTATATACTTTGTAGTTTGAAATACCGGACACCGTGTAAAGCCGAGAATAAATCGAACCGATGAATCGAAAACAATTAAATATATTGTACGTTGGGAGTATGTTGCCTAAAAAATAATAATACTTTGCTTTGAGTATTTACCATGTATGTTGACAAACAAACACGTCAATTTGGCAGGTGACAGTTGACATTTGAAATTCACGTATTGCCAGTAAAAAGAAAATATTTACCCCACAAATCTGTCACTGCTAACAATGTACTTTTAAATTGTCAAAAACAATATATTATTATGCATTTTAACTATGTGGCAACACATAAACTAAACAGAAACGTCAAACAAGTATAAATGCGTATTAGGAAAACATTTAACCTAAAAACTACACACACTGATGCGTTCTATATAAAATACATCGTAAAATACAGATAACCTACAAATTATCAAGACCATTATTACTGATATATGCATGAACTGAAAATCCCATCCGAGCACCAGTTATTAAACTTAAAAAAAATCTCTTTTGTTGGGCCACCAAATGTAATGCTTACTTTATAAGGTAATATAAATTTTGTGTAGGTAGAACCTATACCTTTTGTCATCCGACCGCTGTCTTCTCAGAGCAAGTAGAACTCCATCGCAGGATAGTGGAGATAAGGATTTAGAGGTCATGCATATAAAATACGCTTATTTTACTAGTGAAAATTAATGTTAACTTTATTGCAGTTTGCAAGGGAAAATTGAACAAAGGAAAAGTAAACAAAACATAAATACCTTGAGCAATTATCAACTGATGTAGAAAGAGAGAGTCAACCAATTACGATTAATTTTAATACCGCACACGTCCCGTCGCCGTGACAGTCGTGACATTCCTCCAAAAGACGACAGCAATCCCCAAGACACCGTCCAGCACGTCATCCAACGGCGTGTAGAAAATCTCACCGGCCAAAGCAGAGCAAAGCCGCTTCATTCAAAGGGATTCCACCCAACAACCAGGCACAGCAGATATACACCCATCAAGCGGCGTCCCGGCGTGTAGAAAATCTCGCCGGCCAAAGCAGAGCAAAGCCGCTTCATTCAAAGGGATTCCACCCAATAACCAGACACAGCAGATATACACCAATCAGGCGGTGTGTAGAAAATCTCGCCGGCCAAAGCAGAGCAAAGCCGCTTCATTCAAAGGGATTCCACCCAACAACCAGGCACAGCAGATATACACCCATCAGGCGGTGTGTAGAAAATCTCACCGGCCAAAGCAGAGCAAAGCCGCTTCAATACATCCCCCGTTGATTACAGTTTAAATTCACTACCGCACGTGGTTCAAGCAATCACTCTCGGCATCCGGCGAGAAATTAAATAAAATAAACAGGCTTCTATGCCATTTGAGTCGTCACACGCTCACAGAAAGAAAAAATAAACTCATTCTAGGCTACATCGCACTAGAATCTTTGATAACAAAAAACTCTCCTCCAAAATCTCCTCTCGCCTCGAAAAATTACGTGATATCCCCCGCCATCTTTCCTCGAATGATGTTTCCGGTCCCCTTGCAGTTTGGCCAACCAACAAAGTTAAAAAAAAAAGAAAAAATAAATAAAGCATAGACAATAAACAGTGCCTATTTTGAGCAGTACCTGCTCACGAAATAGATATGTTACACAGTTTTAGGTTAGAATCTATATGTCTTAGTCATAAGTCACTAGCTATAAGTCTTAGATGTAAGTCACTAGTTATAATTGTAAATCTTAGTCGTAAGCCAGTAATACAAGTAGCTATAAGTCTTAGATGTAAGTCACTAGTTGTAATTGTAAATCTTAGTTTTAAGCCAGTAATATTAATTCTTTTATATATTATTTGTACAGCGCCCTTGAGGTGATTTTCCACGAAAACGGCGCTATATAAATTAGCCAATTATAATTATTATTATTATTAACATTGTCACCATTATTACAGCCGTTCAATTGTATTTATCTTGATTATATGATTAACTGAAAAGTAAAGAAACTATTTCGTTAGTGTTTTTTTTACATGAGCTCCACACAGGAGACTCGGAGGAAAATAATTTCCCTCTGGGCCTATGTAATCTTTGGGGATGCTATGTGGGGGTTTTTTTAAGGAAAGGAAGGAGAGGAGAGTTCTGGGAAAGAAAAGAGATTAAGTGGTGGGTAGGAATCTGGGGTTCAGTGTGTCCCAGTCATCCGCCTCCAAGACCTAGACAAATCTCACCCCATTTTTTATTAAACGGTATTTTTTTTTGTTCAATAAATATTTAATTTAAGGAATTTACAAGAAAACTGTCACTTTAACTATCCTCGTTAGTAAAATAATTTAAAAAAAATATATATTAAGTTGCATTTAATTCCAAAAAAATAAACAGATATTTCTAATGGATTGCTTGAAAGTTTACCAACACATGAACTAAACATTTATATTAAAAAAACACCACTTTCAAGAAATATTCTAATAAACGGATGACGAAATTCAAAATTATATAGATTTAACGGTAAAACCCTGCATTTTGATAACACGTGAGTTCAATTAACAACGCGCAATTATTGTATAATTTATTGACTAGAACTGACGAAAAATAAAACAAATAGTTTTCAATGTATTGAACTGTGCAAATACAATAATGAATTGACCGTTTTATGAAATAAAAGCACGATTCGTGTAGAGATCACGATAATAAACATCTATAATTTGTACTTGCAAAGAATTTTTAAGTTAGTGATGTATCAAGATGGCTAAAAATAAATAAACTTAAATTAAATACAAAAAAAAAACAAAATGTATGGTGATTGGATTCAAGAAGACATCCAGTGAAAGCAAAATTAAAATTGATGGTGAAATTATTGAAAATGTTACTGAAATTTTTTTTAATTCAATTCAATTCAATTCAATTTATTTATTCTTTCAAAAACATAATAAAATTTAAAATTTTAATGCGTTTTTAAAATATATTTGTAACAGTATTACATTAAACATAAATATAAATGGTAGGCCAAAAAAACCATACAAGCATTAATTGAGCTTGCCTTTTAAAAGCAGCTTCACTGACGCTAAATATGTCGATATCCGAATTAATTCTGTGCAACAGCAAGATTGCTCTCCCGACTGGCATAACCATTGGCTAGTTAGTTCTGAAAGCCGGGAGATAAAACAGTCTATGCTGTCGATGACGGAGATAACCATCGGGAACATAGAAACTAATGCTCTCCGTGATAGCCGAGTTTTCAAACCTTCCACGAATCAGTCTGAAGAAATGTGTTACAATGAGCGCATCCCTTCTGACCTGTAGAAGGTTCACACCGAGCATGCCCAAGAAAAAGTGGGTAGGATAGAGCCACGGATAGTAGCCATACTTCCTCAGGTAAAGAAATCTCATAAATTTCTTC
The DNA here is from genome assembly GCA_929108145.2 of Limnephilus rhombicus. Taxonomy (NCBI): domain Eukaryota; kingdom Metazoa; phylum Arthropoda; class Insecta; order Trichoptera; family Limnephilidae; genus Limnephilus; species Limnephilus rhombicus. The sequence goes on along the minus strand of OV815271.1, from coordinate 38,548,824 downwards.
TGAACCCTCTCCAACATGAGGGAATACTTCACTTGGTGTGGCTCCAAACTACCGACCCACTCTCAAGCCTACTCCTAACTAAAGCATTGTATAGTACTGTGAGAACCCGGGTGTCTCTGAAGTTTCTCGCAGTACGTAGGACGAAACCCAACATTCTCAGTGAAGTACTACACGTCATTATGATGTGAGCATGAAAATTTAACCTACTATCTAACAAAATACCAAGATCTTTCATAGTGGAGACACTTTTTAAATTTAGAGCCCTCATAGTATACCGGTAAACCACATATGATAAGCTCTAGTAAAAGAAAGAATGAAACATTTAGAGATATTGAATTCAATCTGATTCCGTTTTCTCCAGTCAACAATTCTATCAATGTCTGATTGGAGTCAAATGCAGTCCTCTAAAGTTTGTATTTCTAAGAAAAGTTTTAGATCATCGGCGAAAAGAAGTGATCTGGAATGCAGAAAAATTTCCGTTATATCATTAATAAAAATCAAAAAGAGGAGTGGTCCTAAATTAGAGCCCTGAGGTACTCCTGAGAAAACAAGAAATAATTTTGATAAGAATATTCCATGTGATACAAATTGTTTTCTTTCAGTAAAATAGCTGGCAAAGAATATAAGAAACCGACAATTTATTTAATAAGATATCATGGTTTACGGTGTCAAATGCCTTTGAGAAATCATTGTATGAGCAATCAACTTGGTAGCCTTTATCTAAAGATTTGGAAACATAATCTGTGAATACCAATAGATTGGTGTCAGTTGATCGGCCTTTTCTAAACCCATGCTGTTCCGATATTAAGAATGAAATTTACTTGAAACTGCAAGTGTTTATGAAGTATCGATTCGAATAACTTAGCTGGGGCAGAAAGTATTGCCACCGGTCTGTAGTTTTCAACGGATGTCCTTGATCCATTTTTGAAAATAGGACAAATTTTTTAGACTTTCCAGAAATCAGGAAATACACCAGTTTATAAAGAGAGGCTGAATATAAAACTCAAAGGCAGTTTTAAAATTCAACACATCCTTTTAAAAAAAAGACTGGCAGAAAATCTGGCCCAAGCGAATTTGTATGTTTATTTTTTTTTATCAAAGATTTAACATCTGATTCATCTATATGACTTATGTCAATGTTTTGGGCTCCCTTCACATTCATCTTGGCAGAAGCAGTGGGATTTAGTAATGGAGGTTCATTACTATACACTGATTGGAAATGATTTGCGAATGCATTGGCTATATCAGCTTCTCTAACTTCTCGATCACCATGCATCATGATGTCTGTTATACCACCATCCTTGTGTAGTGATTTGACGTAGTTCCAAAATATCTTGGGATCATGTTTGATATTACTCTCCATAGATTTAACATAATTACGGAATGCTATATGAACATTTCGTTTAACAATTGTTCTGAGTTTACTAAACTTTTCATATTCACTTTGATTACCAGTAGCTTTCCATTTTTTATGGTGAGCATGTTTCATCTCAATGTTTTCTCAATGTTTCATCTCAACTTTTCATATTCACTTTGATTACCAGTAGCTTTCCATTTTTTATGGTGAGCATGTTTCATCTCAATGTTATGGTATCTCTAGAGAACCACTTCGGATATCTACGTCCACCATTGTTGGGAGGTTTCCTAGGGAAGCAAGCGTCAAATACATTATATATACATGAATAAAAATAGTGTAGCGCCTCATTAACAGTGTCAAAGCTACAAAGCTCTTGCCAATCTAATTGGCTCATCATCTGATAGAGTTTATGAAAATCACCCCTATCAAATACTTAGGAGAAATATTAGATTCCAAACTAAACTTCAATAGACATGCTGAATACACCCAAAAGAAAATTGGCAAAAAGATATCCTTTTTTGGAAGAATTCGGCCAAAAATTTCTAGAAAAACTGCAATCACCATATACAATTCAATTATTGCTCCACACTTCAACTACTACTCAAGTATACTTTTCCTACGTCACGAAAGAGAACAAATCAAGTTACAAATTCTCCAAAACAGGGCAATGAGAATAAAACTTCGACAAAAAAGATTTTCAAAAATAATTAAAATGTTAAAGGAACTAAATTGGTTAACCGTGAAACAGGTTCTGACCTTGAACACGATAGTATTTATCCACAAAATATTGAACAACACGTTACCAAAATACTTCTCAAATAAAATTGTATACAACAAAAACATTCACAGATATAATATTATAATTTATTTGCTGCAATATGAAATATTATAATTAATTAGAAATTAAACCCCGGTGCTGGAAAATTTGAATGGAGATTTTTTTAATTATTTTTTTATTAATAACAGAACTTAAATAAAAGCTTTAAAATTTGATGATTGATTCAATTTCTCGTGAAACAACCCGCCCTTAATGTTTTTCACAATAAATATGAAATAAAAAGAGCTTTCCATAACAAATAACGATTTACTTTATAATTTTCTCATAATTCAAACTGTCTTAAATTTGATACCGATATCATTACGTAACACTAGAAGTTAGGATTTATTTCAGTACAGAAATTCTGGGACTAACTACCATATCACCCCTCATACACACAAGCCCTGCTTATTTATGGGGGTACAGCAAACATATATATTATGTAATTAATTATTGTATAATTTTTTTTATAATTTATGTATCTTTTTGTGAATCAAAAAAAAATAATAATAATAAAATACCAAGTTAACAAGTGAAACAATTATACCAAGTCAGTGGACATCTTCAATTTATGTTTAAACAAATATAATATAATGTTACTGCGACAGTTCAGATATGTACAATGAATGCTGTGCATATCTTAATATTCATATGTAATGTAAAAGCCCCGAAAGGGGCATTAATAGATAATAAATAAATAAAAAAAGGACGGTTGTTCGATAAATTTTGAAAATTCATCAAATTTTTAAAATTAATTTTCACATTCGGTGTAAGTTTTATTCAAATTCTGTTATTATAATATCATTTTAGTCCACTTGCTTCTTAAAAATGAAATAATCACAGAACTTGAATAAAACTTACACAGAACGTGAAAATTAACTTTAAAAATTTATGAATTGTTAACATTTTTTTAATCAACCCGTCCTTAATGATTTCCGTTTTGAATTTCGAAAAATTAAGTTATTTTAAAATATAAATTAACTTAAGTTTTGTTCTCGTTATTCATTGTGCTCAGCTGAGCAAAAAAATAGACGAGCGTGTGTCGTTTGTAAACGGTATCAATATGACATTACCTTGAGTAGGGATGCGTACATGATATTATTATGTTCCCCCTTATACGGGTAAAGTTTTCTTTTCATCATTTTGAGTGTTTTTTTTATTATTTTATTCTTCTCAAGTTCTCTGTCAGCATTATGTATGTACACGCCTTTGTAAACCGTTAAGAAAAAGAAAGAAACTTTATTCGATAATAATTTATGAAGATGGGTAAGCCCTCACTTAGATGTTCGCTACACTGTTAAATGTTTAGATCAGTGTTTTCTTGATGATTTTGATTTCTTTTTCCCGATATTTGCGATTTTTCAAAAGCATTTTCATTTAAAAAACTTTTTTTTTTTTTACTGTGAAGAAGTGTTACTTTTCCCTGTCAACGATTATCCTTCTCTAATTGCTATCTGCTCTGTTATCATGGTCGTTTTCATCCAGTGACAAAATATCCCCGACAAAATGTCCTCCGACAAAATATCATGCGCAAAATATCCACCAACAAAATATCTACTAAAATTTAACCTAACCTAACCTAACAACAAAATGGGAAGAAAAGAATAAGGAAAATAATAATTTATTGTCTTTCCAAGACGTTTTTTGTCCCATTTTTTGTTAGGTTAGGTTAGGTAGATATTTTTTTAAGAGAAGTTTTGTCCGTAGGATATTTATAACTCATAAACAACTCAGAAAGGTCATTAAGAGTGATGATAAAAAAATATTTAAAAATAGGTTAAGTTAGGTTAAGTAAGGTTAGATTAGGTTAGGTTAGGTTAGTTTAGGTTGACCAATGCTTTTTTAACTTCTCGGTCCGCTCGGCGTTTCTCTCAAATATCAACAAAATATATTTTTTCGATGAATTGGCGATTCGATGAATTGATCATGCGATGAATTGGTTTTCGATGAATATATTTTCGATGAATTGGTTTTCGATGAACTCGTTTTCGATGAATTTGCTTTCGATGAATGGATTTTCGATGAATTGATTTTCGATGAATTTGTTTTCGATGAACCTTTGTCGGGGGATATTTTTTCGGGGATATTTTGTCGTTGGATGAAAAGTGGCGGAACCGTTATTATTACCCTTGATTATCACTGGCTGTTCAGTTTCATTTCCTCCTTAAATAGAATTAAGACTTTTACAATTATCTACCCAGATATGAATGTATGCTTTGTCATAAATGTTGTGGAAATCGCTAAATTTTCTGCAGTTTATGGTTTTCTATATATCACGTGTTTAAAACAAGAAATTTTATTAAATTTTATGGATCTCACTGTACACTTTTAAAAATGAAGCTGGAATCCGTGGAAGGTAAAATGTAATTTATATATATTTATTTATTTTTACATTAGCTACACGTCATCTTTGGGGATGGTGTAATGGTTTTTTTAAGAAAAGTAGAGAAAAATCAGGGAAGGAAAAGGGTGTCAGGGTTGGGTACAAATCTGGGGTTTAGTGTGTCCAGGAGTGAGTCCAGGCGATTTTTTTTATATTAGCACCACACAGGAAGCCCTGAGGAAAATAATTTCCCTCAGAGACTTTGTCATCTTAGGTGACGCTATGTGGAAGCTTTTTTTATGGAAAGGAAGAAGAGGAAGTTTTGGGAAGGAAAAGGGTATGAGGGTTGGGTAAGAATCTGGGGGTCAGTGTATCCAGGTGTAACGGACGTTTGAATCACTCCCTCCAACCACGGTGCAAGGCGGTGGGTCGAGAGATTCTGGAGAGGATGAAAGACCCCTCTCAACCAGTCTCTCCCAATCCTGAACACCACGCAGCACTGCCTGCCTGCTGATATTAAAAAAATGGCACTATTGATCTTATAGACGAAAAAAAAATTGTATGAAGATTTTCAGGAAATTGGCCAAACTGAAACTTCCTAAAAAATTTTATGCCAAAAATTGATTTTCGGATCGGGAGAGAATGATTGAGGGAGTCCCTTTGACTTCTCCAGCCGTACTCTCGAGGGAAGGATTCATACGTCCGTTACTCCCGAACACACTGACCCGTAGATTCCTACCGACTCCTCAAACCCTTCTCCTTCCCAGAATTTACTCTCCTTCCTTTCCTAAAAAAACCCTCCACACAGCATCCCTAAAGATGACAGAGGCCCCGAGGGGAATTATTTTCCTCGGGGGCTCCTGTGTGGAGCTAATGTACACAATAAAAAAAAATATTTATATATATATACATATATATATTTATATATATGTAAAGAAAACCACTTATGAGTGCTTTCCTTAAGATTGTATTCACTGAGTAAGTACTGAGTAAGTACTGAGCTAGTTGGTGGCCCACTAGATATCAAACAAATGAATCGAGTTAGGAAAATATAACTGTCAGAATTATTGGATTAACAATTCCTGAAAATATTATCTTATTTTATTTATTATTTATTAAAGAAACCTGAAATAAGGGCTTTAAATGTTGTTTCTTTTGTTTTTATAGGTAAATGAATCTTTTGTTAACCGATAATATAATTTTTAAGAGTTGAAAATACGTATTGTTAATAAATCTTTTGTTTTTATAGAGAAACGCAATTACGCCTTTGTTTTATTCAAGAATATAAAAAAAATCATTATAAAACAACATTTTCTATACTTAACTATTTCACGAAAAATGGAAAAATTGAGGTTTGATTTTGCTGTGAGACCAGCGGCAGATGGAAAATCAAACGTCATATGCATAACCTCGATCGGTACACCTGATGGACGGATTTATGGAATACCACACGAATCCCAACCTACAAATCTACACCAAGGAATTACAAACACTCCAAATTATGATAAGGTAAAAAAATCATTAAATAAAAGACATCAATCAAGAAAAATATGGATAACCTTGACGGATGATATGTCAAAAATATATTTAAATACAGAACAAAACTTACAGTTTAATGATATTTACCTGGAAGAAATTATGGAAAACACAAATAAAGCGGAATCTATACTTAGTGGATCAAGTCAAACACTGGAAAAACTGTTAGAGAAATTGCTTGAAAGTAAAAAAACAAAATCTGAAACTCAAAATTTAGGGAAAATTGCAAAGGATTTCATGATTGGCAAATTTACTGGCAGAAGCTTAAATGCGAACCAGTGGATTGAAGATTTTAATAAAGAATGTGAACGTTTCCAAATCAACGAAGACAAAAAGAAAATTGAAATTTTAAAACATTTTTTGGAATACTCCGGTGTAGAATGGTACAGCTGCATGCTAATGAAACTTACAGTGGAATCGGAATGGGACAAATGGGAAAAAAAAAATTGTGATACTTTTACAAACAAAGGATGGTCACCCATTAGATATGCTCTCGCCTTTAAATATCAAGCAGGTTCATTGCTCGAGTATGCTTTAAAAAAAGAAAAATTATTGCTGGAAGTAAGGAAATCAATTGATACTGGGACACTTATCGACCTCATAGCATTTGGCTTACCTAATTATGTGACTGATAAAATTGACAGAGAAATTTTACAAGGAACGGAAGATCTTTACAATAACATAGGAAAATTAGAACATCTTGTTGGGAAGAATAAGTATGAAAAAAAAAGTATTATGTATTCTGACGCTAAATCCAAAGAAATTGAAGAAAAAAAAACCATGCCGAATCTGTGTTAACGAGAAAAAGGGGAAACGTTACCATCTTGAGGAAAATTGCTGGTTTAAGGAGAAAAATAAAAAAGCAGTTGTAAAAACGGTAAATAACTCTGAATTGGAAATTGAACTAAACGAGAAGAATCCAAAAAACTAGATGTGCCACCATTAATAAAAGTCAAGTTACTATTAAATGATACGTTAAAAATTTCTGGAATTTATGATTCGGGATCAAATGTGTCATTAATTAATGCAAAATTATTAAAGATACAGCCAAGAGCATGTACAAGTGATATACAAATAGTTAACTTGAAGACTATTAATGGTGAGAAGAAAACAAAAGGTATGGTAACACTAAAAATAAAAATCTACAATGTAGAAAGAATTGTGGACATATTTGTAGTAGATAATGAAATTTTAATTACGATTTTCTAAATGGTTTGGATTGTATCAAAAATTTCAAATTAATGCAAAACGAAGAATTAAAGATCATACAATGTAACAAACCAGAAGAAGCGACCTCAAATGAAGATATAAAAAAGAATAACTACTCAAAAAATGATACTTCAAATATAACAAATATCAAAATTCCTGATGTACTAGGTAAAATAGAGGAACAAGACAACAAAAACATAAACAAAGGTGAAATAAATTTCAACGAACATATAAACATGGATGGATTTGAACTGATAATAAATCATCTAGATTTATATCAACAATCAGAAATTGATAAGTTGGTAGAAAAATACAAACCAATCTTCGCCAAAGATAAATACGACGTCGGTACTGTAAAAGACTATGAAGCTCATATTGACTTGATGGTGGATAAATACTGTTACAAACGTCCATACAGATGCACAGCAGAAGATAGAAGACAAAAAGAATATCAAATATCAAAACTATTAGAGAAGAATTTAATTGAGGAATCTTATAGCCCATTTGCTGCTCCAGTAACTATGGCATATAAAAAAGAAGATGATCAAAAAACAAGGTTATGTATAGATTTCAGAGAATTGAACAAAATTGTCGTCCCTCAATCACAACCTTTTCCGTTGATTGAGGATTTGATGGTTAAAACCGTAAACTGTAAATATTTTTCTACTTTTGACATAAATTCGGCATTTTGGTCAATTCCTTTGAAAATTCAAGATAGATATAAAACTGCATTTGTTACACAAGAAGGTCATTTTCAATGGACGTGTCTCTCGTTTGGGTTGAGGACGGCCCCAGCCATTTTTCAAAGAATATTGAGCAACATCATAAGAAAATACAAACTCTCCAGTTTTGCAGTAAATTTTATAGATGACATATTAATTTTTTCAAGAACTTTTGAAGAACATATGCAACATATATCGAGACTAATGGAGGCAATTCTAACAGAAGGCTTTAGACTAAAATTTTCGAAATGTACTTTTGCAAAAAATTATGCAAAATATTTAGGTCACATAATAGAAAACAATTCAATCAGACCTCTGAAAGATTATTTAACCGCTGTCAAAAACTTTCCAGTTCCGGAAACAAAAAAAAATATACGCCAATTCCTAGGAAAAATAAATTTTCATCATAAATTTGTGCCACACAGTGCGATTATCCTGGACCCGTTACACAATTTATTACGGAAAGACGTGAAATTCATATGGTCCACAGAATGTCAGGAAACATTTGATAAAATAAAAGCATTGTTATGTTCAGAACCACTTCTGAATATCTTTGACCCTGAACTACCAATAAGCATTTACACGGATGCTAGTATCAAAGGAGTGGGAGCAGTGCTGAAACAAAAAGATAAAAACGGGGACAGTAAGCCGGTTGCTTATTTTTCAAAAAAATTGACTGAAGCTCAAAAAAAGAAGAAAGCAATATACCTAGAATGTCTGGCAATAAAAGAAGCTGTGAAATATTGGCAACACTGGCTTATGGGAAAAGAATTTACCGTCTACTCAGATCATAAACCATTAGAAAATATGAACATAAAGGCTAGAACCGACGAAGAACTAGGGGATTTGACGTATTATTTATCCCAATATCAATTTAAAATTAAATATAACCCAGGAAAATCAAACCAAGAAGCAGACTGTTTAAGCAGAAATCCAGTTCTAGAACCTTATGAAAATACTGATGACTTTTTAAAAGTAGTAAATTTAATAAACCTAGAAGATATAAAAAAGGACCAACACATCAATCTAGACTTACAAAATGGAAAACTTATATTGGAGAATGAAATATACTACAAAAAGAATAAAAGAAGGAAAAAAATTGTACTATCAGAACAACTTAGCAAAAGTCTAATAACGAATGTCCACGATACTTACTGCCATATTGGGAGAATCCAGATGACAAATAAAATAACACCATTCTATACAGCAAAGAATATCATCGAAAACATTAAACAAATTTGTGAAGAATGTGAAATTTGTATTAAAAACAAATCAAGGAGGAAGCCAAAATATGGTTTAATGTCACATTTAGGTCCAGCAGCACGTCCCTTTGAAATTATATCTATTGATACCATTGGAGGCTTTGGAGGGTCACGCTCAACAAAGAAATATTTACATCTTCTGGTTGATCATTTCACAAGATATGCTTATATTTTCGCATCAAAAAATCAAAGCTTCAGTGATTTTATAAAATTAATAAAAAATGTGTCACAAGGATACAACATTGATATGGTATTAACGGACCAATACCCTGGTATAAATTCCAAAGAATTTAAAGAATTTCTGAAGAAGGAGAACATAAGAATGGTTTTCACTGCTGTGGATGCACCATTTTCAAACGGGCTGAATGAAAGGCTAAATCAAACTTTAGTCAATAAGATAAGATGTAAAATAAATGAAAGTGATAAGAAAACATCATGGACTACGATTGCACAGAAATGTGTAGAAAAATATAACGAAACAGAACACACAGTCACCAAGTTTGCTCCAAAATACCTCTTGGAAGGCGAAAATGTGAATATTCTACCACTTGAATTGAAATCAAGACATACAAGTGAAGACCTGAAAAGAGATAGGGAACTAGCTCTTAAGAACACAATAAAATCACACAACTATAATAAAAAAATATTCGACATACACAGGGAAGAATATAAATTGGAAGTGGGAGACAGAGTCTACGTGGAAAACGGAAATCGACTAAATAGGAAGAAATTGGAGGAATTGCGGATTGGACCATACAAAATTCTAAAGAAGGTCTCAAATTCAATCTATGAAGTTGATACCGGACACAGGAAAGCAGAATCAAACCTCTACCACATTACAAAACTGTGTCCAGTGTTTGCTAGTAAATGAACAATTGCATGCATTCTCTTTTGCAATTGTTTCTCCCTAAGGGGGGAGATGTAAAGAAAACCACTTATGAGTGCTTTCCTTAAGATTGTATTCACTGAGTAAGTACTGAGTAAGTACTGAGCTAGTTGGTGCCCCACTAGATATCAAACAAATGAATCGAGTTAGGAAAATATAACTGTCAGAATTATTGGATTAACAATTCCTGAAAATATTATCTTATTTTATTTATTATTTATTAAAGAAACCTGAAATAAGGGCTTTAAATGTTGTTTCTTTTGTTTTTATAGGTAAGTGAATCTTTTGTTAACCGATAATATAATTTTTAAGAGTTGTAAATACGTATTGTTAATAAATCTTTTGTTTTTATAGAGAAACGCAATTACGCCTTTGTTTTATTCAAGAATATAAAAAATAATTATTATATATATATATATATATATATATATATATATATATATATATATATATATATATATATATATATATATATATATAAAAATATATTTTTTAAATCTATGAGCATTTTAAACGGTAATAATTTAACCACGCAGGCGGTCAATGTTATTTCTGCCGCTAGTGCGTACATAGCCTTATTCTTTATTATACTTAGGTTTTAATGATTTTCTTTTGTTAATATTGTTGTTTAGGAATTGCTTTGTATATACTGTATATTTTTTGTTTCACACTATTACTCTGTGCACTCTGATTATAATTCTAAACGTAAACTGCCTCCTATTCTTTATTATAGTTTAGTTTTAAGAATTCTTGTTGTTAATATTGTTCTTTAGGAATTGCTTTGTATATACTGTATATTCTTTGTTTCACATTATTTAATCAATTTGGTATTTTGTAAGGACTCGCAAGGAACACTGTAGGATTAATTTTAAGTTTATTGTTATTAAGCGCACTTGAAGTGAAATATCGCAAAACTGCGCTATATAAATACTACGTTATTATTATTACATACAATTAAACATCCGTGAAGTTGAAACATGAAACAATTCATAATATTAATTCATAATTTAAAGCATTACTTACAAAAAATATTTTAACCTAAAATAATTAAACTATCGCCATCCGTGAAAGAGTAGATTTTGATTTTTTTATTATATATCAAGTTTCTGTCAATTAGTGCTCCAGTAGTTGAAATGAATTAGTTAAACGTTTTCCATTATAACGAATCTTTTATTATACCTAGGTTATGTAATATGTTATTTGAATTTTAAATTTTCAAAAAAAAGATATTTATTTCATAAATTAGTTAGATAGTTTCTTACAGGTCATGAGATGATTTTTCACAAAATTTAGGCAATACAAATTTTTACAATAATTTTATTTTGATGTACTGGAAACCAAGTAAATTTATAAAAATTAAAAAGTCTTGGTAAACACCACTCTTTAAAAAACCTAGTTCTTATTCTAAATGCGTTCTTCCATATCCGATTCGACACAGGCCATTCCAAGGCAATAATAGAAGGAGCGCAGAAATAACAATAGGATTCACAGGAAAACGTCCGGTGAATTGGACGGTATGAAATGGCGATAAAAAGTTTTTCGATCAAACGTCCTCCCCACTATTGCCAGTGTTACAGACGGTATAGTGGGGGGAAGATACTCATACATAGATGGCGGTAGATAGGGGAACGAGGAGCAACTCAGCCGTGACGCAAACCCTGGATATTGAGATGACTCACTTTACTTGGGAACAGTCCTGCAAAAGTAGTTGTCGTGGTTACCTTCACGATCACTCGAGGGGTGATAAAGGATGTTTTAATAATAATAATAAAAAAAATAAAAATAAATTTCGGGATAAGTATTACGCGATGGGTGTTCTAAACTAGTTTGCAAACCTTTCTTGAAGATTTTGATACTACATATCAATGGCGCTCACAAATATATTCAAACCATAGACATCCAAATGGATAGACAAGCAGTTACAGGTGAGGGATAAAACCAAACTATGGAGGGCGAAGAGGGGAAAGATGACTGTGATTCGTTATACAATCAATCTGACAGTAAATAGGCATCTCGCATTACAATATCACCATTTAGTTCTTTAAAGCAAAATCTGCTTTGAATGAATAGACCTTTTTACATGGGAGCGCGAATTGCTTGCCACGATAATAACATATTTGCTAAGGCCAAATGCTCGCCCCAGAAAGACTCGCCCCAATACACATAGCAATATTTTTTTGCCGTGTTTAGTTAAAACACTATTACAAATGTTTCATAATTTACTTACCCCTGTAACCAGCGACGAGCACATTGGAGAACCGCCCACATGCGCTATGTGCACATTGATATGTAGATATATTGTATAGCATACGCTACCGTTTTGGCGTTGTATTTCGTTAAATGTATGGATGTTACCTTCTAGCTGTTCACGGCAAGAATGATGACGTCACACATTTAAGATTCAAGCGAGGCTCTATCCCCTCCCTATGGAGCGAGCCGGTTCCAAGGAGGAGCTCCAGCCGGCGCCATGTGGAGGGGGAAATAATACGTTTTTATTACTTAGGGCAGGTCCATGTATATTCATATGTCCGTGATTCAAACGAACTTCGTAACTTTTTTTGTACTCTCATAATATAATTTCGACTTTTACATTACATATTATTTGCTTTTTTAAAGCCAATCATGACAATCATAAAAGTAACAGATCAAATATGGAAGAGCAGCATAAATCATAATATTCAAAAGAACCCAATATAAAAAAAATAGATTAAAACATTTTTTAAATGGATGAGACGTAATATGTGACTACTCTTCAGTTATGCATACATATTGGTAACTAAATCAAAATATTAATACGAAAGACTGCAGATCATTCAGATTTTTTCAATTCCCTTTTTTCATTTCAGTTTTCCAGCTCCGAAAGGTATCTTTACGAGAAGAAGTAATGCTGAAAGCTTAAACCAATTATTTTTTCCTGTGAATTGGTATTGAAAAACAAATATTTTTCAAAGTTTTGACTTGTTGCAATGCTTAAGAAATCATTAATCTTTACATTAACATCACAAGAGCACTCACTAATGATTGTAAAAAAAATCTCTCAATTTTTTCCTTCTCCAGTGTGCGCAGCTGTGGGAATCGAACTCATAACCTCTCTATTGAAATTCGTTGACCACTACGCCAACGAGTTCGCCAATTTTCATTTCATGATGAAGTTCTATGATTTTAGGTTTCATAATATAAAGCGAAATCGTAAATACATATTATTTTCAATACCGATTTTTGTAGTGGCTACCTAAGGTGATATTTAAAAGAATTCAAAATCTACTGTTTCACAGATGACCACGGTTTAATTACGTAGAAAGATACACGTAGGAAAATTCACGTTTTGCAAGTTATGCTCTAAATATTATTATGAATTAATTGTTTGCGCCCTTATATACATAATATGAACATGCAAAAATAGTTTCATTTTCTTCTTGTTCAGTTTCTTTTTTTTTTTAGTAACGGTTTAATTTTTTAATAATAGTAATTTTCGTTCATAAACAAACTCCAATCTTTCAAAAAAGGTTAACAAATACATAATTACATCGGTGAGTCAATCCGGTGTGCGTGGATGACTGGCTGTTGTCCGACTATCTTGTCCTTGCACGTTTACAAGCGGATATAGTGGTAGGGGTAAGACATTGTCCTGCGGAGATAGCCTGCATGTCTATCTCTAGGAAATTGGTTTATTCTCCTGTCCTCACTTCTGTTCACAGTGGTGACTAGGACAATGGTTCCGGAGCTGGGTCAATACAATATTGTCCTGTCCTCGTATGAACTGGGCATTAAATTCAAAGCAAAAGTTCTAGAGTTCATTGAACTAGAGTTACAGACATACGTATAAAACCAAAATGAGTACTTTTATAATTATTTAGTGGAATGCTATTTTTTTAATTTTTATGATAGTATCTGTCGCAATCACCCTGTAGATACATTATTTTCGTATGACCACTGCGAATATTGGAAAACTCTCTCTTGCCCCTTGCCATAGTTGTATCGACTGAAGAGAACACGATATTGCCTATTATATTGATTCCACTTGTTTATGCATCGGTAAATTGAATTTGCGTCAATTTATTTCCAGATCCTCACAAAATAATGCTAAGGTACGGAATGGTAGAAAACGGATAAGTTATTATGGTGGTACTTAAAAGAATTTAAAATCAATTCTTGCTTAGATGGCGAAAGTAAAAATTAAGATTTAGGAAAAAAACATCTTTTGTAAGTCAAGCAGTAATGACAACAAGAATTAATTGTTTGCGGTCGTAAACACTCAATATGAACATTAATAAATAGTTTTGTCCATAAACGAACACAAATATTTCAAGAAGGGCTAACGAATACAATATTGTATCGGTGACTCAATCCAATTAATTCATCTTATATAGTAATTTAAGGATAACTTGATATTATGGTGTTCTAACCTAAAATAATTAGTGCCATGCATTAAAGAGCAGATTATGAATTCTTTTAAGTTTCACCTTAACTAGAAAAACTTGAAATTGGACAAAGGCATTTCAACAGAAAGGCTTCATTCAGTGGTCTAAGCAATAATACACTTTAAACTCTGTATTTTGGTTCAGTAAATTTTTTTAAATGTTGGATAGGATTTTAATATTTTTTTTACAACGTACGATGTTTGCTGTCAATCTGGGTGTTATGGTTTTGAGTACGATAAGTGATAACTGAAAATAGCCTCTTGTTTTTTAACGGTTGTCGGAAAAAACGCATTTGGTAATCATCAAACATATCTACTAATTAACTAAGCAATACACTTTAAACTCTGTATTTTGGTTCAGTAAATTTTTTTAAAGGTTCGATAGAATTTTAATATTTTTTATTACAACGAACGATGTTTGCTGTCAATCTGGGTGTTATGGTTTTGAGTACGATAAGTGATAACAGAAAATAGCCTCTTGTTTTTTAACGGTTGTCGGAAAAAACGCATTTGGTAATCATCAAACATATCTACTAATTTCGGACGTGGATGCGTGAAATGGGAAATCTTCTTGCATGAAATTATTCACGTCCAATGACCTAAAATTTGATGTGAATTTAGGTGTCATTTTCAAAATTGGAATCAGATGAGTGATGAATTCAAAAAGGCACCAGCGATTAAGCAGATTCTTAAATATTATGATGAATCTAATATTTTACCAGAAAATGTTTTAATATTTTAATGGCGTTCTCAAAATTAAAATTATGATAAATTCATGGGTTGAAAATTTATGCCGCCGTTTTGAAATAGTTGGTGGTGTAATGTTAAGCATAGTTGACTTCCAAGCAGTTAGTTGATCGGGGTTCGATTTAATTTAATATATATATACACATATATTTTTTTATTTCATTCAGTTTTCATTTTTAATCCCTTGATTTTTAAAAACGCCAATATTTCAAAAACCCGTCGTGCTGCTAATTAAAACATTTTCATTGGCTAAATAATCCGTTTTACACCATTTGTTTGCGCATCCATTTAGCACTAAATAATAAAACCGTATTGAAAACGTACCTAAGCTTTGTACTCAAAGTAAAAATGAAAATCAGACACGTTTTCATAAAACATTATGTGCATTACTAAAAAAGGTGTTTTAATTTTTACACAACTGATAAGCTTCCTTATGTTTTGAAGAGTTTTATTTCACGTGTGCATTTGTTACTTAATTTTTATTTATCTGCTACCGGTTTCGATTAAGATAAATGAAAATTAAGTAACGAAAATACATTTGAAATAAAACTCTTGTCACAAATAATTTCACCAACGCTACGGAACTAATCGCATTCCACCATGGAAAAATCCCGAGTAGATGCTCCCCGTACAACTAAATGAGGAAAACATAAACACATCTAAGAATGTAAAATACTTGGGGCACATCATTACTGAAGACCTCTCGGGTGATGGTGATCAGTGCCATAAATAGGGCGGTGCCACCGGTGCCCAGGCACAGGGCGTAGACTCTGGGGGGCGCCGAATGACCAGACCAGGCAGGACTATTATTTTTTCGTTTTTCTCCTGATTGCTCCTGGTAAGTTCCCAGCCTCGCTGCGCCCCTAGTGCTCGATTCCAACACATACGTACCTACATGCCAGTACCATCAAAAACGTAATTAGACAAAACAACGCGCTCATTTTTATATTTATTATCCAGCTGAAGAACTAAAAAAATATGCCGCTGATTTGAGTATCAAATATTCAGCACATATTAATGCTACTGAATTTTGGGCTGAATTAGACACTATAAAGAGTGAAGTTGAAACGACTACATTATTTGATAAATGTGACTGTAGTTCAAGTCTGGGTCTTCTTAAAGCTATAGTCGAACTAGATTTAAAAGAGATTGTAGGCACTGCGATTATCATTGTATTATGAGTGAAATGTCATCTTGACGCTGGCAACACTTGGCTGCGCAACAGAATGCGCAGACAGCGGAACTGAGCTCGCGAGTGGAACAAGCTTCGAGACCATTCCGTCTTGAACGTTCCTCTCGCTAGTAAACTATTTTTAATACGCAAATTATTGTCGCGGATAGAATCTTTGTATTATCTCACCTCTGTTACCAAATAAAATATAACACTGATTGGTAGAGTTATATTTTATTTGGTAACAGAGGTGAGATAATACAAAGATTCTATCCGCGACAATAATTTGCGTATTAAAAATAGTTTACTAGCGAGAGGAACGTTCAAGACGGAATGGTCTCGAAGCTTGTTCCACTCGCGAGCTCAGTTCCGCTGTCTGCGCATTCTGTTGCGCAGCCAAGTGTTGCCAGCGTCAAGATGACATTTCACTCATAATACAATGATAATCGCAGTGCCTACATACCTCCTCCCCAGCATTTTATGCGACCAACGCACATATGTAAGAAAAAAACTTAAAATTAAACAAAAATTACATATATCGTGTTCGATGCTGACTAAAGTAACCTAGTTTGAGTGTAAGTATTGTAATTAAATAATAATTATTAATTAATTCATAAATTTTTATAAGTTTCATAAGCTACGGAAAGGGGAAACCACATCGTGCTAATACAAAAAAATGTAACCTGTTGGTTAAGTTAAATTACTTCAAATCTATTAAAGATGAGTGACGTGTGTCTTCATTATAATCATACAACTAGGGATAAAAATTAATAAGTGAAAATTTTACACAACAAGTCAATATTACTTCAAATCTATTTAAGATGAGTGACAAGTGTCTACATTATAAACATGTAACCAGAAATAAAAAATAAATATGTGAAAACTTCACACAACTTATAAGTCAAGAAAGAAAATACGTAATGGGTATCACACTTCGTAGAGATAAGGAAAGGGGCAACCACGTCATATCTATATGAGGTATGATATTCACTGCATAAGTAGAATGGTATCATATACTTGAGTACTTTAAAATTAATAAAGTTCATTTTTTTGTATAGAACATCAGGAAACGTATATAAATATATAAAAATATCAAACCTATATAAAAATAAGGTGAACCATATTAAGAAATGTGTTTAGACATCTGTCCCGTAAATCGTGGGATATCATAATGAAAAGTTGTAACCTATGCAGATCAAAATTTATGTGTAACTAATATTA
This sequence comes from Limnephilus rhombicus, assembly GCA_929108145.2. Classification (NCBI taxonomy): domain Eukaryota; kingdom Metazoa; phylum Arthropoda; class Insecta; order Trichoptera; family Limnephilidae; genus Limnephilus; species Limnephilus rhombicus. Next base: position 38,531,153 of record OV815271.1, on the reverse strand, counting down.
CATACATACATCATACATTAACTAGTATGGAATACTACACGCCATAGTTGGTATTATAATTAGGTCATGCATTTAAGTGCATCTAAAATTACATCATGCCTTTATTAGCATGGGAAAACGAGTGCAATATAGCTTGTATTATTTTTAGATCATATTATTTATGTTCATCTAACGTTACATACATCATGCATTTATTAGCATGGGATAAATAATACATCTCAAGAAAAATCTTGGAAAGTTACTTCATATTATAACATGGTATATCATTTTATGATAATAGTTGAAAAGATTTTTCCTATTTACATTTTGAAAAAAGGTTTAAAATATTTTTCATGTTTTGACATTTTTATAAAAATAATTAAAAATTAATTATACAAAATTTTTAATGCTTTAACAGGTGTACATGGGTGGTCTACGTCATACATTTATAAGTACGGAAAGAGCAGTACAAAATTTACCTATAAATACATGATAACAATATGCTTCACGTTTTGACAGGTGTGGGAAAGGTAAACAGTCATCACACACCTATCAAAATATGGTAATATAAAAAGGAAATGGAGAAGGCAGTGCATCGTACCTTCTACACATATGTGAATTTTCATACTGAAAACGTATGGGAAAACTACATCATGTTTTCCCAGGTATTGTGGAATGATACATCACATACCTACAAAAACATGGAAAACACTCATCACACTTTTGTAAGTGGATGGAAAAATACATCATGCACTTAAAAAAAAAATGTGGAACAAAACTAAACGACACATATTACATGGTATTTTGTTATGTATAAATATACATGTTGACATCATGTTCTATGAACATGAGATTTTTTAAAAACAACCCTTCCTTAAGACAGGATTATTGAATATATCAATTATGACGATGGTTAAACAAACCTAGAGTTCAATTTCTACCAAAAATTGTAGTCTCTAATTATTTTCATTATATAATGAAATCATGTTCTATGAACATGGAGATTTAAAAATAACCCTTCCTTAAGACAAGGTTATCAAATATGTAAAAGAATAACATAGTTAAATAAACTTAGAGTTCCAACTTCCATCAAAAGTTGATGTCTCTAGTTATTTGTAGTTACAGTAATCTTTAAAAAATATACTACCAAAATTTATGTCAATAATGTGGATTTACTAATGAGATATATATCTGTGAATCGAATTTGGGAGTATATAGTGATTTTATATCGGAAAAAAATTTATATGGAAAAACTATGTCTCTGTCAGCCTTTTTTCTAAAGGGCCTGGTACCTGTCTGGAAAATGCACTCTTCTACCGGACCTTGTAGTAGTAATTTTGTCCGGGGTCTGTTCTGCGACAGGTTCTTCGATATTCAACTTCTCTTCGGAAGGAACGAAGGCTGGTTTCAAGCGATCAATAGAGACGCGCTTTGGTTTTCCATTGATGGTAATGACGTATGTCTTTTCGTTACGTTCTTCCACTTTGTAAGGTCCATCGTAAGGGAGTTGAAGCGATTTTCGTGCGGAATCAGTTCTCAGAAAAACGTGAGTAGAAGAAGGTAGATCCTTATGTATGAAAAACTTTCCTGAACCGTGATTACTGGCAGGAGTAGATTTTATATTTTCAAATCTTCTTTGTAGTCGACCGACGTAAGTATCTGGCTCTTCGCGAGGCGTAGGAGTGAAGAAATCACATGGTAACCTCAGCGTTCTACCATAGGTAAGTTCAGCAGGCGAGCATTTTAAATCATCACGAACTGTTGACCTCAATCCAAGTAGTATAATAGGGAGAGTCTCCAACCAGTTCGGGTCGCCGTTAGCCATAAGTGCCGACTTGAGGGTTCTATGCCACCTTTCTATCATGCCATTAGCTTGAGGGTGGTAGGCGGTTGTCCGCGTATGCTTGATTCCGAATTTTTCTGTGAGTTTCTTGAAAAGACATGACTCAAACTGACGTCCCTGATCTGTCGTAATAGTTTCGGGGACACCATGCCTCGAAATCCAGTGAGTTGTCAGTGCTGTGGCGACTGTGTCTGCTGACATATTCTTTAAGGGAACTGCTTCGGGCCAGCGAGTGAATCTGTCAATCATGGTGAGCAGATATTGATAATCACTACAAGCGGGCAGGGGTCCAACCAAGTCGATGTGGACGTTCCGGAAACGGTCTTCAGGCAGAACATACGTGGCTCTTGGCGCGACTGTATGTCTGGAGATTTTGGCCTTTTGACAATTTATGCAATGTTTGACAAAGAACTTTATATCCTTCGCCATGTTGGGCCAAACAAATCTCAATTTAATACTGTTGACAGTCCCATTAATGCCTGGATGACAAACATTATGCACATTTTCTATGACCTCTTTTCTCATATTAGATGGTACGAAGGGTCTTACATGACCGGTAGAGATATCACACCACAGTGAAGAATTAGTTCCAGGAATCACCAATTGACGTAGGGAGAGGGAGGAGTCCTCAAGTGCCTTAGTAATTTCGTCGTCGTGACTCTGCTCTTGTCCCATTCTCTCATAGTCAATTGCAGAAGGGCTATTTATCTCTTCAATGCGAGAAAGAGTATCTGCAACTGTATTCTGGTGTCCGGAAATATGTTTGATGTTGGTGGTAAATTGGGATATATAATCTAGTTGTCTCTCTTGACGAGGAGAACTTGAGGCACGTTTCTTGTTGAAAGCGAAAGTGATGGGCTTGTGGTCCGTGTAAATAGTAAAATTTCGACCTTCTAAGTTGCTCCTAAAATACTTTACTGCCTCGTAAACACCGGTTAATTCACGGTCAAACGTACTGTATTTACGCTGTGCCGGGGTAAATTTTCTTGAAAAAAAATCCTAAAGGTTGCCAAGCTGTACCTTTATTTTGTTGCAATGATGCTCCCATAGCCAGGTTGGATGCGTCCACCATAACTGCTAATTCAGCGTTTGGGTCTGGATGTGCTAACAATGCGGCAGAAGCGAGATGTCGCTTGCATTGGTTAAAATCCTCCGTTAATTCCGGGGTCCAAGTAAGGATACGTTTGTCATTCTTTTTATATCCAGAAATGCAATCAAAAAGTGTTGTTTGGGCGCTGATAGTGTTGGGTAAAAATCTTCTATAATAATTGAGCATTCCCAAAAAACGTCTTAATCCTTTGGCTGTTTTGGGGAGAGGAAAATCAATAATAGTTTTCACTTTCTCTTTAATTGGAGTCATCCCTTCCGGTGAAATGGTATGACCTAGAAAATTAACAGTCGGGAGTCCAAATTGACATTTTTTAATGTTAATTACCAAACCATTATCTGCTAATCTTTTAAATAGAATATCCAAATGTTTTTTATGCTCCTCTTCATTGCTGGAGGCTATAAGGATATCATCAAGATAAACAAAGCAAAAATCCAGATCTCTGGTTACGGCATGCATGAAACGCTGGAAGCTTTGGGCAGCGTTGGATAATCCAAATTGCATAGTCGTAAATTCAAAAAGGCCAAATGGTGTTATAATAGCCGTTTTGGGTATATCTTCTGGTTCTACAGGGATCTGGTAGTATGCCCTCAGCATATCTATTGTTGTGAAGATTTTTGCTTTTGCGAGTTTATGGGAGAAGTCCTGGAGCTGCGGAATGGGGTATTTGTCGGGAATCGTTTTGGCGTTGAGACGACGATAATCACCGCACGGTCGCCATTCCCCATTAGGCTTCTTCACCATGTGTAAAGGGCTCGCCCAGTTACTCTTGGACGGCCTGCAAATGCCTTGCTCCATAAGGTAATTAAACTCCTTTTTGGCTGCTTCTAACAGTTTTGGTGCGAGTCTGCGAGCTCGTTCGGTTACGGGTGGTCCCTTGGTCTCTATGCAGTGCGTTACTGTATGTTTCTTGCTATTCAGAGCTTGCATATTCGGTCGCGTCAGGCTTGGATATTTATTTAAAATCTCTCTGTATTTTTGTGATGAGGAAATACTGGAGATACCGGATGAGGGTCCATTGGATGTTGCGCCTCGAATCCGTAAGCCTGTAGACTGGTCTGTAAGTGTACCCTTTTTTAGGTTGACCGACAAGTTAAAATGATGGAGAAAATCGGCACCAAGTATGGCTCTATTCACATCAGCCACTATGAAACGCCATTTCATTGTTCTCCGGAGGCCGAACTTAAGTTCAATTGTCCTTGTGCCGTAGGTACGGATGGAATTCCCATTAGCTCCGTATAAAGATGTGGGGCACTTGTCGGAGGTTATGTAATTCTTCGCTATTTTCGATGTCTTCGGGATCACAGAAATATCTGCGCCTGTGTCCACTAAAAACTTTTGGCTTGTTTCTTGGTCATAAAGGAAGAGACGACGAGTCTGAGTAGGAATTTCGCATGTCTCTACTGTGGAATTCCTTTCGTCGTTTCCCGACTTCTTCGAGCGGAAGGTACACGGTTGTTGGCATCGGTGGGCATTTTCACCGAACTTGGCATGTAATCTGCAGTACCCCTTCGGTGTTCTGTTGGGCGATCTACCGCGGGACCTGGAACGTGGTCTTCTAGCAGGATTCTGATAATCACTTTGTCGAATATTGTTGCGACGTGGGCTCTGGCTTCTGTGCTCGCTGTAGGTAGATGGACGGTCACGATTATGGACCTGCGACATCTTCAAAAGTTTCACCTCGTGGGTAAGAGCTGCGATCTGCTCTAAAAGGCTTTGCATTGACGTATCATTACGTTCGGATCTTGAAGTTCCGGGTTTAGTGTCGTGGTCAACCGCGCCACATTCTGTTGTCTGGTACACATCAACTATCTTATCGGCAGCTAGTGCTAGTTGATTCAGGTTATTGTCCGGAAGTGCTGATAGTATAGCTTGTACATGCTGCGGAAGACGTTGGAGCCATAGTGTTTTTACGATAGCGCTCTCCGCTAGTGTTGGTCCAGCTAACTCGAGCATGTGTCGTAGAAGACAACAACACATCTAGAACATCCGAAGACAGAACAGCTTACAACAAAATGGCAAAGGAAACCAAGAGAATCATAAATAGGTCAAAATTCGAGCACGACCAGCAGATCAGCAGAAAGCTGACTGCATGCCCGCATGGCAGCAGGCAATTCTGGTCGCTTGCGGGCTCAATAGGTCGCAATTTCTGCAAATCCAGTCTGCCACCTCTTACCAGACCTGACGGCTCACTAGCAAACACCGCCACCGAAAAGGCTAACTTACTAGGTAAAATGTTTGCGGATAACTCAACCCTCGATGACCAAGGTGCTGTCCCGACGTCGGTTCCTCACTGCGGTTTTCGTATGAAAAAGCTGAGGATCCGGCATCGGGAAGTACTCCATGTTTTACGAGGGCTTGATGTTAATAAAGCTAGTGGGCCTGACGGAATACCTGCCCTGGTACTGCAAAGGTGCGCTGCAGAAATAGCTCCAATTTTGACGAAGCTTTTTAAACTGTCCCTGAAGACTGGCTCTGTGCCCTCTGGTTGGAAAAAAGCGGTTATCCATCCTATTCCAAAGAAGGGTGACCGCTCCAACCCGGCCAACTACCGCCCCATAGCGATCACATCAGTTCTGTCTAAGGTGATGGAACGTGTGATCAACGACAAACTGCTCACATACCTCGAGAAGAACAAAATTATTAACGACCGTCAATACGGATTCCGGCGGAACCGCTCGTGCGGTGATCTTCTCGCGTATGTGACGCATGTTTGGGGGCGATGCCTGGAACGTTTCGGTGAGACCCAAACGGTTGCACTGGACATATCCAAGGCCTTTGACCGGGTTTGGCACCGAGGACTTGTCAACAAACTGCATTCTTACGGACTTCCCGCATCCTTGTGTACGTGGATTGCCGACTTCTTGAGGGAGAGGTCGATTCAGACGGTAGTCGATGGTTTCACCTCTTCCTCTCACTCGATAAATGCCGGCGTCCCGCAGGGATCGGTTCTGTCTCCAACTCTGTTTTTGTTGCACATCAACGACCTTTTGTCATGTGCACCAATTCACTGTTACGCGGATGACAGTACAGTTCATGATAGCTTTTTGTTTGACAAGCCCCCAAAGGGCTCACAAACTCCAACAGCTCGTAAGGCTTTGAAGCAAAGAATGGACGGTTACCTCGAGAGTGTTTTCTCTTGGGGTAAAAATAATCTCGTTGAATTTAATGTTTCAAAGACCCAATCTTGTCTGATTACGTCTAAAAGGGATCGCAATGAAAATCTAGTCTCTTTCAACGGAAGCAATCTTCCGAACAGGCCCTCCATTGATATGCTTGGTGTAACCCTAAGTGACCAGCTCAGGTATGGGGGCTCCATCGAAGCCAGAGTAAAGTTAGCCTCCCAAAAACTGGGCGTACTGTACAGGGCCCGCAGATACTTTAAAAGTACACAACTGCTAACCCTGTACAAATCGCAAGTGCGCCCCACGGTTGAATTTGGCAGCCACCTCTGGTCTGGAGCTCCAAAATACCTGAAAAATACCCTCGACTCTGTGCAGAAACGGGCGGTCCGTTTGATAGATTCTCCCATCTTAACAGACGGATTGCAATCTTTAGAGCACAGGCGTCGGGTGGGAATGCTATCCTTGTTCTACCGGTATTACAATGGAAGATGCTCCGAGGAACTAGCATCATTGATCCCTTCGGCACCGGTGCATAGTCGGGAAACACGCCAAACGCGTGCCCAACATTTGTACACAGTTGACATTTGTCACATGAGAACGGGTCGTTTCTTCGACTCGTTCTTGTGTTCAACAGCTCGGCTGTGGAATGATTTGCCGGCCTCTGTGTTTCCTCCTTCCTACAACATGGGTCTCTTCAAGACCAATGTTCATTCCTTCCTCTCCTCAAAAAGACCCTCCACACAGCATCCCAGATGACATAGGCCCTGAGGGAAATTATTTTCCTCAGGGCCTCCTGTGTGGAGTTAATGTAAAAAAAAAAAAAAAAAAAAAAAAAAGAAGTCCTGTTGGTTTACGGTCTTCTAATTGCAATCCCGTCAATAATCGTGTTAACCGCTTCTCTTCGGAGTCTTGAAGTCTGTCTATCAGCGATGCCTTGAGTATGCAATATTTGTCCTTCACTGGCGGGTTTATCACTATGTCGCTAACGCATTGTAATGTTTCAGCGTCCAAGGCGGCGACTATGATGTTGTATTTAGTAAAATCTTCCTTGATGCGGGAGTTAGTAAACTGGGCCTCGGCCTGAGCGAACCATAACGCAATATTAGTTCTCCAACAGGCGGGTAACCTCACAGAAACGTGATGGATGGATGTTTCCGAAGAACAGCTCTCGTTGTTTGATTCCATGTTTGGTGTTGGATTTTCCTTGCGCAATATTTCTTCTGTTCCTATAGCTATGTCGCTTGGTTCAATGGAGGATGTCCCTCCGGTAGATGTCATTTAAGTGCAGACAATTAAGGCGAGACAAAAATATGGAATACCCGACAGTGAAATAAACTCCTTTGTGATAATAATAGTTAAAATTGAAATTCTCAATTTTTAAATTAAAAATAAAAATCCACACTAATCCTTTTTTCTTTTCAAAATTTTTCAACAATAATTCTGATAAAAATAAGTGGGAATTATATACCTCCACTATTTATTAGTTGATTCGATAGTTGTTTAAAAAACTTTAAAAATCGTCAAAATTGCTAAAAATTTAAATTTATTAAAATTTTTGTTGTATAGAAAAACTCGTTTTCGATGATATTAAATAGTTTTAGATGATAAGAAAGAAACTTTAAAAATCGTAACAATATTTCAGAACATGTGCTATTTGCAACATTATTGTATTAATTTGACCTCAAGAAAAAATATGGCGTCATTGTCGTAAAAATATGTCGAACCAATTTTATCCGGCGACGATTCTCAGATGAATTCTGGCTGCTGGTCTCCCTGATGACGGATTCAGGATCCAGCGTTCTCTGGCGGAAATCTCAGGATTCACGTTCCCTGGTGATGAACTCGGGATGTCTCGTTCCCTGGTGATGAACTCCTACGGTCATCGCTGCGCCAATCCGTTCTCACTGAAATAGAGGGTAACACGCACTTATCATTCAGGAAGGAACAATTTATTTTAACAAAACATTTAGCGGGATAATAATGTAAAACGCACTTATTATTCTGTAAAAAATGATTATGTTACTAAAACATTAGTGGGATGATGATGTTTCAATAGATAATTAGGTGTAAAACACGTGTTTGACAAGAACGTGTGACAATGCTATCGAAATAACACGGTCGTATATTTATTAAAAATTACTGGAACATTTATTTCAAAAGGGATTTTACGTTAAGTTATGCAATAAAACAATAGAATTTACTTACTTGCTGTCCAGGATTCCGGCTTGGAACGTTTCTTCCTCCCGCTAGTAAGTTAGTTCTTTAGTCGAAAGGTCACCAGTTTTAGTATATGCCGAATATCTCTGCTTACCTCATCAGAGATATCCGGGTACTCTAAATAAATGGTCACGGAATTTAGTTTGTAAATCATAACACTGATTGGTAGAGTTATATTTTATTTGGTAACAGAGGTGAGATAATACAAAGATTCTATCCGCGACAATAATTTGCGTATTAAAAATAGTTTACTAGCGAGAGGAACGTTCAAGACGGAATGGTCTCGAAGCTTGTTCCACTCGCGAGCTCAGTTCCGCTGTCTGCGCATTCTGTTGCGCAGCCAAGTGTTGCCAGCGTCAAGATGACATTTCACTCATAATACAATGATAATCGCAGTGCCTACAAGATGTTTCCCAATGTAGCTTCCTGCGAAAGATCATTCAGTAAGCTCAAATTAATAAAAACTTACTTGCGCTCGACGATTGGCCAAGAAAGGTTGACTGGCCGGGCCTAGCGATTTTGTCGGTTGAACGCGACAAAGGGAGGACATAGGATTTCGCAATGAAGAAAGCGCGAAAAGTAAATCTTTAAAAAAGTTTATAGCTTGCTTTAAATCTTTACTATCTGAACTTATTCATTTGTGGTCTTATTCATTTGTGTATTGTAGTTGTGAATAATCATTGCAAATATTTTCGCAAAAACGTTTTTTCACCAATTCATACTTAAACGCAATTTATAGTATTCTATACTACCTACCTTCTTTATTCAAAACTCTACCATACCAAGTACTTAAAATTGAATTAATTTACAGTTTACTGAAACTTTGCAGGGTATTTTATTATGGAAGTATGAAGACCTAAGTGGCCCAAAAATTAAATCTTAAGCATCAGGGCGGGCAACGCATTTGCAATTTGCACTAGTCCTGGGTCGGTCGTGAATAACCCGCTCATTGAAACCCGCTCACGGACCACAAAAGAGCGAGCGGGTCATTTTTTCGTCAGCACCCGGGTCTCGCGACCCACTTCTCGCAACCGCTCTACTACTGCTACCTGGGTTTCGGGTGCGGAAGTGGCGAGGTGAGCGACGATAGATCGATGTAATATGAGAGAGCGAGCGGGTTGTCAACACCCGGGTTTCGCCACCTTCTCTCTCGACTCAGGTAGTAGAAAGTAGCTGGGTGAAGCGTAATCGAGTTTCATATTTTGTGTCGCGAAAAGAGCAGGTCTTCGCGACCCGCTCATGACGCCAGTATGCCGTGAGCGACCCGGGTCGTGTAAAACGATCGATCGACCCAGGACTAATTTGCACTAGTGAACTTGCGTTTGAGTTTTAGTGAGTGAGACACAGTGGGTGGTGTAATAGGCGAAGGGTCCACTTAAATAGGGCGCAGTTATAGAAGCTCGCACAGGGCGCAGAAAAGGCTATTTATAACACTGATGGTGATATTGAAAAACAGTGGAGATGTCTAATATGATTGCCCGATGTAACAATGCAGTAACAATTCCAACGCAGTAACAATGCAAAAAAACATTATTCAATGCATTTTGCACTAGCGTATATAGATACTTATAGGACATGGTGTCACTACCGAATAAGCTCGATGGTACCACTCCGGATTCAACATAATAACGCACGCAGAACTATATTTGGATAAAGAAGATACAGCAGTGCATCGACAATATTTAAGGAGCTAGGACTATTTGGATTCGCCGGTCTGATGAGACACCGGGTCACTGGAGCCATCAGTGTTTATCAGTGCTGATCAGTGTTTTCTTGATGATTTTGATTTCTTGTGCCCGATATTTGTGATTTTTCAAAAGCATTTTCATTTGAAAAACATTTTTTTTACTGTAAAGAAGTGTTATTTTTCCCTGTCAACGATTATCCTTCTCTAATTGCTATCTGCTCTGTTATCATCATCGTTTTCATCCAGCGACAAAATATCCCCGACAAAATCTCCTCCGACAAAATATCTTGCGGACAAAATATGCAGCTAATGGCCTCCTACAACACAGCGGTTCCATGCCAATTCAGAATGAAACCAATTCAGAAACACCTCAGAAAGGCTGTTAAAAGCTATGAAAAATGATTTTAAAATAACCGGTAACCCTAACCTAATTTAACCTATTTAACCAATTTTTTAATAATTTTTATCATCACTCTTAATGACCTTTCTGAGGTGCTTCTGAGTTGGTTTCATTCTGAGTTGTCCGTTCACCCAACACAGCAGTGACCGTAGCCTTCCAGCACCAAGCGCCACTCCTGAGTGAGCGCTGGGCCTGAGCTCCACCAGACAACGCCCCACATAATAATTGATTATTTATTTTATTTTTATTACTAATTTTGTTTTTTTTTCTATTCTATTTACTTGTTTATTTACTTAAAATCTACTGTATAAATATGTATAACTGATGACCAGACAACTCAGAATGAAACCAACTCAGAAGCACCTCAGAAAGGTCAATTAAGAGTGATGATAAAAACATACAAAAAATTGGTTAAATAGGCTAAGTTAGGTTAGGGTTCCCGGCTATTTTAAAATTATTTTTTCATAGCTTTTAGTGACCTTTCTGACGTGTTTCTGAGTTGGTTTCATTCCGAGTTGACATGGAACCGTATAACTATATTGGACGTGTTCGATTACATTATCCTCCCCACATCCAGGAATAAAACATTATAATTATCAGTTAATGTCCAATAAATCCAATAATTGATATACCTACAACCATTAATGTATAGAAAATGACTATTGATCAATTGTGTAAAATGTAAAGCACGTTTATCAATAAGGGGGAATATGTTTTATTAGCCCTTCCCTTATCACGGTGCTAAAAAATCCTTAGAGCTCCAGTGCTGTGTGCCTGTATATCTACACAAGGTAAACACTTACTAATAGACGTGCTTTAAATTATACCAGCTGAAAAATAATCATTAATGTTTGGTAAATGATTGTTTATTAGTTGTGTAAAATAAATTTTATTAGTAAAGGGGTTAGAATTTTGTCATTATTAAAATGTATTTATTTTGTCTTCTGTTTCAAATTTTCCATTAGGAGTCGCTAATATTGATTGCCTTGAATAATTTAATAATACGATTAACAATAAATTTCAAATGAAAGAAGGTTTTTACTCATAAAGATGAAATGAAAAAAAAAATATTCATCCTAAACTTGCAGAAAAGTCAATAGATGTCGCATGTTAAATAAAAATCTATGTATTTATCCAAGACACTCTCTAGGTAGCATTTGGTTAGATATGAATTTTTCATTCGTACATAAAGATAGCAGCCAATAAAAATATGTGTTAAAAAAATGAAGAAAATGTTGATAGTTCTTAGTCAAAGCTCGTTACAGTTAAATATGACCGACCGAAGGGGATAGGGTCCCATTAGCTCAGTGATAGTACACCGCCCCGGCAATGCTAAGGTTTTGGGTTCGATTCCTAGACCGTCCTTCTGATTTTTCTGTTTCAAATTTTAGATTGGGAGTCGCTAATATTGAATTCATTTATTATATGAAAAATGTGATTAGTATGTTTGCAAAGTTATTGAAATTATTACAGACAAATCAAATCAGTTGACAATACCGGCGAGGAAGTGTCGTTTGTTAACACTCACGAATAGTGAAAATAATTATCTAAAGTAAAAATACAAACTCAGCATTACGCATGTCTCACAGATCATCTAGTATAACACCCTTCATCCGTCTTCCTCAACCCTTATTCACACTTATTCTCTGCGGAGACATTCTTTACTCGGCATTTCAATCCGTAAATTAAATCACAAATGCACTGCAAGGTGCCACTTCTAATTCCAAAGTTGCACGAGGTAAAGGGAAATAATTTCCTTACGGCTAAATGGACGAAACAGCCAAGGGAGGTCCCCGTGGGACCCTCGCCGGGCGCCAGTTAATGCTGCAGCTTCAAGCTTCCCACCTGAAGTAAAATCGTTTCACAATCAAAGCTGGTCACGTGCGACGTACAATGTACATTCTGTTTCAACCGATACTGCTGGCTGTATTTTAATAAAGGCTGTCTTGCTTTATGGTGGAATTGAATTTCAATTTCATACTCGGAAAGTACATTCAATAAGCACAATAATTTATTTCATTTACATTATAAACTGCCATTCATAAAGATATTTTTGTGCACAGTATAAACTTTTATACATTTTATTAATACATTTTTTTTACTTGAGCTCCACTCAGGGCCTCCTGAGGAAAACAATTGGTAAATTTTTGAGATCGCTGGCAATGGTTAATATGCACTTTTTAAAAAAAAAATCTTTTTGATTCACCTTAATTACATTAAAAGACAACTATTTGCATTGGGGGAAGTGGAAAATATTTCATTCTAAATTTCGTAAAATTAAAATAAGCTTTCATTCTGTGAAACGAGACCGTCCATTTTCAAACATTATTTTCAAACGTCATTTTGTTATGTTGGTATTCTTGTTACTGTACGAAAAGATGCTAGAGCAAAGCGTAGCAGACTTCATGGGAATTCTAGGTTTGTGTAACATGGTTTGTGATACAAAAGAAAGTGCCCCTTTATAACGCCTACTCGCGTCAAGGCAAGAAAAACATCCCAGTTCTCAAGTAGTTTAGCGGCTACGCTAGGATTGTGTAACATGGTTTGTGATTCAAAAGAAAGTGCCCCGTACCTTCAAAATCTTCTAGCCGTTCGTTACACATTCAAGTGTATCAGGAATACCAACATACCAAAGTGACAGCGAATGAGCTAATAACTAATGGCGTACAATCTTACAAGACGAAAGCTAATTTCAATTTTACGTAATCGAAATTTAGAATGAAATATTTTCCACTTCCCCCAGTGCAAATAGTTGCATTTTAATGTAATTAAGGTGAATCGAAAGGTTTTTTCAAAAAAAGTGCATATTAACCGGTGCCAGCGATCTCCAAAAATTAATAAATAATTTTCCTCAGGGCCTATATCATCTTTGGGGATGCTGTGTGAGGGGTTTTTTAAAGGAAAGTCAGGAGAGGCGCGTTCTCGGAAGGAAAAGAGTTTAAGGGGTGGGTAGGAATCTGAGGTTCAGTCCTGGTCATCCACTTCCAAGACCTAGAAAAACCTCACCCCATAAACCCGGGTACCCCTGCTAAATCGCCAAACGTAGCGAACCATTTGGGGTGACCTATGGCAGAGGTGTTGGTTATCCAATAAAGGTTCCTGGAGCCGCGGTACCCACTCCAGCCTCCCGAATTGATCCCATACCTATGTATGTGTTGTATTATTTAAGATTAAATAAAATAATGCGGCCACCATTCTTGCGACCAAAATCTTCATTTTTCCATCTCCTTCCCTCCCCACTTCCTTCTGTCTCACAATATACCCTTATTCTAGATGCCATAATCCCGGAAAGTCTTTTTTTAGGAACCCTATGAGAAAAATAATTTCTCTCATGGCCTAGGATGCCATATTTAGGGGATGCTAATTTTTTGTTTTATTCCAATTCTTGAACGTACATTTTACAAATGATTACTGTAGTTCATTGTTCGTAGTACAAAAAAAACGTTAATAGGTATTCAGTAACTGTGTAAAAAGGTTAGTAGTAGCATTTTGTAAACACCTCACTTGGAAAACCTGTGCTGAGGTGTTCGCATGTTTTGTATTAAGTGTTATTCTATCACACATAAATAAAAACACAGTATCCTCATTGATATTGTCAAGAAGTGATTCCACTCGTGGCGGCAGTATCGTATATATAAATTTATGATTAGTAGCAATTGAAGATAGATAAATAATTATCTTATAGGTAGGTAGGTATATTTTTCTATGGACCACACACCACTGGTATAAATAATATATTGGTAATAATTTCTATTCAGAAACAAAGAATGTTTTTATTTTTTATGTTTTTTTAATTGTTTTAGTTGGGTTATATTTGTTTAGGTATTATAATGTTTTGGGTACCTTGTCTTTTTGATCCAGGCTGTGATATGTTTTTTGTTAATAATTGCAGATTTATTTGTAGTTAGTAGTTGTTGGGCATGTAGTTGTTGAGTGGGTGGGCATGCAGTTACGTAAGTTGATTGCGTAGTACTTAAAGTTTCTCTGTCCGTGTGAGGTATGTGTTATCGGTATATTTAGTCTTCTTTTTCTGCAGAGGCCCTGGTCTTGATTGCTATTTGAGGTTACATTGGAATGTGGAGTTTATGATGGAAGTTCAGAGTTGTACAGAGTAGTAGCCCGATTAGCAGAACTTGTGGCAAGTTACAAGTCGTGTTTGCGAAAAATAAATAAATTATAACAAATCATTTACGAATCCGTGTCTTGCATCGGTTACCACTTCTCAGAACTACAATTTAATATTCCTAAAATTCATATTTTACAGACATCACCACCCTACAACTTGTATGCCACGATTTTTTATTTATTTATCTCTTAAATAATATAGATACGACTAATGCATGAGGCTTATCAGCTTTGGAACGGTGACGTTTTTCGTGCGTAATAAATATTTACTCGTGGTTTTGTTATCCATAACATATGTCTTTACTTTTACGAAAAAACATAATTTTTTAGAGGTACTAAAAATTTTCATCGACCACAATTTAGAGACTCCAAATTGCAGAAGCAAAGTATAATATATCTTATTGTGGTATAAGGTATGCGGTTCTAATTTTACATCGCTGCTCTTTGCGTAAGAAACAATCTCACCCGAAGGCAAAATAGGTAAAAATTAATCAGACTGGTAGATAGTTAAATTTATTTGAAAGCAATAATGTTTTCAGCCGAGCTATTCTCTATTTTGTGGGAACGATATCGATGTCGCGCCAGATCTCCTGACAGATTTGTGTGATTTTCAATGGCTGTTATTTGCTTTTTCTACGGGCCGATGTCAGAATTTCAGCTGTGAGCTGTCACGTATGTTAGTTTAGGTTGTTTTAAACACACATTCCTGCAAATATGCATGCTTATTTATTCATTTAACAGCGATAGACAAATCTGACAAGAGATCTCGCCTGAGATCTACGTTGATCGAGATAGATATCGGGCGAGATCTCTTGTCAGATTGGTGTGACTTTCTATCGCTGTTAAATGAATAAGTAAACATGCATACTTACAGAAATGTGTATTTTAAACGACCTAAACTAACATACGTGACAGCTCACAGCTGAAAAAGCAAAGAATAGCCATTGAAAATCACACAAATCTGACAGGAGATCTCGCGCGATATCTATCTCGTTCTCACAAAAAATAGAGAATAGCTCGGCAGATCCGTTATCATTGTAATTGCGTATACTTTTAAGATTTAAGAAGACATCTAAAACTGATTTACAATAATAGCCACCGTGTGAAGGGACCATTATTTAATACATGTTAAAAAATAAATTATATTGTGCCATTTTTTTTAATAATATTATTGATCCATATAACCATTTAAACCTACTTCGTGCAACAATTTTTTTCCGGAAATAAAATTTCTCTCTAAATAGCACCTGATATATCCCGGAAGAACAAACCCAGCGCACTAGTGATGTTATCAATATGGAATATCGAATCGAGAAGTTATGCCAGTTCCTACCGGAATGCTCTCTCATCTTTACAACAAATTCCAGCGATTCCACGGGGAGTCAAACTGCTTCCCGGTGTACCTCGCTACGTTGTCAGAATTATTCCCAAATGCTGAGTTACTTTAAGACGTGCACTGTGATTTTGGCATCGCCGATTTTTATGCGAAGTTGTACAGAAACCAGTGAGGAAAGTTTTGGAATGAAATATTTAACGGATTTTATACATTTCGGTGAATATTCATATATCAAATCTGTATTTCGAGTTTTTTGAAGAAATGTTTTTTCTTGCGTTTTGCTTACACTTCGAAAGCGAGAGGGAATTAATGCATAAGAAGAGTTTTATTTTGTTGTTATATAAAAGAGATAAAATGATAAATAAAATGTTTTATAACGGAGATAAAATAATAAAAAATACTCTTAAAAACCCAACCTCAGCCAGCATTTTAACAAACCAATCTACTTAAAATATAATTGAACACTTCTAATTTTTGTAAAATTTTACATTAACTATTAACATGTTAAACAAAACGAATTTTCAGAAATAAGTATATTCTTGGCAGAAATTTAATAAATTTTCCATTTACTGTGAAAACTTGTTGTTCCTCTTTAATAATCATATCATTTTAATGAAGTTCTACAAAATTATTTTAAATACATTAATAACAACGGGTTAGTGAAAATATTGTAAATCCAACTTGGTTTGGTGAAAACCAGTTTGGTTTTATGGAAGGTAGAAGCACACAAGATGCAATTGCAAAATTAAGTAGCCTTGTACATAGTTCATTAGATAAATCATTTAAATGCCTGGGAATTTTTATAGATCTCTAAAAAGCATTTGACAGTATATCACATGACAAACTTATAAGTAAATTAAGAAACATTGGATTAAATGGTTCAGCTCTAGAATGGATAAAAAGCTACCTTTTCAAACGTCCCCAAGTTGTAAAAATTAATAGTGTGCTTAGTTCATCAAAAATGAGTCATTTCGGCATACCTCAAGGTACAGTCCTGGGACCGTTACTGTTTATTATCTATGTTAATGACATATTCATACAAAAACTAAACGGAAAAATAATATCTTATGCTGACGATACTGTCATAATAATTGAAGGTATGGATTGGAATACTGTTAATAACCTAGCTAACATTTTAATTTTTAGAAATTTAATTAAAATTAAATTTGATAATGGTATTATCGAGTTCTGCAAGTTTTTTTGGTTAGTGTTTTAGTTACAGCTGTTTTGACTTGTAAGGTCATTTTAAAACTGTGGTGAAGCCACGTACGGACGACTTATTTATAAGATTTTAAATGTCAATTTTTGAAGGTGTCTAAGTTGATTTATTACCGGTTAAACCAATTTGTAGAGACACTAATTGAGAGAGTGCTAATGTGGGATTCGGAGTATTTCCCTTTGGTTTGCCTTGCACTAAGTGTAAGGGTTTTCTTAATTGATTTAGAATGACGTTATTGCTATGACTCATATAAGTGCATTATATTTTTTAGGTTTGGTAAACATACTAAGTAGTGGGGAATACATAATTTTCCTTACTTTATTAATTAGCGTTATGTTGGGGTCATTCGTTCGTTTATTGATTTCTAATTGTTCAAGCAAATTTAATCTTAGACCGTTCTATATGTAATGGTTTTGGCTGGTTATTTTTAAGTGGAACGTGATTATTCACTGAGAGATGCTCGGCGAATTTTGAAGAGGTGTTTTTATTTTTATAACATCTTATATGTTCTTTGAATCTAGTTGAGAATGCCCTACCTGTTTGTCCGATGTATGTAGCGTTACAGTCGGCGTGGTCACATTTTAATTAAAATAGAACCATTACATATAGAACGAAAGGGTCTTAGATTAAATTTGCTTGAACAATTAGAAATCAATAAACGAACGAATGACCCCAACATAACGCTAATTAGTAAAGTAAGGAAAATTATTTATTCCCCACTACTTAGTATGTTTACCAAACCTAAAAAATATAATGCACTTAAATGAGTCATAGCAATAACGTCATTCTAAATTAATTAAGAAAACCCTTACACTTAGTGCAAGGCAAACCAAAGGGAAATACTCCGAATCCCACATTAGCGCTCTCTCAATTAGTGTCTCTACAAATTGGTTTAACCGGTAATAAATCAACTTAGACACCTTCAAAAATTGACATTTAAAATCTTATAAATAAGTCATCCGTACGTGGCTTCACCACGAAACAGCTGTAACTAAAACACTAACCAAAAAAACTTGCAGAACTCGATAATACCATTACCAAATTTAATTTTAATTAAATTTCTAAAAATTAAAATGGAGTTCTACGAATTAAACACAAAAACAATTAATAACTAGCTAACATTGATATTAACATATTGAAAAATTGGTTCGATAAAAATCTCCTCTCTCTAACCACTGAAAAAACAAAATTTATCCCATTCTCTATCAATAAATTCAAATTAGAACCAAATTTAAACATCGTAATACACCAAAGTAAATGTAATAAAACTAACTGCAATCAAGATTGTGCTATACTTAGTCCAACTCCCAAAATCAAATATCTTGGTGTATATATAGATCAACATTTTAAATGGAAAACACATATTTGTGAACTCGTCAAAAGGATTAGGAAATGTATTTATATATTTATTAGACTTAGAAATATTCTTAGCTTAGAAAACCTAAAAAGAGTGTACTATGCAACTGTTCAATCTATATTGCAATATGGTATTATTGGCTGGGGAGGAACATATGACAATATTTTAAATCCCCTCAAAATTGTTCAAAGGTTGATAATTAAGGTAATCTTGAAAAACCCGTCTAAATTTCCTACTGAAATTCTTTTTTCAATATTCAATGTGCCTATAATAGACAAAATCTCTAAAAAATATTCAATACTTCAAATTTACAAAGAAATACAGTTAACTACTCGTAACTTCCAATTCAATACATCAGCAAGATACCAGAAAACTATTAAAATTCCTAAATTTAATACTAAACACATTCAAAATTCCTATCTTTATCTGGGCATAATCTATTATAACAACCTCCCATTAAAATTAAAAACCACCGAAAATATGCAGGAATTTAAGCCCAAATTAAAAAATTACCTTAAACTGCTATAAAAGTCCCAAATATGTTTACTTTGTATCTTAAAATCTGCTATTTTATAAATCATTTATTCCTTCTTTTTTCCTTCATTTCTTAGTTTCTAAATCTCTGAGTCTGCTATTGTATAAATCTTGCGTTCTTTCTTACGTATCCTTTACTTACTTATTACAATAGTTTTTGTTACTAACTTACATGATTCTTCCATTTATAATGATTTTTTAATTTATATTATGATTTTTTTAAATTCTTCGGGATTTTTATTTTTAAATTTATACAAGATTTTTTAACCTACTTATTATTTACGATAGCCGTTATTACTAACTTACACGATCATTAATTTACTAATTGAGCTAGAACTCCCTCACCAAACACAAGAGCATTGTCTCTTTATGGTGGGGAAAGGCAATTTTTTTATTTGTTTGTTAACCTTATGTAAATATGTAACTGTTGTAACTTCATATGTATTTTTAATAAACATTGCCAATAAAAAAAATAAAAAAAATTTAAAAAAATAAAATAAAATAAAACTTTCTCCATCTCATAATGGATGTTTTATTACTGGTTGAGGGCGATTCCGCTACAGACGATTCTCGACATTAATTTTTAAATCGCAGTATTCGTTATATTTTTTGATATCAGTGCAAAGAAGAAAGTCAATATTTAATACAAAAATTTAAAAAATTGATTTTACTTCATTTTGAAATTTTTGGCGCGCTTGCAAACATTATCATTTGAAGAATAGATATATAAACTGCAAAATCACACCGTGCAACACTGGCGCGAAACAGCTGTTACTGATAGTTTGAGGTTATATTTTACTGCTAAACGTGTAGTGACAATATTAATTTATATTTATGTGTAGAAAAAATTAAGTAGCATTATTGACTACAAGAAGTCACTGTTAGCTTGTTGCACCCGCGATGCAAAAGATATAAAAGTTTGTGTTGTTCACAGAAATAAAGTACTAACGTTTTGAAACTTTTATAAGAAAGAAGAAATCAAAGGCAAACTTAAATCAATCGTTTTTAAGAGTATAATGTTAGCTGAATTGAAATAAACGTTGGCTCAAATTGGTTGCACCCGCGATGTGATGTTAGAATCGCGGGTGCAATTCTTTGGAAACTACCCTTATTGTGTCATTTATCGTACGTTTTATTGTTTTGTTATGTCTTGAATAATAATACATGCTGTATATGATTGGTAATTTATATTTAATAAGGGTGTTTATATTATATTCCCCTTCTTTATAGAAAAATGGGTCAAAATGGCAGAAGAACAACGGAAAAAGACCGCTTCGTAGAAATATAGGTGAAAATTTAAAGAAAATCCTTCTTCGTATTAGTAAGAAAAGATGAAGTTAAAGGGTCATATTGGATGATAAATGGGATGGGCTGAAAAATATACCAGGCATTCAATCAAAACATTTCATTTAATCTGAAGTCGGTAATAGCATTTCCGTGGTGCGAAACCTCATTGGATCATCTCAAAAATGTACATTGGTTTTGAAATCTGAAAACCCACCAATGAAACAGAAAGTGATTGGGACGATAAAGATTTGGAACATCTTACAAATTACAAAATACGAAAAGAAATTCTGTGTCCTGATGGATCTGTGCCTTCAGTATCAAATCTGATTAAATCCTTCTTGTCATCTAAAATAAAATTGCGCATTTCTGATGTTTACAGAGATTCAGACGACGAATCCTTAAATGACGAAGCTCCAACGTCTCTTAAAAACTCTCAAAATTACCACTGACCCTCCACACAGCATCCCTAAAGATGACATAGGCCCTGATGAGAATTATTTTTCTCAGGGCCTCCTGTGTGGAAGTAATATTAAAAAAAAATTATGTCTGAATTGTATACATTATTTAAAATAATTAATATAATTAAGGTACCAAAAGATATTAATATAAATTAAATAATAATGAAAATTGAAAATGATGTAGCAGACATGCATTTTGAAGACTTATTCGAGGTTGGAAATGCCAGAGGAAAAGATTAAAGGAATTTTCGGCGAATATTGACGTTTTCGAAAAGAAATAATTAACATAAGTAACAAAAAAGTGTACTGATTAGTCAAAAGCATCGTTCGATCTTTTATTCCGTTCCTCTTTATGTTTTTATTGATGTTTATATCCACTTAAATTAGACGGGTTGCACCCGCGATAATTTGATGTTGCACCCGCAATTGCTTCAAAGCGAATCATTGTTTATTTTTTTCCCCAATATTTTTTAAAAATTTTGTTGTTGATTAGTTTAACGCCTAACAGAATATAAAGGCATAACAGAATAAATATTTCACAATAAACAAACTTTTGTGTTTTTGTCTTACGATCTGGAAAGGTACGTCCAAATTTGTTCCACCCGCTATAGCACTTTGAACCTCCCTCCTGACTATTTAAATATTTCAATTAAATTCTTATAAACGAATACAAAATAAAAATGTTAAAATTTAGCTCTTCCAGGAATACTTTAATTCAAAATGTTTTTTATTTTATCATTAGGAAGCTTTACATGCGTCTAAATGTTGCACCCGCGATTGTATAATCGCCCTTTAGAGATATTATGTTATCTGCCTTAATGGTGGACGCTGTAACGCTATCCAAAACGTTTGCTAAAGAAGGAAAAAGCGTAAAACAGCATAAAACCCAATAATCAATTACTAGCCCGTTGTTGTATAACTATTGTCAAAGAGTGGCTTGATAGAAACCTTCTTACTTTGAATTATGAAAAAACTCTTTGTATTCTTTTCTATAACGCACAGAAGTCAGCTCCCAAAACTAACTTTAATTTAAAGTTTCATAATATTAATTGTAACTCAACCACATACTCTACCTGTGAAGGGATGAAATCAGGAAAAATGATTAAGTACTTAGGTGTAACCTTAGATTGTCAACTTAAATCGACCAACCATACTAAAGAAAATACTGTTAACAAACTCAGATACTTAAATTATATTTTTAAAAGAATGTGTAACAGTCAAAGATATTCAAATACAGAATATATTTCAATATCTTTGGTAACAGTAAATATAAAAACCATAAAACTAGTTTATGGCGCATTAGTCCATTCATCTTTTTCCTACGAAGTAATTGGTTGGGTAGAACTTACAATAACCATGTAAAACCTTTAGAAATTGCCCAAAAATCAATTATTAAGATTATGTGCAAGAAAACTAAATCTTATTCATGTAGTGTAAACAATTGTTTAAGGAAACCGAAATCTTTGACCTAAGACAGACCTATAGTTTTCAATGTCTAAAATTTATTTACATGCAGTCAAACAACTTTCTAAAAAATTCAAATCGTACCAGCCAAAGACCTGGCGCCTGTGAGTATGCTGTACCCCACTACAAAACTAGGTTGACCTAAAGGCATATTAGTTTTGTAGCTCCAAAAATGTATAATTTACTATGTACTACAACCTTTAAAGAGAACACATGTCAAAATCTTCAGTCTTATAAAAATATACCAAAACTTGGCTAAAAAATACTGAAATAGATATTTCTTTCTAAAAAGCCATTAATTATATCTATCATTAGACAGCTTTTAGAGTACAGATTATTGTTTACTTTTTTGTCATTTAATTGCACATGTAACATTTCTTATAAAACTTTCACAGATGCGATAATAACATTGCAGACTACAGTGTAGTTTTTAATCGCAATTATTCAGTTACTATTTATTATACTTAATTTATATATACTTAAATTTATTAATTTATATACACTTCAAATCTTCACTTTAAACCATAGAAATAAAAATAAAAATCAATATCATACCCACGCACAGGCATTGATTGCCTGGGTGGATTTTTTTTGTTCATACATTTATTTATTAAGCTTTTTTTATATACTTTTCATTTTTTATGTATCTTTTATATGTATTGTATCAAAAATTTTCAATAAAAAAAATATATCCAAAAATAATAAAGTACGTATTTTTAATACGTACCTATTGTATCAACCGATAACCTAACCAAAACTGTTACTATTCTACCTATAAAATGCACACCTATTAGTCAATTCGTGGTGCATTCCGTATTAAAAGCGTGCATAGTTCAACTGTAATATTTTTCAGTATTCTACATACATTAGCGAAAAATATGCCAACAATGTCTTTGTTTCAGCATGCCTGTCCAAATTCCGGAAAGCAAATTTAATCAAAAATTGTTTTAAAATTGTTTCCGAGGGTACACTATGAAAATAAACCTGATTTAGTTTATTTTCAAATATTTCATTTTTCAACTGCAAATTTTTTTAGTTCGATGAACCTTATTAAAGTGGGCTAATCCAATAAAATTGTAATTATTTCTTATATTGATGAATTAGTTGTTTCCGGATGGTTAATCTAGTCGAAATATCGCCCTACTGTGAGTATAAGTTAATTACTAAATTAATTCTGCTAACCCTCTGTCAACCGTCTCAAATTCTATAGTTCCAAAACATTTAATACATTTTTTATTGATTTGTACTTTTGTACTGAGAACTTTGTTAACTCAAAAATACCTCATTGCTATCACATAAACAAAAAAATATTTATTTTATAATTTAATTATTTCAATTATATAAAGGTACTGAAAGAAGTAAGTATATTATGTATTCAACAAAACAAAATATTTATCATTATGTAGTGTTTTTAGTGCAGTTATGTTGGTTTGTGTTCCAGTCTGCAATATTTGGTTTTGGTATGTTTTCTATTTCAGATATCCCTCTGTTTATCATCCAGCATTTCATTGAGTTTAAAATAATAAATAAGACCTCCCAAATTGATTTCCAATCCGGTATCAAATGGAAAAAACAGGTAATATATTTTAAGTGATAGATACATAGTAGAAATTATGTACAATATCCACTGAACACGGGTTGAGAATGGGTCAAATCCTTAAGATCTCGTAATGAAGTGTTATATGCAGCAATAATTGGAACATTATACACTAAATGTTGCATGGAGTGATTAATGCCCTCTTGGAATATTGCAATTAGACCATTTGGCACCAGTTCAACCCTTGCACTGCATCAGGGTGGGTACTTTTCAACTTGCAAATTGTAAGTGTGGAAACATTAACAAGATGCATGGTCGCCGCATTTTCAAGAAAAATACTAATTGTCCATTTACTAGTAAATTGGATTCAAAAATGCTTTTATTTAAGTAACCGGCAATGTTTTCAAATAACATTAAAAAATTAGGGTTACATTTGCACATACGTCTCTAGATAACTATATGAAAATATTTGTTCAATCTTCGCAATATTACGATCCTGCGATTAACTAAGAATTTTTTTTTTTTTCATTTCCAGTTGCTACATGGCCTCTCTTGAGGCGAAGCACTTTGAAGTAATGCAAAATCATCGTTTTTCAGATTGAAAATTGGATCGCATAGAAATATTTTAGATGCTTTTGTAAATATTTGCTATAATAGAACCCACCTTTAAAATAATTGAGTGTTTTTTGAGAAGCCTTTAAAGCCCAAAAATATATTGTACAAGGCCTTTAAAAACTGCTTCAAAGGTTAAAATCTCCAAGTCACGAACCCGTCTTCGGTTATGGTTTATTGTATATTGTGGAAAATTAAATTCTTTGTAAAACGATCGTAAAACATTAAAGTATTTGTGCCCGAACGTGGCCAAATAAAATAACCGTTTTCGGGGATGTTTTTTCTCGAGAAAATCAATACAGGCGGCTGGTGTAAAGAGGGATTTAAAACCTTATCGCCATCGGCCCAATTTAGAATGTTATGCGACCTGACCTTATCCTTATGATGTTAGCCAACCTCCGTTATCGCCTTAGCGGATGTTAGCCAGCCTCTGTTGTCGCCTTAACGGAGGTTGCCTAACATCATTATCACTTTAACGGAGGTTGGCTAATATCACGGAAGTCTTCACCATGCAGGCTGGCACGTATAATTTAGTGAAACTGTTTCACGTGTCCTCGACTATCTCTTACATTAAATGAGAAATGACATTTTTCGAACCATCATGCTGTGGCTTCATCCTTTGATAATCGTGTTCTTCTCGTACAATTTTTAATCATTTTTATACATTAGCTCTGCACAGGTGGCACTGCGGAAAAATAATTTCTCTCAGGGTATATGTCAAGGAAGGAGATGAAGTTTTGAGAAGGAATGGGTGGAAGGGGTGGGTTGGAATCCATGGGTCAATGTCTCCAGGAGTGAATCCATGAACACGTATGAATACGTATGAACCCAATCCGCCCCACTGCGGTGTTCCGAGAGAATCCTATTAGAGAGGTCAAAAGGTCAAAGGGGGTCAGTGTGTCCAGGAGTAACGGACGGACGTACGAATCCATCCCTCCCACTAAGGTATAAGGCGATGCTCCGAGAGAGTACGGCTGGAGAAGTCAAAAGGACTCCCTCAACCACTCTCTCCTGATCCCACCTGCCACGCAGCTGGTGGGCAGGTGTATCCAACCGCCAAGACCCGGAAAAACCTCATCTCATGAACCCGGGCACCCCTGGTAAGTCACCAAACGTAGCGAACCACTTGGGGTGACCTATGGCAGAGGTGTTGGTTATCCAATAAATTGTCCCCCTACCTGGGTGGCGGTACCCATACCCGCCTCCCAAATCCTGCATATTATGGTATAAGAACAAAGAGCAAAAATTAAAATAAAATAAATAATATTATACATAACTCTGGGTGATTATATTGTAACCTTTTAGAAACAATTCGATTATAAACTAATTTTAAGACATCGAATTAAGCTAGGTAGATTTGTTTGGCGGTGAAACGGTGCCTAAATAGGTTCTGTGTTCACTAACCCGAACACATTTTACTACTAGGCTTCCCGTTTTGTTCATTAAACCTTTGTGATTGGGTGAAATTAGTGAAGGTATTTGCCCGCCACCAAAATGTTAACCTGTTTAATTATTGTTTTTAATTTTCTG
This sequence comes from Limnephilus rhombicus, assembly GCA_929108145.2. Classification (NCBI taxonomy): domain Eukaryota; kingdom Metazoa; phylum Arthropoda; class Insecta; order Trichoptera; family Limnephilidae; genus Limnephilus; species Limnephilus rhombicus. The sequence goes on along the minus strand of OV815271.1, from coordinate 38,505,335 downwards.
TTTGGGCCTTTGGGGAAAATTAAAGTATTCCCTTATCTCTAAACAACGCTTATTTTATTGTAGATATCAGAGATTCTGGGTGTAGCAAATTTGCGTTTAAACTTTATTCAACGGTACTTGTTTGTATAAACTTAAATTGAATAGGGTATAATTGTATCCTGTAAAAGATATGACGCTATGATAATACTGTTTTCATTTTTAGTACGTGCCAATATACATACTTTTATTTTCTTACATTAATTCTTCGCAGGTCCTGAGGAAAATAATTTGTCTCAGGGCCTAAGTCATATTTAGGGATATTGTGTGAATGGTGTTTTTAAGTAAATGAAGAAGAGGAAATTCTGGAAGAAAAAATGTAACAGGGGTTGGTAGGAATCTGGGGGTCAGCGTGTTCAGGAGTAATCCATCCTCCCACTGCAAGGCGATGATCCGGCAAGAGAGGTCAAAGGTTTCCCTCAACCGGTCTCTCCCGATTGGGCTCGTGGGTAGACGCGTCCGCCACAAACCTAACCCCTGCTAAGTCACTAAACATCGCAAAAATAACGAACGTTGAAATACCGTTAAAACAAGTACAGTATTCCCACCCAATACCTGTGCTCTAAAGATTGCAATCCGTTTGTTAAGGTAGGTAAATCTATTAAACGAATCGCCCGTCTCTGCACAAAACTTAGGGTTTTTTTAAGGTATTTTGGGGTTCTAAATGTGAATACTGTCAAATTCAGACGTGGGGCACATATGCGATTTGTACAGGACATTATCAGTTGTGTGCTATTAAAGTATCTGCGGACACTGTACAGTACGCCCAGATTCTGAAGGCTAACTTAACTCTGGCTTCTATGGAGCCACTGCGTCTGAGCCGGTCACTTTGAGTTTTTTTTTTATATCGGCTCCACACAGGAGGCCCTGTGGAAAATAATTCCCCCTCAGGGTCTATGACATCTTTAGGGATGCTGTTTGGAGGGTCTTTTTGGGAAAGGAAGGAGAGGAAGTTCTGGGAAGGAAAGGGGTATTAGGGGTTGGTAGGAATCTGGGGGTCAGTGTGTCCAGGAGTGACGGACGGACGTACGAATTCATCCCCCCCACTAAGGTGTAAGGCGATGTTCTGAGAGAGTACGACTGAAGAAGTCAAAGGGACTCCCTCAACCATTCTTTCCCGATCCGGCCTGCCAGGCAGCTGATGGGCAGATGCATCCGCTGCCAAGGCCTGGACAAACCTCACCCCATGAACCCGGGCACAACTGCTAAGCCATCAAACGTAGCGAACCACTTAGGGTGACCTATGGCAGAGGTGTTGGTTATCCAACAAATGGTTCCCGGTGCGGTGGTACCCATACCCGCCTTCCAAATTGATACATCTAAGAGTTACATCAAGCATCTCAATGGGAGGCCCGTTGGGAAGATTGCTTCAGTTGAATTGGTGCACATGTCAAGAGGTCATTGATGGGCAACGAAAACAAACCTGGAAGTAGAACTAAACCCTGTAGGATGCCAGCACTTATCGAATGCAAGGATGAAGTCAGCAACCGTCCGAACCGTCCTCCACCTTAAAAATCCGAACGAACGCAGTTTGTTAAAAAAATAATTTTCGTATTCTCGGGGTATGTGAACAGTTTGTCGTTGATCATACGTTCCATCACCTTGGATAGAATCGATGTGATCGCTATGGGGCGGTAGTTGACCGGGTTGGAGCGGTCATCTTTCTTGGGAAGAGGGTAATTTACCGCATTTTTCCAACATTTCAGGGACTTTTCAAAGAGCTTCGAAAAAATTGGAGCTATTTCTGCAGCACTCCTCTGCATTACCAGGGCAGGTATTGTGTCATATTTTCCGCTGGCTTTGACAACAGCAATCGCCCTTAAGATGTGGAGTACATCCTGATGCGGGTTCTTTAGCTTTTTCATGTAGAAACAGTAGTGAGAAACCGACTACGGGATAGTAACCAGGACATTTTACTCTCTACTATTTAGAAGTTATTCCATTTTTTTTACTTTCAAAGGAGCCAAAATTAAATCTCCTCCAAACATGCATACATCCGGGTAAATCATTTGAATTCATTCATTACCCCCAATTCATTAATCTGTTATTTTTGGGAAAATACCTGTTTATCAACCATTCACACCTACCCAATTGTAATACCTATTAAATGAAACACGTTGTTTTATTCAGGAGACAGCGAGAACTGATATTTATTAAGCTTAGAAACATAGACATAGATGGCATTAGTGGTAGGTACTTTGATAACTAAATAACACCCCCACTTATCAAAATAACGTACATAATACCATATTACAAGAAAGGTATAAAATATAACCATGTTAATTCTTTACATCCTGCATACCCAAAAATTGCATAAAATAATAATGCTTGGTACTAGCCAAACCTTTTGTAAATAGATCTGCTGGCATTTCAGCTGTTTCCAAGTATTTCAGTTCTACAATTTTATCATTAATACATTCTTTACAAAAGTGGTGTCGTATGTCAATATGCTTAGTTCTTTTATTATAGCTATTATTTGAAGACAACTTAAGTGCACCCTGATTATCATTAAATAAGGATATGGTGTATGACTCATTGTTTATTTCTTTTAACAAATTACTTAAATAAATAGCTTCCCTACAAGCTTCGGCTACACCAATGTATTCAGCTTCAGTGCTCGAAAGAGCAACTGTTTTTTTGTTTCTTAGCCTCCCAAGAAATAACACATCCAGCTAAAACATAACACAAACCTGTATAGGACTTGCGATCTATGATGTTATTTCCCCAATCTGAATCAACAAATCCCTCAATTTTGTATTACCGCATTGACTATATTTTAATCCAAAATGCTTCGTTTTCTTGAGATATCTTAAAATACGTTTAACGTATAACCAAGTTTCCTGGTTATAGCAATTATTAAATTGACTCAGAAAACTTACGGTAAAGACTATATCAGGTCTGGTTAATACTGCTAAATACATAAGTCCACCAATAAGCTGTTGATAAGGAATTTATTTTCTTTGTTAATATTCAATTTAGCCTCTAAAGGTGTATGTGCTACTTTACAATCTGCCATGTTAAATCTATTTAGCAACTGATCAACATAATTCTCCTGGCTTAGAGTAACTGTACCATTAACTTTATCAATATTAACACTCATCCCTAAACAATTTTTGACCTGACCCAAATCTTTCAACTTAAATTGAAAAGCCAATTCCTTTTTCAAATTATTACATTCTACATTATCATTAGAAAATATAAAAAAATCATCCACATACAAAGTAACTATTGTCTTTTTATCATTCTAATTTTTTTGTGTATAAACATGGTTCTAACGTACTACGTTTATAACCAATACCAACAAGACATTCATCGACCTTTTTGTACCAGGCCCTTGAGGATTGCTTAAGACCGTAAATAGCTCGATTCAATTTAAGTACTTTATTATTGTCTTTTTGAGAATCTAATAAACATTCTGGTAATTCCATATAAATTGTTTCCTCAAGGTCCCCGTTCAAGAATGCAGTAGTAACATCTAGATGTGTAACATCTAATTCAAGTTTTACAGATAATGCGAATAACAATCTCAAAGTTGAGTGCCTAACAACCGGCGAGAAAGTGTCTGAATAGTCCACATTTTTCTTCTGCGTGTAGCGCTTGGCTACTTAACGTGCACGGTACATTATTACTATTATCAATTCTTTTTCGTAACACCCATTTGCATTTCACTATAGTTTTCCTTTGGCATATCAACGAACTCCCATGCATTATTTTCTTTAAAACACTGAAGTTCTTCTTTTACTGCACTTAACCACTGCTTTTTTTTATTTCCCTGTAATGCTTTAAAGACAGTCCATTAGCATCATCAAACACACCCTCAGGAATGCACATATTCGTCATCCTATACCGCTCTGGCTTCCTAATGATTCTGCTGGATCTAACAAGCTGCTCAGGTGAATCAACATCTTCAAAATCACTAGTGTAAGTATCAGAAGTGTAAGTATCAGGAGTATAAGTATCATCTGATGCATCTTCGACTAATGTATCCTCATCTAAGGTTATATTTTCTGAATGTGACGTATCTTTGCAACTAGTGTCCCCCACTGGACATGAGTTTTCTCCACTCTCAGTGATAGGTATATTAACCTCTGGGTTGTTTTCATCTTCCATGATAATGACATCTCTACTAGTTGTGATATATTTAGTTCTAGGGTTGTATATTCCGTAACCTTTGATGTCATCTGGATAGCCCACAAGTATGTGCTGTTCAGACTTTTTTCCCATTTCTAACGCTTCTCTTTAGCAACATGAGCCATAACCTTGCTACCAAATATTCTAAAATGACTTATATCTGGTTTACATCCAGTCCAGATCTCATATGGAGTTTTTTCATTTAAACTAGGAAGAACAGTACGATTTTGTAAATAAACTGCTGTATTTGTCGCCTCAGCCCAGAATTCTTTACCCAAATGCGCATCAAACAATAAGCATCTAGCCTTCTCGACAATCGTTCGATTATTAGGTTCTGACAAGCCATTCTGCTCTGGGGTATATGGGTTACTTTTTTGGTGCGTGATACCTTCCTTCTTGAAATATGAATCAAACTCTTTGTTGCAGTATTCACCACCATTATCGCTTCTCAATATCTTTATTTTCTTATTTGTTTGTTTTTCAACTTTTGCTTTAAATTCTGCAAAACATATAAGAGCTTCGTTTTTATGTTTGATAAAATATACAAATGTTATATGACTATAGTCATCAACGAAGAGTATGAATAATCTTAAACCTGCAAGCGATCCATGCTCCATAGGTCCGCAAACGTCAGTATGAACTAAATGAAGTAATTCTTTGCTTCTTGTACCAGTTTTTGAGAATGGAAGACGACACTGCTTTCCCTTGCAACAAACTGTACACGATGTCTTGGCAAGATCAATTTTGGTCACTCTGGCGGAAAATGCCCCAACTGATTCCGTGTCATTTCCTGCCATATCAAGCAATTTTGTTTTTATTGCATCTGCAGTAATTATTATTCCACTATGCTCGATTGCTAATATCATGGGGTAGAATTTTTCTGGTAGACCAGCAAGCATTAAACAGCCTATCCATTCATTGTTCACATTAAATCCGGTTCCGGATAATTTCTGACCAGTTTCAATAATTTGCGTGACGTAACTCTGCATCGAGTCACAAGTTTCAAGACGAATCGATATCAAACTCCTTAATAAGGAAATGCGTCTTGAAAAACCATTATCATCGAACATTTGCTTTAGCCTTTTCCACAAGTCTGCAGTAGATGTAGCTTGCTTGATGTGTACATACAGTGACGGATCTATAGTGAGGACTATCTTCGCTTTTGTTTTTGCATCATCTCCAACGGTAACAGTTTCTTCGGCCTTGATACACTTCTCCATACCTTCCAATATAAGTAGGTTTTCAACGGCATACGCCCATACATCCTAGTTTTGTCGTCCAACCAACTTGGGTATACTTGCGAGATATGATGTCGCCGCCATTTTCGTTAAAAATTTCCCGACACTAATTACGAGTTTGCATTCGAAATAACTCCTTGCTCTATTCTCAATACGAACAAATACATCCGCGACAATTAGAAATGAATTTTTAACACAAATACCATTTAAATATCGTGACTGATTATTTAAAAAACGCTTGGGAATCTTCTGAGCCCATAACCTATTAAATGAAACACGTTGTTTTATTCAGGAGACAGCGAGAACTGATATTTATTAAGCTTAAAAACATAGACATAGATGGCATTAGTGGTAGGTACTTTGATAACTAAATAACAATACCAACTCCAAATGATATAAAGCACTAACTTAACATTATTTTCATTTGGCATTGATTAAATATTTACATTCAGCTCCCCCAGATTTTCAATGTTTAGTCACCTGTAACTATCCTTCCATTATCCTCAAAGAGCACAGCTTCAAAACTCCAACAATAGTTGGATATTTGACCGTGATGAAGGTACGATATCAAATTCCACAGAGATTCATTATAATTTCGTTTAATTGTTGTGAATTGCAAAGTTTGCTCCATCGGCTTTGATTACCATAAAGTGTATAGTTTTAAACATTCCGTTGTTTCCTTTGGTGAATTTCAAACTTTATCCCGTTGTAATTGATATCTACTAATAAGCTAGACGAGTTACAAACTTAAATAAAATATTTGCAAATTTATATGGCACGTTTAGTAGGTAGAAGATAAAAACAAACATTTATCTATATCAAAATTCGTATTCACAATGATCAGAATGTATTAAAAATCCTTAGTATCCCTTCAAAATTATTAGACCTAAAGAGATGACGTATAATCTCGAATTACCTAGCTTAAGTTATTTTTTTATTATTTTAAAGCAACCGTTTTTTTTTTTTTTTTTTTATTTCTCATCAATCAGTATTGGTAATCTATATCCAATGTTTCCAGGGATTCAGAAAGTTCTGAAGTTATGAATCGACGCTTTTTCAAAATTTAACAAAAATGTATTTTATTTTAAATACATATTTCATGTAGAATATTTTTTTAGAGTATAAACCCTGAATAGAACAATGCACCCAAACTTGACCCAAGCAGGAAGGAGGCTGTTTTGTCCAAAAGGGTAGCTTGATGAATACTTTTTTTAGCTAGGGGTCCTAGAGTTCAACTGCGAAATATTTGGAACGGATGACAATCAAAATAATTCTTATACTCTTTTTATATCGCGGAGGGTAGGAATGCCTATTTTAGATAATGGGCTATTATTCAATTATTTTTTTCATAACTTTTACGGCCTCCGTGGTCCCGAGGTAAGACCCTCGACTCACAATCTGAAGGTTTTAAATTTTATTTAATCAATTTGTGGTATTTCACAATTAATTAATTTAAAATAATATATAGTACATAGTACCTATACTTGCGGCACGTTTCAGAGCTGAAGATACTCTCAGAATCGCTCTAGTGTAAGACCATAATTCAGAATTGAAACGTTACTTGAAATGGCTTTAGCCGCGCTTGGTGACCAGATCTGAAAAGCCAGATACTTTCGACCTTCCTCTTTCCCATCTCCTTCCTCTCCCCACTACCTTTAGCCTCACAACATACCCCAATTGGGGACACCATAGTCTCACTTGCTCTATTCGAGAGCAGTTGAGAACTCTTGTGCAGTATTAATTTAAAACAAAAAATTTAAAATGTCTTTTCAAAGGGGTGCTGAAATTGCATTATTGTGAATTGTCATGGAACCAATTTGTATATGCTGTATTAATAGTACTACTTTTGTTCACAGAAAGGTATTATTTCTATGTATTTGCATCAATTTCATTTCAGAGAGGATAAGTGCAATATCTGCGTGCATGATCCGCTCTTAAAACACTACCATTACCTAGAATCTGAAAGTATACTTCAGTATTAACTTCGAAATCATCTGAGTAAAATATATGTAATAAGCTTACTAGGTACCCTAATTGCTTGTTCCCCACCGTCCAAAGAGTCTGCTCAGATTTCAAGGAAACTATGTTATGTTGGTTTAATGAATAGCTTTCAAGCAGATTACCAGCTTAGTATCCGCATTATTGTGTACGATGATAATTGGTCCACCCCGGGCGGCCACTCGGGGATAAAACTGACTAGATATGAGTGCAAATTTGGTGTACTGCGTTCTTACATATATTATTTTAGGGACATCATATTAAGTGTATTATATTGGTCAAAGCTAGTATCCGACCGAAACAGGACTTTCCACCGAAACCGAATCCGAAACCAAATCGTTTTAAAAATCGATGGTTTGCTTTAGTTGTCTTATTTTTTACACTAATTTAGACAATAATTGAAGTAGGTATGTGAAAAAATAATATTACTTGTAAAAAAAAAACAGTATTTATAAAAAATAACAAAACATATTAACTACTTCTTGGAACCAAAATTCGTCAATAATCAACACTTACATTAGTATTTTAATTTTTATTGCGTTTACAATCACAAAATTCTTTTTACACGTATTGAATGAAATAAAAAACAATAATTGAAGTACGTAAAAAAAAAAATTTTGATATTACTACTATAAAACAAACATGTTAACTACTTCTTCGAACAAACATTTGTCAATAATCAACACTTAAGGGAAATACATCATTAATTGAGTATTTGACTGATGATGACGGGTGACATACGAGCCACGAACTCACCCGAAGTCGGCAGACCGAGAAGTTCCAAGCAGTCGTTAACATGTTTTGTTATTTTTTATGAATTTTGTTTGTTTTACAGAAGTAATATAAAAAAAAATTTACTTACTTAAATTACTGTTTTTTTTTATTTATTTAATTAAAACGTGTCTGAATAAGTGTAAAAAATAAGCCAAAATAACAGTAAACAATCGATTTTTAAACATGTCTATAAAGGTTTTGGTTTCGGCAGAAAATCTGCCGAAACTAGATTTTTTTCCGTAACTTGTCGAAACCGAAACCGAACCTTCGGTCAGTCACTAGTCAAAGCGTTTTGTGATTGCATTCCGTGAAAAATATCATTTGAGTCATATAATTTCAAAGGCGGCTATCTGGTGTTACGCCATTTTATCAGAAGACAAAAAAAAACCTTTAAGGTATGTAAAAAAATTGGTTTTACTTCGCCAATTAATATGTTAACTGAATTTTTTTATGGACAAAACTATGTATTCACGTTCACATTGGGTATGTACGGGCGCAATCAATTGGCCACTTGCATCACATTTAAGAAAAAAAGAGTTTTTTTTATCATATTTGTGAAACCCTAAAGATTTTTTGAAAATTACAATAAAAAAATCGGACCATTTTTTATAAACCGGAAAGACGGGACATAATTGTATGGGTGCTAAAAAACAATAATTACATAGCCGAGAATCATTTAAAAAAAACGACGTATTCCACACGAACGGCACAGGAGAATAACGAGGCATTCCAAAAATATTACATCTCATAAAATATTTTTTTCCTTGATCCATCTTATTGATCATCAATCATTATAATGTTTGCCGTCTATAAATGACTAAATCCAATGTGATAAACTTGTACTTTAATATAATTAGGTATAATGATTTATTATAAAATTTGATTTTGTTAAAATCAGCACCACTAACATTATTCTTCTAAGACAGGTACAGAAGGCATAATGTGTACGGGGTTCTCTTCGTAACATCTGTCAAAAATTCGCTGAAAATCAATGTTTTGCCATGTAAAAAAAAAATCAGTGTGGGATTTTACAAAATTAATTGAATATTGATCGGAATTGATTGAATTGATTGAATCGGAGACGGAACATTTTCATGCAGTGACGTCACGAGCCCAAATAACGTATTTATTGAGTTTAAAAAAATATATATTTATATATAAATTAAAAAAAAAAAATAGTAATATTTTCGAAATCTTAGTAGAAAAATCTATCCACAGGATTTTTTCAAATTCATTATGAAATCCATGCAAGTAGCATATTAATTCATCTGAATGTTTTAAAGCATAACTTGAAAAGTTTTTTTCCTTAAAATAATTCACTACTTAGCGTCCACCTATGAAAGAGAAGTATATGAATTCCTATAAGTATCACAGGCGTTCGCTATGTTTTCCTTTCTGAAAAAATTTATTCAATTTCAATAGGAGTGTGTACGTGTGTATTACACATTTTGAATTATTATTCAAACGTAACATGAAGCAAATATGTTTTTATAAGCTCACTGATTAATATTTGGCAATATGTGGTTTTATAATTAAACTTTCCAAAATTGTTTGAAAAATTTTAGCCGAAAAATAATTTTAATACGATGGATTAAATATTTACCTTGAATAAAATATATACGAGTACATATGCGGCCTTTTTTGGAGGATGGGGTAAAATTAATTTACTTTTAAGGCATTTTCTGGTGAAATCCATTAAAATATACCAATCAAGATAAACTTATTGAGGGTTATTTTCCGTTCCCATTATGGAAAACTTTCAGCAGTAAATAATAATTATTAATAATGCCAGGCATTAAGGTGTTTTCTGGTGGGAATTCAGTTGGTCATCCTTTGGTGTCTTCATCTGAAACCGTACGTAATAATGGCCTTCGAATAACCCCGGCATCTGGGTCCGTTTATTTATTAGACAATTATTTATCGTCGGAGCAATGTTCCGCCGTAATAACTCACATGAAAGGCAATACCATAAAGGTAAGGGTTGTTGCCTGGAAATGTTAACTCGCGCTTACCGAAGGTGATATTTCTGCGCACAAAGACGCACTATATTTAATTGACAATGAATATTGTAAGGGAAGTAAAGTAAGCAACCCCTCTATTTTGTGTAAATGTTAACAATTACCAAATTTATAATTTACCGGGAATAGCAGGAAAGATTTACGATGTTAATGTTTAGGTACTGGTATGTTATTGCTAAGAAAGCACATTTTTAATCATACTTCTAAAGAATGACTTTAGTACGAAGTGGCTAAAACGGTTAAATTAAAATAAAGGTGATTCAAAAAAAGGGTACCGGATCTTAAGCAGAAAATTGAATTACACGTAATTTCCACTGATCTTAAAATGTTTAATTTATTTAATTTTTAATTTCCTGTTTAATTAATCTTTGTCTTACTAACCTATTTTTTTGCATTTTGTTTTTCCTGTTAAGCAATTGCATACTGCTTACTAACAACGTATGCAAGGACACTGGAGGTCTAGATTCGTTCAAAATAAATAAATGTAGCTTCGTTTAATAAAAAAAATTAGAATCTTGCGAGAGCCTTGAAGGAGTAACCATCACTTACTTATACCAGGGCGGGTAAGAGGTAAGAGGTGGATAACCTCCACTGATCTTAAAATGCATTTTTGTTCACATTGTAGATGAAAATTAAATACTAAGCGTGATATATATATTAGGGCGTCCCTTATATATATATATATATAAACATAGGTACTCTATGATGATCGAAACGATGATACGCTGACCAAAACTAGTTATTTTTATTATAAAATATTACATCGACGCTGGAAAGGAAGACTGACTAAAACGCATATATGCAGTCCAACTTAGTTTTTTTTCTGCGTCAATTGGTCCTAGTTTCATTGCGATCCGAGCACTTTTATGGCGCTTTAGTCACCACAAAATAGCTGCTTATTTAAAATTTCATCGACTTAAACGACAGCAAATATGGTTTTTTAATATGAGTGCGACTTAAGTCATCATAGATTACGTGTGGTGGAAGTTTACAACACTCTTCCTTTCCAGAATTTTATCCAAATTGTTTGTAAGCTTTTTTACCTTCCTTGTTTTAGGATAACTTGTAGAATTAGCTTTTTTTCCTTACCATGAAATGGCTATGGAAGTTACTTAAGCACACGTTCCCTACCGTAATAAAGTACATAATTCACATTAGTATTTCCTCCCTACCCGTTTTAATAATACTTTTGTTGTTAAGTCAAATAGGTCATATAGAAAATCACTAACAATGTCGCTTTAGCTGTTTATCCTTTCCAAAAAAAAAAAAGATTTGTCGCTCTAGTTAATTATGCTTGCCACGTTTTACAGTTTATTTGGCGAATAAATCATTTTAAATATATTGATCGTCATTTTGCTAATGCCGCTTACATCTACCATTTTACGATCAATTTAGTCGGAAGCACCCACCTATAAATATAGTTCCGGATTCCACGGGCGCGTTAGTCGTCCAAGAACAGTGCGGGTTACAAGCAGGTTACGAGTTCGTGCATCGGATATATTTATTCTGTTGTGTAAGCTTTGTCACGAGTGTGGTAAGTAGCAAAATTAAGCTTAATAATGTATAATTAAGTTCTTCCTACGTCACATGTGCTGATGTACAATTTATAATATTATTTGTTAGTGTTATTTATAAAATCATACTAAAATATTTAGTAACAATAAACATACATAAAATATTATACTGCATTGTTTTTTGTTATAATAAGTAAAGTTATATACCAACACTAATTATCACATAACTTTAATTCTAATAAGGTTCACTTATTTATATGATTACAGAATATCCAGCCTGAAATACTATACACCGTAATGGGATTCCAAGTAGAGCTGAACGAAACTGTGACATATTTGGAACTACCAAATCTTTCTGAATCAATGCTTTTCCGTGCTGAAATACAGAACAGTTTTGTTCCAGAAATTTAACAAAATGTGGAAGTTACCAGATTACCGGAAATCTCTAATATTAACGATCCCCCACGAAAAAACACAGACGAATTTGAACCGATTGCAGAATCTACTGCCGTTGAAACATCAATTATTAATGAACGACACAATGAAGGTTTTGAAGATATCCACTTTTATGGAGAAGAATCATGTCTCTTAAAAACCCAAAGGAATGCTCTTAAGCAAACACGAGCTCTTCTAAAAAAACTGAACAAAACATGGCACTCAAAAGCCTCAGAAATAAAATGCAAAAAAATCATTTAGACTTTTTGTCAGATGATGAAGATGCCTTAAATTTTCAGTGGGATTCCACGTCATGGAGTGGTTCATCAAGCTCCGACTCCGTAGTTGGGAATATCGAAGAAGGATCGACTAAAAAGAGACTTTCAGAAAAAAGAAAACCGATGTAGTTGGAAAGGTTGGCGAAAATGCGAAAAAAAGAAAACGCATCAATAAAAAAAGGAAAAGTCCATTTTAATTCAAAGTGGTAAAAAATATGAGGGAAAAGATGGTTCTGAAGTACCAGAAAAAAAATAAAAATAATACCTGCAAAGACAAACCCTGTGGTACAGGTTGTAGTGAAATTACAAGCGAGAAAAGACAAAGCATATTCAATTTTTTTGGTGCTTGGACTCAACCAAGAGGCGCGATTGGCTCATTGCGAAGGCGCAAAAACAAGAAGTCAAAAGAAAAAGAGTCAAAGAGTTAAGCCGACGTAACCATACGTACTTTTATTTTATAAACGAAGGGGAAGGGCGACGACAAGTTTGCCTGAAATTCTTACTGATTAATTCTTACACTATACCATATCCTATGCTGACTTTGGAGTTTCAAAGTTGGATATGAGAGGCAAGACAATTGCAGCTAATAAAACAAAAGCCGACCTATTACAGTCCGCAAGAGATTACATAAAAACTTACCGGCAGTACCATCTCATTATTGTAGAAGAGATTCTACAAAAGTATACTTAGGGTAAGAATTAAAAAATGTAAGTAATCTCTACAGGTTGTACAAAGAAGACAAGACATCCAAAGGAAAAGATATTGTTGGGGAAAAAATATTCAAAACATTATTTTCTAAAGAATTTAATATTGGTTTTCACATCCCTAAAAAGGACAAGTGCTTAAAATGCATCATATTTGAGAATAACACCAACACAGATGAGGAATTAAAAAGACACCACTTGAAGGAAAAAGAAGACTGTCTCAACAGATTTAAATATCACCAAAAAATCTACGAAAAGAATAAAAATATACTTTGTACGTCTTTTGATTTACAGTTTTGAATACTCTTCACGACGAGTCTACGCTTCTGTATTATTCGCAGAAATATACCGTATTTAACCTTACTTTTTATGAGAGTGGAACACGAGATGGCTTTTGTTTTACATGGGGAGAAGATGAGGGCAAACGCGGGGCAAACGAAGTAGCAACAATACTTACAAAATACATTGTACACGTGGATAAACGCAACAATACAAATAAACTTGTTTTGTACAGTGATTCTTGCCCGGGACAAAACAAAAATAAAACATTTTGTTATTAGTTTTTGGCGTATTATGCCGTGTTGCGCTACCTCCTTCTTTAGCCAACATTTTGGACAGCGTTGCAGTTGGTGACAGTTTTTGAACTCGCACGAAAGAACCCGAAGCCCTATTCGGTGGAAGCGGTATCCTACTCAGATTTTATTGGCTGCGACAAGATAAGTGATAGGTATTTCAAAAGTATTGCTGGAAAAATTAACAAAATAAGAAAAATCACATTTAAAAAGCATGAAAACAATATTTTCGTAAAATATTCCATGGCCGGCAACGCTCCAGTGGAAGAATTTGAAATTTTACTAAAAAACAAAACATTTAAACTGGCGCTAATTTACGCAGATATGTTACCGATATCCTCAAACAAATATTCAGATTTAATTAAATGGTGCACAAATGACACCATTCCATCTCGTTATCACAATGAATATTATAAACAATTCAAAATTAATAACTTTAAAGATATGCTTTTGGAATCAGACATTGAAGGCCGAGATCATGATAATTAACAGTCGTCCAAAGTGTCTTTATTTATTTTAATGTTCTTTGAAATTAATAGCTGAACCTTTCTAGCTTGTTTTAATTTATATTAAAATTGTAGGTCTGCAGAGTGTAGGCCATTCATTTTTATTTTTTCTTTTTTAATGGCTTTCACCCTTCAAGGGTTGAATATTATACTATATCGTTATTTGTTCATCGTAGCGTATTGTTTTTTTTTTTAAATAAGGCTTCTTAATTTTAAATTTATATTAATTGAAAAGTATAATTTGTAGGCCATTAATCCCTTTTTTCCATATTTTCTGGCTTTACCCTTCAAGGGTTAAATATTATTTAATATAGGTATCGTTATTTACTCATCGTAGCGTACTACAACATGATACTATATTCTTTATTTCAAATTAATATAATTGAAAAGTTAAAATTGTAGAAAGCAACTTTAGTACAAATGTTTTGAAGATCGAAATATAATAAAATCCGTGTTTTTCACTATTTTTATCTTTTTTTTTAACCAATAAAATACCCCAATGACCATAGTTTAAATATGTATTCGTCATGTCCGTAAGTCTTTATGTCGGTCAAGATATCACTTACGGTGGATCATTAGCCATTATTGCTTGGAATATCTATTACTTTTCTAATGATAAGCTTTTATTCCTCACTACATTATTGGTACATTTGTCCGTAAGGTATTTTTCCTCTCGTATTAATGTGTAGTACAAAGAGTTTAGTTATTCATCCTCGTGTGAAAAAAACATAAACATGCACATTAGTCATTTTTCCTGCCTAAATTTTAAGGCACTTTTGACTAAAGCGCCATTATCTTCGGAATTATTAATATTATTAAAAATATATGCATTACAATTGATTAGGTTTTATGAATGCATTTATAATTTTCAAGCGGCAACAAAATCAGATAATCGTTTTCAGAGTTATGATTTTTTTAAACTTTCAAACAGCTCTCCTGAACATTTAGCATAATGGCGCTTTAGCCATTTATCCTTTCCAGCGTCGACATATTCGCAATTTGGGAGGCGGGTACGGGTACCGCTGCTCCGGGAACCATTAATTGGATAACCAACACCCCTGCCATAGGACACCCCACGTAGACGGCTACGTTTGTTGACTAAGCAGGGAGTGAAGTGTGTCTAGGTCTTGGCGGTTGATGCGTTTGCCCACCTACTGTATAGCTGGCCAGATCGGGATAGACTGGTTGAGGGAGTCTTTTTGATCCCTCATACTTTTTCCTTTCCCAGAACTACCTCTCCTTCATTTTCCTAAAAAGACCCTCCATACAGCCTCCCCACAAAATGACAGAGGCTCCAAAGGAATTGGCTTTCCTCTGGGCCTTCTGTGCGAAGCTAATGTAAAAAGGAGGGTTTAATGTAATAAGGTATTTGTCACACGATGTCTTGCCTAAATATGACATCTTCGGTAATTACCACCATAATGATGACCATGGAAGAAATTAATGTTTTTTCTCACGTGACCTTTATTCTACTATCTTAATTTCTTATTACCTTAATTTTTTGTAAATATGTTGTCTAATTAGATATAAATCCACAAGAAAGAAATCCATAATTGGTTTTATTTTGCAATACGCTGCACATGTAAAAACTGTCTATAATAAAAATAATAAAAAGAGGGCAATTCCGAAGTAAGTAAGTAAGTAGCCTAAAACCAAGAATCATTTACTTTTGTATAGTTAATCTGTCCATAAAAACATACCGCCATACTGTAAAATCATCAACGCGAGAAGCATGTGAGTTTTTGGATAAAATTTAAAAAAAAAAATATCCAAGAAGCGCAGGAAAGATTTGAAAATGCCTCTTAATCTGTGATGTAAAATAATTTCAAACTTAAACTCTTTTTTATTAAAATGTATTTTATATTTTATAAAGTGGTGTTAGTGGATTGAGAAATGGTCAATTTTTGAGATGAGGAATGTGTCTGATGAATAGAAACAGGTACAATTTCAGACGCTCCTCTGTCTGACTGTCTCCTAACACCGGAGACGTAGAATTCTCAGGTGTAAAGATCCGAGATCTGAACACCAAGATTGGCAGTAGCTAACATCGGTGATTAGCTGGAAAGGGGTGGGGACGCGGGTCCGGACAGCCGGGATCGGTTGCGGAATTCAGTACATTATCCGCCAGAAATTGAGTTGGATCGATTTAATTCATCGCCAGGTTTACGCGAGTTTCTGATGAAACAACGCAAACTTCTTTCACGTTCAGTGAAATCCGTTTAGTGTATTCTTAATAACAAGATGTTTAGGTATTGGCGAAAAGCGTATCTACCGTGAAATTACAAAATGTGGGCTACGAGGGAAACAATCCAGGATTTACTTATTTAATAATGCAAGATGAAAAGGAAGGAGTCTGTTATAATTGTTTTTTATTCATATTTCAATTAATGGTATCATTGCGTAACCTTTCAATTTGTAATATTTTGAGACAATCTAATAGAGAGAATCATTGCAATTCAGAACATACGTATTTAAACATGAATCAATGATGAATTTGGGAGGGATCCGCCAGTTCACAAAATGAACGGGTTTTCTCACTGTAATGTTGATTTTATGAGGATGTGGTATTTTTATAGTTGTGATAAAAAATATGTTCTGCAGTCATAATCTCTTGGATTACGAATGCGAATAATATGTTCTGAATAAATAAATAAAAAAATGTTCTTCAGTCATGATCTCTTGGATTACGAATGCGAATGGTCAGATGCTACGTGTTTTTGATATTATTTTATGGAATGGAAGCATGGACGCTTACTGAAGAACTAATTAGGCGACTTGAGGCATTCGAGAAGTGGATCTACAGAAGAATACTTAAAATAAGCTGGATGGACAGGGTTACGAATGAAGATGTTATGGGTCGGATCAAAATCCGGAAACTTCAATATCTTGGATATGTGATGAGACATCCAGAGAAGTATGAGATATTGCATCTCGTAATACAGGGAAAGATTGCCGGAAGACGGGGCCCTGGAAGAAGGAGAACCTCATGGTTGAAAAACCTGAGACAGTGGTTTGGCCAGTCTACCGTAGAGCTGTTCCTGGCGGCAGTAAACAAAGTTCGCGTAGCCAACATGATTGCCAACGTCCGTTGAACGGACAGGGCGCAAGAAGAAGAAGATAAAAAAGAAAAAGATGAGAACATCAAGAACTCATTCTTGTCCATAATTACACATGTCACACTTTGGTTTTATAAGTCACAGTAAATAAAACTGACAATCCTATTATAGAAACATACAAGGACTATGTACAGTGATGGTGTCCCCCATTCCACGTAGTCATTTTTTAGCCCAGTAAGTTGGTTCACAATCTCCCCCAATCACCTTCCCTTCATCCATTTTCCTCTTTCTTCAATTTTCCTTCCCCAACTTATTTAAAATGGATATATATATATAAAAAAAAAAACAATATCTTAGAAGAAATTATATTTTTACCATATGACTTTCCGTATGAAATAACTTTAATCATAATGTCATATTTATTTGCTCAAAATGTCTTTAAAAAATCATGTCACTTTTTATCAGAATTTTTCTTTTTCAATCAATCATTGTGAATCGGCGGAGTAATGTTGATTTATTTCTGCGAAAAGTTGATCGAGCTTTTTCTACGTATGAAACAATCTAATGTTTCCAATTGGAAACGTTTCCAAAAAATATATAATAACGCTTGTGTATATTTATTAAAATTGAATAAATTATATTTCCTATCGACTAAGGTCGTTGTTTTCTTTTGAAGTCTGGGACATTTTGTAATTTTGACGTATTTTTTCGAATGATTGAATAACTCTTGAAGTTAATTTAATTTTACTGATGTTCAAAACATAAATGTACAAACTTTATGGAAAACAAGAAGAATATAGGTATACATTGTGTGCTTTTTGTCAACTACACGTCAAATTAAGTACTATTCGAGCATTGAATTCAAACACTGTGGATTGACTTTTCCGTGCCAAACGTGACCTTATATTGTTTAGTCTACGAGACAAGTTGTTTTACCACTATAAATTAACAACATTATTTATTTACTTATTCGTTATATTAACCCTTTCGACTTTTACATAACATAACATAATATAAGGAATATACTATAACACGAGGAATTAGAAGTGAATAAAATAATAAAGAGCCATGAGCGATGAGCGTGTAAAACAACAAAGGATAATAAATAGTTGCTAAGAACATGGAAATGTATATAACAATGCAAAATGAAATCCTGTTTAAGTAATACAATATTGGAAAGCCTAAGAAATATGCTTACTAAATAGGTATATTATCACTTCTTCTAATAGTGCAAAATTATTTTGTGGTAACATTTTAAATTCAAATTAATAGATAACTTTGTATTAACCACTTAATTATTTACAAAAACCGACATGTTTCTTCAGCAAAGCTGACTTTTTCAGGATTTTGACAGAACTAATTTAAAAATAGACATACATAGGTAATAGAGAAAAATAATAGACATAAACAATAATAAAATTTGAAAGAAAATAATGTGTAGGAGACGAGGGGCAATTTAGAACAATTAAAAATTTAAAAGGGGAATAGATTTAATAATGGGACATTTAAAAACAATATTTGATTATTAATAATATTTAAATTTGCATTAACACTCTTTCTAATCTCTAAAATTTCTAATTTATCCAACTGAATGCCATTGACATTACAATGTATTAATTCTTTTCCACTGTTAAAATTAAAGGTATGACTTGTTTCTATTAAATGGTTGGCAAATTCCGAGAAACTATTATTATTTAAAGCTTTCGTATGCTCTTTAATCCTTATTTCAAAGTTTCTCGAAGTTTTACCTATATAAAAGAAATCGAAATCATTACATTTCAATTTATAAATTCCAGATTTTTTCATTTTTGAATCTCTATCTTTATTATTTACTATGTAATTTTTAAGTTTATTGTTTGCATAAAATACAGGAATAATTTCATTAGGTACATTCTTTTTTATTGAATTAGAAATTTAATGATTGAAATACATCATTTTCCTCCATTTTTTCTCTTCGTTATCCTTTTGTACAGGGTAGATGTATGATCTAAGGAAATTATTCTTGTATTTTTTATTAAGAATTTTTTCAATTACATTGGAATTAAAACCATTATTGATTGCAATTTGTTTAATAATATTGAGTTCTTTTGAGGTATATTATATTTAATTAAAAACAAGTGTAAGTAACTTTAGATGAAGGTAAACAGTAAATCCATAAGGGTAGTCATGTAATGAGTAATGTACGAGTATATGTAAGATTGAAAAAATATCTAAAATAATAAAGACTGCCTGATGAGCGCGTAAAACTGGCATATTATTATGATAATCTTACTATGTATTTAAAAATTATAGATTGTATCACCTAGTCTCCTTTGATCATAGGAATATATTCGTGCGTTTTACCACTACAGCCACAAATTTGAAAATAATAAAATTAAAATAAATAAATCTTTAAACCCACTGATGTATCGCTTTTGTGTTATATTTTCTTCCCCAGATAAAGATTTGATGTTAATGAATACACGATATTTGAATTGCGCAGGTACCAGCTGATGCATGCATGGTTGTTTTACTTAAAATAAATATCACTTACGGCGTCCTTCATTAATCTTAACTGAACTAAGAACCATAACTAAGTTATGTTGTTACTAATAATGTACACGTAATACAAATAAGGTAATATTCTCTCTCTCTGGTTTCAATCCTGGAATTGGTTTGCAGTAATTTCATCTATTCGTTTCTTCCACTCTTCCCTGTCTTGTGCGGCTCTTTTGAATTCTGCATATGATAAGCAGCGCACGTCCACCAGCAGGTCCTCCAGGTACTCTCGGCGTGGGCGTCCCCTAGCGTTTGTCCCCTCGGTCATACCCTCCATTATGGCATGCAAGAGGCCTTCTTGTCTTATTGCATGGCCGATCCATCTTGCGCGCCTTTCGGACAAGGTCCTGAGCAGGTGCCTTCCTCCTTCGATTTTTTGGAGAACCTCCTCATTTGTGATGTGGTCTCTCCAGGAAATTCCTAGTAGTAATATTATTGATTGTTAAATGATGTAAATAGCAAAATTGGAAATAAAGTAAATGATACATGAGCGGCAAAAGATGAATCCAGATTAAGGAAATACTTTACTAATTATATATCTAATTTTATAAAAACGTAATTCACAAAACTAAAATCTTACACAAAATCATCAGAAGAATTGTTATTTCTGATACACGCAGAAAAAAGAACAAGAAATATCGGTTGCGAATCTGTAACACCACCGGTTTAATATATATATTTCTTTAAATTTAGGTTTCATTTTCAAAGTTGTATTTTTTACTTAAAAAGAAAGACAATCTTCCCCGGGTTACGAATAACCCAACAATTTTTGAAAATCTTCTACTACCACCACAGAAAGCCGAAAATGTTGCTTGTGTTGTGATGGAGGGCTTAGCCAGCCGAGGAATCGAATACACGACGCTCGGGTGAGACCTAAGCGCTATGCCCACTCAACCACTGACCGGTCATTTGTTTTTATAATTCAGATAAACGATTAAGTACCTACCTATAATATAATATTTTTAACAGAAAATTGTTTGTATATACATTTTCAAAATGGGAAGTGTTGTATCAAGAATTTTGATTATCCCTTTTGATGTATTATGTTTAGATTCCAATGCTCTAACACCGAACGACCGGAAACTGTCGAAACTGGTCTCGGCGCACTGCTATTCGAGTGGTAATGGTGAAAGACGTTTCAACGAGATAAAAGCAAATACGTATTTATAAATATTAGTACAACATAGTTGAGAATGCATTAAGGCCTCGCAACCGCACACCAAAAGAAGAAGCTGGAGAGATATGAAATTACGAATGTTAGAGGAGAGCGTTAGTTTTTAAAGTAACAAAATCGATGCGAAAATTGTGAAAATGTTTAATAAAGCACGACTCATTTAAAATAGAGCAAAAATCTCGCGAGGGTTGTCTTAAACAGGATTTAAAGAAACACTGTGAATTTTTTCATACATATAACTTATAACTTATATAACTTGTAAAATAACTGAAACAAACGTGTTTATAATAATTTTTGGAGCATACTTTGCGATTTTTTTCTATTGATTGAATTTTATATAATTTGCGTTTCGGCTCGACGAATGTCTAGATATTATCTTCAAAAATAACATATATTTTTTTAAAAGCTTAAAAACTTCAAATATTTAAGGGAGGATTGCAAGAAATCGGAAGAAATTCGGGTAGCGGCGTGTTAAGAAAATTAAATAAGGACAAAACAAATCCGAACTATTGCATTATTGTTAGTTTTATTAAGTTAACATGTAAAAAAAAAATTAAATTATAATTTTAAATAATTCTTACCTAGTTTATTCTACATCATTGCCCTCCAGCCTCCTTTGTTGTTCCTGAAATATTAAATACGTAAAGCTTCTACTTCAAGTTTCAGATATCATTGAAATAAAATAATAATGCTTAGCGCCACTCAGCCTGTCACTTCTGCCTTGCTCTAATCATTGTAGAACCTCGCTTAGATGATTTAACTGTATTGGTTACAGGAATAATTTGAAATTACAAATAGCGTCTGAAGAAGATCGCTCTGGAAATTGGCAAGTTGTTGTAAGGTGGACGAATCGTGGTGAATCTTCTTCTCTATGTGGTACACACAAAGGACAGTAAATTCTTCTTTGGACGAAGATACGTCACGACATTCTTTTTGAACAGGTTCATTGTAATAACCATCATTGACTATACAATTGAGTAGTTTATAAAAAAAAGAGAACACCGCAAAGGGTTCAACTGCTTCCAAATGTCTGGAGCCAATGGGACTATAGCATCACCAAGTGAGTTTTAATGGAGTGGGGAAATGACGAAGATGGGAAAGAGGAAGGTTTCGAAGTTCCAGGCTCTATAGATCTAGACATTAACACGGTCGATTATGAATTTCAAAGAAATATTCATGGCTAAATTCTTTATGACTTTCAACGTTTACTGAAACGTATCTACTAAAATGGTAAATATTTTCATGTTTGTTATCTATAGCATAAATTATCACAACCCTCCTTATTTATTCCATGATTCCTGGCATTTACAGATAGGTACTTGTCAATGTATATTTAGATCATCTTCTCATAAGAAAATTAATAACGTTCAACTCAGGAACAGGTATTCAGTGAGGAATTTGATTTGCAAATCGAGGTGCCTCCGAATTTACGCTATTCCTGTCACTTAAGATGAAGTTTCATCATAAAATATTTATGTGCCTTTGTCATTTTAATTTGAACTTTAAATTGGGAAGATCAAAACATAATTTAAAAAAACTTTCGAAATCGAAATTAAACAATGGGACCAGGTTTGAGTGGATTTCTAAAAATACAGTAAAAAACACCTCCTTGTTTCCTCTTATCAATTGACTTAATTTGTAATATAAATTCAGGAGATATAGTGATGCTTTCATGTTGTTGTAAATTCTACATAAATTGTATAATATTAAAATACTTGTAAGGTGAAGTGAATAAAATAACTTTACTTATTATCGTTGGAATCTAATTTGTCGCCTTCCCGGAAAATTTTGGTCAGGAAAAAATGTTTTTACTTTACATTCTTTTTTTTTCTGATGGCTCCCGAGGTACCGAGTATCCGAAACACGTTGCAATGCCAATCAAAGTAAGAAATTGTTTGTGTTTTAATTATTTACCTACATATATATTGAAGTGCTTTTGGATACACGATATTTTTTGTTTCTCCGTCTTGTGCATGCACGAATAAATCAGAAGGTTTTCCGACGTGTGAGTAGGCCACGAACGTGTCCTTGTGAGAAGCAAAGATTTTGCAAATTTACTCCCTGTTATTCCCTACCGCCACTATGTTGCCCTTCCACCATCCCGCCTTCCCCTTTCCTCGTCTGCCCTCCATCGTTAATCCACCCCCTCTTAGTTCCCCTCCCACCTACCGGATTCCTCTCCCCCTCTTGCCACCCCTTCCGCTAAACTATACAAAATTCACACATTTTTCAATATCTCACAGCCACGAGAAGCTTTTTGCATCAACTCAATACTAAACTAAGCTTTTGACGCCACCTAGCGACGGATTTAACACTAACCGTGTCTCTGTGCAAAAATAAAGTTGGTTGTTTTCAGGTGGAAAAAATATAATAAGCAGTAATTGTTGAATGAAACACTAGTATATATTGAATAATTTGGCGGGTATAAGATAAGCCGCCATAGCTCAATTAGGAGAGCAGCTTCCGGCAATCAGAAGGGCACGGGTTCAAGTCCCGTTGGCGTCATGTATTTTTTCTCGGAAGATTTTTTCAATATGGATGAGTGTTTCAGGCTGATAATTATTGCTTATAATAATTGTTAAGCTTTTGATATAATACTAATCTGATATGATTTAAGCAGAGATAGGAAGACATAACACTTCGCTTTGTATTTACATCAACGCATCGTCGACGCGGCGTGACACCAGAAACAATGCCAAAGCAGTGATGCCAACCAAGCAAGGCGGTTTGAAGGGATCAAAGACATCCAATATGTCTATGGAACGGATAGTATTTTTTTAATTTTTAAATAATGATTTACTAATTCTACGTACAATAATAAAACTGTATTCAGAATTGGCGTTTGTTGACCTATATGAAAACGTATTTTTAAGCCATAATATTTTTAATAAAATAAAATACGTTTTTGTTTAAAACCACGATATTTATTATTTTTTTAAACAACCGGTTTCGCTTAACTTAAGCATCTTCAGGGTACAAATTAATACTGTACCCTGAAGATGCTTAAGTTAAGCGAAACCGGTCGGTTAAAAAATTAATAAATATCGTGGTTTTAAACAAAAAAGTATTTTATAGTATTTTCAATTATTTTATAAATACTTATTTAATTGCATTTCTTTTCCTCTTTTTATGTAGAACTCTGTATTGAATTGTTATTTTTTTTTTGTATTTTAAATACAAAATATAATGAAACAAAATTGGTTTCGCTTCCATCTTTCTCAAAATAAATATATTTTTTGATACAACATTAATCAGGGAAAGGGCTCAATTATTGTAGGATTTGTGAAGCTGGAAGTATGTACGAAATATTTGCCTCAGAATCTTGTCATAACAAAAACAAATATGTATTGTCAATTTTCCTTATAATATAATTATACTAGCTGAAGTCCAGGGCGTTGGCGTTGCCCAGGCATTACATCGAGTTTTCAAAATAAGACTTAGACAGTGACCTTACACCTCCCTCTAGTTTTGCAGGTCTAGTGTGCAAAATTTTTGGAATAAAACTGTCGATATGTATACAAATCTAATCCACTCCGCCTGCCCGGCATTCGCCCGCCCACCACAGATCACAGACTCGCTAATATTAATAGAACTTTTGTTGACAAATTATTATTTTTCAAAATTATCAACAGTATTACTGATACACCTGCTTTATTACAACTCATCCAGTTCAACATCCCTTCCCGTAGACTTCGAAATAATGAATTGCTGTTCCTCAATCAACATTATACTAATTATGGATATCATTCTCCTTTATCCAGAATGTCGAGACTTGTCAAAGCAAGTCAAACCATTGAATTTTTTGGTGTAAGCCTAAATGACTTTCGGCAATCGATACGCAATGTGATTTTTTAAAGACTTATTAATCCATCTTCAAGCTACTTGTAGTTATCTTCTATATGTACTTTTATATAATATGTATTTTGTCAACGATCTTCATCTATACGTACTCTCCTTTCATTGTCATCTCTCTTTTTTTTTATTCGTGTTATTGTTACATTGTTAATGGACTATTTGTCCGTAAATAAATAAACTACACAGACCACCAAAATATCTTTCGAATAAACGCCGTTAGTGATCTTCAAAAATCAGTAGTGATTAATACTTCGATCTCTCAATTTTTAACGTAAAATATTGAAACAAAATATTTATTTATTGTTCTTATACGCCCGTAGGGGCTTTTACATAGATTATAAAATAATATTTAAGATATCGAGGATTACACATACATAGAATTTATATCAAACGTTATAAAAGTGAATAAACTTTTAAGAATATACAAGTAGTTTTTAAAGAAAAAACCACTTGTATATTCTTGCTTAAAACTGTGAAATATTTTAAACAATGTAATATTTAACAATACCATAGAACAAAATATAATATATAAAATTACAATAACACATCAAATCGTTAAATATATTATACCCACGTTACAATAATTTGTAGGATTCCACAAAGTGTTGGTTTAAATTGCATTTTAGAATGTAAAGGGAATCAGCGAATATATCTACAATACCACCAAACTTGTTGCCTAAATCATGCATCCTATTGGTAAGTGAGTGTGATTGATAGTTGGTTGTGTATGTGTTGCAAAAGAATGTTATATTTTGTCTAGTATTCCTTGTCGGTACATGGAGTATAATACTAGAAACGATGGCAGGGCTGTCAATTAGGTTGTTCATAACTCTGTACAATAAAATTAGGTCTGAAATAATTCTTCTGTCAGACAGCGTAATTAAATTTAGTCGATTCATTAAACTTAAATAATTAATGTTTTCTATTGGAATTTTGAGTTTGAAATTTAAGTACCTAAGAAATTTGTGTTGAACACGTTCTATTTTGTTAGAGTGTACTTTATAGAAAGGGGACCAAATAGGTGAATTATATTCTACTTGACATCTAACTAATGAAATGTAGAGTGTTTTCATGCAATCCATGGACTTAAAATCAGTTAGGGTTCTACAAAGGAAGCCAAGAATCTTTAAAGCCTTATTAGTTATATCATCTATATGTGCTGTGAATGTTAAGTTTGAATCGAATATAACTCCCAAGTCGCGAATTTGTAATACTGGTGTTAATTTAACATTATTTAAATTATACTCATGTAAAATATGAGAATGAGTTCTGGAAAATCGTATTACTTGACATTTCTCAATATTCAAAAATAACATATTTTGTTCGCACCATTTAAAAAATTCATCTAAATTAGCTTGTAAAATCAGGCAATCATATATATTTCGTATTCTTTTAAACAATTTTAGATCATCTGCAAAAAGTAGGACTTGTAAATCTTTAAATATGTTTACAATGTCATTAATGAATATTAAGAAGAATATTGGGCCGAGGTGGGACCCTTGCGGGACACCACTTGTGGCCTCGAATACAAAGGATTCTATAAAATTAATCCTGACACTAAGCACTCTATTACTGAGGTAACTGATAATCCATGTCAATAAACTTCCTTTGATGCCTAACAGTCGGAGTTTGGATATAAGAATGTGATGTCGAACCTTATCAAATGCTTTACTGAAATCGGTGTATATAGAATCCACTTGTTGTTTCAGACTAAGGGATTCGGATATGTAATTATTATAGATAGTTAAATTACTTAAGGTAGATCGACCTCTGATAAAGCCATGTTGGTTAGGAACAATAATATTGTTGATAGGTTTTACAATGGTATCTAATACTAATGACTCGAAAAGTTTGGGTAAAGCAGACATAATACAAATAGGTCTATAGTTTGATATATCGCTTTTGTCACCTTTTTTATGAATAGGCGTTAAATAACTCTTTTTCCACAGAGCCGGAAAACAGCCAGATGCTAAGGATTTGTTAAAAAATTTGTGTAAGGGATATATCAAACTATCAATGCAAGTTATTAAAAATATGGGAGGAATACCATCCGGTCCAGCAGATTTATTACTATCTAATGCGTTTATGCCCCTTTCTATAGATTCTAATTTTATGAAACATTGACTTAGGTTTAATGACTCTTCCACTGAAGCACTGGAGACTGCATTGACGGGAATATCTTTGTCGTAAACACTTTTAAATGAGTCAGCAAAGAGATTAACTATACCCTCGATACTGTCGGCACATTTTCCTTTAAAATACATGCTATTAGGATATCCACAGTTGTCGTTTCGCTGAGATTTAGTAAAATTCCAGAATTTTTTCACATTGTGACGACGTACCTCATTTTCTATTACGTTAACATAGTTATTATAGCATTTTATTGATAATTCTTTACATTGTTTTCGTAGTTTAGTAAATGTTATATAATTGTTAGGATTTCTGGTATGTTTATATTTTCTGTGGATACATTTTTTTTTATTAATTTAGTAAATCGACTTCACCCTTTTCTTTCCTCTCTTCTAATTCCTTCCAGAGGTCAGTTAAATGTTGTCTTTGTTGTAGAGTTCTGTCAGGTTTGATTATAATTCCATTGGACAGAGTAGTTTTGTTAAAGAGTATAAGTTTTGCCTGTTTGACTTCATCAAATTCTAATTTAATTGGCCTGGTTTTGTTTGGAATTTTACTTCCAAGCCTGTAAATTTTCACATCTTCTAGATTGAACTCGCTATTAATTTCACTAATAGCTGCTAATACCTTTTTTCCATCCTCCAAGACGCTCACCGTGGTTGAGTTCGAATTACACTCGGGGACGTTGAGTAAAATGACGTTCTTCGAGCGGATCTTGCGTTCCTCTATCTCAGCGAGCACGTCACAAATTGGTGTTGTTTCCTGTGGTAATACTTTCTTTTCGATGATTTTTTCGAATGTCATAACTTTTCCTTCAAGAACTCCAACAGTTACTCCTAGGTCTTGCATAGTTCCAGAGAGATTAGAAAGTTTACTAAGTATTTTTGCCATTTGGTCTTTGGTTATTTTCAAAGCAGGATCGGTAATGGCATTGTGGATGCTATTAATCTCCTCCTTAGCTTTGTTTAAGAAAGCAATTGCTTCATTATTATTCATTTTGAAAGTGAGATTTTTTTTTTTTTTTAAGAAAATAATATGAGTGACAATTATGAGTGATATATTATACATATTTCAAACAAAGTTTTTTTAATAAGTAAAGTGATGTTGCTACTTACTTTATCGATTGTTTTAAAAACTAAAAATTCATTAAATTTGAATAATTATACGCATTATGTAGGAATACATTTTCACACCACGCAGGCACTCATGCACCGACCTCCGAAATCAGTATGTTTATTGTTTAATGACCGGCCTGTTATTTTATGTCCCATTATCTTGTCAATTAAATCTCAAATGATCCATATGATACAAGAATTGTCTACACGCAAATGATATTCAGATGTCAAGCGGCGAGTTGGCGTGTGGAATAATACCTCACCCCCACCGCATGCCAGATTTTAAATCTTGACACACTCAGATCTCCCTACTCCCTACCAAGGGTATATGATACTAAGTTTTTACCAGTGGCGTGCAATCTGTGGTAACGGATTTCTATGAATACTTTTAAAACTCATTTATGGCAGCCTGCAGTAAATTTTTAAAAATCAGCGTCACCTCCCCGTATCTATTCTTGCCCTATGAATCGATAATTAATAATATCAAGGGTCCAAGAATAAAGAAGTTTGTAAGAAATTTCACGTGGGTTCGCCCACGTGAAATTCCAAAAATCTTTTTATAAAATTTTAATGCTTTGGCGATATACGATGTCAGGCAAGTGTAAGAGAAACGGAGCGCACGCTAAATTGCACGCGCCTTTAAATCTCACACGAGCACTCGCGTAAAGAGCATTTTGCTCACGTTTTATAAATATCCAAAAAGTACATAAATTATAGTATATTTATTTATATTATTAGGTACTAATATATAATAAAACGATCACGTAAATCAAAAAAAAAATTTAATGTATGACATTTATTACACTATAATATTTTAATAACAAATAAAGGAACTAAATTGGCATTACTTAACGGCACTTTTGGAATAAACTATAAAAAATGACTTCAATTAAAAAAAAATAAGGAATGAATAACAAAATATTAAATTTTTATTTTTATTAGTGACTATTTAATTACAGGTTTGATGAGAATTACAGGATACGATAATGTATATAAATATTTCATCTGTTTGTTCTTAGTCCTCTTCACTAGGTGGTCCTGTGCTGAGGCGGACTGGTAGATTTCTTTGATTTTCCGTTATTTAGTTTCTATGATGTTTTTAATATTCTCTAGTATGTCTGCATTAATTTCTTTCATCCATGTTTTGATTTTTTCCTTAAACTTATTTATCTTTTTCAAACTTGGAGGAAGGATGTTGTAAAGTTTGGTTGCCAGATATATGTGGTTTCTTTGGCCAAAACTTGTCTTAAATTTTGGAACATCTCGTATATCCTTTTTTGAGGCTCTTGTGTCATGTATCTGAGTTTCATTAGGAGATTTTCTGTTTTTAAAATGATGTATAAGAATATTCTTTGCATATATTTATTTTAAATTTAGAATGTCAATGTAAATTTAGTATTGTTTTTATAATGCTCTTCTGAGCAATATCTTAGTGGTTAATATGATTTGCTGTAGCAGATGCCCATACTAGAATTCCGTACTCAAGACTGTCATTATTTTTCTTATTAATATAAATACTAATTAAATACACGAGCTTTGCATTTGTTACACAAAGTAAAATCATGTTCTGTACATGACTGAAACTAAAACGTTCTGGAATTAACTAAAAATAAATATTTAATTTAATGAAGACAATATTAGCGAAACTCAATCGAAAATCTGAGACAGAAAAATCATAAAATATATTGGCTCCACTGGGACTTGAACCCAGGACCCTTTGCTTACATGGCAAGAGCTCTACCGATTGAGCTACGGAACCCATATGAAATTCGGTCACTTTTAACTGTATCATACTTCGACTAAGAACTACCAACATTATCTTCATTTTCTTAACGCACATATTATTGGCTGCTATATTTATATCTTTAACTCGCTCCAAAATCTTGTTTCAGTGTAACAACAACAGGACTGAGTACACGAAACACTCGGTTTTGCCTAGATTACATGAAGTTAGTAGATACGCAGATGTGGCGGATCTATTTAACTGCACGGAAGCTAGGTACAAGAAGGCTATCCTATCATATATCTTCAATCAATATTAAATTTATTTATACTATAGTATTGAATGTAATTGTAGCCCTTTTTTGTCATTTCTTAATCAAATGCCACAATTAACTTAACTCTTTTTTTTATTATTTCCTACGTATCTACAACTAATATTTTGTGACATGCAATATGTATTTAAGGTATATTTATACCGTTAATAAATAAATAAATAAATTATGCGCCATCTACGAGCGAAAAAATACTCGTCGTCGCCACCAACTTTGTCGAATGTTTCATTTTTACGTATTTTTGAACGTCTACGTTCTTGATGTTTTTGAGATTTCTATGGTGTAAGTTTGAAATTTCAAACAGTTGATACATGTATTTTTGCCGCGTGTAACTTCTACGAGTTGATAATATTCGACATGGCTGGGCAACCAAAACATCGCTGGTAAATCAGCCATTGTAATATGGAACCTTAAAACGACTATATAAAAATATAGGATGTCTTTTCGGGAGCGAAAGTTAGCGCGGGAAAACAATACTAGATTTTGACAGCCAATTGCATACATACGCAAACAACCCACCACTCGCTGGTAGGTTTCTACTGGTTTGACCCACTCGTTGTTGTGTGAAATGACTTTTGACGTTTGGCGTCTAAGCATGTTCCTTCGACCAAGCTCAAAAATAACCAAGTCGACTGCAAGTCGACTGCGAGTGACGAGGCTTGGAAAATAGCTAGCTTGATTCGTTGCCATTTTCCTATAGCACGAACACGTTAGATATCTCTAATTTTTATTTTATTTTTTTTTTTTATTTAAAAAAATACATACGTATACAGATTCATAGTAAAACATTTGGTTCTTAAGGCTAATAACAATATGTAAATTTCTTTTTAATGAAACTTCACAATTCAAAAGAGAAAATATTTCTCGTGCTTGAATTTTGGAGTGTAAAATGCATAGTTACACAGAGTATGTTATTACAAGTACTTATATTAATAAAATATATATTCATGAAGACAAGTGGACATAATAACTGAAAGTATTGTCAGAGTAGGTACATATAATAAAGTTGTAACAATTTGGTGCCTGCAAATAATGCGTATGTACTTGCTTTCAATTTGATATGGTGATGAAATATTTTTAGAGATTATGTTCTAGTTTATTTTTTTGTTGTTGTTATTATTGTGATGGTGAATTTAAAACTTATAATTAGTGTCGGGTTGGTGGTCTATTGGTGTTTTAATTTGGGATTTAAAAACTTTATAATTTTTTTCAGACTTGATTTTATATGGGAGAGCATTGAAAAATTTTATACCTTGATAAGCATAATGGTGTTGGGAAGCACTCGTTTTAAATTTTGGAATTTCTAAATTGCCCTGTGATCGTGGTCGGTTGTTTATGTTTGTGAATGTTATTGTTGATGAATTGAAATGATCTTTATGAGTTTGCAATAATGAGTTCTTTTTGAAAATTTTATTAAGACTGAGAACCCTGAAAGAGTCAAATAGCTGTGTTGTTGGAAATACAGATGGTTTTCGTAAGATGACTTTCAAAATCAATCTCTGTACCCTTTCTACAGGTAAGAGGTTTGTTTTGAAAGTCCCACCCCACCCGATTATACCATATTGTAGTATAGATTGGGCAAGAGAGAAATAGATAGTTTTGATCAAATTGGATGATAAGATGTTTCTCAGTCTAATAAATATGTATATAAGTTTTCTTTTTCTGGTTACTGTATTTTGGATTTGTTCTTTCCATTTTAAGTGTCTATCTACTATGACACCCAGATACTTTATACTATTTTTGCAAGTTATTGGTAGGCAATTTTCATCGTTGCATTGCTTTTTATTTTCACACTGTGATGAATGGATTTTAATAGTTATATTGTTCTCGAAATTTTTTTCTTTCAAACAAAAAGGAATAAAATAAGTTTTCTCCGTATTAAGTGAGAGACAATTTAGGTCAAACCATGTTTTGAGTATGTTTATATTGATATTTGCTATACTCATTGTTTCCTCCCATGATTTACCTTTAGTGATAACTACAGTGTCGTCTGCATAAGATATGATATCTTCAACTATGGGAAGAGTGAACATTTGATTTACATATATAATAAAAAGGATAGGACCGATGACAGTTCCTTGTGGTATACCAAATGATGAGGTTTTAGGTTCACTTAGTGTATTATTTATTTTGACGTATTGTAATCTCTCTTTTAGATAGCTTTGGAACCATGACAGTACTGTTCCGTCCAATCCAATTTGCATGAGTTTCTCATTTAGTTTGGAGTGTGATATGCTATCAAATGCCTTGCGTAAGTCGATGAATATACCAAGACACTTTTCTCCATTATCTAATTTTTGTATTATTGTTGAAGTTAATTTAGCAATTGCATCTTGAGTGCTGAGATTGTCCCTAAACCCAAATTGGTTTGGGCTCATTATCTTTTTTTCTTTTATGTAATTGTTGAGTTGTTTTTTAACAATTTTTTCATAGATTTTTGCAATGTTTGATGTGAGTGCTATGGGACGATAGTTGGAGATATTTTTTTCATCTCCAGATTTATAAACAGGGGTGACAATAGTCTTCTTATAGTTGTTCGGGAATACATCCTTCTTTAGACTTACATTTATTATATGAGCAATCGGTTTGCTGATTATCTCATGAACGGCTTTTAATGTTTTTACGGTTATATTGTCATAGCCAGGGCTTGCTGATCCTCGCAAACCCATTACAGCGCTTTCGACTTCCTTATCAGTTACTGAAGCAAATGTGTGGAAACCTTCTTCAATGGTTGAGTTGTGCTCTGGTTGTTGTGTTTGTTTGTTGTCTAGGATAATATTACGAGCAAGATTAGGGCCGACATTAGCAAAATATTCATTATAAATGTTACCACACAGTTTTGGATTTTTTTCGGCGTCAGTGTTGATTCCGTGATGAGTAATTTCTTTAGGTAACTTTTTTTTCGTGCTTTTGTTGTTTATTGTATTGATGATTTTCCAAAACTCTTTGCTGTCTTGACCAGCATTTTTTATTTTATTACGAAAATACTTTTCTTTTGTCAGTCTAATTAAAAGCGCAAGTTTGTTACGGTATTTCTTGTAGAAGGTGTTGATTTTTTCATCATTAGGGAATTTTCTAGACTGGTGGTAGTATTTTTCTTTATTTCTGATTGAAATTACTAGTCCATGGGCTATGTAAATAATGTAAATACTTTTTGAAAAATTGTTGGAATTCAGTAACATGGTTAAATTCAGTAAGCTCTGTAACATGGTGTAACAAACCGTTCTTTAAATTCCCGAGGAAGTTCATATCTGAGTAAATTTATTTATTTTTTATGCCCTTTTTAGGAACTTTTACATATGGAAAGTAAAAAATATACAGAATTTATTGTACGTAACTGAATTGCCACAGTAACAACATATTGTATTTGTTTAGTGACAAATTGAAGATATCCACATTGGCAAAATCATTTGTTAGTATTCTGGGCAAAGAGGAATAGTCCCAGAAATTCTGCACTGTAATAAATTCCGACTAGTATTACGTAGTGTAATCCGAAAACTATCAAGGCAAACATTATTTTTTACTAATGAAGACAATATCAGCGACACTCGATCGAAAATCTGAAACTAAAAAACCGGTCATCTAGGAATCGAACTCAGGACCTGTGCTATTCCGGGGCGGAACTCTAGCACTGAGCTAATGTTACCCTATTTGATTCGGTCATTATTACTTCGACTAAGAACTACTAACATTATCTTCATTTTCT
The DNA here is from genome assembly GCA_929108145.2 of Limnephilus rhombicus. Taxonomy (NCBI): domain Eukaryota; kingdom Metazoa; phylum Arthropoda; class Insecta; order Trichoptera; family Limnephilidae; genus Limnephilus; species Limnephilus rhombicus. The sequence continues at coordinate 38,471,503 of OV815271.1, read as the reverse complement.
TAGCGCATATTTTAACGCATAGCTCAGTGGTATAGCTCCATCCCGGCAAGGAAAAGGTTCTGGGTTCGATTCCTAGATGTGACTGTATCTTTTCCGATTTTTCTGTTAGAGATTTTCGATTGAGTATCTTCATTGATTAATTAAACAATTTGAGGTTTTACTCAAATTCATATTGGACTGCCGAAAATTTAATAGATGTCGCATATCAAATAAAAACGGATAAATTTATTTTAGAGACACTATCTAGGTAGCATTTAGTTCGAGATTAATCTTGCAATCATAAATAAAGATAATAGCCAAAAAAAAAGGTGGGATAATAAAATTAAGATAATGTTGGAAGTTCTTGGTCGAAGTATGATACCGTTAAATATGACCGAATCGCGTAGGGTCACATTAGCTCAGTGGTAGAGCTCCGCCCCGGTAAGGCGGTCAATCCTAGGTTCGATTGTATTGTTTGTCGCTAATATTGTCTTCATTAATTAAATATTACGATTTGAACTTTTACTTATTATGTTAATTTTTTTTCTTCTTTCTATTGCTGGTTGTGAATATTATAGTGTAATGGAGAATTGTACTCAATTTCACTTCCAACAAAGGCAAAATATAACAGTTTAATACACTTAATTTTGTTTTAATTTCTAGCTAGCCTAGTCTTATATATAAAAATTAATCGCTGAATGTGTTGCTAAGCGCAAATCTCGAGAACAGCTGAACCGATTTCGCTAATTCTTTTTTTAGAATATTCCTTTAAGTACGAGGATGGTTCTTATGGAGATAAAAATTAATAAAATTGCGCAAAAAATTGGTAGGTACCTATGTTAGATACCAAATTTAATATACATGAAAAATGGAAATTTGAATTAAAAATTAAGTATACTGGGATTGAATATATGAAACGCGAGAGGAGGGTTGGCGGGACGAGGGAGCGGGAAAGGGAAGAGGGAAGGCGGGGAAGGTGGAAGGGGAACGCCGGAGGGGAAGGGGACGTGTGAGGGGGGAGGGGAACTCGGAAGGGGTGTTCGCGGGACGGGGGAAGGGAGGGGGAGTGGAGTGGAGAGAGGGAAGGTGGAGGTGACGTAGTGGGAACGCGAGAGCTGAAGAGGATGCAAGAGAAGAAGGGGAGGCGGAAGGGGAACGGGACGAATGGGAAAGGACACTCAGGGAGAAACAATTTCTTTATTAAATGGCATAGCAACGCATGGCGGGACCAGCTAGTTATAAATAATAACATTAGCAGCAGAAAAGCACTGCAAGTTGCAGAGGTGTGCAGTGCACGCCCCTGCCATCTATGTAGTTTGTTCGGAATAATATAATATATCACGAAAGAGAATTATTAAAACACCTGAGTGCTTTACCCGATTTAGAGTGACAGGCCGGTGACGCCATTGTTCTGAAAGTGTATCTACATACGTACAACAGGAGTCACATAACAGCGTCTCGTTTCGCGGGGACTCAACTGGAATATGCTACGGTTTATTTTTGGGTGTCTGTGGGATGAATTGAATCATTTCGGTGAAATAAATAATATTCCCCTGAAATTATTTTAGTACGATAGTTGTATTGACATAATAAACTTTTTAAATGTATCCCTTTTTTCACGTAAATACTTTTATTTCATCGACGGAATAGCACAGAGCTTACACGAATCAAATTAAATGAATATTTGTAACTAACGATCAGTTAGTGTTCGTTGGTGTTATTTTAAAGCAAATTAAATTTTACTTCAATAACAACTTTAATTACATTACTGACGGTAAGCAGGTAGATATGTACATAGGTTAATTCCATTTTTGGTAAAAAACCAATTGTAGAGTTTAAAAAAAAAACAACTGTAGGTACGAGTATCTCTTATGATTATATCATTTTTGTCTCATTCTTTCTTATTTGGTCCTTAATACTACTGATACCCTCCTTTGTGCGACTTTAACTTATGTATAATGTTAAAGTATTATTGTAATGTAAACGCCTTTTATGGCGTTAAATTACTAAAAAAACAAAATAAACTTTACTCATTGTTGTATTTTATTCTAAACTAGCTGGTACCTGGCATGCGTTGCTATGCCATTTGAAAGAAATTGTTTCTCCCTGCGTGTCCTTTCTCATTCGTCCCGTTCCCCTTCCGCCTTCCCTTCCTCTCCCGCGTCCTCTTCCCCTCTTGCGTTCCCACTCCACCTTCTCCACCCTCCCACTCCACTGCCCCCTTCCCCCGTCCCGCGAACCCCCCTCCCGAGTTCCCCTCCACCATCCCAGGTTTCCCTCCCCTCTCTTGGATTCCACTGCCCCTCTACTGCGAACCCCTTACCCGAGATCCCCTCCTCCTCAGCCCTCCCCACACTCTCTCCCCCTCCCCCCACCCGATTCAGGGGTGAGCAGAGGTCCCCGGGTGCATAGGGTGAGACTGGTCTAAATCTTGGGGCGAATGCGATTGCCCACCTACTCCGTGGCCATCCCTCATACCTTTTTTCCTTCCCAGAACTTCCTCTAAAAAGACCCTCCACACAGCATCTCCAAAGATGACAGGGCCTCTTAAAAAAATTGTCAGAACTTTTTGATAAAGTCTTTTTCGAAATTGTAATCAGTACGTAACCCTTTTACGACATGATATTGAGCATGAGGGTTAATAGTATATTAACCAACACTTATCTTCCGAAAAACTAGCTATTCTACGCGATGAGACCAATGTTGGTACAAATTTATTAATTGAATGAGCAATCAAAGGAAGAATAATCCATATATCTATCTCGAAACGTTATCAAGTTAAATTTGTATAACTTTTTTTTACATTCGCACCACACAGGAGGCCCTGAGGAAAAAATCCCTGAGGGCCCACGACACTTTGGGGATTCTGCGCGGACAGTCCTCTTAGGGAAAGGAAGGAGAGGAAGTTCTGGGAAGTAAAAAGTATGAGGGATGGAATCTGGGGCCAATGTGTCCAGGAGTGAAGGACGTATGAATTTATTCCTCCGAGAGAATCCGGCTGGAGAGATCAGGTCTACCTCAACCAGTCTCTCTCTATTATGCAGTAGGTACCCATTCAGAAATATTATTATTCAACTTATAAGAAAATAGTTTATTTGTGAAAAAGTTCTTCCGGACAATAATTATTATTACGCGTGACAGCTGTTTCGCCTTCTGCAGACATTATCAAATTACTACAGACGATATGCTTTAAATTACCTTCAAACATTTACTTATGAAGGAAACAAATTGATTTTATTGTTGATGAAGAAGATAACAATAATAATCTAAACAAAAATATGAAAGAGAACAAGACACAGAAAAACGGAAAAAGATAATGGTCGCAACTGGGGCTCGAACCCAGAACCTCTCGTGCGCGTTAACCAATTTCTCCATTGCTAACTACTGTCAAACTGTCATATTAGTTGTAATGTAACATTGAAAAAAAAATTGAAAATTGTATTGTTAATTCAAAAAAATTGGGAGGCGGGAATGGGTACCGTCGCCCCGGGAACCTTTATTGGATAACCAACACCTCTGCCAAAGGTTACCCCAAGTGGTTCGCTACGTTTGGTGATTTAGCAGGGGTGCCCAGATCAATGGGATGAGGTTTGTCTAGGTCTGATGACCACGACACACTGAACCCCCTCCTACCCACCCCTTTAACCCTTTTCGTTCCCAGAACTCTCCTCTCCTTCATTTCCCTAAAAAAACCTCCACACATCATCCCCAAAGATGACATAGGCCCTCAGGGAAATTATTTTCCTCAGGGCATCCTGTGTGGAGCTCATGTAAAAAAAAAAATTGAAGAAGAAGATAACAATAACAGTCTGAACAAAAATATGAAAGAGAACAAGACACAGAAAAACAGAAAAAGGTAATGGTCGCAACTGGGACTTGAACCCAGAACCTCTCGTTTAGCCGGGACGTGCGCGTTGACCAATTTCGTAATTTTACATTATTGGGTATAACCTTCAAAAGTTATAAGAAGAGAGTTTTTCTTATAAAAATTGAATACTTATTTAGACTTTTTTAAAACGCACGCTTCGGTTAGACGAGAGGTTCTGAGTTTAAGTCCCGGTTGCGACCGACGGCCGGCGTAGTCCAACGGTAAGGCTCTTGACTCGCAATCCGTAGGTCGCGGGATCGAATCCCGGCGTGGCAAATAAATTTTATCTGATTAATGACGGGAGCAGTTGGGTCTCTTGTGCGGTATTCATGTAAAAAAAAGTTTTAAAAAACCTTTTTTCATCTTTGTCTTCTGTTCTTCAGGGTCTTGTTCTCTTTCATATTTTTGATTAGATTATTTTTGTTATATTCTTCTTCAGTGATATATTATTACATTCAATTTGGGAGGCGTGTATGGGTACTGCCGCTCCGGGAACCATTTATTGGATAACCAACATCTCTGCCAAAGGTCACCCCAAGTGGTTCGCTACGTTTGGTGACTTAGCAGGAGTGCCCGGGTTCATAGGAGTGAGATTTGTTCAGGTCTTAGCGGCGAATGCGTCGACTCACGATCTTCGTGGTAGGCCGGATCGAGAGAGACTGGTTGAAGTTTTGACCTCTCCAGCAAGAATCTCTCGGATCAATCGCCTTGCCTGAGTGGGAGAGATTGATTCGTACATCCCCCAGATTCGGAAAAAATGACTCCCAGATTCCTACTCACCCCTCATACCTTTTTCCTTCCCAGAACTTTCTCTCCTTCTTTTCCTCAAAAGAACCTCCACACAGCGTCCCCAAAGATGACATAGGCCCTGACGGAAATTATTTTCCTCCGGAAGTTATAAAAAGGGTGTTTTTCTTAAAAAAATGATTTTATTATTAACCTGTTCCATTAAAGATTTCCAAAATAATAATAATCAATTCGATAAAATGCGTTTTCAAGTTTTGAATTCGTGTATCTACCTATTTTTTTTATAATTACAGGTAATGTTACGAAATCATTATTTTCTTTATTTTATTCAAACGAATGTCTTCATTTAATTAATTTTAAAAAAATATGTAAAAAAATTATGCCCTTTACCATTTCGGATTACTCTTTCGTTCAAAATTTTTATCTGAGGTCAAATTTCATTCAAACTTTTTTCATCAATGCCAATATAATAAACAAACAAATTAACAATGGAGGAGAAATAAAACGTCAGACTTTTGCGATTTATCTCATTAATGGGATCAGTTTGGCGTTGACAAGTAAAGTTAACCGGATATTAAGTTGTTCAACTTTGTTGTATTCCGTGAAATATAATTTTGGACATCCGCAGGGGAAATATTATTTTCTTTGGCAGAACGCCCAAAATAAATTCGATACAAAAATTATGAAATTTTGGAGTGTATTTTTATTCGCATATTTTGGTTGAATAATGAAAATATTGAAAGAATACTTAAACTATTTGATATCAACATACATATTTTTTTATATTGGGTTTTTCTTCAGCTTCTATCGGAAGAATCTTCAGAGAAAGGCTTTTTTAGCTTAGCTCCACACAAATCAAATCAACTCAGGGCCTACGACATCTTTGGGGAGGCTGTGTGGACGGTCTTCCAAGGGAAAGGAAGGAGAGGAAGTTCTGGGAAGCAAAAAGGTATGACGGCTGGAATCTGGGGGTAAACGTGTCCAGAAGTGCCGGATGTACGAAATTCCCCTCTTACATTGCTGTACTGCTGTGCAAGACGGCAGGTCGACAGTCCGGCTGGAGAGGTCTCCCTCATCTAGTCTCTCCCGATCCGGCCCGCTACGCATTCGCATTCGTCATCAAGTTTAGTCATCAAACGTAGAGAACCACTTGGGGTGACCTACGGCAAAAGTGTTGTTGGTTATTCAATAAATGGTTTCCGTAGTAAATAAAAAATTTATATCCTCGTTTCTTATCTTTCGTAAGTATTTTTTTTAACGCAATAGTTTAGATTTTACCAATTTTACAATAATGTTAACCATGCCAACACACCAGATGTAGATTTCCTCAATATGTGGGTACGTGATTATTCACTAAAATATACCTACTAGCTGACCCATCAAAATTTGTTCTGACGTATAAATGATAGTTCGATGAGGGGGACGTAGCGCCATCTGTCATTCAACAACATAAATAATTTCGTTTTGTTTGAAATACGAAATTTGTACAAACAAAAATACTAGTGATGCAACGAATATGAATATCAAACCTACTATCCGGTGAATACGAATACGAATAACTTGGCAGAGTAATTCACACTCATTTATTTAACCTTTTTCTGTTTATTTTATTATACTAATAATTAAAATTTACAACTGTCAATTTTTTAAGGAGAAAACACAACATCTGTAAATTCAGATTCCCTGGTGACAGGCGATATCTTTTTTCAGTTTGGATGTTGCCAGCCGTTGAAAAAAGCACGTTTACGAGAGGACATTTATCTAAATTTAGTTTCTTTTACTTCGCAGCTAACACACATAATTGCAATTATACAATTTACAATATACTTGAACACTTGACCTGTGTTTTCGACTGTCAAATGCAGAAACTACTATGAAAAAGAACGCGTATTAAATGAAAAAATTCGAGGTTCATAGTACAGTACCACAAACTTATCTTTGCCGGTGGCAAAAATTTGAACTACAATTTATACAAAGACATTTTGACATTTCTATGACATATTTGTTCACCACCAGCGATACCACCGCCGGCACAGGTAAGTTGGTGGCATTGCAATAGGGAATTTCCCTGAATTCCCCATCGCGTCTTGTCATTGCGGCTGTAGCGTTCGGATACAGGGTGCGTGACACACGGTATAATCAAACGGAGATGCGTACAAAAGTTTCTTTTTATAGTATTCGTATTCGTATTCGTAAATATTTATTCACCGAATACGAATATTCGGCAAATGTCTACTATTCGGCGAATACGAATATTCGTATTCGTATTCGTTGCAACACTAAAAAATACTGAAATCGAGCTTAAAAATTGGAGGAGTCGCGATTAAAAAATGGAGGGTGGGGGTATGAGGGTGAAAATCTGGGATTATACCTATGTATTTTTTGATGCGAAATTTAAAAAAAATACAAAAAAAAAAATATTGCCAAAAAAATAGAAAAATAAATCTGGATAGGGACACCCTAATCACCTAGCGGCAGTACCGGATCATCCAAAAGGCAGTGTAGGCAACTGCCTAGGGGCTCCGTATCGGCTAGGGGCCCTACGTCTTAGATAAAATGACTTGCGTCAATGGTTTGACTCTCAATTAGTGAGCAACGCTGGCGCCCATTTTGGAAAAAGTCAACTATCAAGATGATATTTTTTTTTCATTAGGAACATTTACATTAATTCTGACATCGGCCCGTAGAAAAAGCAAATAACAACCATTGAAAATGACACAAATCTAACAGGAGTGCTCGCGCGATATCGATCTCGTTCTCACAAAAAATACGGAATAGCTCGTCAGGTTGAAAACGTGTTAAAAAAGTTTCGAGAAAAACGCATTCAAAGTTTTCTGAAGGATAATTCAACATCTATTCCAAACGGTTTCACATAAAAAGCTATATCTCCGTCAATTTTTAGAATTTCTTGGTAAGAGCTTTTTTAACCCTAGAAAGGAGTGCCTATGACGGCGTAGCGGCTGAAATGGCTACTCAAAACTAGCCACAATATGGCTCCACCGATACCGTTATCGGATTTGTCCGACTTTGAAGCGTTAGGCTAGGTGCAAGTTAGTCTGTCTGCAATGTTTTGTCGAGCGTCACGCGTCTTTGTTGTAAAACCAGGCGCTGTTTTGAAATTATATTGTGTGAAATTTTGAATCCACCTTGTGCCGAGGTCCTGCATGGAATAAGGTTAGTTTTAATGTACAAAATACTTATAAATAGTTTGTGATTGTATTAGAGTAAGTGGTTTACGTTTTTTTCGCAATAGTTTAAAAAAATTGTTCAAACATGTTCATTATGGTACATGTTGTTAAGATGTCATACGCCTAGATGCAATCTCATCTTTCATGAAAAATATTTTTAGGATTTTTTTATGAATTAACGTAATTAGTTCATAAATCGAACGTTTTGGATATACGAATTAATCTATATAGAATAAAAAGGCGTAAGTTGAACATAAATTAATTTATCAATAATAACATAATATGGCTCTATGTATCTTCATATAGTATTTTTATAAGATGTGGCTCCTTACGTCTCCATATAGTATTTTTTTTTAATGAATAACGTAATTAATGTTCATTAATTAATTCATAAATCTATCGTTTTGGATTTATGAATTAACATTATATCGAAAAAAGGCGTTAGTTGAACATAAATTAATTTAACATCTTCTTTTTTTTTCAGATATTATGGTTCCACATCTCCATGAAGTAATTCACGAGCTGGAGAATGGTCGCTTCAAAGGCAAATTTGTAAGAAATGGTGCCGTGCTAAATGCATTTGCCTTCTTTGTAATCTGGGTTTAGTATATGCCGATGTATATCGATGTATATCGACGATGTGCGATGGGTGTTGGTAAGATGGTATATTTGAGGATCGTTTTGTTTTAATATATTTTTTAATGAAAATCAAACGTTTTTAAAAAATTTTATTGACATTTATGATAGCTAATTGGTCACAGAAAAGTATCCTATTACTAATAACCTCATATTATTAATAGAACACTTAAGTAATTAACACTTAACACGTGTGTAATCCTCGATTACTTAAATGTTATTTTATAATCTATGTAAAAGCCCCTATAGGCGTATACAACAATAAAAAAATATTCGTTGTGCTTTTTTTTAAATATTTTTTTTTTCGATAAGTTTGCCGTCGTAGATACTCCCTTTATTTTTTCTTATAAATTCTAAATTGACTGAACGAAGAAGATACTAGAGTCACGTGGGGTAACCGTACGCAGAATGTAAGTGTTCGCAATGATGTTTCCGAGGTGGTCGTGCCTGTTTCGCGCCCTCACGTTCCTTAATTCAGTAGCGTTTTGGGTCGCATTGAAGCAGGATATGAGTACAGTGAATCCTAATTTGAAAATAAAAATTTGTAGGTAAATTACTGTTTTTCGTGCTTTTTCTTAAATTTTTCATCTGCTATCGACATGTTTGCTTACCGATGTGTGCTATTGTGTAACCAACTGAGTCAGAGCGATGTGGTCTATGATAATTTTTGGTAAAATATTGTTAGTTACACGGGTGCGAAGTGATAATTCTATTAGAGATAACCACTCTGATTTGAACACTTCTCCACGGTATACGAATACTTACCCCGCACGTGGGGTAAGTATATGTAATCGACATTCATGTAAACATTTTTATATAACTTTTTGATTTATGAACTATATAAGGTTTTTATGTTTGTTTGAGATGCCTTAATGATAAATCATATCAATAAACAAAAAATTAGCAAAATACCTTAAGTGTTTTAATACAAAAATCAAATGTAAAAAATGCGTACGGTTACCCCACGTAACTCTACTATTTTTCAAAGCACTTTCACTTACAATACATTCAGTGTATGAACGATTTGCCGGCCTCTGTGTTTCCTCTCTCCTACAACATGGGTCACTCCAAAACCCATTATCACTCCTTCCTCTCTTCAAAAAGGTCCTCCACATAGTATCTTCAATGATGACATAGGCCCTAAGGGAAATTATTATGTGTGGAGTTAAAGAAAAAAATATATATTTCGACTACCATAATACGGGCATGTGCCTAATGTGGTAGTCGAAAAACCTATAAAAAATACAAAAAATATTTTATGAACAAAGAAAAATATATATTATTACCATCTATAATATTATTACCCGAGCGAGCACAAGCTGAACTAAGCTGTGTCGCCTGCGTCGCAGCATATGTTGATCTCCGATTACTGCAACGCCTATCCTGAGCTGCGATTCTCCAATGACGATCAAGAGTTACTCGTTATGCGCCATCTACGGATAAAAAAAACTCGTCGTTTCGACAAACTTGGTCGAATGTTTCATTTTTACGTATTCTTCAATGTCAAAGGGTTGAAGAGATGATTATATTGGCAGCCTTGTGAATATTTTCTATGTCTCTGATGTTTTTAAAGTTTCTTTGGTCTGAATTTGAAATTACGAGCACACTTTTTTCGAAATGGCTGGCGGGTGTATTATTCAAAACCAAAAATAGATGGTAATCACCGCGGAAAAGAAAATTAATGCGGCTAACATATGCAAAACGACATTACAATAATTTTGAATTTAATTTTCATGTGAAAACTATCTACCCTCCGTCAAAATATTCTTGTTGGTCTCAAAGCACCTGCTTCAGTTTGCTTACATTATGTATTGCTGCCAATATCGCCAATAAATCATCCATTTTAATAACAATTATTACAAGCAATAATTGTCAGCCTGAAACACTCATTTACATTGAAAAATCTCCCGAGAAAAGATACTTGCCGCCATTCCATTTTAATGAACCTTAAAAAACATCTTTTTCAAATTTACGATCCCTGTCAGAGTGAAACGGTCTTAGATTTTGAAAGTTATGACGAAGATAACTCGGTGTCGACTCGTTCGTGCCACTCATTGTTCGAGTGGAATAACTTTTGACGTTTGGCGTCTAAGTATGGACCTTTTTGCTAGCTGCCTCGACTGTAGAATCGAGTCCCAGCATCGACGTTTTCTGCTCTGCACATTCTGGGCGACCTGCGTCTCAGCATACGCCCATCTTGAATCTTGCGTAACGTCACAAAGAAGGGAACTAATCAAGATTATATGAATTATTTATTTGAGGAATCTTTAGTAAACCAGATGGTCACTTATTTTTGTATTAGGTACATTTCTATTTGTTCCACATTGAATGTTTTCTCCGCTTAAACTTAAATTTCCGAAAGTTTACTGACCTTACCTAACCTTTTTTGAAATGGATCAGAAACCTTTTAAAATAAATTCCTAAAACTGAATAGAAATGTAAATAAATGTGTTTCTCCAAACAAACTGCCGGAATTGAGTATTTACCAAGCAAGTGATAAACAACGAAGTATTATTTTTATTCTTTGACCATCTCAACCCCTAAACCTCCCAATACGGAGGGTATTCTTTCCCCCCCCCCCTTTCCCCCTTCCCCCATCCCGCACATAAATAGCATCAAACACAGGTCCATCCTTGAATAAAGGTACGGAGAAATATTCCGACTATGGCCATAGTACCAAAGGATCGTAAAGAATGAAGGCTTTAAATTATTCAATTCTCAGGAATCTTTAGAATAATATTATGATTAAATTATTATATTGAAAATAATGAAAGGTACTAAGAATGATGCCAAATATAACCATAGGACTGAAGAAATGTATTTTATTTCTCGGCATTCTGTCCAATCATTACTATTTTAATTACTTGTGAAGAACATAATGCAAGGTTGCAAGTCCAACGAAGACATGGTACGATCAAGTGGATCAAATATTTGGTTATAGTCATGTCAGAAGTCCGACAAACTGAAGATTGTCTATTTTATGGCGAATTCGTGTTTATGAAACATCGAACGCCAAGCGGAAGTTGTATAGAGTTACATCCTCTCTGCTTTTTTTACAGTAGCTCCACACAGGAGGTCATCTTAGGTGATGCTGTGAGGAGGTTACTTGCAAAAAGAAATTTCTTGATAATTTAGATTTACAGATATATTGTTAAATTATTAATCAGATTGCTATTTTTTAGATCCATGAGAATACGAATCTACGAAAAATCGTGTATTTTTCTCTTCACAATAGACAAAACAAAAGCCGTTTTTTATCAGTTAATCTGCATGAAAAGTAAAATGTATTAGAGTCTGCAAAATAAAATAGCAAAAGCTGCGTATCAGTTAACTTAATTTTTTACCCAAGCTTATTAATATTTTAATTTACTTTAGTTTCCATAGCTTATTAATAACCTAGGTAATTTTTATCGTCAAACAAATTAATGAAAAATTCAGATTAGATAAAAAAATATCTTAGTGCATCAATCGAGGGCATCTTTTAAGTAAATTCGTTTTATAATCTTAGATGGGGTACGTCTCAAATCGGGTGCGTCCCATAATTGATGCAATCTTTCAGTTAATAGTTTCTCACCTTTCCAACAATCCACGACAATTGCGTTTACCCATAGTTCCACCCCATATCTCCAGTCTCCAGTCTCCACACATCGCGGGCGGAGCGGGGGAACCCTGGCCGGGCTGGCTGGCGGTGGAATAGAAAGTTCCACGTACAAGTGGAATTAGACGAGGGTCGGAATGGCATTATAAATCTTGAGCAGCAAACGGTCGGGCCCCTCTCAGCCTAACCAACTTTGTTGTAAACTAAACTCGAGGTAGGTGGGAAGTGGGAAGTACCATTCGGGAGGTAACACTGCGGACTTAACCCTTAACTCGGCGGGGCGTGAGTGAGCTTACTTTCAATATAAGCCTGTTCTTTTTTCACTGAACCCATTTTTGGATTTAAAACGTTTTATATGGTAGTCGTACCAAATCAAACAGATCAAAGTAACACGGACAACTTTCGTGGAAGATCTGTAAGCCTCTTGAAAAAAATTTACCACATTATAATAAATACTGGATAATTTTGCCGATTTTTTTTTACAATAGCTCCACACAGAAGACCCTGAAGAAAATAATTCCCTTCAGGGCCATCTGTCATCTTTGAAAAGTTATGAGGGGTGGGTGGGAATCTGAGGGTCAGTGTGTCTAGGAGTGATGGACGAATTAATCCATCCCTCCCACTGTGATGCAAGATGACGTCCGAGAGAGCCCTGCTAAACAAGTCAAAAGGTCTCTGTGATGTATTGATTACGGGATGATTCCTTATCTTCCCGTATTACCACAAATCCTTGAATACTGGGCCCTTAATCTCCTTTCGGTGTTTGTTAATTGAAACTCCGTAGGTGCTTGGTACACGAAAGGTTTATTTGTAAGGTTTATCTGTCGAATATAATAATAATACAATTAAATTTAATATCTAGCCCATCGGCTGTCTAGCGAGGAAGTGGAGCTCTCCGAGCCGAGAGCTCATAATTAAAGACTGGCGATCGTGAATCTTCGTACGTAAATCCCGAACGCCTACCTTGACACATAAACAGTTGACACATAACATATACTACAGTCTTCAACCAGTCTCTTCCAATCTGGCCTGCCACTCCTCCGCCGCCAAGACCCAGACAAACCTCACCCCATGAACCGGCACCCTTGCTATGTCACCAAACGATTTATATATAACTCAATCACTTGGGGTGACATGTGGCAGAGGTGTTGATTATCCAATAAATGGTTCCCGGGGCGGAGGAACCCATATCCGCCTCCCAAATTAAATATATTGTACAAGCAAGCGTTTATGCTTGGGTTTGAACCATTTCTTACAAATTAAGGCGGAAGCCTCAAACATAAGTGAAAACCATGTTAATGAATTTAGAAAAAATATGAAACAAGGATTTGAAAAGTAATTCCAAAGTCGGTATATAAGTAAAACCACTCCCCTGAAATCAAGAAGTTCGGCAACCTTTTCTGTGTCATCTAATTCAGAGTGTAGCGAAAAACATTAAAAATATTTATTCAACGCAAAATACATATTTTATTTAATGTAAAATCAAAATGAAAGCAAAATACTTAAAAATATTTTTTTTCTTTTAATTTTTTTATATAATCTGTGACTAAAATATTCCTGTTTTATGATAGCTACATTAGTTTTTGGTAAATTAAAACATTTCTTTATTTGATTTAAATTAATACCGTTGTTAAAATTGTAAGGGTCCTTTTAAATTAAATAATTCCTTTTGCAAAAAACTTCACTTTTTATTCACTGGCGACATGTTATAAATGTATATATTTTACGGTGATAATACACCGGGCCAAACACTGGCAGTTGTTTTACTGTTAAAACTTGCGTTAGGAAGAAGCAATAATAATGAGATGCTAGCATTTTTATAATGTAAAAACCTGCATACATTTATAGAATACGACTATACATCTGACGTTTGGAAGTATTTACAAAAATGGTTTCTCCTGTAGTACGTACTTCGTAGTTAAAACAGGTTGCTACCGATCTACCGAAAACTCTGCGACTAGCCAAGCTTCGCACCATTTGTTTGAAATACTAAAACATGGGAGTTTGCTCAAGCAACCCATAGATGCCGGTAGCATCTCAATTTTTAACAACCGTAATTTACGTAATTTTTTTCTTGTCAATCATAACGACTTTATGATATTACCGTTCAGAAACATCGAATGGAAGTAATGCGAACTATCTAAAATTAATATAAGAGTGTAAAAGTATCGGGAGCAACTCCTATCTTTATTTTAAATTCTTCTTCTCTCCCTTACCTAAAATTGCCTCCAGGCAACATTAGCATAAGAAACTTTTTGGCTTGACTTCAGTTGATTTTATACATAAAATATAATATTATTTTATTTTATTCTGTATTATATTTACATCACTACAATATTCGTATGGTTTTTGTGCGCACACTGTACCCGAGTATCTTCTGTCACCTGTCTTAATACGTGGTACTCGTAGGGTTAAGAGGCCGCCCCCCGCCGAACCCTCGAGCGCCCCCTTCACAAATAATGTTGCCGCACACAAACAGGCTTGATAGAACCAACCGCCCCGCCACCCGCGAGAGACTCTCATCTTGCGAGACCCGAATCGAAAGTCGTCATTTGAATCAGCTGTTTGTAATTATACCTAATGTTGAAGGCTTTGCGAAATAATGCGTGTGACAACATTGTAATCAAATAAAAAAATCTTAATGATAAAACTTTATGTTTTTTTTGTTTATTCCGTATGCTTTCCTATGGGATTCATCCGATTGCGATGAAACTGTGTAAATAATGTTGTGCGCACGCTCGCGAAGGTTTCTATATATAATTGTGAGTTATGACGTTATGAAATTCATGTTAAAAATTTGCAATAGATGGCATGTGAGTCGTTTGAAAAATGTATGTATTTCGTATAGTTTAGCGGCAGGGACGGAACCCGTGAGAAGGGGGACGGAGAAGATGGGGGGGGTTCGCAGGAGGGAGGACGATGGCATGGGGTAGACGGGGAAGGTGGAAGGAGAACGCGGGATAGTAAGGGTTTCCCGTTGGGAATAGGAGCGGGAACGGAGGTGCATGGGAAAGGACACGCAGGGAGAAACAATTTCTCTCTTTGAGTGGCATTGCACAGCACGCCGTTATTGTGGTTATTATTTTTTTTACATTACTAGATGACCCGGCCACGCGTTGCTGTGGCTAATAAACACAACGTCTTCTACTGGATGGTTATCCAACCTTTATAACCACCGCCGTCTTTGAGTTTATCGCGAAGAGACACGGATGCCGCGGAGGACTTTAATTTATAACACGTAGAGATGGTGTGAAAGATTATAATAATGTTCATGAAATGCTTGGAGTAACTAACGTATTTAACTTAATAAGGATTAATACTGTATCCGTCTAAATAACTTTTCAATTACCGCAATGTACGTGACCATTTTTTTAGAAGATAGAATGGGTATAGTAAGCTATCCATAAAAGATAGATATATGCCTTCGCGGAATTTTTTGTAGATCTATAAAATAGGAATATTCCACCATACATTGTTTTGTTATATCCCAAAAGGATTAGGCAGCGTTTTCGATGAAAGCTACAAGGCGGCTTGACTTTTTCCGACACCTCTAACAATTATCGTTATGTTTCAACCAATTTACACAAATCCTTGACAAATTACATACCTAAACCTTTCTCACGAAACACTCTATCTATTGGTGAAAACCGCATGAAAATCCGTTAAGTAGTTTTCGAGTTTATCGCGAACAGACAGACAGACGACGCGGGGGACTTTAATTTATAATATTTAGCGATGTGAAAAATGGAGACCCACATTTTGGCCACATCATGAGGAGCGACAAATCGAGATAACCAAACTAATGGTAAAGGAAGACACCACTCCTTATGGCTTTGAAACCTATGTTTTTTTTTTTATCTTTAACTTCACAGGACGCCCTGAATAATCCATCACTTCCATTGGGTGCAGGGTGATGGTTAAGAGAGTTCGGCTGGAGAGGTGAAAGGGTCTGCCCCAACTGGCCTCTCCCGATCCGGCCTGCCACGTAGTAGATAGGTATACGCTTCCCTACCAAGACCTGGACAAACTTCACCCCCATGAACCCGGGAACCCCTGCTAACATTTTTTTGTGGTTTTGCGAACACGCTTCTTATTTTACTGCCTGAAAAATCCGATCGATATCGTTCCAATTTTTATTTTTCTTTTTTTATCGAGCATTATTTGTAACTCAAGTTTTATTTATTATTTACGACGTTCAATGAAAAAAATCTACGAAGCCTTGGTGAAATTTGGCTTTGTTGTATTATGCCAAAAAAATGTGATACGCATATTCATAGATTCTAACCTATCGTGGAACTCCCATGTTGAATATGTTAAATCCAAAATATCCCCGATAACTGGTGTACTCTATCGACTTCAAGATGTGCTCCCCAAAGCTCTACTGCGTGCTACATATTTTGCTCTGATCCACTCTCACCTAAGTTATCTGGTTAGTATCTGGGGCACCATTACGAAGAAACAAATATCCGAAATACAAGTAATCCAAAATAGAGCCATAATATACTCAGGGATACACATGTCAAAGATATATACTCAGTGACACAAATTCTTCCCTTTACCATTTTGCCAAAATATAGCATCACCACTGCCATCCTACAAATAATCCAGCCTTTAATTCCGATATTCACCAGCACAAAACACGATCACAAAATCAAATACACCTATCGTCATCTACTCACACAACTAAATTTGGCATTAACTCCTTACAATACATCGCACATACGCAATACAACGCATCACCTAATGTCCTAAAACTACCAGAATCAAACAAAAAAATATTGGCAAAGGCTCTAAAAGGATATTTTCTCAGCAACTTTATTAACCAGTGACGAATTTAGCTGTCTTCCTTTGTAACTCTGGTATATTCTTCAATTACCTGTATCAAGTGTGTCTAGTCCATTTAAAATTCTATGTATGGTTCATTACTATGATTTCCGTGTTCTCATGTAAAAATAATTTTCCTTTAGAAGTATAATGTTGTCCTTCCCGAAATGAGTTTTATTAAACTTATTGGGAGTAATGTATTATAAATTTTATGTAATAATTTTGTAAATAATAAAAAAAAAATCATATTGCATTAAATTTCAAATCATAAATAAGTCCCAGAGCACCGTCAGCGGAATAAAAATCATCAATAACAATTGGAAAAAGTCTAAAAAAACACTTGTGTAATTTGTAATTTTAGCCTGAACTTGAGTAAAACGTTACATTTTTTCTAGTTATACCATTTGAATAAATTTTTTGTTCATGTTACAATTTGATACAATTTATTAAAAATCATAATTCAAAAATTTATGCAGGTTCGCATGTTCGCCAAACCATTAAAAGCTTACCGACTTATTGATGATACGAGAACATTTATGAGTATAATAATATGGAGTATTTGAGTAGTCACTGAGTTCTTCATAAACTTGTTAAGATTAATTAATTAATCCCCGTTTAATTATATGTAAATTGATCCAATAACATTAATTAGACCGAATCAACTTTAATTATTAATGGGACTTTCAGAAAACTTTAAGATTCCATGGAAAGAAGATACTTAAGCTTTAGGAAGTAATGTAATCTTATCGCATTTGGTAGGTAAGTATGGGTTCCGCCGCCCTGGGAACCATTTATTGGATGACCAACTCTTTAGTCATAGGTCACTCCAAGTGGTCTGCCTCATCAACGAGTATAGACTCCACCTCGGTTATTGTGGCGGTAGCGGCTCGTATCCGCAGAGGTCACGGCAGCAGTAGGAGCGAGTCAGTCCCTCCAGTACGGTAAGATTGTGCCTGAATCGCTCACCAAACCTCGTTGAATCTAACTAATGGATTTGACTAATTGGTATGGAGCCTATACAAGTACCATTCATTGTGTCAGGGCTATTTTCATCCACTGTGTCAAGATTAAGGTCACAGCGCCTGGATGATCGTCCGACCACTCTCTGCCTTCCATTGATATGCTTGGTGAAATTCTAAGTGACCAGCTTAGGTACGGGGGCTCCATCGAAATCAGAGTCAAGTTTAATCTCAGAAGCTGGGCTTACTGTGCAGGACCAGCAGATATTTTAATAGTAAACAACTACTGGAAACTGTATAACTAGCAAGTACACCCCCCCCCCCTCCCCCCACTGTTGAATTTGGCAAAAAATTTCCTCACAACTCATTTGCGCCTCCCGCAGCGACAGGCCTGAGGTTTTGCTGGACGAACTCGGCGTTCCCCTACTTCCCACTTACTATCGTCAAGGCACAACCAAGTAACCGGCTAAAGGGCGCGGACGTTGAGATACATTCCAGGCAGACCGACCACCATATACATTTTGGCTGGTACTGCCAGATGACGAGAGAGAGGTATCCAACCCGACACAAGCGTTCTTCATATCACAAAACTTGTTTTCATTATCTTTTCTTGCAGATGCTTGCAACATACGTAAGATGCCATTACCCTGAGAGCAGCCGCCTTTTATGTTTTTCTGTTAACTTTTTTAATTAGTTTATCCCTGACTTTATATTATTCGCATTTTGTATATTATGTAAGCACTTACATACTGCTTCCTAACACCGTATGCAGGGACACTGGAGGTCTAGATTCGTTCAAACTTAAATGTAGATTCGTTCTTTCAAAAAAAATAGAGTCCTTGCGAGAGCCTTGAAGGAGTAACCATCTGCTACTTATACCAGGGCGGGTAAGTAGTGGATAACCTCCACTGTTGAATTTGGCAGCCACCTCTCGTCCAGAGCCCCAAAATCCTTGTAAAATCTCCTGACGCTGTGCAGAAATGGGCGGTCCGTTTGTTATATTACTTTATCTTATTATTGGATTGCAAACTTTAGAGCCTAGCCGTCAAATTGGAATGCAGTCCTTGTTCTGCCGATATTTCAATGGAAGATGCTTCGAGGAACTAGCGTCGTTGATCATTTAGGCACCGGTGTATTGTCGGAAAACACGCAAACACGCGCACAATATTTGTATACGGTTGACATTAAATGGTTGTATTTGCTGGCCTCTGTGTTTCCTCACTCCTACAACATTGGTCTCTTCAAAACCCGAGTTCAATCCTTCCTCGCCTCACAAAAACCCTCGAAATGATTCGATGAAATATTTTCCTCGGGCCTCCTTTGTGGGGGATAATGTAAAAAGAGTTTTACGAAAATTTTATATCTGACTACCTGGTAAAACCCCTGCGATGACGATAACGATGACGGCATGGCCCATGACGTCATCGTTCAAGAATTTTAAAGTGATTTATGGACCTAGTTTCTTGTTTGTATGCGATGGTACACAGGACGCCGTTTCCCTGCAGGGGGGGGGGCATGATGGTCTCCTTAAGGTGTGAAGCTCTCGACTAGCAATCCGGAAGTCGCAGGTTCAAATTTCATTCAAGAAATTTGTGTTTTTTTGATTATTTATTCCTTAATTTATTTATTTATTTAAGGAACAAAATATAATTTAAAAACTAAAATAACACAAAGCCTTAAGGAAGATACCCTCTCTTTTGCCCTGGTGTGAGACTACCATTCAGAATTGAAACCTTGCTTGAAAGGCCTTTTACTACCCAGTTACTTCCACATAAACCTCTTCCTCTTATCCTTCCTCACTCCACTACCTTCAGCCTCACAATATTCCCCATTGTTGGGGATGCCATAGTCTCCCTGGCTCCAGACGGTTAGATAAAAAAAGAAATACCCAAAGCGTATAAGCGTTCCTTTCTAAATCTTATTCATTGCGCTTGCATTATTTTCGGATCTCCAAATTTGTAACACGGTCGCATAGGGTTTTACCGCACGTACGCACGTCTCAGGGATCTCATTTCTACTGCATTCAGTCTACTTTCATTCCACCTTTTTCAATTACAACCAACACAAACATTAAACGCTACGTTTGGTGACTTAGCAGGGGTGCCCGGAATCACGGGTCTTGGCGGCGGATGCGTTGTGGGCCGGATCGAGAGAGACCGGTTAAGGGAGGCCTTTTTACCTTTCCAGCCTGACTCTCTCGACACATCGCTCATATGCACCGCAGTTGGAGGGATGGATTCATACTGACCCCCAGATTCCTACCCACCCCTCATACCTTTTTCCTTCCCAGAACTTCTTATCCTTCCCTTCCTTAAAAATACCCTCCAAACAGCATTCCCTAAGATGGTCCTGAGGGAAATTATTTTCTTCAGGGTTTCCTGTGTGGAGCTAATATTAATATATATATATATTAATATCATAATTCTGAAAGGTATGTCTTAAAATAGATTTTTTTTAAATAAATGTGTTTTTTTTCTAATTTGTTCAATTTTATCTCAATTGCATTCATATTTTCTGTTGGAGTTACCTTGTCCCTCTATTTTGCTGTATCAGAAAACGGACTTATTACGATATAATGAAATAAGGGACTTAGGATCAAGTAGGCAAAAAAACTTGATAAGGGTAAGATTTTATGGAAAATGGGCCTCCATTTCCAAGATAAACTCACTATTTTTATGGGCCTGAATTTTGCTGTGGATCACATTAATATGAGAGAAAATAATTGGTTAAATAATATAATCATATATTATGTTCTCACAATATTTTTCCGCCAGACAGAACTGTAATAATATATTGTGTTAGTTTGTTATACTGTAGCATGATGTGTCAAAACAAAAAATCAGTTTTATTATTATAAGTGTAGATAATATTATTTAACATTTTTTTTACATTGCGCTTGTCGTAATTAAGTAAAATGATTGTTAAGTCGAACATTAATGCTTAACCACTTTATTATGACCGGTCAGTGGGCGAGTTGGCATCGCGTTTTAGTCCCACCCAGGCGTCGTGTGTTCGATTCCTCGGCTGGATAAGACCTCCGTCACAACACAAGCAACATTTTATTTATTTATTTATTTATTTATTATGAATTAACGCCGATTAACGGCTTTTACATAGGAATTGCACTAATTTGAAATAATATACATAGTTAATAAAAAAAAATTAATATGACAAAAAATTAAAACGCACATATTGAAGTGACAGTAGAAAGCAACAATAGTAAGCTATTATAAATACAAAAATTAAGAAAAATAAAACCTCCTATACTTGATTGTGTACAAGATATTATGAACTAAAAAATTACTACGTAAAAGTGCGTAGTAATAAATTTAAAAATTCCAGAAAAAAACATTGATGAAGAATATAAACATGCAAAGTATATTAGATTATAATCTAACTGAGAAGTGCTGACAAACAGCTTTAATTAAATAATGTTTGTATGTTGATAATCTTTCGATATTTATCACATCATCAACAACATATTTGTTACCAAGTATATGCAGGCGATTTATTATGGCATATAATTCAGCATTAGATTCTGTATTATTACAATGGTAAGGTAATTTGTGACGAACTGATCTACTCGGTACATAAAAGCATATTAACGAAAGAAGTTCGGGAGACTTCAACAAGTTATTAACAATTTCAAATAAATAAAATAAATCAGAACAAATTCTTCCTTCTTTTAGGGCCGGTTTTATAAAGGAAGTACCAAATTTCTGTTACGTAACGAACCGTTTTTCGTTAACGGACCGCTATCCAGTCGTTATTTTATTTTCCGTACTATAAACAAATTTGCATTACTAGCGGCCATCGGTTACATTTAGTCCGAAATTTTTATTACTTGGGTCACTCTCCGTATAACAATGCACTACTTGCATTGTTAAAAGCAGGTAGCGCATTGTTATACGTATGGGTCGACTTGGAGATTCATGTAAAATCGCCAGCTGCTTGCAGCATTGATGCTAGAGCTTAGAAACGTAGTGTTAATAATAACTTATTTATTGTTTTAGTTTAATTAGTAGAACCCCTTTTTAATTTTAATTTTCTTTATACATTCTAATATTGTTATTCAATTTATAAATAAAACGAAAAACGATTCGTTACGTAACTGAAATTTGTTACTTCGTTTATAAAACTGGCCCTAAAGCATTAACCGAAACTTAACCTACCGATAGCCTAACGAACGTTTATAAAACGGCAAAATCGGGCAGTAAACCAAATATTTGTGGCGGTAAACCAAAAATGGTAACGAACGGACGTTTATAAAACCGGCCCTTAATGTATCAAGTCCCAGTAGATGTAACAGGGGGAAGTAATTAATGTTTTCAATTGATATTCCCAATTTAAAATGAATGTGACGTAAGAATTTATGTTTCGACTCGCTCAAGGGAATATTCATGTGTACTTTAATATGGATTCCAAATGGTGGAATAAAATTCTAGTTGGCTTCTAAAAAGAGAAGTGTATAAGTAGTTTTAAAAAATTTTAAATCCTTCGAAATTCGTAAGATAAATCCCAACATTTGCGCATAGCTTTACTGGATATATTATTAATATGTTTAATAAAAGTTAATTTAGTGTCAAAGGTCTCTAATTTCAACAACAGTGTGATCATTGAGAAAGTAAGTGAATAACAATAACAAATTTAAATTAATTAATTTTAAACAATTTTCTGCTTACTGTGGTGGTAGTAGGAGATTTTCAAATATCGTAAGGTTAAATTAAAATTAAAAATAAATTCGATTAATCTTCTGTAAAAACAAAAACAAAACAAAAAATGTTTTGCATAAATAGAAGCTTTTTCTACCGGTTCCATTGAGTAGAACTAAAATAAAATTGTTAATTATTTTATTAAAAATATAAACGTACTCTACTAAAAATGTGTTTTTTTTTTCATTAGAAATGTATGAACGCACAGAGGAAAAACTTTTAAAAAATATAAGTTAATAACAATTTTTTTTGATACCATTGAATTTTTTTTTTCATTTAAAATTATTCACAAAATAAATAAAAACCACTTTTGTGCTTGAAATCGTGACCTCGAGAATCCGTTTGCCGTGATTTATCACCTATATTAATGACGTTATAAGGCACACTAAGAATAAGTACAAACATTGTGGCTTGTAAAAAATCTACCAAATACTTTAAAAAACATAGTAAAAAGAAGCCAAAGTTACTTGATTTAAATATAACCATTTTATAAAATAACTAATTTTGGAAGGTGGAATTGATAAATGCGCTACTCACGGAGAGTGTTGAGATCCCGAGTTTGAGTCTGTGTCACAACTATTTTTTTTAAATTTATTTTTCTGTTGTCTCCTCTAATGCGAGTGTATTTGTAATAAATTTTAATATTTTAAAAAAAATGACACAATAACTGTTCGATTTTTAAGGCCCAGAAAAAAACAATGGATTTTCTTGTTGGGGGATGACTCCAGACAGGTGCGTTAGACTTTGATTTTAGCTTGGGGTGAATGTGATTATTCGTGTGTATAATAGAGCTACCATTTCACTCCCCTCATAACGAAATAAATGTTATTGACTGTGGTTATTTTTACTATAAAAAACATATATTCCATAGGCCACCAAACAATAAATATTTACATAAAATATCTAGTTTTATTATTATTATTAATTGATTTTCCTACGTATTTTCAACTCATCCTATAAAATCCTCCGAAACAACTCGTCCTTCGATGAATTCCATGAAATATTTCTAACTTCCTACCAATCTCAAATCTTCTTCCATCTACATTGTTCGCTTACTTCTCTTACAATAATTTGTATTTCAAAACTTCTTCGCGTTCATTTTTAGTATAAGTAACACATTAAAATTTGGGGTAAATTTTTCAAAAACTATCAACCACAATTTTATCAAATTATTTTTAAAATCTATTAAACTTTTTTTGCTTATATTTAGTTTGTTGTATAAAGAAATAGGTAAACAAATCATAAAATTAGGTTATTTTAAGAAATGCCTGACGTAAGCTAAAGTCTTATACATTTATAATTTACTTACAAATTTTGTAAAGCTAAGTTCGTTCATGCTCGATGGTTTTACTCTCATTCGAACATGTCTCAACGTGTCTCATCTCGCTCGATGATTTTTTGTTTGACATTGAGCGAATTAAAGGGCGTAATTCTTGCTGGAGGTTGGACAGAAATTTACGATTTGCTGAGTGTCGTGGAAGCCTTATAGCTTCTCTAACTTAAATATTTCCCTTTTTTAATTCTCTAAAATTTGTTGTCTTTATAATATTTGTAACTCATCACAATAATTTATAATCTGCCTGTTAACATTGGCTAGCCTCATGCGGATTCCCGATCGCCGAGCTACTAGCTACTACGCACTACACAATGCAGTAGGTACCTTTTTAATACTACGTTAGGAATTCAGGAGGCAGGCGTATGGTCCGCCTCAGATAACCGCTGATTTCATGTAGGCGGAGGACGGGTGGGGAAGTCAAATGGATATGGTCACGTGTCTATATATATAATAATATATAACTATATAAATAGAAATCTCAAAGTGGTAAACCAAAAACAAGACAAAACAGTTCTTGATTTCGAAATTTTAGTACAAAACTGTACGCGTCGAGTTTGGTCTTGTCCTACCAGTAAGTAAATTGCACTTAAAAAGCCCCAAAATGCACTCGTGTGTGATAAAAAATGTTTCCATTTACACACTACTGTTTCAAACACTAGTCAAAAGCCTAGGAATAATGTTTTATTCGTAAATACACGCAATTTTTTATTATTATAAAAAATACAATTTGTTCGATTGTTTTCCGAAGATTTTTAGTGTCATTGGAGAAAGTGAAATAGCAAACGTAGCAACAATTAAGTACAA